>BTHU01000009.1:81782441-82382441 GCA_036184795.1 Tokudaia tokunoshimensis
GATGGAGTATGTGAAACCTTAATAGTGATTTCAGAGTTATCAAAAATCAGTAATTTCTGTGAATGGAGCATGTTCCATGTTGCAGCAACTGGAAACTTCTCTAAAGCCTTGATTAAAAGTTCCATCAATTGACCACCCAGATGCCCCAGGACTTCCAGGGACTAAACCAGCAACCAAGGGGTACACATGGTTCCAGCCAAAAATGTGGCAGAAGAATGCCTTGTCAGGCATCAGTGGGAGGAGTGGTCCTTGGTCAGGTGAAGGCTAAATAGATGCCCCAACAAGGGGAAATTGAGGGAGGGGAGGTGGGAGTGGGTCGGGTGGAGGGGTGTGGTGGTTTGTATATGTTTGTCCTAGGGAGTGGCACTATTAGAAGGTGTGGCCTTGTTGGAAGAAGTGTGTCACTGTAGGGTTGGGCTTAGAGATCTTCCTCTTAGATGCCTAAAGATGCCCAGTCTGTTCCTGGCTTCCTTTGGATAAAGTCATAGAACCCTCAGCTCCTCCTGCACCATGGACGCTGTCATGCTTCTGCCTTGATGACAATGGACTAAGACTCTGAATCTATAAGCCATCCCCAAGTAAATGTCTTTTATAAAACTTGCATTGGTCATTGGTGTCTGTTCACAGCAGTAAAACCCAAACTAATACAAGGGGCATATACTTGGAGGCAGGGAGTGGGAGGAGGGGTTGGGGGATTTTGGGGAGGGGGGAAACTGGGAAAGGTTTTGCCACTTGAAATGTAAATGAAGATTATATTCAATAAAAAAAAAGTTCCATCAGGTCAAGGTCTGGACCTGCTCGGTATAGACTAAGTCTATTAGGAACCCAATATACTTGGAACCTTGATGTCTCCGAAACAGGACTCTTCCAGATACAGTATCATGGAAACACACTGTGGTGTCAACTCTTCCTATGGGAATGAGCCACTTACAAAAGGAAACTGAATTCAGGAAGAAAATGAGTTTTTTCAACTTCAAAACAAGGGAATAACAGCACGGAGGGCAAATTCCAAAACAAAAACTGAGACCCTATCCTCAGTCCTAGACAGAACTTCCAGCCTGACTTAACAGTTGATTTGTTTGCCCTACACATCTGTATATCTGAGAGCTATGTGCTCTTACCTTAGAGTTTTATCAGACATAATAGTGAGGAGAGGGTTTCATGATACACTAGGGCCACAGTAACTATGCTGAGTGAGGAGGACCAATTGTTTCATACGCCAATGTGTTCAAGGCTATTTTCTACTCTCTCTTCTATTAAATTTAGTATATCCAGTTTTTTTTGTTGAAGTTCGTGATCCTTAGACTTCAGTTTTGTGCAGGGTAATAAATATGAATCTATTTGCATTTTTCTACATGTAGACATCCAGTTAGACCAGCACCATTTTCCCAATATGTTGTTTTGGCTTCTTTGTCAAAAATGAAGTGTATGTAGGTGTGGGGTCTACTTCTGGGTCCTTAATTCAATTTCATTGATCAACCCGTCTGTTTCTGTGACAATAGGAAATACATGGTATTTTTAATAATAAGCATTTCCTACCCAGTTCAGGTGGGCAACCAACGTTAATTGCAATCGCCTGTACCATGTAGAAGTCTCAGGAACTTCCTCGGATAAACATCTATTTCTAGAAAGAAAATGATCCTTTAGCAGTGGGTTTTTAAATCAATAACTTGTGCATTCTGGGAATGTACTTTTCACTCAGGCAGAGTGCTCTTTGGCTGACGACTTTACAGTTATAGGTCTGGCTGTGGTGGGGTTCGGCTGGCTAGTTTTATGTTAACCTGACACAAGTTGTAATCATTTGAAAAGAGGGAACTTCAATTGAGAAAATGCCTCTATAAGATAGGGAAAGCCCAGAGGGCATTTTCTTAATTAGTGATTGATGTGAGTTGGCCCAGTCCATGGTGGGTGGTGCCATCACCGGGCTAGTGGTCCTATAAGAAGGCAGGCTGAGCAAGCCATAGGGCCTGAACTAATAAGCAGGACCCCTCTATGTCCTCTGTATAATAAGCTCATGCCTCAAGGTTCTTGTCCTGTTTAAGTTCTTGTTCTAACTTTTTTTGATGATGAACAATGATGTGGAAGTGAAAGTTAAATAACCACCCCCCTCAACTCGCTTTTGATTTTCTCAATAACTTTGCAGGAATTATTTACATCTTACTCAGCTGTAAGTCTCAAACTTAAGACAAGCTTTATCTTCCATAGCTGTGCCCAGCTCTTTAACCCTGCAGTAAATTCCCTATCTCCTTGCACCTGAATATAAAACGATGAAGCCCTCTGTAAGAGGATCAGCTGTAGAGGTAACTTCTGCATAAAGGCCAAGCTGAAGCCTGCCTGAGAGCCTACAGATTGGTGAAGCAGACAATGACAGCCAATCAGGAACTGGCACTTGGAGGACACACTTGCTTGGGACCAATGGGACATAGGTGGAGAGTATAAAGGGCATTTGTTTCTGCATTCTCATCTGCTCTCAGAATCTATGCGGTTGATTTCATACCTTCTCTACCACTACTCCAAAGCAGATGCTGGGCAGGACAGAGGACACAGGCAACAGCCCTCAGAGGTTAGTTTTATATCATCTGTGATGGTTGATCTAGTCAAGGTGATACAATCAAGAATCACCTCAAAAGTCTCTATGAGGAAGGACATAGGTTAGGTTGGCTTGTGTGCATCCCTGTAAGGAAATTTTCTTTACTGTGATAATTAATGTGGCATTTCATACACAGGGATGTGGCCTATGGAAGAAAGAAAGGAGGAGGTAATCACTGGCATGCATGCGTTTATTCTTCTCAATGTCATCACAATGGCTGCAATGTGGCCAGCTGCCTCCTCCACAATGATGGTCCAGAATCTGGAATTATGGAGTAAAATAAACTTTTCACCTCAACATTGCTTTTGTTGAAGTATTTTATTACATCACCAGGACTGAAACTAGGACATACTCTATATAATGATTTTTTAGTTTTTTAGAGAGTTGACAAAATAACAGTGTAAAGTCCCTAGGCCACCATCCTATGAAAAGTACTGGAAGTATGAAGAAAATCTTGGGGAAGTACTCTGAAGGACCACTGCTGTCTATAGTGAGTATACAAATTAATGTGACTTGGTTTGAGAAGACACCACACACTCTAGAATCTAAGCAAATTATAACCCAGGTCTTATACAACATAAAAGGATCTCATCTTCACATCAACTGCTCTATCAAAAGATCATTGTTAGGTGCCATTGATTGGATATGCTATTTTATTTGATTCTGTCTAATCCACAATTGGTCATAATGGGCTGTCTGGCTGCTTTACTTACCACACCTTGCTATTGAAAGGGACTTGAGCTGGGTCAGAAATCATTCAACTTTTGGGCTTCCATTTCATACAACTGCACATGACAGCCTTTGTAGTTTGGTAGGCCTCATTAGTGTACACTCACCCAGTGTATCTTCCTACACTGGCAGAGATGTACACAATGACATACAATGACAGCCAATCAGGAACTGGCACTTGGAGGACACACTTGCTTCATTGGTATCTCTGAGAAAGGAGGTAGGGGAGGTTCCTAACCTAGAATAAGCTTAAACTTTATCACCAGTGCCAGTGTATCTCCATATCTATCCACTGTTACCCTAACCCTGATGCCTTTGGTGGTACTATGAATTAAGGTACACCTGATTCTCCATTTTCCACTAAAGAAAGCCCAAATGGTTTGCATACTAATAAGTGGTCAATAAATTCACAGTTCAACATTAGAACTCTGGTCATAAGAAACAGCTCTGACCTGGTCACTGTATTAGTCAGAGTTCTCTAAAGGAACAGAACTGATAGAATGAATATGTATATATATATATATATATATATATATATATATATATAATAACCCCATATATATATGGGGTTATTAGAATAGCCTTTATGAGTGAGTTCCAGATGGTACCAGTGATTAAATAACAATTAGTTATTTCCCAATGCAAAGGCTGAGAATGCAGAAGTTGTTCATTTCTCAGGACTGGATATCTCAGGAGTATTAACCTTGCATTGGAATCCCAGGAAGTCCTAAAGAGCTGCTGGTCTTCAGTCTATGTTCGAATTCTGAAAAAATAGGTTCTCATACCTGTGAATGAATGCCTCAGAAACAGGATAAATGAAATTGTCGTCAATAGTGAGGGCACACAGGCAAAAAGCAAAAGCTTCCTCCTCTCATGACCTTTTATGTGAGCTGCCACGAGCAGGGATAACCCAGATTTAGCATGGGTCTTCTCCCATCAAATGATTGAATAAAAAAATATCCTTCATATGATTTCCTAGATGCTCTGCTCAGGTTGTAGTTGATTCCATATGTTGTCAAGTTGACAACCAAGAGTGGCCATCACAGTCACTTCATTATGGGACCTGTAGATTGAGTCATGCTTTATGAGGTCTCCTTCCTCTTCAACAGGGGTTGCAAGGGAGAATAACTTACCCCCTCCCTTTTGTTTACCCCTTCAGCTAACTGTTTCATTTTCAAGCCTCCTAGAAACTCACAAGTATAGCATTTTTCTTTTCTCCAAGAATTTTTCTACAAACTCCAACTCAACACAGATCATAACACATTTGCTTCATGATGATCCAGACAAGCCCCTCCATCTGGTTTTCTTCCTTCTTTCTTTCTTTCCTTTCTTTGTCTTTTCCACATGGTTTCAGGCACATCTTGTCACCCATAACTCTGGCTAGATGACTGCCACCACAACTTTCTTCCAATCTAGCCTCTGCTTTTAGTGAATTACACCATGTCCTATCTGCTTATAGTCAACCTGAGGCACATAAATACTTAGCTGACAGATAATACTCAGAAGGGGTGTACTAAGGAAGGGAACACAGTGAGATTTCCTCTATTCACACTCCATCCTGGCTTATCTCTGGTTCAGCTATCAATTGTATGGCTTCTTAGAGAGATACAAAGAAATGTCTGTTTATTACAGGTAGAGAGGGGACTAACAGAAAGTCTTACATACAACTTACATTTGTACCATCAGAAAACTCCATGCCTGTCAATTATTAGCTGCTTCTATAGAGTTGACTAGAATATAAGTGGAGAGAGATGCCTCAGGATCTCATGCTGGCCTTGTGAGTATCTCATGGTCCCTTAGTTCTCCTGAAGCTAGTGATTTTCCCTTTTCCTTCAACCTGGGAAAGACATCAGATACAATCTTGTAAGGGTCTTAGATATGTCATCATACTACTGTACTTCAAGCAAAGACGGTCATGTCCACCCTGGAGTAAATAGGAACAGGAAAAAGCTCACACACAAGGATGACCTGTTCTTGCTGTTCTCCATGGTGCTGGTTGGGAGAAGTCATGAAAGTTACCCACTTATTTTTGTACAAAACATGCGGACTTTTTCCACATAATTTTGGCTTACACCCACTATAAAAGGAGGTAAAATTTCCATGTTTCATTTCTAGGGGTAGACAGGAGAGCAAGAGTCAGGGAGGTAAAGGCCTGACAAGGTTGGCTCAGTTCTTTTGGGAGATTCAGGACAGATATGAAGTATCTATCTTGTTTGATAATATAGTCTTTTAGCTGAGGTTGTGCATGATCCATCACTATGCTGAGGAAATAGAATTTCTAACTCCTCAGAAGCTCCACATTTTGAATATACTGATCAAGGCAGCAGATTTGGGGAAGGAAGTACAATGAAGAACTGTAGGTGCAAAGATGATGTTTCAGCTACGTGCCTGTCAGAATCATGAAGTCAAAGGTTAGGAAGACATGTATTGGATCTCTTTATATACATCCCCATATGTCCATGTGAGTTCCTCCAGGCTATTGTGATGGTTAGTTTTTGTCGTCTTGACGCAAAAGACAGTCATCTTGGTAGAGGGACTCTCTATTTTTTTTTAATTTACATTCCAAATCACTTCCCCTTTCCCGTTTCCTCCCTCCCCGAAAGTCCCATAAGCCCCCTTCCCTCCCTCTTTTCTCCATTCAACCCCCTCTCGTTTCTCTGTCCTGGCGTTCCCCTACATCCAGTCTTTCCAGGACCAGGGGTCTCTCCTTCCATCTTCTTAGAAATCTATTGATATGCGGATTGTGTCTAGGATATGCACATGGGAGAATTTCCTGAACAGAACTCCAATAGCTTATGCTCTAAGATCAAGAATAGATAAATGGGACCTCATTAAATTACAAAGTTTTTGCAAGGCAAAAGACACTGTCAAAAGGACAAAGTGGCAACCAACTAACTGGGAAATGATCTTTACCAACCTTACATCCGACAGAAGGCTAATATCCAATATATACAAAGAACTCAAGAAGTTAAACTCCAGAGAGGCAAGTAACCCTATTAAAAAATGGGGTACAGAGCTAAACAAAGAGTTCTCACCTGAAGAATATCTAATGGCTGAGAAGCACCTAAAGAGATGTTCATCATCCTTAGTCATTAGGGAAATGCAAATCAAAACAACCCTGAAATTCCATCTCACACCAGTCAGAATGGCTAAGATCAAAAACACAGGAGACAGCAGTTGTCAGCGAGGATGTGCAGAAAGAGGAACACTCCTCCACTGCTGCTGGAATTGCAAGCTGGTACCACCACTCTGGAAAGCAGTCTGGCGGTTCCTCCGAAAACTGGGCATGACACTCCCGGAGGATCCAGCTATACCACTCCTGGGCATATACCCAGAGGCTTTACCTGCATGTAATAAGGACACATGCTCCACTATGTTCATAGCAGCCTTATTTATAATAGCCAGAAGCTGGAAAGAACCCAGATGTCCCTCAACGGAGGAATGGATTCAGAAGATGTGGTATATCTACACAATGGAATACTACTCTGCAATTAAAAACAATGAATTCACGAAATTCCTAGGCAAATGGTCAGATCTTGAAAATATCATCCTTAGTGAGGTAACCCAATCACAAAAGAACACACATGGTATGCAGTCACTGATAAGGGGATATTGACCCAGAATCTCGGGACTCTCTATTGAAGGCTATCTCGATCAGATTCCTCTGTGAGCATGTCTGTGGGTTATTTCTTTGGTTAATGATATGGAAGAGTCCAGCTCACTGCGCACAGTGCCACTCCTGTTGTATCATCTTGGGTTGTATAAGAAAACAATCGAGCAAGTTGTGGGAAGCAAGCCAGGAAGCAGTGCTTCTCCACAGGCTCTTCTTCAGTTCCTGTTTTGAGTTACTGCCCTGCCTTCTCTTCATGGCAGACTATGATCTGGACATGTAAGCCAAAGAAACCTTTCCACCTCCATGTTGCCTTTGGTCATAATCTTTCTTAAACCAAAAGAAAGAAAACTATGATATCTATAGTGTCTCAATTCTAAGACCTGAGCACCAAGATCATGACACCTGTACCCAGAAAGCTTTCCAGAGAGGGAGGCATAGGAACAGTGCTAAGCTGTGAGCTCTCTCCAGAATCACCCAGTGATTGAGTCACTAATGGAATTCAGTGATATAGAATCAGGGAAGTTAGACCACCCCAGGCATGGATGTGTGCTGAAGATGAAGATGTAGATTCAATAGTAGGAAGTGAACTCTGAATTAAATGAACATTTTAGGACAGACAGCTTTGAAAGCACATGTAATGCCAATGGTGGTTTTGATGTGGGATACCTTTTCTACTTTGTTGGGATTGAATGAGAGACAGAAAACAAAACAGTCAGGCGACCCACCACTGGAGGAACAGGTTTTTGTGTTTTGTGTGCCTCATTATGTCCTCTCTCCTCACTCCCTGAGATGTGTCCAGAAGCTTTGTATACAAATCATCACAACTTAACAGTGCTGGGTGCCCAGTGTGTGAGGCACTGTGCTAGTCATCTCTGTCTTGGCCTTTGGACTGACTGCCACCATGGACACATCAAACAACTGTTATATTGGATGGATTATTTCTTGGAAAAGGACTCCCTCTGGCCTAAGAGTGGCATGGCACTAACTTGGAGCTCTCTGCTCTTCTACCCATCCTGTTGGAAGACAGGTGTGAAAGCAGGGCAAGTCCTGATTCCCACTGACAAGCACTATGCGTGGGTTTAAGAGGCAATGGCACTTGTTTCTTCACCCACTTCTGAAAAAGGATGCCAATGTGAACTAAATAGTAATAAATGACTGCTTTAGTAGGGCACCATGATGGGGCACTGGAGAGTGACAGTTCCTTAATCTAATTCAGAGATGGCACACTGTGACCTCATCTTGACTATCTGTGAACATTTTTGAAAATGAATTCTCTTATTACATATTGTAGGCAGGCACTGGGCTAAATACTCCTGTCTTGACCCTTGAACCAATTGCCTCCATAATCACCTCAAGCACCTGCAATGGATTCCTTCTGAAGAAAGAGTTCCCAGAGCCCCAACCCCTTTACCTGTCCAAAGCCTGAAAACACTGCTGCCTAGGTAAGAGAGTGGTGCTGCCTGTGCCATCGCTGGAAGAGCCAGTGTCTGTAAAAGAAGACCAGTGTCCATTAGAGAGAAGGGTTCAGAGTTCATCCCCAATGTCAACCCTGCCTGGGTGTTCTTATTCAACCCACACTTGGATGAGGCTAGTCCTCCAGAAAGATTTTAGTGTATTACCCAGTGTTTTTCTGTCAAGCAAATGTGATACCAACACAGCACATGCCACTTCCATGCCAGCTGTAGTGGGCAAATGGCCAGAGAAGCGTGTGCCTACAACTGAGATTTCCAGTATGTGAGAAAGCAAAATCCCAGAGAGAGCCCAGTTCTGCCCACTCACTCACAGGGAAGGTCTTTCCCTCTTCTCCTAGTGACAGAGGGTTCCACAGCCTCCAGCCAGGCAGGTAGCAGGAACTTGATCCACTAACAGAATTCTGAGCTGTACTCACAGAGGCAGACAAACGCAAAGTCAATTCAGATTGGAACCAGAGCAAGTGCAACCTGCCAGCAGCCCCATCCACCACAACTAGGGGATGAGAATGATGTGAAGGCCTGAGACAGGAGTCACCACAGCAAGTTCAAGTTCTTTTGGGTACTGCTCAGGGAAGTCCTTTGCATGTGGCACCAATCCCACATAGGATTAGAAACAAAAATAATGACATGGTTCAAACAGCACTTGTTTATTAACCAGCAACTGCAGCAGGGAAGCATTTCAAGTAACTTTACTCTCTGACTAGACCAACATTGTTCACTTTACTGTGTCAACAAGTATAGGCTGTATCAGAGAAGAGATTTCCATATGCTAATTGACTCCCTTCCTTTCTGAAAGACCATCCTTTCCTGGCAGTTAATTCCAGCTGACAGGGAATGGCTTTGCTTTTCATTCCTTGCAAAATAATGTGCTGTTGCAACGTGATTTATAATAAGCAGCGTCGAGAAAGAACTACCATGCTGATCGGTTATGACAGCCAAAAATGCTTTGTTAATGAAACAACAATGTTAGCAGGATCTTGGAGGCCAGTGATGACTTAGAATCTGTTGTTCTGTCCTGAGCTTCTGTGGGATATGTGACCGCCATGGGGAAGATCTGGAGGCATGAATGTTGGGTAGACTTTCAGGGGGGAATATGAAGATTGTAGCTGGTGATAAATGCTTGAAATTGAGGTTAAAATTGCAACATATTATAACTAATTGTCTTGTTTTGTGTTAAGACAGAGTCTATTTGTAGCCCTAGTTGACTTGGAGTTCACTATGTAGCCCAGGCTTGCTCAGAAGTGGTGGTATCCTTTTGCCTCAGCCTCCAGAATACTGAGAGAGCGCCACTACCCTCACCCAGCTCCTTATCACTATAATTCTGTTTCCTTACAAGTCATTATTACCTTAAGCCAGAAGTCCCTCAAACTATACAGCCCATTAATTTTAAAGACAATATTTATCAACTTTTGTTGTGCCCCGAGCCATGAGATGAAGTAATAGTAACATGCAGGGTATAAAGCACCATGATGCCTCGAGAGCCAGATCTGCATCTGAGCCATCAGAGTAGAAGACAAAGCCTAAAGAGGAACTCAGCAGCCATTTAATTTGTGTAATGGAAGCAGAGGAAAGTCAATCGTTATCCCAATCACACAAAGATACCCAGGGCCTCATCAGGTAACTAGGTGTGCATCACAGGGCTTGAGAAATCTTGCCTGGGTTCAATCAAGGAGGACTCCACAGTAACACAGTTCACTGATCATTCAGAATACCATGTCTTATGGTATCCCACAGCTGCGGCCTCTGATAGAGTGTCTATACTCAGCTATGCTTGGAGCTTGTTCTCCCCCAGTATTGGGTCCTGTATTAATTAGAACAGGAATCCTATTGAATTTTCTGAAGTGCTTCACTGGAGAGCCTCCAAACACTAACAGGCAAATGAAATTAAATAAAAAAGGGTCAGCTGTACTTAAGACCATCTTGTGAGTGCTTTGGAGACCAGGTATAATTAAAGAGGCTGTAAACTAAACACCAAAGGGGTACTGCATGCACCCATGGGTAGGGCATGGAGCACAATTCATCACAGAGAAGGCCTTTAGTAGGAGCAGGGGTGCAGAATGCTCCGTGAAGGTCAGCTCTCTAGCAGGGTTTCATAGATGTTCACAGAATCCCCATCATACCAGCAAAGACCACAAAGTGAGTTGTCTTCTTTCCATATAATGTGAGGCATAGGGGTCAATTTAATTAAGGCCATGAGAGCATGCTGTCCTCAGCTCTATCCAATGGTGTCTGAATGTTATAATGTCAGTTACCAAGAAGACTGTACAACATAACTTAAATTCATCCCTCATCATCTTGTTGTTTCTACTCAGAACCTCTCACAAATGCCTGGAACATAAATGAACAAAAGTGTCCATTAATGACTAAATGATCAAATAAAGAGCCTTGGAACCATGTGAAAAGAGATTTTTTTTATAAAATAGAAATTCTTTTTGTAATTCAAAGTCATACTTGGGCTAAGAACACCTGCTTGGTAGAGTATTAGAGTAGTATCGAGGTTCCATCTCTAGCAACACATACATGTACACACCCACACGCACAGGCATGTACACGCACACACACACACACACACACACACACACACACACACACACACACACACACTGAATGTGGACTGTGACCTCATAAGAAAAAGCAATGCCCCATCTGTTGTGACTTCCTAAGCCTGTCTGTTGTATCAGCACAGGAAGCTCTTGTTGATTCACCAATATCATCTTGGGATCATTGATCAAGACAGAAAGTGGAAGGAACAGAGCCAAAGGCCTGTTTCTGAGATGGTCGTGAAGTTCGCACACCAGTGATACTGCTTATCCAGCCATACCATACTGCTGTATAAGCCACAGGAGATCCTCAGTGAGAGTGGAGATGAGTTTATCAAGCTCTACATGGTGAAGAGAGGTACACATAGGGTAGGTGGTCTGCCAGATTGCAAGTGTGTCCAAACAACATGCCATCCTGTGCTGCGTATGACTGATAAACACACCTTAGTATACACCATGCAACTGATAAATATTCCATAGTGTGCTTCATGTGACTGGTATGCATAATATAAACATGTTGTAATGCTATAGAACTCTGTGGCTATCTGTAAAGGACGAGAGCCAACAGTGGGCAGAGAATGACCTTTATGGGTATGACAACTGCAAGTATAGAGTAAATGGGATTCACCACTGACCCACAAGGCCTCCTATCCCAGAGCTCCATGTGCATCCCCAAAAGTTCTAATTCTGACAGGAGAAAGACAAGACCTGTCTGAATGACAAACTGTCTGATCCTAAGGGAAGGAACCAACTCTATTGTCAACTTGTCCCCAGAAACCTCTCATCAGCTAACTCCAGAATTCAAAGTTAAATTGTAGGGACCTCACCAAGGTTGCAACATCAAGTTCTTGGAGGTTCACTCTTGCTCCATGCTTCCAGGCTCAGCTTTGAAAGTCACCACTTCAGGCTAGTGGGTGGGTCAGTGGGCAAGGACACTTGCTGGAAAAGCATGAAGAACCAAGTTTAAATCCCAAAACCCATAGAAGAAGTCTATATGTGGTTATGTGGTTATACACAAACCTTTAACCTCAACATGAAGGAAGGAAAAGAGAGAGTAGAAAGATCTCTGGGGTAGACTTGCTGGTCACCAGCATAGCTCTGAATTCTCTGAGAGACCCTGTCTCAAAGAAATAAGACAGGGCGTGTTACAGCAGGACATCTATCAATTTTCTCTGACCTCCATATACACATGGGTATGGCATTTACACACACCAGAGTGTATATAACACACACATGAGCTCACACACACAAATTTACAGAGACCAAAGAGAAGTCCATTGCCTCTTGGTGTTGGGAGGAACCTATTTTTTTTTCCTTCACATACTCTCAATTAAAAAAAAAAGTCATAATCGGACAACTTTGGAAGCTATTCATAGCCAATGAGGTGACTTAGAGAATCAAGACACATGTCATCATGCCTGATAACCTAAGTTTAGCCAAGAAGACCCACAGAGAAGGGATGGAGAGAACTCATTATCTCAGTTTAGTTTATCCTGTGTAATTTCACACCATTAACTACATATCTTCCCCCGCTCCCATTAGCTTATCTTATTCTGGACACTATTCTTATGTAATCACCTGCAAGGTTAAAAACGAAATATACATCAGTGAGTGCAGTTCACTTGTCCAAAGCTTATCCAGTACTTCCTGGTGACACATGATCCCACTGACCCACGTCTTCACCAGTCTGGAAGCAGAGGAGGAAAGCAGTCCTTGAGATATGCCCATCATGCATTGCTTGGTAAAAATCAAAGGCATCCCACAAAACAAAAGGTAATTAACGAAAATAAAAACCAAACTCCAGAGTGACAGCTATATAGTAAACAAAATATTATATTGTGGGATTGCAGAACCACAACATACTTTTTAAAATCATTGATAAAGCATGCATGCTCCTGACCTGGATTCCTGGTCCTCCCACTTCCAGCCTTGTCCTTGTATTCCTACTCCCACTGCAACTGTACCCCACTTCTTGACCCTTCTGTGAACCAGGAGGCAGACCATGATTCAGTCATTACACAAATGAACTACAACCTGGCATCATGCGTTATTCAAACAGTGTCAGCCAGAAGGAACTCCATCTAACTTCATTCCGCCATGGCACTGTGCCCAATAGATTTCAGCCCCCTGATTAAATAGGGGACCACTGTGGTGATTGGTTAGTCACTTGTGCCATATGAGGTCATTTTGAACTACAGTGAACTTAGGGGTAGCTGTCAGCTTTCTTGGCAGGTATTTCTTAGAATGGGCAGAGATGGTACCTGTATTCCTGGGAAACGAATGTTGGAAAAGGATCGTTTTCTCCCTCTCTTATGTGCACTCACTGGGCATCTTCACACACTGCTTGGAGAATGCTCTTGGGATGTGCTGTGGATGGTATTTGCCAGGTGACATGGCTGGGAATTATGCTATTTATACTGTTTCTTGAATTACACTATTTACTGCAGGGTTCAGAGTCACACAACCAGAATTTGGCATAGAGAATATAGGACATTTTTTGTCATGCATTTAAGACTTTTGTGCTGCGTGTATGCACATAAACACACACGCACACACATGCACATACATGTGGGCATGCAAGTTTGGATCATGCCTAGCAACTGCAACTTCAAGGATGAGGATGCTCCGATATCACCAGGTCCGGTGTGTTTTACCGTTGACCTAGTTTAAGGAAAGATGAATTACTGAGAAGTAGCTGACTCCATCAATGGGTTAATGATTCTCCATGCTATTCTTTTCTGAAAAGGCTTATTTAAATGTTTATCAGTTGTGCAAAGTGGAGCACGCTGTCGATTCGCAAGGGATGGCTCATCATTGCCTATGCATGGAAGCGTTGTAGGAAGATTAAAATAACATTGAGTATATTCTGTAAATGAAGGCAAGAACTAACAGAAGCCTCCAGAGCCCATTATAAATTTTAATAATACATCAAGGTAATGTAACTGAATAACCGATCTCTAAGGGAAGAAACACAACATTTGGCTAATATTACAATTTAAATTATGAAAACAAAAAGAGCTTTTAGTTAATCTTGTCTTTCTGCTTTTATTCTTCAGGCTCTTTTTTATTTTCCCTGAATCCAAAACACCATGTAAACAAATAAAAGTACGGGGGAAAATAAACAGTTTGGCATCTCAGTAGATTAATTAATGCGCTTCAGCCTTGGCACCAGTAGGCGGAAATTATGTGCATAAATAATATCACTAATTAAAAAGATGCAGATTAACATGCAAATAATGTTAATGAGGGTCTGCAATTCCAGAGTGGATTCGCATAACATCAACAATTTAATGGGTTGGAAGGCTTGTGTTTGCATTACATTAATAAATTTCAAAGACCTCGCATAAAAAAGTTCTGTCAGAGCCTCTGTTTCCCACTTGCGAGTTGTAAATTCTGTGGGCAGTAGCAAGCACTCATCGGCAGATGCCAAAGTCATTATCTCAAAGACTGTTGAGAGGGTGCCACGCGCCAGCGTGACCAGCTGCTGGGCACTGGGCGGTAGGCTCTATTCCGTGCCAATTATTCATATTATTTGGGTAGTCTTGATATTTATTTAGACTGATTAATATTTTGTGCTCTGCATCTTGATCTAGAGGGAAATCATTTTAAGCAAGCAAAGTTAAAAAACAACAACAAAAACCCTTATCTGCCTTTGATGTGTGGTGGAAGTTGACTCATGGTGAAGCTGATTGAGCAGACAGAATTATGATCCACGGACAACGGCAGCATAAAGTGTCCCTAACGATGTCATATAATATTGAAATAAAGTATTCCGGCGCCGCATGCTAAGTGGACCATAATCTGTCGAGCTCCATTTAAAAACAAAGGGCCCTGTGTAGTGTAAAATGTGGTCAGAGGCAGTCCTTGCTGTTCACATGCTGATGCTTCCCTGGATGGATTTTAGGAAGGAAAGCAAAGATCAAGGAAGGCCATATGGCATTCCTTCCTAAAACAACAGGCTACCGTCATCTATTTCCCGGTCTGTCCCAGTCCTCAGCTTACACCGAGCTGGCCTCCTCGGGCCAATTCTCAAACTCCAAGACAGCCAGGAACAGTACCCATGGCAGTTGGCCACAAAGGTCAGGAAAATGCCTGTCTCTTGCCAATGAGCTGTCCACACTGGGCCTCAGAGGGGATGCAAAATGTCCATACCCTGAAAGATGGCAACAAGAGTTCCACAGTGCACAACAGCTCACTGGCTCTGTCTCGGGATCAGAACCATAGTGGTGACCACAGGAAATAGCCAGCACCTTGGAGCCAAGGATGCTCGCCCTGCAGTGGCTTTGCGAGGCACAGCAGAAGGGTGATATTGAGCAGGAGGGTGTCAGCAAAGCAATTCTGCTCGGCGAGTGTTCTTGCATGTTTTCACACACACTTTAATCCTCCAACATTCACACAGACCCATGTTCAGGCTCCTTAGTTATACCAGAGCCCTCACAACCAAGAGTGCTCCATATAGAGCAAACATGAAGTGCAAGTATTCACTGACAAGCCTCAGTGTGCTTCTGACTGAGCAGTTGCCTACCACTCTGTGAGTCGAACATGGCTCCTTAACTCTGCCCCTAGATCCATCCCATACCTGGATAACTGCAGCTGTTACCTCAATTCTGCCATTTAGAAGCCTTCTGGGAGGACAAAACTAAAACAAATACTGTTAACACTCTAAACACAGATAGAAAGCTGCAGCACCCCAAGGGCCCTGCAGATCTTCACTATCAATTTCACAGCAGTGAGAGTCACATCCTCCAAGTACTGTGTTCAGACTCCAGAATTTGTTCTGCATGGTGTGTACCAGGTTCAGTCCCAATGCAAAGGCCTTGCACTCCCCGTGAGTGGCATAGGGTTCTAAATGCTGGGTTTGTGGGTCCCCCTTCCACCCTGCCCAGTATACTACCATCTTCAGATGAGAAGGCATTTTTGAGAGTCTAACCTACACATGACATTATCCCCAGCTCATGGGTTCACTGGTTCGGATTCCCCTTTTATGTTCAGCAAACAAATGAGTGGGAAATAATGGGCAGGCTCCCCTATTCTTTGTAGCCATAAGGAAGACCAGATGCTGCTGGCATATCACTGAGCCTATCTCCTGCAGCTCAGTGTAACCATGACTTCCTTTCCTCCAGGAGTTGTCCTGGGGTTCACACACAAGGGGACGTGACAGGTTAGCCAACTCTGGGCTTCTCTGTCTATCTGATCAGTGGTTTGCACACCAAATGAGCACAGAAAGTGGGTGCTGAACTTTGAAAGAATTTCTTCATAATCTCACCTGGGCCTCTGGGGTGGGTGGGGCGCATTTTCTTTCCAAGTAGTTCGTACTGGGACATTATGAAAAACAGGACATGATGAGAGAGAGGGTAATCCAAGAGTGCTGGTGAGCTTGCAGGCACTAGCAGGGGCTCTTTGGGTCATTATCAGTGGCTCTGTCTAAGGCACTTACTCAGACACCCAGGGACACCGGGTCAACTCTTTGAGTCTTGTAATATGTGGCATGTTTCCTGTTCCTGGTTAACCTATGTGCTTAGAATACACATTTCCTTTCAATCCTGAGAGCCCTGCATCAGCACCCCACACAGAGATCCTCATCATGGAGACTGGAACAGATCTCCAGGAAAGAGGGACAAGAAATCCCTTCCATCCATTTGCCTAAGAATTTCATGAATTCATTGTTTTTAATAGAGTAGTATTCCATTATGTAAATGTACCACATTTTCTGCATCCATTCCTCTGTTGAGGGACATATGGGTTCTTTCCAGCTTCTGGCTATTATAAATAAGGCTGCTATGAACATAGTGGAGCATGTGTCCTTATTACATGTTGGAGAATCTTCTGAGTATATACCCAGGAGTGGTATAGCTGGGTCCTCTGGTAGTACTATGTCCAATTTTCTGAGGAACCGCCGCCAAACTGATTTCCAAGGGATTATACCAGCTTGCAATCCCACCAGCAGTGGAGGAGTGTTCCTCTTTCTTCACATCCTCACCAGCACCTGCTGTCACCTGAGTTTTTTATCTTAGTCAGTCTGACTGGTGTGAGGTGGAATCTCAGGGTTTTTTTGATTTGCATTTCCCTAATGACTAAGGATGTTGAACATTTCTTTAGGTGCTTCTCAGCCATTCAGTATTCCTCAGTTGATAATTCTTTGTTTAACTCTGTACCCTGTTTTTTAATAGGGTTGTTTGGTTCTCTGGAGTCTAACTTCTTGAGTTCTTTGTATTTATTGGATATTAGCCCTCTGTCAGATGTAGGATTGGTAAGAATCTTTCCCTAATTTCTTGGTTGCCATTTTGTCCTATTGACAGTGTCCTTTGCCTTAGAGAAATTTTGTAATTTTATGAGGTCCCATTTGTCAATTCTTGATCTTAGAGCATAAGCTATTGGAGTTCTGTTCAGGAAATTTTCCCCTGTGCCCATGTGCTCAAGGCTCTTCCCAACTTTCTTTTCTATTAGTTTCAGTGTGTCTAGTTTTATGTGGAGGTCCTTGATCCACTTAGAAAATATCATCCTGAGAGAGGTAACCCAATCACAGAAGAACACATACAGTATGTACTCACTGATAAGTGGATATTAGCCCAGAAGATTGGAATATCTAAGATACAATTCACAGACCAAACAAAGCTCAAAAAGAAGGAAGACCAAAGTATGGATACTTTGGTCCTTCTTAGAAGAGGGAACAAAATACCCACAGGAGGAGATACAGAGACAAAGTGTGGAGCAGAGACTGAAGGAAAGACCATCTAGAGACTTCCCCACCTGGGGATCCATCCCATATACAGTCACCAAACCCAGACACTATTGTGGATGCCAACAAGCGCTTGCTGACAGGAGCCTGATATAGCTGTTTCCTGAGAGGCTCTGCCAGTACCCGATAAATATAGAGGTAGGTGCTCTCAGCCAACCATTGGACTGAGTACCAGGTCTGCAGTGGAGGAGCTAGAGAAAGGACTCAAGGAGCTGAAGGAGCTTGCATCCCCATAGGAGGAAAAACAATATGAACCAACCAGTACCCCCAGAGCTCCCAGGGACTAAACTACCAACCAAAGAGTACACATGGAGGGACCCATAGCTCCAGTTGCATGTGTAGCAGAGGATGGTCTTGTTGGACATTAAAGGGAGGAAAGGCCCTTGGTCCTGAGAAGGCTCGATGCCCAAGTATAGGGGAATGCCAGGACAGGGAAGTGGGAGTGGGTGGGTTGGTGAACAAGGGAAGAGGGAGATGGGATAGGGTATTTGCAGGGGTGGGCAGGAAAGAGGATAATATTTGAAATGTAAATAAAGAAAATTTCTAATAAAAAAAGATCCCTTCCTTCTGAAACAACAGTGGTCACCACCAGGTCCTTGTCCCAAGGAGAGCAAACTTACCACACTGTTTGTTATCCATGGGTTGTGGTGAAAGTAGCTCTTCAAAAAGAGATTCTGAGCAGCCCTGGGGGCCCAGAGGGCACTACTCTGAGCATCTGTCCTCCTCAACTGGGTCTCTGTATCTGCCATCCTAAGGGTGGGAAAATAGATCCATGGGGGAAAAAAATATGCTGAGGCTCTGAGCCTAACCTTTCTAAAACAACCTAGAATCCAAAGCATCTTTTAATTTTTCCAATTCTACAGTTGTTTCAATCACATTTTCATTGAGCAAAGTCCTGAGAACTATTCACTAAACTTGAGCATAAATTGATTCAGCTCAATTAAAGATCAAAATTCCCCCTAAAGATTTAAATTTTCTCAATTGGTTCTCAACGCATCCCAAACTAGCTGGATACCTCAGTGTTTCATCCTACTGAGTACCTTCAATAGTGTTTAACACGGCTTGACTGAAGTATCCCTAAGCTTGTCCTATGCCAGCCTTCAGACAAAACTTCTGGGCAGCTAACCCTGAGAACCCAAACTGATCCGACCTCTGCTGATTCTTGCTAGGAACCTGTCCCCTGCAAGCTGGTGAAAAGCTGGGATGATATCTGTGACTAATGACTGACTGGGACATATGGACTACAAGGTGCCTCACTGGGGCTCCTGTATCGTTGGGACTCTGGGGGACAAAATGAGTCAAGCAAGAGCAGAAATTTGAGACAGTTACCCATGCCTACTTGTCTGTGTTGGTGACAATCAGTTGCTTGCTTTCCCAGCACCGGGTTATTTCTGCTAAACATATTCTACCTCCTGCTGTTGTCATGACAAACTGCTGCCGGTCCTGGCATCACAATCATCTTTCAAATTAGATGGTGAGTTGCAGCTTGTCATCAGCTGCCCTTGAAGTTAATAGTTCTAATAGTGAGTGGGAGTGCCCATGTATCGGTGCTTCTAGTGTCCCAAATGTGCTCCTATTGGTGATAAATCACCACCGAGGGTAGCCGAACTGGCTGAATCCAGAAAAAATATATTTAAGGTCCTCAAGAGCTCCTGGTTACAGACCCATCGTGTGGAAGAGCTGGCATCGGATATGATATCTAGAAGCAACCTGAGGTTCTGTCCTGGCACCACAAGATGCTACTGCCTCATGACTAATGCTGCATCTTGAGCATTTTTGTAGCCATGAAACACCAATCATGTGTATCAATGCAGACATCTGGACCAAGCCTGTCATTCCCAAACTCTATGTACTGACTCGTTTTGTGTCAACTTGACACAAGTTCACGTTATCACAGAGAAAGGAGCTTCAGTTGTAGAAATGCCTCCATGAGATCCAGTTGTAAGACATTTTCTCAATTAGTGATCAATTGGGGAAGGCACATTGTGGGTGGTGCCATCCCTGAGCTGGCAGTCTTGGGATCTACAAGACAGCAAGCTGAGCAAGGCACAGGAAGCAAGACAGTAAGTAACATCCCTCCATGGCCTCTGCATCAGCTCCTGCTTCCTGACCTGCTTGAGTTCCAGTCCTGACTTCCTTTGGTGATGAACAGCAGTATGAAAGTGTAAGCTGAATAAACCCTTTCCTCCGCAACTTCTTGGTCGTGATGTTTCATGCAGGAATAGAAATAGAAACCCTGACTAAGACACTCTATCTTGCTGAGAACTGCCTACTGTGCTCCTGGCACAGATTCCTCTGCCATTCCTCTATCAGTCTCTTTTGCCCATTGCTTTTCCATACTGCAGACTCTCATCAGTTGAAAACTTCCCCTATGAGGTTAGAGCATGTGTCTTCAAAGCCCAGCACATCATTCTACCCTCCAGGGCATATGTACCATATTGCATCATGGTGTCATTTGCTGTCCATTCAATTTGGGGAATATACACTAGAGGATTTAGACAGGAGAGTCAGCTCAGGCAGACCCATGGTACTGTCTTGGAGATGTATCTTCTGAGGGAGCCCACAAATAATATTGGCTTGGCCCAGGACTAGAGAGTGAATTGCAGAAGGTCTAACAAGTGATGCAATGTGTCTCCCAGATGGAGGAGGGGTTAAAGCTTTCCATACAGGGTAGAATTATGAGGAACATGTGCTAGGGTTCTCAAAGTCAGTCATTGCTACATTGGATAGACAGCAGGCAGGAGAGCTAAAAGAAGTGGGGTGTATATAGATGCAGATTGGGGGTCTCCTGCAAATATTGCAGCCCCTGAGGCTACTTGAGAGGGCTTTAAAATCAAATTTCCATGGAAGTAGCTCTCTGGCGATAATTTGGATAAGTTTTGGAGTACCAGGTCAGAGCAAAGACGGTTATAGGAAAATGAGGCTCAGTATGGATCAACCAAATAGCTGAAGACCAATACCCACCTAGTCATTATGAAGTTGTTGATTCTGCCCCTTGGTCTGTCATGGTTCCATGATATTTTCCTTCCTCCAACCATTTATTTCTTGCATAGACCAATCACAGAGTGTGAGCTGCACTAGAGATTTCCTATAACATTCAAGGACACACTTCTTGGTGAAGAGCATTTCTGGAAATACTTGGCAGAAATCAACAGAATATGGGGCTTTTGATGATCCTTGTGCCCAATTTTGCAGAACCCTAGTCTCCTCTCATCTTCTAGGGCATCACCTGATGCTAATATCCTCAGCTAGATCCTAAACATCTCCAGGTGGAGCTCGTTATTCTTTTGTTAGTGTTCACCCTAGATCCTACCCACTGTCCCCACTACAAGTCTGACTGTCTCACTGGTTATGTCACCTGTGGCCTGATCCACAGATTTGTTGCCCTTTAGTCCCTAGAGTCTAGGGACTTTGTATTTCTTTCTGCAATTTAATGGTGAGCTCACTGTCAAGTCAGGTCAAGTGAGTTTCAAGAAGTATGCTGGGGACTTCATGGGTACCAGTGGGGTTCTTTCCTCTTCCAGTGTGTGCAGCTGTCTACCTCTACTTAATGACCTTGGAAAGTATGTTCCTAATAATTTGGATACTAGTGGATGCCTTTCTCAGCTTGATGGTCCCTATTGTGACATATTTTCAGTGCTTGGATAGAATCTCCTATAGAGGTCACTTAACCCATTTACTCTTCAATACCATTGCATTTCAATGTCTCTTTGAATTCTTGTTGGGACTATCTGTCTGTGGGTGAGAGTAAGGCAGCTAAATCGTATACTGAGGATAGGTTTGGATCAATTTGTGTATTTCCCTCTAGGAATTTTTTTTTGGACACACTTATGTTGAGTTTTAAGTGTTTAGGATTGTTGTGTCTTCTTAGTGTATTATTCCCTTAAACAGTACAAGTGCCAGTGACTTTGTACATCTCTGGACTAGTTTTGGTCTGAATCCCAAATTATCAATTATTAGAACAATTCCTGCATCTCTCCTAACTGCATTTGGTTAAAAACACTTCTTCATTCTTTTATCCTTCAGTCGTGAGGTGAATTTCTTGGTGATAATAAACAGATGAACCTGTTCTTTAATCTGATCTGCTAGTCTGGGCTTTTTAATTAGGAAGTTTTGACCAGCAAAATTCATAGCTTTTGTCAAAAGGCATTTATTAGTTCTTGACACTTTGCTGATGATTCAACAGGTTTGGATATTTCCCTGTTCCTCATGTCCATGACTGCTGATCATGTGTAACTTACTCGGTTCTGTGGCCTCATGGATGTGTTTATCTTCTCTTTGGCTTGAAGAATTTCCTTCAAGTATCTTCAGCAGAGCTGGGTGAGTGTGCATGGATTGATTCAGCCTGTTTTTGTAGTGGAATGTTTTACTTTCTTTTTTCTATTGTAACACATGGTTATGCTAGATATAATAATCTGGGGTGGCTGCTGTTGTCTCTCAGAACTTCAAAATCACCCTTAGTCTCCCAGGGTTTTAAATTTTCTGTTGTGAAATCTTATATTATTCTGATGGGCCTGACTCCATATATGACTTTTTTTATTTATTAACCATATGTAGAGTTTTAATTATAATACAGGACAAATATGTCAATTCTGTTCTTGTATATTTGGTGTTCAAATGCCTCCTGTGTCTAGACTGGTACCTCTTCATCTAGATTTGGGAAATTTCCTGATCTAGCTTGTTGAAAATGCTTTTTCTGCCTTTAGCATGAAATTCTTCTATGGCTGTAGTTCATAGATCTGGTCTTTCAATGGGTTCCATAGATCCCAGATGGTCCATTCATACTTTTCTTAAAGTTATATTCTGTCATTGCTGAACATTCCAGATTCTCTTCCCTGTCTTCAAACTTTTGATTCTGTTCTTCCCATGATTCAGTCTATTGTTAAGGCATTACAGAGAACTTTTTATTCGACTTAATGATTTTTTCTAGTGTTTTATTTTGGTTTTTCTGAATACATTCATCAATTTATTGAATTCTGTTTTCAAGTTCTGTATTGACTTCCTGATCTTATTCAGTCTTCTGTTCTCTTTGAAATTCATTCTGGATGTATCTGCAACCTCTTTTTTCATCTAACACACTCCTAATAGAAGCCATCACTGTGAGATGGGTAATCTTAGGAATAGTTATATTGCCTTATGTTGAATAGTTATAAGGCCTCTTGTGTTTTGTAATTGAGATTTGTGCAGCTGGTTTTGGGGACAATCTTTCTCTGGAAGTATTCACAATGTCCAAGCAGGTCTAGTGTATAAGAGGGTTGAGGTATCAGTTTCCTTAGCTAGCCTGACTTTCTGGGAACCAAGTTTAAACCATAGCACTACCCTAAAAGTTGAATTCCTTCTGTAAAAACTTATAGTCTCTATCAAAGGGTAGAGCTATTATGAAAATACACTTATAGTCAAATATAAAACAATCACCCCCAGACCAATCATTGTAGAAAACAAAGGAGCTGCTCATACTAAGAATGGGTATTAATGACAAGAAAAACATTGTGTAAGATTTGAAATTAATGTTTAGTTGATAAAGAAACAGATTGGGAGGATTGTACATAGGTGGGGGAAGGTAAAACCAAAGGAGGGAAAGATGGGCTTTATTTTGCTATATATCAACTAAAAACAAACAAATAAACAAAAGGAAAGCTAGCAGAAATCAGTGCGGTCCACATCTGAGACTTCCAAAGCACAGAAACATCACAGACCTAGACAGCCTTGGGAGAGGAAAATAACCAAAGAAGACAGGAGGTGAGCTAGGGGTTGAGGAGACAGTGAGACAGTAGGGCAGTACTAGTCTGCTAAATTGGCATGCAGTAGTCAGTAAGGCAACAGAGCTTGAGAGGTGGTGGTATGAACACAGCCTTGCCTGTTTGTTGGTCTCTTGGTACTGTCTCAGGCTCTATTTCTGAATGTTCCTCTGTGGTCAAAGGCTCTTTTCATCCCCCCTGGGTTACAGATGCTGGTTCAGTCAGTGGGGACTGCGTCACAGAGTCTCTGGTCTTGGCCTTACCTCTGGGCTGTGAATGCTACTCCATCCTTGTGATATTATTCCCAATGTTTGGTTCACTCCTTGCAGCATGTTTTTAGGTTCCCCTGCAGATGCTGGCAGTGACTAGGTTTCTGTCTTGCTGAATATTGAGTGGAATGCAGCATCAAATGGCCCAGTTTCCCATGAAAATGTTTCACATAGGGTCTTGGGTTGCCCATAGATACTCCATGAGGAGCTTTTGGAAAGTCTGTCCCCAGCTTTTCCAGTCTAGTGTTGAGAAGAGAGGGTTTACCCTAATTTTCCCTCTGTCTGGAATACCTCCACATCCTTTGTCTAGCTCATTACTCTTTCTGTACTCTAAAATGTCCACTATTAAAAGAACAGTTTGTATTTTCTGAGCTTCACTGTCCTAAGCTGTGACTTCCCGATCTGATGTTGGTACTTCCTCTCATTGGGAGTGTGGTGTTCCACACACCAAGCCAATCTCTCTGAGATGGCCTCTAAACTTCCTTTCCTGGTTGGTCAAGTCATCTTTTTGCATAGCTATTAGTGTTAGAAGCATCTGCCCACACTCACTTCCGCTGGTAGCTGTTATCTGTCTCCAGCTAATTCCTTGGAGACTGTGATGGGCCAGGCTTAGATATTATCCACAAAAGTTCTGCCTTCTGCTGAATATTTAGGTGTATCATTTTGTTCATACAGTGGGTTGGTGCTCCACTAAACAGCAGGTAATCTAGGCACCAGCTTCTTGAATTGGTGGATTGTTGTGATGCAATATGGGGTCATTTAACTAAATGGGGGTATATGAAAATCTGCAAAAGGCAAAAGATTTCTGAATGCATAACTACCAAAAGTCAATTTGAAAACCAATACATTACAAATCCAGATGCTTCTACCAGCGCTCAAACATGTTCTGTGGCTCCATTTTTAATAAAGAATAAAACTACATGAATAGCAAAGAATTGTTTAAAACAATTCTTAATACATTTCTTTAATATCTATTATCATTTTTGAATAATTTCAGTAAATGGATAAATAATGGTAATGCTACAGAACCCTTCTTGCAAGCTCTTGTAGGCAGAGCTTTATTGCCACCACACAGAAAAAAATAAATCATTGCTCTAGGCAGAAAAGGAACTGGGAGACAGAAAGGGATCTGGAATTCCATGGGTGACTATGGATATTTGGAAGACTCACCCATGTCTCCCCAGAGAGCAGATGGACATCGGAAAGGACAATAGAAATGGAGGGACTGCGCCAGTGCAGCAGACTTCATAGCTGTTACCTTCTCAGCACCTCTGAAGCAGACATAGTAACAATTTAAAGGGAGAGGGACTGTCCCTTTGAGGGAGGGAGGGCAGTAACCTCGCACAACTGTCTTTAATGTGCTCACTCTTGATTTCTGAGAACTTCAGATGAAACTGTCCATAATTTGCTGGAGGGCTCTGTAATTACATGTCAGGAAGTGAATTGCTCAGTCTGTCAATTTGCTTCCTAAGGTTGTTTACATTCTGGGTAACCAATAGACGTACCAGGAGGCTGTCCACATGCCCTGCTTTGATTAACAACACAGAGACATAAGTGCACATGGTGGTGTCCCAGGATCAAGTGGCTCCTGGAACACTCTCAAGGAATCCCCTGCTCACAGAGAAAAAAATTTTCCCAAGGAGGAAGTGCCAGTCCTCTGACCACCACTCCATCTTCCCTCCACTCATCTTCATCCTCTTGTTTCAGGGTTGCCCATGCAAACTGAGCTCCCAGATAGACACGTGTGTGTGCCCACATATTTCTACTGTGTCTATACTTCCACACAAAGGACAAGGCCTTATAAAAACATATATACAAGTGCATCTATACCCAATTGACCAAGTACATACTACTATGCATATATATACATGTGAATAATCATATAAACACAAGCAGACACACATGTATATATGTTCATACAGTGTGCTTATATATGACTGTATGTGCATACCTACTATATACTTCTGTGTCTCCACATGTATACTCCTACACTCTCTCACATACATGCAAAACCTTATAGCCACCTATAACACACCCATGTGTGAAGAGACTGTCATTGGCAGGAGGTCCTTGAAGGAAAGATGTAGCAAAAACTGCAAGATATCCTGTGGAGCAGGGACTTTTTTTCCATACCTCAATAGCACTGTTCGGAACTTGGTGCTTGACTCTTACACAGGACATCCAAGTTATAGGAAAGAAAACAAAGCAGGATATTTATTGAGCCAATGGCTTCAGGGAGAAGCATTTGTGGAAAGTATAGTCACATACCCATGAAGAGATGTGATGCTGAACTTGGCAGGTGTATTGAGGAAGAGGGGAGAGACAAGGAGGGTTGTTGTCTCTGTCCCCACCCAGGCTTCTGAAGGATACAGGAGGGGAAGCTTACCACTTCCATCATTCAGAGTTGCCCCAACATAGTGTTCCAGAAAAGCATGGAAGGCTGGGGGCGGGGAGGGGGGGGAAGCATTATCTCCCTCATGACCTCTGCCAAGTAGATCTCCTTAGCCTTGACTAATCCACCTCAGCCTATGCTATCGTTTAGAACTTGGCAGAACAGATGAACAGAGAGAAAAGGGGACCCAGTCATTGTTCAAGATAGCCTTAACTGCCTCCCTACCTCACCCAGCCCTGACCACTGGTATCATCTTACCCAGGTGCCAGTAGGTTCAGAGTCGAATTTCCATAGACAGAAAGGCACCAGAAGCACAAACAGCTTTCACAGACAGAAGCTCAACACTGCAGTGACTGCTGTATGTCTCAGCTCCAAGTCACAGAGTCACTGAGAACAGTTCAGTGCAGACTCCAGTCATACAAGGCTAAAACACAAGGTTAGAACTGGGTAGGGGTGTGGCAGAGGCCTGTACCATCCAGCCTTCGGCTGAATGATCCACAAGCAAAGCCTGTCATTCTCCACTCTCATGGAAGCAGCCCAGTTTGCATCACAGACTACAATGCCTGGCTCTGTGCTCCTCTCTGTCAGTGACTTTTACACAGCTCTGGATACCAGGCACATCTTCCTCCTTACCTGAAATTGTCACATGTTCAATACTGGAAACACATTAGACGAGTCAGAGAATTTGGGACCAGAGAGAGCAGAAGAGCCTACCTTAATATATAATCTTTACAGATAGAAAGGAACATTTGAGTCCTCTAACTAGGAACACAGAAAAAAATCAGGGGCAATCTCATGATGTCACTGCTAATGAAACTGTGGGATGCCAATAATCATCCCAGTAAAAGTCAGGAAGGTGACTAGTCAATCTGTAATGAGCCTTATGAGCAAGCGAAAGGAGCTGGGGTCCCATCTCCAGCACCCATGTAAAAGCCAGGTATGGTGTCACTTGCTTGTGTTCACAGTGCTGGTGAGAATCTGGAGCTCAGTGCCCAGCTATCCTAACCAAAGGTGAGGAGGAGCATCGGTACAAGACCCTGTCTCGGAAGGAAGGAAGGAAGGAAGGAAGGAAGGAAGGAAGGAAGGAAGGGAGGGAGAAAGGAAGGAAGGGAGGGAGGAAGGGAGGAAGGAAGGAAGGGAGGAAGGGAGGGAGAAAGGAAGGAAGGAAGGAAGGGAGGGAGGAAGGAAGGAAGAAAGGAAGGGAGGGAGGGAGGGAGGGAGGAAGGAAGGAAGGAAGGAAGGAAGGGAGGGAGGAAGGAAGGAAGGGAGGGAGGAAGGAAGGGAGGAAGGAAGGAAGGAAGGAAGGAAGGGAGGGAGGAAGGAAGGTAAGGAAATAAAATGGTGGGCAACAGAAGAAGGCATCCAACACTGATGTCTGGACTCTACCTGCATGCACACATTGTGATAATTAACTTTGCCAACTTGGCACAACTTAGGAAACTCTGCTGGGAAGAGTGCCTCAATGAGCAATTATCTATTTTGGGTTGATCTGTGGTCATGTCTGTGGGTTGCTGTCTTAATTATGTCAACTGATGTGGAAATACTCAATCCAGTATGGGCAGCATCATTCCCTAGTCAGAGGGTTTTGAATGAAATTAAGCACAAGCAAGCAGGCAAGTGGGCATGCATGCCTTCATTTGCCCTTGCTCTTACTGTAGAAGTGATATGACTAGCTATTTGAAGCTCTTACACCAACTTCCCCACAATAATAGATAAGAACCTGAAGCTATAACTGAGATAAATCACCCCTTTTTCCTTAAGTTGCTTTTTTTGGCACAGCAACAAAAAAGAAGCTAGAACATCCTATACAAATACATACACACAACATACACACACACACACATGCACACACAGATAAACACATGCATGCATGCATATACATGCACACATACATGCACATGCACACACACATGGACACACACATAAACACATGAATGTATGCACACATGCATGTACACACATACATATGCACACACACACCCACACATAAACACATGTATGTATGCACACATACAACCATACATGCACACAAATGCACACACACACACACATGCAATGAGTAAGACTGGCTTTCTGAGCAACATGGTCTTGCCTCACTGTATTCAGGCTCTCCTGGGTTAGTTTTGACTTACCTGAGATTATGTTTATTTATCATGGGAAAACATGTTGTTATCTGAGAGTCTGGAATAGGTGGCATGACGAAGTTAATATGTAACTTCCATTAACACCAGGGATTGGGGATTTGGGGTGCTCTATTAAGTATAAGGCTGACCACAAAACCTATAGAAAGTTGGTATTCCTCAGAGATGAGGATCTGAGATGAGCAGTCTCTGCACTCTCTTACAGAGGACAGAAGGTGAGGCCATGGAGTTAATGCTATTGACATTCCCCAGTAAGCTAAGAGCAAGGGCAGATGGCAGATGGTCCTTAGGGACGAGGTCAAAGGGATGGAGTCACAAGTCCACTTGGTACTGTGGCTCAGAAGTCAACATCCTGACATGCCCTACATTTGTTCCAAGTCTGAAGCCAATTTTCACTTTCTCAGTTGTTCAGGACAGATACTCTGGGTCTGTTCAAGGCACATCTACAGGACACATGTGGATGCTGTGCAGAATGTCAAGCTGGTTAAGAAAGTCTCTACGGAACAAATGGCCAAAAAGACCTGATTCTTCAAGAACAGAAGAGTTCCCTGGAAGAGTACCACACACACACAAACAAAACAGAATAAAAGGGGCATCTAAAACCAAACTGAAGGAGGCTAGAGATTTAACTCATGTATAATACACCTCTTAACAGGAGGTCACGGCCTCAGATCCCCACCATCCACATGAGGAGCCAAGCATGGAGACCTGAGTATGTAATACCAGCACTAAAGAGGCAAAGAGAGGAAGATCTGAGGTAGAGAGTGATAAAGGAAGACTCCAGTGTTCACCTTGGATCTCTAAATGTACTACAAACAGATGCACTTGTGTATGCATACACACACACACACACATTCACATCATACACAGTCACACTCACACACATACACACTCACACACACTCATACTCACACAGAGACACACACTCATATTCACACAATTCACACAATCATACACAGTCACACACTCATACATACACACTTATACACTCACACAGAGATTCATACTCATATATACTTAAACACATTCACATTTACACACACACACACATTCTCATTCACACAGTAACACACTCATACATACACATACACACACTCATACGCGCTCAGAGATTCACACTAACACACACACTCACATTCACACAGTCATATACTCAGTTACACTCACACATACCACACACATTCACACTCACACTAGAAAACAGATAAATCAAAACCAAAGTGAACCACAGAAGAGTGCTTCAAGCAGTATTAACTGTGTAAAAACGGAATTAACTCTGAAAGCCAGGAATCCCAAATTGACTTCAGGATTTGGTGGCTTTCGGCAAGATAAAATTGTCATTTGCTGAGTAAATCAGAAAATAAACAACATTCACTTTTTCTAAGTTGTAGTCCATCAATGCCACAAACATTTGGGACGGTTTTAGTGAAACGTACCCTTTCTCTTCCTCCTTTAAGTCTATGCTCACCGGCTCTCTCCAATGCAGTCATCGCCTCCATGGCTCACAATCAGAGTTGATTGGCACTCTGGTGGTGCTGGGAGGGGCTGCTAAGAGCTGATTAGGTCATTAAGGAGGATTAGCACCCTTCTCTGGGGACTGGATTATCAGTTCCAAGTGCTGGTTGCTGTGCAGCAGGGCGCCCAGGGCCTCAAGCTTTTCATCTCCCATGTGTGCCCCCTGACTGGCTCCTCTCCACCACAGGAAGAGTCTGCACATAGCCTACACTGGATACAGAAGCCCAACTGTGGACTTCTCCAGAGCCATGAGCCAAATAAACTTCTCTTATTTATAAGTGAATGTGCCAGCAGTGTTCTGTTACAGCAACAGCAGACGCACGGTGATACCATCTTGCTGACTGATAGCAGACTGACCTATGAATTTAATTTAAAAGTGGCCACTAAGCAATCAATGGAAAGTCTGATTTTTGGTTTTATGCACAGATTAGTGCTCGGATTTTTATTTCTGTCTATCTGCTAGTTTATCTGTCTCTCTTCTGTTCTGTGGATTGAGCCCCGGGCACTATACATCTAAGTAAATGATCTACCACTGAACTTCATGTGTTTCACTTTTATTTTGAAACAGGGTCTTGCTGATGTCCCCAAACTGGTTTTATGGTTTTGGACTTACTCTGTAGCCTAACCAGGCCTTGAATTCCCCATCTTCCTGATTCAGCCATCCCGGTGACTGGATTACAGCCCTGAGTGCAGGTGTATGTTGTTGATTTTGCTGTTGTTACTGCTGTGGCTTTTTCTGTTTTCTTGAGACAGATCCCTCCACTATGTGTCACTGGCTGTTCTGAAACTCACTATCTAGACTAGGGTGACCTTGAACTCAGAAAGATCCACCTGCCTCTGCTTCCTAAGTACTAGGATTAAAAGTAGACACCATATCCATCTTAGATATATTCTCGATTAACCTTTTTTAGAACTCTGTTTCATCCACTTTGTGCTGGAATTTACTAAACATTTGCCTCCCTCAATATGATCCTGGTAATTAAAATTTTGGTGGATTCAACCCACAGGAAGGCATTGGGAAGCCACCATGTGACTGCCAGATGTTGGTGATCTGTGCTGGGTTGCTAGCAGCTGCCTTCACTGTTTACTTCTGTGGTACATAGGACACCTACATCAGATGATTGACCACATCTATTTATATTATGAATTTTTTCACCCCTGACTTCCCAGCAATTCCTAACCTGATGGAATAATCCATATTTGTTATCCTAACACTTAGGATAAAAGGATAAGACAGATTGAAGTTGGAGACAGCATGAGCTCATGGGGAGACCCTGTCTCCACTGTTTTTCAAAATGATTCCTAAAGTTTTGGGTAGTTTTGTTTTGTTTGTTTGTTGTTTTCTGGGTTGTTTTTTTTTTTTTTAGTTGAGTTAACAAACATTCTAAAGTTCACTTCACCAATTTATGCACATGAACAGGACCCTTAGTGGTTAGACCTTGGCCGTTGTGGAAGTGGCTCCGGTTCTTGTCACTCTCTAGATAGATACATGATAAGGCTACCAATGACCACATGCCTGACCTTGGCCCATGAAACAGCCTGGCTTCCAAATCCCCACTCACATATACACAGAAACCAATTCTTAGAAAGCTGGTGGCTGGTATAGGCTACAAGACCAAGAAACATCTTTGGGGCTAGTAAAAAAAAAGTTTGAAAACTTGGGCATACTTCTCCCTGGGGTCTTGGTCTCAGGCCATCTGCAAAAACAAGGCCCAAGATCAGATAGTAGCTTGTAACTGCCCGCAGTTACAAACGAATGGGTTACCTGGAAGGGAAGCTGGGGATGTATGGGAAGGCAGCGAAAAGAGAGGAAGATAACACCTGCTAGTCAAGGTCTCAAAGTTTAATGGAGAACTCCAAATATATAGGCAGGGGGAACCCTTTCCCCAAAGGCTGGAAGCTTCTCCACAGGTGCCTAGTGTTTTCAGGAAACTGCAGGTGCTTGAAAAAACAGGGACTTCACCTGTTTCATTGCTAATAAAAGAGTATACAGCAAAACCCTATCTCGATTTCTCTCAGGACAGATGTAAACTTCTCTACTCGGAATCATGGTGTTCATCTGCGACACTCTGTACCTGACAGAAAGACCCAGGAGTGTCACATGGCCTTCACACAGGAGAGGCCGGTCTAATGTTCAGGCCATGCGTTCAACACAATGCTCCCAGGATTGCCATTGCTTCTGTCCTTCCGTGTTCTGTAACTGATAGACAGGACACTCTCCATTTGAGGAAGAAGAGGCTCCAGATAAATGCACTTCATCTCCCAGCATCTTTATGCAGGTGCTAAGACCTCAGGACAGTCCCCATATCACCAGTTTAGTGAGGTATGTAACACAGGAAGATGACAGGAGACCACATCTGGCTCCCAGACAATGGAAATGAGACACTGGATGGGGATGAGAGCCATTCCCACTTCAGGAGCAGGCAGGGACTTCAGGAAAAGCAGATGTGCAGAGGCATGGTAGGCAGTGTCCTTGGTGTATTCTGAAGTTGTAGGGGTGCCAGTCACCACAGAGGGTCTTCAAGTGAGCCCAGTCAGAAAATGGCACAGTATTGCAAGCAAAGGGATGAGAAGTGTCTTTGGAATAGCCCTGGTCATTCAGTGAGGGTTGCTAAAGAAAATGGGCCTCAGATAGTTCCAGCAAGGTGGGCGCACTGGACCCTATCCCTTTAAATATTTCCAGACCGCCAGTGTAGAGCTCACGTTGCTCTCTAGCTCAGTGGATTCTTTCCAGTTGTGCAAGACTAAGATCACTTTGCCTTGAGATGTACTGTTTTACCCAAGGGCAGGAAAGGAATGGTGGTGGACCTGGCCCAGAAGTTCACCCTTAACTTAAACCATGACCTATCATGTGACCTCGGAAAGCTGTTCTCTAGCAGACAAGTCAGATAGATTGGAAGAAAGCAGTAACACTAAGAACTCTAGGGCTTTGCTGATGGTGTCCAGATCCTTCAACCCATTTGCTTGACTGGTCCTTATAAATGAAGGAAGACAAAGGGTATAGAGCAAAAGATGCATCTGCCTCCAGGAAGGAGGCTAAGTGATCCGTGACTACACGCCAGGTGTAGCTGACAAGGAGAGAGTCCCAAGGTCCTATCTACCTGAGTTTGAGTCCCCCTGTGTACATCCAGCACTTGCTGCAGGCTCTGAGGAGAAGCCTCAGCTTCAGTCTGCCATACTCAACCCTCCTATACATGTCAAACCATGGGGTTCCTTTTAGTCGACTCATAAATAAATGCTCGTGCTAAGAATGAGTCCAGTATTCCTGCCTTGCGTGTTCCTGAGAAAGTTATTTGTTGTGCAGCCAAATTGGCCTTGGTCTTCTATTGCAAGTTCCAGCAATCTGGCTTTGGTAAACTCCTTTATTGATAATTTGATGAGCTCCTTTACCTTTTGACAACCTCAACCTTTTACTCACCTGGATTTCTCCCCCTAGTTGTTCAGAGAAATCTGTTAGGAACATTAGGAACTCAGGGTCTAGGGCAAGCTTCAGGGACCAGTAGCCTGCGTCATGCTGAGCTGCGATGGCATCCAGCTGAGAAGGCTACAGAAACAGCACAATGGTCCCTTCAGCTGGACATCTAGGCAGCTGGCCAACAGCTTACATGGGGATTTGCTCTGCACTCACACAGGTGTCCTGGGATAGAGGAGACAGAGTATGAAAGTCCGACAGAACCATGATGGATTAGAGGTCATAAGTCTAAGTCTCATTTCAGCCATGCCAGGAAGACATCATGCTATAGGGTTATAATAACCAGAGGGGGCTGAGGAGAGGGGAAAACATGTAGATATGGGCCAGGTATCACAGCTCTCTAGGAAAACAGAGTGATTGACAAGTGCTGAAAATAAAGAGACTCAGGACACGTGAATTGCCCTCATGTACTCTCGCTTAGTGAAAAGCATCTACCTGACCACGGGTGACAATGAGAATTCATACTGTGGATGGTGCTGCAGTGAGTGAAAGGAGAACCTAGTAGAGAGGATGACCCTGGTCTGGAGAGCTAAGAAAAGATAGGAAAAGTGAACAAATTCTAACAAGGTGGAGATGGCAAATGCACTGGTGTTTTTGTAGACTTCATTGGTGCTTTTTTTTTTTTTTTTTTTTTTTTGTCTTATTGATTTCTGTTTTCATGGAAAGTTTGGGTTTTTTCCCCCCCTGTTTCTGGTCTTTTACTGTTTGATTTGATTTTTATTAAGAAAAAGAATATAAAGTTGGATGGGTAAGATCTGGGAGGAATTAAGGAGAGGGCAAACACATCAAAATATATGATTTTTCTCGAATTAAGAGACAATAAAAAGATGTACATAAGCATAAATGAAAAAAATGGATACAGATGGAGAGTGTAGTGCTGAGGAGAATCACCACCAAGTGCAGGGAGAATCTATTAGTAGAGAAGTAGAGCCAGGTATGGAGGGACTAGTGAGCCCTGGCACTGGGTCTACACTTGCTGAACTGTAGGAACTTCAGCAAGCATGCTTGGACTGAGCCAGGAGGCTGACCATCACTCAAGGGAGGGATGGAGTGGTTTGAAGAGTGCAACTGAGTGATGGTGAGAAGGAAGGTCCACAGGTACTAGCATGGCTCTGTATACCATGGGGATCACAGGACAGAGGGGAGCACCAAGGTCTATGACACTAGCATGACTCTGTATACCATGGGGATCACAGGACAGAGGGGAGCACCAAGGTCTATGACACTAGCATGACTCTCTACAGCATGGGGATCATCACCATGCTGCCAATCACCAAGCCAAGATACGACAACTTCAGACTTGGTGAGAGAAGGTGACATGTGTTCCTGGGACATATATTTTGGGCCTTTGGGGCTCACTCTGTGAGTATCCACTGGTACACGAACAGATGATTCCAGATCCTAAGAGGAACCTCAGAAGCACTGCCTCTGAGGTTCAGGTCACAAAGCTTTTACTTCCTGTAGACAACATTTGGCAGCCACTGTACAAAATCACCACACACTAAACAGAACCTACTTCCATTGTTTACCTCTGGAGGTTAAAGACAAACCATGCTATTTTTAGGTGCTAGCATGCCCTGCCCTATAGCCCCATCCTCTGTCCTCTGGTTACCCCACTCCTAGTGTGTCACCTTTGCTGGGTCAAATTCCCCTAGCCTCTCACATAAGGATCAAAGCAATGATTTCTAGGGCCCATTCCCATAGTAACCCACAGAAGCCACCCCAGCTCAGTCCCATCTGTATGTCACAACTATATTCATACTGACAGTGAGACTGGAATGACACTGGCCTAGTGAGACATTCGGAGTCCTGGTCATACCCATGTCCTTGTGTTGTGATTAAGGACATGAGACTCAGGGTTGTGAGTGATTGAGGAGCCATAAAACAGACTCAAAGGCACACATTGCCTGGGATTGCTGAAAATCCCAGGCCAGGGATGGCTTCAGGTTGGGATGGAACCTGGGTTTAGTGAGTTGGTGGGATACCTGTCCAGGTTTCGTTCTTTCTGACCATGCAGATAACCACTGTGAACCTCTGCTGCTGCGATCCCCTCCAATGGAACAAAACCTCCTTTTGGTCCCAGAGAGATAATTTGCTTCTTTGAATCATCGGAAGTCTGGGAAAGAGGAACACACCTGGGTTCCATGACCTCTAATCACTTCCAAGAGTTAGGATTAGCCCGTGTTCTGTGAGTACAGAGTAGTCTACACATTACAACAGACTCTGTTGACAGAAGAAAGGGAAAATGCCCACAAGGCCTGTCTCCTTCCTCATGCCTGTCTACAGAAGGGACACACAAAGCAGTAAGAGACTCTATGTAAAAAATACTGGAACCACAGTAGACCTTTGCCTACAGAGGGAACTATACTTTTCGTCTGCTGGTTCTGCAGGTGAGGGACAGGTGAAGTGAGATCCTGTACCTCTTACGAGCAGACTCTGGCAATGGGCCTGTCTATCCAGATCCTGGTCTCACGGTAGACATCGGCAATAAAACATGACTAAGGTGAAGAGATACACCGTCACATAGACCCAAGGCCTCACTCCCGGGGGATCTTCCTGATCACTGAGACATTTGCATAAAGAAGTTTGACTCATACCATAAAGCTCCCTGGTCTGTCCTGTGTAGCAATCCTGTGGCCATGAACATGGCCCAGTAGAGTGTCAATCAGGTGCCACAATTGTCCTTGGAGGAGCAAGTATAGGACTAAGGCTGAGACATAAGACAAGCACAGGGATGGGCATAGGACACAGCTGAGTGATAGACCCCTGGGATATTTTGTGCCAGAAGAAGTGTGGTTGTTTGAATAAGAACAACCTCATAGGCTCTTATATTTGAATGCTCAGTCATCAGGGAATGGCACTACTTGAGAAGGATTAGGAGATGTGGTCTTGTTGGAAGAGTTGGTTCACTGTGGGAGTGGCCTTTGAGGTTTCAAAAGCCCAGGTTAAGCCCAGAGGCTCTGACCTTCTTTTCCCTGAGGATCCTGATGTAGAACTCTCAGCTCTTCCTCCAGCATCATGTCTGCCTGAATGCTGCCATTCTCCCCACCATGATGATAATAGACTAAATCCCTGAATCTGTAAACCAACCCCCATTAAATGTTTCCTTTATAAGAGTTGCTGTGGATTCCCCAGCATGTAATAAGGACACATATTCTACTATGTTCATAGCAACCCTATTTATAATAGCCAGAAGCTGGAAAGAACCCAGACATCCCTCAACGGAGGAACGGATACAGAAAAAGTGGTATATTTACACTGTGGAATACTACTCAGCTATTAAAAACAATGAATTCATGAAATTCTTATGCAAATGGGTGGAACTAGAAAATATCATCCTAAGTGAGGTAACCCAATCGCAAAAGAACACACATGGTATGCACTCACTGATAAGTGGATATTAGCCCAGAAGCTTGGAATCCCCAAGACACAATTCACAGATCAAATGATGCCCAAGAAGAAGGAAGGAGAGGCCCCTGGTCCTCTCAGTAGTATAGAGGAATACCAGGACAGGGAAGCGGGAGGGGGTTAACTGGGGAACAGGGGGAGGGAAGAGGGCTTATGGGACTTTCGGGGAGGGGGAAACCAGGAAAGGGGAAATCATTCAAAGTGTAAATAAAGCATATATCTAATTTAAAAGAAAGAAAGAAAGAGAGAAAGAGAGAAAGAAAGAAAGAAAGAAAGAAAGAAAGAAAGAAAGAAAGAAAGAAAGAAAGAAAAGAGTTGCTGTGTTCGTGGTCATTTCACGAATAGAACAGTGACCAGGACACAGAGCAATAGAACAGTGACCAGGACAAGGGGCAAGAGTCAGCAGAGGACTACATCTTAAGGATGGACCCTGCCATGCCTTTCTACCCTGGTCTCTCTGGCTTCAGCCCAGTGGTCTACAGTGACTCTGGAGATTCACGATGTACTCCTTGTTCTGCAGATCCAGGACTCTTTAGCCCCAACCTTCCTGCTCCCTTGGAGCTATCAAGAAGATGCTCTGCTTCTCACCAGGGTATCTGCTGAATCCTCATCCTAAGGAGCTTGCTTTAATTGGTAACACGTTCTTAAAGCAATCAGGTGACAACTGTATCTCTTTTACTCTCAGAAAGGTACAAGATGAATGTTCTAAAATCAAACTCATTTTATTTTGTTATTTTTTTCCTATTGTTTTTTATTTTTAATTTATCTCAATGTAACATTAGTTTGTATGCCAGTGTGTTTGAGATGAATTCATCCTCACAGAAAACACTACACCGAGATGTTTCTGAAAGGACAGCACAGGGACCCCATGTGCTGTTTACAACAAATAAGGAGGCTCTCGAAACAGCTATTTATTGAGTGATGGTAAATGTAAACCACAATATCAAATTAAAGTGAAATTGCAGTTGGTAGGGTTGGAAAGACAAAAGGTTTGTTATCAAAGCCATAATTATTTAAAACTTGATTCCACCACAAATCCACGACTCTCATGCAGAGGCCGCTTTCTGCGGGTCTCACCCCTCCTGTGGAGTCCGGCCAGCGCCATTTAGAGTTCTTTGTCTGCAGGATGACAATCCATCCTCATCAAAATCACACTCACAAAACCGAGACAATTAAACATCTCTCTGTACAAGTGTCTCAGAATGTCACGTACACACTCCTACGAAGGCATGTCCTCTATGACCAAAGAGAGCAACCCGTGTGAACCAGAGGAAGGGAACAGAATTGTTAAGCAACCCTTTGCATTTTAAGCAACACTTAATTAGAAACACACTTTAACCACCAAAATGATAAAAATCCAAGAGATTAAAATTTGAGTGTCAATTATCATAAAATTCATCATTGTAATTCTTATTAAAACTCACTGTTTAGATAGGTAATGATTTTATAATATGCCAATTTGCATAAGGAGCCTTGAGATGGCTTATTATTTCGATTCCACACAATTACAATGCCAGCCCCATACATCAGAGCTCTCAGCAATGTAAAACCATGGCGCTAATTAATAAGCCATTTACTGACTGCAGCTAGTTACTGCGGTCCTGCAGCTGACCTCGAGAAGGCGAGCCATCTCTGAAGTGCCTGTGTGTAACTACAAACATAATGGCGTGCCAGGAGGGAATCATTAAAAATAATTTACACAAGCCTTCATTTACAAGATCTTTTGATAGCACGCTTCCCCGGTGTTTAGATCCGCAGTGCAACCCCGACCATTTGGGAAGGGCCGAGCGGGGGAGTGAAGGAGGGTACCTAAGTGGTTAATTAAGAGCCTTTCGGACGCCACAAGAGTCCCCTGAAAAATCCCTCTGATGTCTGCTGTGTCAAATGTCTCTCACAGGAAAAGCCACCAGGGGCGGCAGCCATCGAGGGCTAATTACTGGGGACAGGAGCAGCTGAGAATGGTCGTCATGGGGTTCCTGCCCAGAGCACCCGAAGCCCAGGATTGAGCACAGCAGTCTTTTGTGTGGCGGCGGGACTGGCAGGTGAGCCGTGAACAGGGCTTGGAACAGGCAGGTACTTGGACCAGTGGCTAGGAGTGCTTCCTACCATCCATCCAAGCCCAGTCCATGAAGCCTGGGGTTGTGCACATGCCTGCAGGGAGCACATTAGCACCCAGAAAGCAGTCTAAAGAGCACAGACTCCTTCCGTCTGTCCTATCTTTAAGGAAACCAAGAGGCCCCATTAACAAGCATTTTTAAAGCCTCCTATCTCAGCATTGAAAAATAGCAAACTGCTTAAGTATTTCATTAGGTGGGGGAGGAGCGACTATAGGGGTCATTAGCATATAAAACATTTATACAAGGCTTCTGTGACTTAACACTGAGGAAACAGGAATATTAGCAGAGTTCACAGATCGTTGAGAAAAAGTTTTAAGAGTAGAAGACAGGGAAGAAGAGATGATGTGGCTAGACAAATCTAAAATGATCTGCCCTAGAAAAACAGACCCATCTGAAGCTCATATTAAAAGGATAGCATGGGGGTGAGAAGGGAAACCCTGGCTGGGCCTTGAAAATAAGCAGACGATGGTGACCAGGAACCAGGACCTAGACAAGTTTGCCCACCGAACATCTTCACCGTTGTTTTAACATAGCTCAAAGCATCTGTCCCCACCATATTTGGTTCAAGAAATTACCTTTAAAAAATTATTTTCCTCTGATTTGAGGTCATGGCGTGAAAGGCTAATAAACATTCACAAAGGTTTGGTGGCAAGGCTGTAGGCAATCTTCCTCAGCACTGGGGGTCTTGGCCATGCATTCAAAAGCAACATATTTGTCACAACCAAGGAAACCCAGGTCTCTTGAGCCTTTTATGGTAAGGAAATAAAAGACATGTTGTTCCTGTCTTTAAATAAATGGGTGTGAGTTTCCCATGCTGAACTCAAAGGCCCGGCTGCCCTGAATGCGCGAGAGGTTTATGCATGTCGTGAACTGCTGAGAATGCTGTGCAGGGATGAGTTCAGACACTTAACTGCAGAACTTTTATTGTAATCCCAGTCTTTTAACACTGGCTTTCGCCATGGAGAAGAGCTTCGAACATAAAGCATCCTTTGAAGTCCAGACCGTAGCAAGACAAAAGGCGAGGAGACAAAAATCAGCCTGAGGATGGGTGCAAGCAGTGTCTCATCTCTTCGGGGAACGTCTTCTGCGTGCCCCTCCCTCCCGCAAGGCCTGCTGGGTGCGATAGGAATGGTTACGGTTTACCAACTTGTGTATGGATGATTGGAGGGTAGCTATATATCTGCCTGAAGCAAGGCAGAACTACGTGGGGCAAGAGCCCACCTGAGTTTGTGAAATCAGGTACAGCTAAGGCTGAGGAGATGCCATATATCCCAAGATGCTCTTGGTTGAGTGCCGCCTCCCAACTCACAGGAGAACCAAACTGCATGGGCAGCCATGAGCATAGCATTTGTGACACGCTCTAATTGACATAAGTCTCTTCTGGCATCTGCCTCCCAGCATTCTCCTCGGGAGAGAAAGGTGGGTCCCTGGTGGGCACACAGCAAACTTCTTGATGCAAGAAAACCGGGTAGAAGGCACTTCACACACCTGACTGGCTTGCAGCACCCACAAACAGAAACAAATCGCGTGCTGATTAAGAGTAATGCAAACGAAAAATGGGAACTTAGATATTAGAAACCGTGTCAGCTCATATGAATAATTTTAATTAAGATAATTCCCAAACCAGTGGGACCCTTAAGCCACGTGTCCTTGGAGAAAAAGACTTTCACACTTTTAAAAGTTACATAATGTTTGCTTCAAAAACCAAACAAAATATTCAACACATTAAAGGTTTCACTACAATCCTCTTCTCCTGCTCTTTCACATTTGTGGTTAAAATCTTATTTTCAAGCAGTTTGAGAAACAGTATCAGAGGCTCTTGCAGGTTATATGGCTAGCAGCACCACGGGAAGGTCTTCGTGTCTGTAACCCTGTGCACTGAACCCCTTTTTGGGCATTTTTAACTATACAGAAAAACACATTATTCAATGTGTAACATAGCAGTCTGTGGGAGCCGAGGCAAAATAAAAGTAATGATTCTCTTAATTCACTGAGGCCCTTACAATTAGGAAAGGTCAGTTTGCTAATGGTCAGTGTATTTTGAACAATTCTTACTCATTACATCCTCGAGAATAAAAGCAAAAGGAAGAAGGCCTGACACAGAGACTCTCAGGTCTGAATTTGTATGGTCCAGAAGGGACCATACAAAAATCCATACAAATTGTGCAATACTCACATACAAACAGATAAATAAATAGCAAATTGTGCAATACTCACATACAAACAGATAAATAAATAGGTAAATAATTTCTTCCTCCACTTTTGAACTCTTTCATTCATGGGAGCACTCACTGTCAAATTTTCTCTTCACATAATGGACACTGGATATATATATACATATATATATGTATATATATATATATAGTGTGTGTGTATGTATATATATAATATATATGCTATATATATGGCATATCCTCCAATGAAGCGTTTAGAGTAATATATAGGTTTTCAAAGTCCAGTGGCTGGGTTAAAAAGCAGCAGTTCCTAAAAAAGCAGCCACACCTAGGGCTCTCTTCAGCTTGGAGAGAGGTGGGAGGGGCCTGCCTTCTTGGAGGGAGGGAGAGGGGGGACAGCAGCACATCAAACTGCAAGAACAGGTGCTTAGGTGAGGGAGAGCCCTTGGCTCCCAGGCCGCTCAACTCTAATCTGACCCTTCTGTGAGCTCCGGGTGCCCAGGACCACCTAAACAGTCTTAAGACTGAGGGATCCGCCGTCCTCCAAGGATGCAGACAAGCTTCAAAAAAGTTGCAATTAAATGGGAGCTATGGAGATTACAGGATGACATTAACCATCATTAAGAGATTTCAGTGTGAATGAGCCCGGCAAGCCTTCCCACGTCTGGCTGAAAAGGCCCCTCAGACCAAAGTTTAGAGATAATTTTATAAATACCTGCACTTGTTGGGGGAATTTGTCTGACAGACAGACCGCATGTATCACCTTTACAAAGACACCAGCATGGTTACATTTCAGCACTCCGCTTTCCAAACAGCCCGCACTGGCATGTCACACAAAACCACACCACTCATCTAGAGAAGAAGGCAACGCCTGTCTGCCTCGCTTTAAAGAAATTAGCTCGGTTTTCTTAAAATAACGACCAGAGCCTCAGAACTTGAGGGCCCTGTTCACTATGCTGCGTGGGAGCTTTTGATCCTTTGTTTTCTGTTTAAACGTCAGCGATATTGGCAAGTGCAGGGAAAGAAAGCTTCCTCCGGAGAAGGAGAGGAGCCTCTCGTGGCTCGGCAGAGGGCACTGTGTGAGGCCTCTGCAACACAGGCTGGCTGCGGAGAGATGCCTCACAGGGCAGCTGCATTTGCTGTTTCCGGCAGTCAGCAGCCCGCGAACCAGAGGTTTAGCCCCAGTGTGGCACCCTAAGGCTTCAGTAGCCGGATTGCCACCTGAGCCAGATAGTAGTTTCTTTCAATACAGAATCAGTAACTGCCCTGACAGGAAGGAAAAAAAAAAACCTTGAAAATTGTACCTGTTTTCCAAACATGTTGAGGAGTCTTGAATCATCAAGAAGGTTTTTTGGACTAGGCAGATAGACGGTTGTGCCCGCCACATGCCTTACTTTAAGTCATTTAAAACTTCTTCATTGTATTCTTTGAGAGAAAAAACAAAAGTATATTTTCAGAAACATGGGGTTGCATATCCTATTTAAAAATTGGCAAAATTGAAAACTAAACCCAGATTACAATGCAGCTTCATAAATGAGACTGTTGAACAATGTTGTGGCCCACCCAGCCCTTTCCCCTATGCTAAGAAAGAAGCTGGTAAGGTTCAGTCATTGAGCCTGACCCACTGCATTCTTGCTGTTTTTATGAACGCAGCCAAGGCTAAGTTAGCTTAATTGGTGTGGCTCCAATGGGCATTTTTAGTTTATTTCACCTTTAATAATTAGTATTCAATTTGTGCACTCTTAATGAGATGAAAATTAAAGTTTCCACGTTTAATTCTGTGTTTTCATGCTTGCCACGCGTCAGGAGTTTTCGTGAATAAACACTGGTATCAATGGTCCGCCAGAAAGGGCTGCCTTAAAAGGCCATGGAATTGTTTACAGAGCTCTGTGCTGTTTGGAAATGGGAGACTAGGTAGCTCGGTGGGGGGAAGGGCCCTCTCCCTCTGGCCAGAACAAGACTAGGATGGTCTTTTGGATGGTCTAAATAATTTCTCTTCCAGGAGATTTTCCCGTCTCTTTGGAACTATTTTCAGTTCATTAATAATCTGGCTTTTGCTAAATAAAGAAAAGCTCTCGCCCAGAAACAGCAGCACCACTCTGCAAAACCATCATTATTTCCTGGAAGGAAGAAGCTTGGCTTCGGGTCCTCGCTAAATAGAGATACTTTGGTTTGAGATTTGTCATGCTGGGATCCAGACAGAATCCCAAGTGCCCATACTTCAGTTAAAAAGAAAAGAATTATTATTATTATATTGCCCAATCCACTAACTTTAAAACCATTTTCTCCTTTGTAAAGTAGACATAAAATGCTGACCAGAGAGAGAGAGAGAGAGAGAGAGAGAGAGAGAGAGAGAGAGAGAGAGAGGAGGGAGCCACTATCTGCCTGGTAGCCTGGGGAAGAAAGTAGGGTTTCCTCACTGTCCTACAGGGTCTTAAAGGTGCAGGAGGATGGAGCCTCCAGCAAGAGAGAGAAGTTAGGCCAAGCGTGGGGCTGAGGGTGATTTTTAATGAACAGAAAATGTGCTGTATTTTTAGGAAGGCAGGTCTTGCCCTGGGGCTCTGAGGAGCTGTCCAGGAATATTTCCGTACACTATGTTTGCCACGGCAATTCTTCTCCACGCTGGTTCCCGGCATGTGAAAACTGTAAAGGGCCACATTCAGTTATCTTTTGATTTGTTTCTGATTCCCTGGCTGTACCCAAAATGCTAAAAATGGCAGATCTGCATCCCCACTCCAGGTCAAAGGAAGCAAAGACGCCGGCTGAAAGGAAAGATTTCTACCTCTGCGGGTTGCCTTGTGCATGAAGCTACAGCAAAGCATACTAGCTACAGGGTTAGGCCAGGTTGATCAGAAGGACATAGAGACCCTATGCCACGTGCCAGATCCATTAGGATCAGTTTCCCCTTGGAGATAAGTCGAGCACAGCACATGAGGTGTCCCCTCACTCTGCCAAGAGGGTTGAGTTTTCAGACGGCAGTAAAGAGCTGGTTAAAATAATGATATAAATTTGCTTTTCTGATTGTTTTGAATCCTTGTATCAGATTTGAAAGGTGTTGAATGTTCTGATTAGGTATCACAGTCCGGCAAAAAGAAGTCTGATTCTTTGTAATGAGACCTGCTTCTCTAGTCTGTGTGTCAAACAGTCCAGGCATTAGCAGCAGCTGGGTCCCAGGAAGTCAAAGTGAGATAGCCTACTTCTGATTTTCTGTATTTATTGTCTTCTACAAAAAAAAAATAGTCAATACCATCTCTAGAAGGAGAAAATAAGACAATAAATACTATTTTTAAGAGTAGTGCGCCTATGGCTGGGGCTGGAAGCAGCAGCAGAGAGCACTCCTGTGAAGGAGAGTATCCTGGGTCAGAAGGGTTGTAATAGGACTAGACACAGGCGATAGGCCATCCAGGTCATTTATACCAGTATAGGAAGGAGTCTTGACATCTACAGGTGTTATGGATCAACCAGTGGTTTTCAGATGAAAGGCAACAGGAGCTACATAAGATCATAGAAGCAGGTAGAGAGGGGAAACTGGATGCCCAGAAGAGCACGAGGCCTCCACTATCTCAGATTCTACCGGGGACATTTCCATCTTCCGATCTGACTCTCACATTTTCCTTCGGTAACTAAGACCTATAAGCAATGATGCTAAGACTGTTCATAATGGAATCATTTAACTAAAATGCCAAAATAAGTAGCAACAGTTACCTGAACAAATTCTCCTGAGTCTGAACATGTTTGTAATACACATCGAATTAATAAACTACTCATTTCTATCAAGTGTATTAACTCTTTCACATTTAATCGTATTCTTTCTCTTCTCCTTGCCACCTCCTTCTCTGTGTCTGCTTTTACTCCAAAGAAAGAGCAAGGTCCCCAAAGTGGAATGTTTTATGTTGTCAAGAACGTGATGAAGTCTTCATAAACACAGGCCAGAGCTTGCAAATTGACATGCTTTACCTACGCCAAGTGGGTCCATACGCAGGCTGGTCAAAAAGTCAGATCGGAAACACATAGAGGGCACCTAAGGGAAGAGAGATGTGTGCCTCCCTTTCAAGGCTCTGTGCAGGCATAAAACAGGGTGGGGATTGTCGGGCATCCCTCACATCTGTGCAAGATGTGTAGCACAGAGACAGAAAATGCATCTTCAGCGGGAAGTTAGCAAGTCCCCGTGCTTGGGAACATTCGGGGGCCATCAAATATTGAGCTATTACTCATTCTGAAGTTGCATAGGGCACCTAACCTCCATGTCCAACTTTAGCCAGGCCACAAAGTTCAGGATTCCAGGGGACACAGGCTTCCATTGATTTCCAGGAGAAAGGAAGAGGCCTCTCATTTGTGTGTGGAAGTCTCCCTTCGGATCGGCACTGGCACAGAAACTCTTAGAAAGTCAGTAGCCTGATTTGCCAGGCTGTGTCTGCTTAAGTTGGACACTGTTGGTGGCTTTCCTCAGCCTTGCCACCTACATCCCTTTTAACCCAGCCAAAAGTTTCCTAATCCCTGTATTTCTAGGTGTTCTTAGAGGAAAGTCAGCTTTTTATCCAAGCTTTATGCAGCTTTAAGATGCAATGCATAATGCATGTTGAAATGCAGGAGTTGCAACTTTACAAAAAAAAAAATTACCCCAAAGATTTCCAGCATGCTTAAATACTGTTACTTAATCACAAGAGACTGTCTATATTGTTCTGTAATCTCACTTAAATCATATAATGAATGCAATAATGAAAATTAAAATCCCCATACGCACGGCTGAGCATCTCCTAATCTACATGTGATCAAAAGCACCATTTCCTAGGAGTCTGCTCTCTCTCATGAAGAGACTTATTGGAGCACTCAAGACTAAAAGTCTAGTAGGACCAAATATCATGTCAAACACTTCTCTTATTAGCACAGGATTGATCAGCCCCTCCCTCCATTCTGGAGACTACAGGAGTATTAATAATTCTTATCATGGTATCCATCTTGCTAACTGCATGAGAAATATTTCATTTCCCACATCGGACATTTCTCGGAATCGAGATATGAAAAAGAGGATGGCTTCAGATTTTTCTGGCAAAGGAAAAACACATTCAGAACAAATGGAGACAGATTATAAATGTCCACTTGTATAGTGCGCAGCTGTCTTCCCTTCCTAGCAGGCTTCTCAGTTGCACTGTTTCGGCTTTACTCATCTTGGGAAGCCAATTTGCAAGCACCAAAAGAAAGTAAAACTTGGAAGGGATCTAAGGCCTGACTGAGCCTTTCAGCCAAGCTCTATGCTCAGCCCATGGGTTGGCCTGGGTGTTAGTCCATTGGTTTACTCAGCCTTAATTGAGCAGCTGATATGCCTTGTGCTCCAGCACTTTGCAGGTGGTAGCAGGAGTTGCTGATATCTCAGGGAAGCAATCCACATTCAGGAAGCATGAGACACACTGGCCATGCTCATGCCGGATAATGAGCCTGATTTAGTGACTGTGATGCTATTGGGATTACGTGGGTCTTCATCCTTCCTCATAGACAAGCAAATGTAGGGAGTTGGTAATGAATTTATACGGTATGACAAGGTCAAGAATCGCCTCGAGTTATACAAATATTAAAATCAAATTCTCTCAGATTTTATTGTCTTTCCAGCTCTTAAGACACACCTAGCAAATCCTTCAAGATAGTGACTCTCTTTCTTCCATCTTCAAAGACGGAGAAATCTTTTCCTGTGATCAGGCCTGACACTGTAGCACCTGAAAGGATGTCACAGCCATTTCTCTTACTCTGAGATCACTATGGACATTTTCATAACTTCGCCGCATTCCTGGGCAGGTCTATGGTGGAGCCACCCTGCACGCTCTCCAACAGTAGGAAGCCAGCTGCAGGATGAGTGCCCAGAGTATGCCTGCCAAGATGCTGGCAAAAGGACCTGGTGGCCCTGGACACCTCATCCCGCCTCTTTCCCTGCCTCTGCTCACAGTGCTTATCGATGCTCTGGAAGTTGTTTCTGTGAGGAAACAAGAAACCCTTTACATAAACCAGCAACAATGCTGATGTCAGTCCTAATCACACACCAAGCAGCGGCATCCAGTGAGGCTGGGCTTTCTGTGTTTTGTTTTATGTTGATTTTTCATTTTAAAGATGGGGAACCCTCGTGTAAAAGATGTGGGGGTGGGGAGAGAGTAGTGTGTCATAGAAAGCCCACCTGCCCCTGCACCGCCTCCATCTCCCTGCCCAGTACAGAGACAGACACGGCACTGCCAGGATCAATGCCAGCAGCCCGGGAAGAGGAGAAGAAAATAAAAGTTTGACAGGAATTTATAAATACAGCCTCAGTTAAGCGCATCATCATTCATAATACCATTAAATCTATTTCAATAAACAAAAACATGCTTTACTATTCCAGGAATTCTTTGTGAAAGGAAAACATTACTCGGGGAGAAAAAAATAAAGTGTTATTGCGAACACAGTTAAAATCTAGAGTGAGGTTTTGAATAAACAAATTAAATTGCAATGGGATATAGTGTGCCTCGGAGCCATTTCTTGACAAAACAGTCATCTTATTTACACGCTTCACAATACCCCACCATGGATGTCGAAGGAAAAAAAATAAGGAGAAAAATAATTAGCATATTAATCTTTTTTATGCTGCCATCTTTCAGATCCAGAGGACCATGGTGTAATTTAAATCTAAACGCTTTCCTGGCATTAGAATTCATTTTAGATGGGTCAATTGTTCCATAATAAAGGGGTAGGAGGTGTACTTCATGCAAGAGATTTATGTTTGCCATTTGTTCATATTCATGTGCTACTGAATACCCTCAATTCAAATGGTGATGGCTGTTCATATCAGCCGGGCGGCAGCCACACAGATCACTAACCGGGAGCAATGAATTTCATTTGCAGGACAAAAAATACAGCGAAATTAACTCCAACAGTTTATTGATTTTTGCTTAACAGAAGCCAGTCTAACAGCTCTATTGCCCCCAAAATGATTACTGACAAAAGTTTAATTAAGCAATTATGAAGCCAATAATAGAGTTGTCTGGCCCGCTCGGCTCCAGCCCGTTCAGGACTTATCTCCCTCCTGCACATCACAGCAGCCGGAATGTGCTTGAGGAGATTAATGCCGGAGAACACAGATGCCTACTTCTATTCTGCTTCATGATGCCGTTTGAATGGAGACGGGAACACAAGCTCCCCTTTATCAAATTACAAGTCCGCTTTTCATGAATATGTAGTTTAAAAAAAAAAACCTAGTGGTGGCTTCAAGGTGTAATTATAAAGACATACAACAAAAATGACACACAATTCTGCCTTAGTAATCCCTGCCATGAAATATGCATGATAATGTATTACTGAATAAAGACTTAACAACGTTCTAAGAGGCTTTGCCGTCGTACGTTATACAAACAATTGACAGCCTTCTCCCAATGTTGTGGGAGATATTGTCTGACCTCCCGGCGTTGTTCCACTTCCTCTTAAATGTATTGTTTCCAGCTGATTGTGTTGTTATTTGTCCGTAATGCTATTAGACCGTTCTTATCTGTTTGTAAGAATTCCCGATTTATTATGTATGCTTAAATATGGAAATGCAAAAATGTGAGCTCCTTTCCGGCATTAATCATTTCATAAAATATGCACCAGGTCCGGGAACCTGCAAACCCAGAGCGGAAGAAGCTTCTGGGCTTAAGAGAGGCATCCTTGCAGCTTCCACAGAGATCTCCTCCAGGGAGCATCGCTTTGCTTCAGGTGTGTTCAAAATGCCTTTACTCAAGAGAGAGGTCTGCTTTCCTGGCCTCTGAAGCGATGATTTGCTGACCTCTTTGTCTTTCCTTAAAAGAACCTATACTGATCCTCCAAAACAAACAAGCAAGTCACTCTTCCCTCATTTGCAAATAATCAAATTATGTAGAGGGGTGAACACACAGGACCGGAGGAGGGGCCTCCAAACTTTGCCGTTCACAGCCCATCTTGCTATATTTATACACATGGAGAAAGAAATTCACCAAGTGGGTTTTTGTCACTAATAAAATGTGCCTTATCCAAATGATGGTGATTTATTTTATCAAAAGCCCACTAAAAGACATTTGTCTTCTTGGAGCTGCTGGGAACAGCTGCCTGAGTGTAAGAAGCAGCAGCTGGGGGGCCAGTGGAGAGTTCTGAGGCATGGCCTTGCCTTCCAGCGCTGACCCCCTACTCAGCAGGCAACCTTGTGGGCGGACTGCCTGTGTCCCTGTGCTGATGGTCAGGCCAGGCTAGGCAGCAAGGCAGACAGCCACATTCTTCCAGTCCCTGCCTGATAACCCCACCCATGCCGGGAGTGTCCCATGAGCTGTATATATTCCACAGTCTGCATCAAGGATGGGGGTTGAGCCTGCATGCTTGGACTATTAGAATAAATAAATAGATCTTCCAGCCTTTCTATTAATAAGCCAGAGCATGTCTGTCTGCTGTCTGTCTGTATTCCTTCTTTCTCCTTCTTTCTTTCTTTCTTTCTTTCTTTCTTTCTTTCTTTCTTTCTTTTTCTTTCTTTCTTTCTTTCTTTCTTTCTTTCTTTCTTTCTTTCTTTCTCTTCCAAGTGATGACTGTAGAGAAATGGCAGGGAGCACTCTGTAGATATGTATCAACCCACGAGGTACTGATCAGAGGGGAACTTTGCCCACCCTCCTCAGGAATTTGTCAGGCCATATGAGGGACGTGCTCCCTGCCTGTGGTACTGTTGGTCTACCTGTGCCATAGGCTGAATCTAAGAATACTTAAATCTCACAGAAACTAAAGGAATTTTGCCTCTCGTCCAGGACAGAGGAGGCTTCTTACTGGGGTAGCACCTTTACAGCATTTACAACACTTGAGGTGTGGTCTAGGGGAGTCATGGACAATAAGCCCATCCACTATTAGGAGATGGTTTAGAAGTGTCCCTGTGCTCACCCCACCTCTACCCCATTAGGCAGGAAGGCTGGAAGATTTAATAGGCAAAAGGAGACGTTACTGGTCTTTTGGTATTCATTAGAAAATGCTCAACCTGCAAGAACGGAAGGACATCTTAGAATGTTCGAAAGGAACATTGTTCTTCTGTGTGGCTAATTGCTGGAATTTTCAACATTGGACCCACAATGCCTTTGAAAGCCCAGCAGAGAGAGAGAGTTCTTAAAGGGAAAGAGAATGAAAGGGTCCATGAGCCAGAGACATGGGGGTGTGCTTCCCCCTCAGGAAAAATAGCACTGGTCCTGGACATGGGGCAAAGATTAAATTAGAATAATCTTTGAAGGATAGCCACCTTAAAGAAATTATGGAGATCTCTCTCTCTCTCTCTCTCTCTCTCTCTCTCTCACACACACACACACACACACACACACACACACACACAAATCCATGTTTTTCATTACTAAGGACTGACTCCAGAGCCTTGTGCAGAGAGTACTACCACTAAGAGCTAAGAACCCCATCAACAATTGGAATCTCAGTAGCAATAGCAAGTACTCACTGGGCACCGGAGCGTGCCACACTCTCCAGGAACTGACTTCTGTGCATTGGCTCCACTCACTGCTGAACTTTGAAAGATAAACAACGCTAGATTTTAAAAAAGAAAAAAAAAAAAAAAGATCTACCAGGAAGTGAGTTCCCCGGTTCTGCAGCTGTGTGGGACTCACTCTCCGTTCTGAGAGGAGGTCTGTAAGTCAAGACAGCCTAGCTTTAAATACAATTCGAACAGAACCACGACAGTCTTCCTCACAGAACCCACTTTTAACCATTTCAGGGGCAGGTCAGAAGTCGAGGAGCCACACAATGTCAGCTTAATTATTCTTTAAGAGGCCAGATGCTTTACTCGTTCTGGAAACAAGAAAAGATGGAAATGAAGGACTTCACGTGAATGTGCGCCGGGCGGGGGGTGGGGGGGCAACACAGAACCATTAGTGGCATTCATAAGCACAGCGTTTTATTAGCAAATGACACACATTCTAGGCACCATGACGAAGGGACCCTCAGCACAAGATTCAGGGAGTACACCGGGATGTCACAGCTTCTGAAGCCTGATCAAAACCCCAGTGGAATCTGCTTTAAAACCGAGCAGTCTGTCACGTGAGAGAAGCGTTCTTTCTTCCGGAAGAATCCATCTCTCCTTCAGTTAGCTAATAAATATCACGAGAGTCTCACATCCGGCTGTTGAAACAATGCTTTCCTACTGGAGTTCTGGGTGTGGGCAAGGCATCTTGCCACTGAACTTCCTCCTCCGCGCCTGCAGACAACCCTGTGCCTTTCGTCGTTCCTGCTTCTTTCCCACGCTCTGTTTGTTTGTGCGTTTTGTTGCCAAGTGGTGACGAATGGTGATTTACTCTCATTAGCAGAGTTCTGAGCGGAGACTGACAGTTCTAACGGTTGCTTTCAGTTCTGCCCCTCCTAGATGAACGCAGAGCAGCCCACCTTTGCTTTGTGCCGTTCCGATCGAATGCTAAGATGGGCTTTAAATCTGTAAATTAAATATCAGGAGCCCTTACAGTAACACATCAAGCATGATTGGCTTAGGAATTCGCTGGGGAGAGGGTGCCGGACCTGATAGCAATCCACGAAGCTTTTCCGTCTGCTCGCCCTCCGGTAGCTCATTGTGGAGACCAGCCACAGAACACACAAGTGTTTGCTAATAGGCCGCGCGCCTCACCGTGGGTGCTGGATTCCCATTTTCCGTAACGCGCCATGATTACTTTTTTTAGGGGCTTTCACTTTCCCCAGCTGATCTGCCTCTAGTTAGGCAGCATTAATGACACTTCAGTCAACCTTGCTTTCAAGCGGAGTCCTTCCACGGCGAACAGAGAGCTGACATTTCCTGACATTTTCCCAACTAATTACAGGACAAATAATTAAGCATGTTCTCGTATGTAACAAATGAAGGCAAAAGCCGTCTGTCATGACTGGTGATTGATGACACTCCGGGAGACTTTATCTGATGGGTCCTGCCACGCAATGGAGGGGAAGCAAATTTATTAGAATGAACAATGCAAATTCGGAGTCATCTCATCCAGTTATGCGCCAAGGCAATATCCATGTCAAGGTGACTGTGACAATGAAAGACAATATTTGCATTTTGTGGGCAGGTTGAAGGGGAAATCAGAGCGGGAAGATGACAGGCCTAATTATTTTGGCTCATACAGGCTGGGACAGCTGTTTCTGGTGTCCTGAACAAGGCTGTCACACAGGTAACTAAATAGGTCTGCATATAAGTCTGTATCCAACACTGTACGGAGATGTCTACCACTAATGACCAACGCTAATGTTACTGCCAGCCCTGAAAAACAGAAAATGTGTCAGTGCACACCTTCTGCGAGGCAGTCAACATTTCGCTACATAATTACTTGTTAGTGAATTAATTCCTATCTGTCAGTATCTATGCCAGTGTCATTTTTAGACCATTACAAAAATTATGCCATCGCCATAGCAACAGCAGGCATAGTTAAAAGGCAAAAGAGTTCAGACACGCAGGAAAGTGTCTAGTTAGGCAAGAGATGATAACGTGGAATCCAGAGCGAGCTGCTCTTGTCTCCCACTCTAATATCCTTCATTTGGAATCCACGTTTGATCAGTGATTATTAGTCAATGATTTCGGGCTCCCAATTGCCACCCACAGTTAACGCTTCTCATAATTAAAACCACAGTGTGCCGTAGCATCTCTCAAAAAGAAGCTCACCTCCCTGTCAAGTCAATTAGCTGGGTGCTTAAAAATGACATGCCCAGTGCTGGGCAGCCCAGAGCCGGTATGCAAATAGACAGGCAGGCAGAGCTCACAGCGGCTGCCTCCCTTGGCTTTATTGACAAGGACTTTCTATTAAGTCTGTGTGCAGATGCCCCATTCACTTCCACAGTCTTTTGTGCCCATCCGTCTGTTTCACCAAATCTCCATGCTGAACCTCCACCTTCCTCCCCTTCAGCGTTTCAGGATGCCATCACGTTAACCAGACCGGCCTCAGCTTTATTCAGACACAGGTCTAAAAATCTCAGATGCTCTCTGCATGGAGAGTGACCAGCGACCTTCTGGACCCTGAATCCCCCTAGAGAAATATACTTGAAAATCTTTAAGGTGGAGGGAGGAGCGGGGGGGGGGGTGGGGGGGACGGTAATATGAATATGAGATGCGGGAACTGGGAAGGAGAGAGAGAGAGAGAGAGAGAGAGCTACAACCAATCAAAAATGAGAAACAAAAAAATTTCATCTTAAAACACAAAAATGTAAAATATAAAATGCCCTTTAGAAAATGGAACCCCTGCTCATTGATTTCTTAATTAATTAAAATGTTACCCAGCTAGGGAGGCGGCTCTGCTAAGCTTTCCACACAAATCCATCATTTTTGTTAAGTGCAAACATACTCTGGGTGAATTTGCGCTGATGGACAGCAGACATCTGACTCAAAGTGATTCCTAATGATTCAGAGAGAGAGAGGATTATGTATACAGGGGGAATAAGGAGAGTGAACGGACTCTGAAGGTAACAAGGTCTTTACCTGCATATTACCACCCTGGTTCTTATGCATTTCATTATACCAACTGTTTTCAATTCAAATAGTGGAGTAGGAGGACCTGGGTATTTTGCATGTGGCAGGATGTTCACTGTCATGTATGGTGTTGGTGGCCCAGATCGGGAGTAGGAAATCAAATTGTGTCAGCCACTCAATGTGCCACGCAGGTGAAGGTAGAGGTCAGATAGCACAGTACCCTTGACTGTGAGTTAGGAACATCTGCATCAGACCAGAAAGGCAGAAAGAAAGGCCGTTCAGTGCGAGGAAGCAACTGAGAGCTGTGAGAAGAATGTGATTCCTTCTCAGCAAGAATGCTGACCCAGATGGAAGCCAGGAGTCCTTGCTACCTAAGAGTACAGCACACAAGTACCAAGTCCTAACATTCAGGCAGATCTCCGCCAACATGAAAGCAGGGAGAGATTTAATTTAGGTTCCACTTAACGAGGTTGTGGGCCGCCTCTAGTTACCACCAAATCCCGAATGGGCAGAAATCGATAACATCCCCAGAAGGGTCTCTGTGAGTTCTTCCTTTCAGGCAGTACCACTGACCATCACTAACACAAAGACAACAAAGGACGCTAGAGCCACTTTTAAAGAGTACAGGATTTTGCATATTTTGTGATTTCCACAGTATGTACGCTTTATCCCAGATGTTCACTGCCCAGGTTACTGTCCTTACTCTGTTTGATTCTCAAATTGCCTAAATTTCACACATAATGACTAACCCCAGATCCAACCATTTTAACTATAAACATTCTTATTTGTAATTTGTAGACGGATGTTTCGCCACAAAGTGAATACACCCACTAGTTAAGAAGCTACTTTTTAAGAGATGTAAATAACAAGATGTCTTGGTAGAAACTGTATACAAATTTGATACAATGAACCAATGAAATAGCTCCTGTCTAATGACCCCACCAGTCAGTCTAATTAATGTACTCTGCTACATTACATTTTAAGAAGTGACCATTGTATGATACACTTTGAAATATGCACAAGCTAATGGGATAAGATACAAAAATTATTATGCTGACAGTAAATCATATTACATTCCTAATAAGCATTAACTAGATAACTAGGTCAAAGCAGTATTATCTTAATTGATTTTTCAAAAGAAACCTGACAGAAAAATGTCAATGCTAGAATATTTCTTCATGCATCATTAAAACAAGATTGGCTTTTAACAAAAGAAGAGCCCTTCACAGAATTGATTCTTGCTTCGGGCTGCCTGCAAGTAAGTGTATTACATAAAAATCTATACAGGATATTAAAACAACACCGCTCTGCAAGACAGTTACAATTAAAAGCTGACACCCCCACAACGTGTCGGCCACAGTGACTTGCCAGTGAGGGAAGGAGAGTCTGTGTGAACAGAGAACAATCCACAGAGGAGGGAAAGGAATAGTTATCCTGAGTTTCTGATTAAACCCAAACACCCATCACTCCTCTATTTTGTAACTTGGTAGTTATTAAAAAATAACACAGACTTACTGGGGAAATGCTCCCTAGAGTGTTTAATTAGGGGTTCCATGCTGCCTGCATGCAGATTCTGATGAAGGCCACAGATAGGCAAGGCTGAGAATAGTTATGTTAGAGAGAAGTCAAGACGTTCCCCGACCCCATCCCCTATGCCCTACCCCTGTGGTGGCAGAGGAGTGTTGGGCCATAGGGATGATGGGAAATGCATGAATACACCATCACAGAAGATAGCAGGTAGCACTCTGTGGCAGAAGCAGGTGTGTGTGAAGGCCTCACCCAGTTGGCATGCTAGTGTAAACTTACCTACAGGCTCTGTTTCCTCAAACTAAGAATCAGGATGGTCAGATCAACTTACAAAAAGTTAATTTAAGCAAGAGGGAACTTGAGTCTCACCTGAACCAAAAAGGATGCTTGGTGCAGGGGTCCTAGCCATGCTGTCCTGGAGAGGACTAGGCCTTTGAGGCATATACGTGTGAAGTTTTGCACTCAGGGCAGGGAGCACTGAGGTAGGAGGACTCTCTCCATCCTAAGAAAAACTCAGAGATTCAAAGAGAAACCAAAATGGGATCCTCCTAGCGTTGCCTTTAATGTCCTATGGAAGATGGGGGTGGGGAGGAATAGAACGTGCATCTTTAAATTGCTTCTTTCCACCCCACCCCTGCCCAGCTCCATTTTCCTCCTCTTTTGCTCCTCCAGTTTAGACTCTGCTCACTTTCATTCAGCTGTGCCCTCCATTCCACCCATACTCATTTATTTTTACATGTGGATGCCTATGAAACACATTCCCAGAACATGGACTTGCCAAAGACTCCCTGTTTATAACTAACAGGCAAAATGAACAATACCTAAGGAGTCTTGTTGGTGACTCTGCGAAAGAACTTGTGTTAATCACATTTAGGGGTAAGGTTTCCACTCATTTGGATAACTTTGAAGTTCACCATGTTTCCTAGGTAGATTTTTCCAATCACTCCTGGGAACACACTCTTCCCAGGTCCTTAATGAATCCGTGTGAATCTTGTCATAAGTAGAAGGCATTTTGCGCACCAGGATCTTATGACCTTGAGCAAGTGTTCAGTTCTTTTCACCCTGCTGTGGTCTATGCACAGGGCACTACAATAATACGGAAAGGAAGGGAGACTGTCAGGGACGGAGAGTGTTAAACATTGGCTGCACCTCCTTCGGTCTGTGTCAACCGGCAATCAATATTTCATACCAGAAATAGTTTTCTAGACATCTGAAATGTTGAAACACCTAAGAAGCTTCTTTGCAGCCATTTTCCCGTGATGCTTCCTTACTGTTCCTTAAAGCACAGGTATCCTGACGTCTTATCTGTTGATAGTATGTATTTCATGAGGGGCTTACTTAGTGCCAAGCACTGGGCATTAAAAAAAAAAAAAAAAAGCCTAACTATGTCACCTCTAAATGGAACCTGTCTTCCAAAGCTCATGGCTAGTCAACTTTATCCCAAGTAAGTGATACAATGGTAAGAGGTAGTAGAAGCTTTGGGAGGCAGAGAGCAGTTGGAGGAAGTGTCATTATAGCTCTTCTTCCTGTCCTCAGATTTTATATCAGCTGAGGTATACCAGCCCATGATCCACTGTTATAGTCTCTACTAAACCTTCCTTGTGGCAATGAACTGCCATCAGATCATGAGCCTAAATAAACCTCTCCTTCCTTATGTTGTCCCTTGTCAGTTATATGCTCACAGAAATGAACAAAGTAACTAATAACACCAGGCTCACTCAGTCTGGAGTTTGGACCATTCTGGCAGCGACCAGGAGAGGTCAGGTTGCCTCATTTGTCTGTCGTAAGACCAGCCCAGGAGTCAGCTTTCATCACCTCCTAATGACTGCTTCCCACTGTGGCACTTCCAGGGGGTATTAATTATCATCTTGTGTGTAATGCTGTAAAGATTTGTATAATGCCTGTGCCAGCCATGAGACTCAAGCCAGAACCCAAGTGCCATAGAGGAGCAAACCAGGAGAACCATGTTAAGGCCACAGAGTGATATACCAGAAGGACAAAAAAAAAAGGTGTGCTATTAGGTCAGTGTTTTCAAAATCCAGATACAATAGAGTAATATACCACAAGGTCTATGTCAGGACACAAGTGCCACAAAGGGATATGCCAGGACCAAGTCCATGTCAGAGCATGTCACAAGAAGGATCGTGGCATTGGGTCAATATCAGAACACAGATGTAAACAATGTATACATCACACAGCCCATACAGGAGCTTGGGTACCCAGATCAAGGCATGGATACCATAGAAGGAGTTAGCACGAGGTCCTTGTCTTGTACCAGTCTGAACTTGTGTTCTGTGAACCCTGAATCTCTCACCCACTGACACATGGCTTTGGGAAATGACAGCTGCTGCCCTCTCAGTCAGCTTTGATGGGGAAGGATAACCCTTGATGTTCAGTTTTTTGTCATTACAGAAACCCACAGAACTGAAGAACCATATCCTCATAGTTCACAAATTTAAGTACAGGGAACTTCTAAAAGTTCTAGGCTTCATAAAGAAAATTCTTTAGGGGAAGAAGAGATGGCTAAGTGATTAAGAGCACTTTCTGTTCTCACAGAAGACCAAGGTGTGTTTCTTAGCACCCATAGGTTGCTTACCAGTGTGGAGAGCCCCAGTTCCAGAGGACCTGATGTCTTCTTCTGTCTTCTGTGGGAACCAAGCATGCTGCCTTGAGAAACTGCAGATTATTCATCTTTAAACGAGGATGGTTTAAGACTAGTGTCCAGGACTTCTAGAGCATTATATGGAGAGTATTTCACAAACAACTCAGTCTGTCTCAGTGCTGGTCAACATAGTGCTGGCTGTTACCCCAAGCACTATCCCCAGCACCCAGTTCCATTCATCCCCAAGTCAGTGCTTGCTTTAGTATGAGCACCAATCCATCCCACCCTATAGCTTCTTGTGCAGAAGCAATGCAACAACATGCTAGATGTTCTAGCTTCAGACTTCCTTCCTAAACGGACCCCCAAAAGAACCTGCTTGACTATACCCCTACAGATCCTACTTGAATATACCGTTATAGGTCCTGTTTGTCACCACAAAGGGATATGGCACCAGGTCCATGTTAGAGTGTGTCACAAGAAGGACCTTAGGACCTTATAGGTCCTTCTTGAACCTGAGTAATCTCCATCCTGTTCCCATTAGGTTCATGTGCTGATATGGGGACAACTGCCTGAAACTGTTCCACTCCTGGGGTGGTTTCAATACTGGACACACATTCTCCTTCTCCAAAAATCAAAGCCTGGGTCTAACGTTGTCTCCTCATCACTTGAAGCTCTGGCCACAAAGACTTCACCCTAGCACTATAGTTAAGCAATTTCAATAAAAATCTGAACTTTCAGTACATTTACCTTCCTGGGGCTGTAAAATGATACTATTTATTAAAAGCATAAAACAGACTAATATGAAATTTGTAGCAAGTTCTAATTTAGAAAACTTGCTACCAATAAAAAGTCAACAGAGAAAATCAATGTTGTTCTTATTGAAGCTTTCATTTGTTTCATTTTTCAAATTAAAACAAAAAGCATTGCAAGTCGCTTACCTGCTGATCAAAACATGTTTTCTAGATAGAGTTTGAATGTGTTTGACAGTTTCCGATAAAATCCTTGGGTTTTCTTTAACAGTCTTTTAGAAAGAATTAGAGGGACTTTGCAGAGTGCTTTGGACAGGCATTGTGAAGGAAAGGACCAGATTTCAGTCTTACACCATGCTTTACAAATATCCATAAGTCTCAAAATAGTTTATGTTTTAATGGTGGTATGCCTATATTGTGTAATAACTCCACTACTGTGCCCATTTCACTTTCTGCATGTAAATTTCCATAGCAGATTACCAGCCTAGTTTTGATCTTATGAAACCTTCCTCATTAGAGCTCTGGAAGCCATATACCCGAGTGCCAGAAGGTCGCAAAGTAACAGAGATTATCTCAATCGCTACATCGTTACATGAAACTTGTGAAAAAATTATTTGAAAAATTAATATGCACTTAAAACAGATAGCCATCTCCCATATTTAGTAAACCAATGCTAAACATATTAACCTATTATTGTCCATTAAGTGTCTGAACTAAGGCAGTAGCCTGCGTTTAAGAAAATGTGGGGTTTTCATGAGGAATTATTGTTTAGTTGACAGGGATCACATCAGCTTTGGTTATATTATGCTAAAAAGTAGTCATTGAGGCTCAACGCAAGTTATTTTATATCAATAAGGTATTGTATTCTATGAGCTTTTACATGAAACTGATTAAACCAAATCAATACGCAACAGTGTGAAGATATTGCCAATCTGTTCAATTGAATAATGGCTTCTACCATGATATGCTAATCATGGTTTATCTGGTGCAAAGAGAGCAGGAAAATAAGCAAAAACAGCAGCCAGTGCTTTGCACACTCCCTTCCAGGTTCCCTCCTGTGAACCATGTTACTTTATTCTGTCTCATGGTTTCAGAAAGAGATATCATAGACAACATGAGACTTTTGAGCTGCATTGAAAGGACTCCTAGAGGTCAAGATTTGGTTTTTATGAATTTGAAACTTTAGAATGTAAAGCCATAAGGACTAAAGCTTCACTGTTACACCAGCGTTTATGAGATATCATCAATGTGGCTGCCTAAACAAGACCTGAATAAGGATGAAATCAATTTACTTGCTAGCATGGAAGTGAGAAACTCATGGGACCCCCAACCCCAGAAAAAGAACTACAGGCAACTAAAAAGTACTGAGAGCAGAAGAGTCGTCCCTAGGGAAGAGGTCCCGAACTGGTTATTCAATACCAAGCAGACAGTCCTAAAATTATGTATATACACGTAATACTGTATGGATTGACCAGATTCTGTTCATATATTCACACACACACACACACACACACGTATGTGTATGTGTGTTTGTACATAACAACAATTAAAGAAACACAGACTGAAAATTTAAGATAGCAAGCAAGGGGGTGCAAAGCCAGGGTTGAGGAGGAAAGAGAAGAGGAAGAATTGCTTGATAATATTTTAATTTAAAAAAAAAATGTGGTGACTCTTGTGATAGCAGGGTAGACTAGATGAAGGCTGGCTTCACAAGCTAAACACAAAACAGGAGTGGAAGACATAAATAAGGTGGTAACATAGGTAGATATGTAGAACATAAAGAAGAAGGTTACATAGGTAGATATGTCAAAAGTAAATAAGAATCATGGCAGACTTCAAGTGCACTTTTGAATAAACCAAAGTTCAAAGGCAGAAGGTGGGTATGGGTTTGTATAGAACTGAGTAACGTAGGCATTAGACTGAATATAGTCTAGTACTGGAACCCAGGACCTTAGACAGGACATGATCATTAGCCCTGGACAGAGAAAGAGTTGTGAAAGAAAGTGTAATGGAAAATATCACATGAAACTAGAACAATCCCAGGACCATGAGTGGGTTATTCATAGTTAATCTTTAAATGAATGGTGAGACACCATATAATTTCCAATTGACCATCTTAGGAAAACAGGCAGAGAATGCAGGCCGTTTCTCTTGACATTTCTGTCAAGAGAAAGAAAACTGAAGCAGGTGTCATGAATAGATAGTATCAGATTAAAACTGAAATGAAACAATAAACAGAAACCGGTGAAACACAAAGGATTTTTTTAAAGGATAGTTTGAAATACTGAAAATAAAGCACAAAAATAAAATACACCTGTCTCTGATGAGCAGAGAACTAAAAGCAACAATGTTTCTGCCATAAAGAAGTTAATTCTGGGAGGTGGTGGCGCACGCCTTTAATCCCAGCACTTGGGAGGCAGAGGCAGGAGGATTTCTGAGTTCGAGGCCAGCCTGGTCTACAAAGTGAGTTCCAGGACAGCCAGGACTACGGAGAGAAATCCTGTCTCAAAAAACCAAAAAAAAAAAAAAGAAGTTAATACTAAGAGGTCCACTCTGAAGTCTGCCAGAGGAATAACAAAGCCAGAGTTTCTAAACTGGGCACACAAGACAGGCCTCAAAGTGTAGCCAGCTACAATGTAACTCAAGATCCTTGTACAAAGATTCCCAAACATAAACTCAAAAGAGCATCTTCTCTGATTTTGCTTTTGATTTTAAGCGGGGATTTTTCTGCATGTTTCATAATGTTTTGCTTCATTTAAAAATGCTTTTATGTTTCTTTTCTCCACACCATTATCTAATTATATTCATATGATTGTTCTTTGTTTTGTAATCAGGAATTTATGCATCTTGATGATTTCCTGCCACATACATTTCCTCTTTTTCTTCTCATTTTCTGTTTATATAACATGACATTGTCTTTCTTATTGTATCTTTTTTATCATGTTTGTATTTTATCATTTGCTACTGCTTTTGTTTACTAATTTGAATTTTATTGTTTTTTTTCTATGATCTTTTTTGCAACTTTTTTCTATGGTAATGAGTGGTTTGGTAATTCTTAGTATATTCGGCTAGATTCTTAATTCACCTTTTGCCAGGGGCCCTTCCCTAGGGCAATGGCATTAGAGTTTCTTCTACCTCACTTTTTGTCTCTACTTGAAAGACTTGTCTTCCTCATTGTCTTCTCTGCCTACTTGATGGGTTATTTCAGGGACTTTTTTCCTCTTTTTTTTTACCACTTTCATGGTCTGATGTGGTGCTTGTGATTTCTCCCCCAAGACTCTGATCCTCCTCTTGCCTCTTAATTCTAGTTCGGTGGATGAGCAAGATCTCAGTCTGGCAGTAACTGGGGCTGGAGAGGGAGGCCTTTTCAGAGGATTTTAGTGTTACAGTTCTCCTAGATGATATTCAGTGTAACAGGTTGTACACATACACTTTATTCAGGGTGAACAAGGGCTATATATGAACCTTGTAGAGTGGGAAGGAGTTTTCAGGGTGAACACAAATCATTGGCTGGAGCTTAAAATACTGAGTGCCTCATTTGCATGGAGAGACATTCCACGAATCCCAGGTACTTACTGGACCTGAACCTGTAGTTGCCAAAGACTACATGTCCTTTCTCAGGTAGAAGGTGTGGGGGTTAGGCTAACCAGATTGGATCAGGGAAAGAAGAGGAAGTCCTACTGGAAAAGAGAGACCTCCATTTTATTACGCCCAGCTCAGAAGAATATGGTAAGTTGTAGACCTTAAACAGCATAGTTTCCCCACACTTGATGACTTCTGCTCTGAGGTGAGATGATATCTCAAAGTAGTTTAAATTTGCCTTTCTCTGATGGCTAATTGACTTCTTTATATATTCTAGATACTAATCTTCTATCAGATGGACAACTGCCAATTACTTTCCCCTCACTCTTAAGTAGACTGCCTCTTCGCTCTAAATAAGCTTTTTTGTTTTGTGGAGTCTTGTCAATTGTTGGCATTATTCTCTGGATTACTGGGGAAAGCTCAGTAATCTTTTAGGAAGCTTTAACTTTTGCTTCTGTGTTGTACATCCCCCACCTTCTCTTCTAAGAAGTTTCAGACATTATAGTTTTGTACTGTGGATTTTGAGCCATTTAAAGTTCGTTTTGTGCATAAGAGACAGAGGTTGGGTTTTAGTCTTCCACACATGAACTTCTAGTTTTGCCAGCACCATTTGTTCAAGACTCCATCTTTCTTCCTGTGTACGTTTTGGTCTCTTTGTCAAAAATCAAGCATGTCAAAAATCAGGTTGTCATGGCATGTAGTGACTACCCTGCTTTTGGTTGTATTTGAAGCCTGCTACATGGGACAAAGCTTTATACTTGGTACTGTAATCATGGTCAAAAGCAAATTACTGGGGAGTTCATAGGCTCTAGGGAAGAACTTGATATTGTTATATTTTGCTAAAAGTTAATGTTGTCAAATTGCCTTCTAAATATTTTTATTTATATCTGTAAATATAAACTCTCTCATCCTTGGCCAAAGTAGTTTTTTTTGCATTAATAGTTAATAGTCAATGAAGAAATTCATAACTATTTGAAGTACAAAGATATAGATGTGAGTGCTTAGTCATAAATGAATCTCTCTCTCTCTCTCTCTCTCTCTCTCTCTCTCTCTCTCTCATACACACACACACACACACACACACACACACACACACACACCTTGTCAAGGTTCAGAGAACATTACAAGACAAGAGACAGAAAGAATTTAAGAGCTGGAGGATGGGGTGAGGACTGTGTAATGCTGTATCTTCTGTACTTCTGTATATGACATATCTATTGCACTCATGAGCTCAGAGCAGCTGGTACCTGGTACCTGCACAAGATCAAGCCTGCCAAAATTCCAGCACAGATGGAGGAAATGAACTCAAGTCCCAAAACCCTTCCTGAGGAAGTGTTGACAGTAGATAGGTACCAGTGGGGAAGCCTCATTTTTCTTTGAGGCTGTAGGCATGGGTATATTTCTCATGCTTCCATGAACGGCCCCACGTACATGCCCATAAGGACACTATTAATTGGGCTTGGTGGATCCTCACACCCCAAAAAAGACATAAAGTCAGAGCTAGATATGTTGGGAGAGGTAGAGAGGAAGTTGGAAGGAAATTAGAGTGGACATGATTATAGCCCTTTGTATATATTATAAGATCCTCAAAGAGCAAAATAGTATAATAAAATTATAAAACTATGCAAGAACACATGCATATTTAAGAAACTTCTACCCTAAATAGGTTCATACAACTTTCTCAAAGAGCTTTAGTGTTAGTTACTCTGCTGGCTAGTTTGTGTCCACTTGACACACACCTACATTATCTAAGAGGAGGGAACCTTGATTAAGAAATCCCTCCATAGGGTTGGGCTGTTGGCAAGCCTATGGAGCATTTTCTTATACAGTGATTGGTGTGGAAGGACGTAGACCATTGTGGGTGTTGCCACCTTTGGGCTGGTGGCCGTGGGTTCTATAAGAAAATGGGCTGAGCAAGCCAGGAGGAGTGAATAGTAAGCAGCACCTCTCCATGGCCTCTGTATCAGCTCCTGCCTCAAGGTTCTTGCCTTGTTTGAGTTTCTGTCCTGAATTCCATCAGTGATGAACAGTGATGCTGATGAAGTGTAAGCCAGATAAACCCTTTTCTTCCCAAGTATTTTTGTTCATGGTGTTTAATTATAGTAATAGTAACCCTAACTAGTACAGTTACCCTCGCCCATACTCCTTCCTACACCCTGCCCTCCCAAATGCCAACCAAGTTAACCTTCCATGTTCCAGTGTTCCCTTTCCTACTTCACACCACTGGGAGAAAAATTAAAAATTGGGAGGCTATAGATGTGTAGACTTCCACTGACCTACATGTCAATTTCTGTGTCAGTTCCATGCTGTTTTTCTTGCTATTGCTCTATGATACAAGAGGAGACTGGTCTGCTGATATCCTCAGCATTATCATTTTGCCAGGTATTGGGGGTTGATTCTCCAGGACCTTTTGCATTCATTTGACTTTAAGATTGTTTCTCTGTTTTGTGCAGAACAGCATGGAGAGTTTGACTGGGACTGCACTGACTCTTTGAAACGCTTTTGGTAGAATGTTCATTTTCACAAGATTAATTCTACTAATCCATGAGCATGGGGGGGGATATTTTCATGTCTTCCTCACTTTCTCCTTTTTGTAGTTTTAGAGTTTTCAATGATCCCATAACTATTTTGTTAGGTTCACTCTAGAGTGTTACTTTTTTAGGCTATTGTGAATGTGAGTCTTTATCTGAATTTTTTTCTTGGTGTGTTTATCACTGATGTTGTAGAATGGGGGCTGGTTTTTGTTTTCTGTATGTTAATTTTGCATCCTGCTGAATATATTCATTAGTTCTAACAGTTTTCTGATGGAGTCTCTGGGGTCTCTTATGTATAGCATCATATTATCTGCAAACACTTGTTTTGACTTGGTTTCCTATTTGTATTCCTTTTGTTTCCTTCTCTTGTTTGGTTGTTTTAGCTAAGACTCCAAGCATTGTACTGAATGGGAGCAGAGAGGGTAGGTACAAGAGATGAAAATGTGGGACATGCAGACAATGGAATTTATTCAACTGTAAGATAAAATAAATTCGTGAAAATTTCAGGTAAGTGGATATAATTAGAGAATATTATACTGAGTGATGTAATCCTGACATAGGAAAAAGTATATTCTCACTCACTGGTGGATCTTACATTTGAATCTCTAATTTTAATCATCTATTTGGAATTTCTGAGAAGCGAGAAAATCAGAAATAGGGCTTCAGGAAGGTGATGGCTTAAGAACTAGGGGAAATAGAGTGCAACTTACTGGAACAGAAAGGAGGTGGTGGGGGTGAAAATGTTTAAGACAAGATGGAGTGGGAGGAAGGATGGACAAGGAGTTTGGGAGGTGTCTTAGTCAGGGTTTCTATTGCTGCATAAAACATCATGACCAAGAAGCAAGTGTGGAGGAAAGGACTTATTCAGCTGACACTTCCACACTGCTGTTCATCACCAAAGGAAGTCAGGACTAGAACTCAAGCAGGTCAGGAAGCAGGAGCTGATGCAGAGACCATGGAGGGATGCTGCTTACTGGCTTGCTTCCCCTGGCTTGTTCAGCTTGCTCTCTTATAGAACCCAAGACTACCAGCCCAGGGATGGTACCACCTACAATGGGCCCTTCCACCCTTGATCATTATTTGAGAAAATGCCTTAAAGCTGGGTCTCATGGAGGCATTTCCTCAAGGGAGGCTCTTTTCCAGCTTGTATCAAGTTGACACACAAAACCAGCTAGTTCTAGAGGATTCAACAAAGTAATGATGATTGACAGATCACATGAAAGCCTACTGACCTGTAACTAAGTAAAGATATATAAATTTTATGTAAGTACACACACACACACACACACACACACACACATGTTACCTCCTAATGAACTGTGGTCAAAAAGGACCAATCTCCCCAAACTCTGCAGGCTCTTGCCATTTTATTTTGCTGCCCTCCATAACTAGATAATATCCTATTGTTAAAGAAACTGCACACATTGGTTGTAGGACACAGAAAAAATGGGGGGGGAGGGCCTTAATTGACAGCTTCCTTTTCCCTGGCTATTTCTCTTAGATATTCAGGTTGCTGAGAGAGAAGAGATTCCCGCAATTGTAGACAGGTGTGAATCAGTAAATTATATGATTTATGAGACTGACCAACCAAACAAGATGAGTCTGTCTACTTATGCACCAGTGCATTACTTTTAGGGGTGTAACCAACTGTCCTCTGGCTGAATTTGAGACTTTCCTCACAGAAGAGATTCCAAGTCTGGTAGTAGAACCTGACTACCATAGTGGGAAAGATCATAGGACTAGGCTAAGGGGACCGAATAATGTCATTTCATTAAGTTGATATAGCATCAGACTGTTTTCTAATACACAAGCATGTACTCATGTTTATGCCTGTAGACAAACATTACTCTCATCCTTCATCAGAGAAGCTCCTCTTTCCAGTGAGCCATGATGAGTGAGACATCACAGCTGCAGAAGATTCTGAGAAGTAGGTGACAGGTAAGTGTTCAGCCCTAAAAAGGTCATTTACACCATCTCTCTTAGACTTAAGGGAGGTAGTTGGAGAGGTGATGGAAAGAATGTAAAAGCCAGCAAATAAAGAGAAGGGCAGTAAATTAGCATCTATTGGTCGGACACAGCCATTGCAATCACAAACTCACAGCAGCTGTGGATACCCACTGACTGCACAAGAATGGAACAGCTAAGGTCAGTCACATGTAGATGAAGGAGGGGCCCATGGGTCTCTGACTCTCACTGCTGGGCTATTTGCTACTTTCAGATTTAAGAACTAAGAACTCACTGTCTTCAGATGAGTTTGCACCGCTGACCCCATGAGTCTATAATGTATAGTTCCAATGCAATGGCCATACAGATGGTCCCACGTAAACCAAATGGGTCACAAAATAAAATCAAAAGTCATGGATCTGGAAAGGGACTGGCATGGGTGGAACTGGCAATATTAAGAGGGAAGGGGGGGTCAGGGAGATAAAAGGGGGTGAGAAGAAAGAGTAATCAAATGAGTTATATACATATATGAAATAAAAATAATCAACAAAATTAATATTTAAAGGGCAAAATTATTACTAACTTTAAAGTGTAAATATCAAAAAAAGAAAAGAAAAAGAGCTAAAAGCACATCTTGTATTTGATTAAAAATGTATTGCAACTTCTGACAGAATAAATATTTTTAACCCACGAGATTAATCCCATGATGATTTATGATGTTAGCATAATTGTTATCAAAAAACCAAAACCCAGACAGAACAAAACAACAAAATACATCTAATTTTCATTAGGCTTTTTAATACATGTGCATGGTGATTAGCACTGTGGCTTCATGAGCTCATTTGAATCTGACACCCACACAGGTGAGAATGCCTACAGGTTACACGTAGACACCCAAAGCAGAGGACCTGAATAATGTTTCAAGAATGTTTTAGTGATTCGTCAATGTTCTGTTGTTTTAATCCCACTGTTGTCAACTATTTCATAGTTTAAATAGTATGCTTAAAATGTATGTTTTGTAAAGGGAGTATTTTCTGATTCTGACTTAATCACCATTTGTCTTAGGGCTTTACTTCTGTGAACAAACACTATGACTAAGGCAACTCTTATAAGGATGACATTTAATTGGAACTGGCTTACAGGCTCAGAGGTTCAATCCATTATCATCAAAGTGGGAGCATGGCAGCATCCAGGCAGGCATGGTACAGAAGGAGATGAGAGTTCAAGATCTTGTTCTAAAGGCAAACTGAAGACTGTCTTCTAGGCAGATAGGACAAGAAGGCCCTCCAACAAGGCCCTACCTCCAAATAGTGCAACTCCCTAGGCCAAGCATATTCACCCAAACCACCACGCGATTTATAACTTTTACAGTATGTAACATAAGCAAAATTAAGATGCAAGCAAAATACCTAGAATGCACAAGCCTGGCTGAAAAAGAAAATTATAGAGAGGACCATTGGAAGACCAATGAGTTTATAGCAGACAGGTGTACACAGCTGCAGATGGGTAAAGCTGACCATTTACAGTCATAAGCAGAAGTGGGAGGCCATCAATCAGTGGAAAGTAACATCTCACTGTAGTAGTGAAGTTATCACAAGCTTCCTGGAGAACCCCAAACCCTGCTGGCTGGAGAGCATATGAACACACTCATTTTGAGGAAAGCTGGGCAATGTAGTGAAATATAAGCCGACTCTGTCACTCAGCAAAGCTGCTGTTAGGAACATGTTCACAGGGAGCTTTCCACAGTGCTCAGCAGCTGATGTATTCCCATTAAAAGAATTGTAAGGCATATTACTTATTAATGATTTTTAGACTGTGTGTGCAACTATAAGGAAGCCATTTCCAATGTGTTATAAATATTAATTTTTTTACAAAATAAAATGCTTAATTTATTTAAACATATCTAATAAAATATCACATGAAGCAACTGTCATCCATATAAAATATATGAACAGGACCAGAGAAATGGCTTAGTGGAAAAGAGGCTTGCAGTCCAGGCTGATGACCTTAGTTTCCTCTCTGGGATCCACATGGTAAAAGGAGAAAACTGATCCCTGAAAGATGTCCCCCAATCTCCACATTCACATACACAATAAATGAAATAAATGCAATATAATAATAAATATGAACAATTACCATGAATATCAAAAATACATTGTTTCTCCTAATCCTGAAATTTATACTTCTGCTACAGAAATCACAGTAATTATTGATTTGGTGGAAACAGGTTCCCCATTCCTTTAAGTCACACATTTTAAATTCCTTGTGCTTACAGGGGTCAAGGGGAGAAGTTTACAGTGTCCAACAATCTTTTGGCAAATTAAGTGGCAATGTCAAGTGAGCAGAGACTGCTGACTTATCTCTAACATGTGCCCTGGTATTGATCACCCCGAGAAGCCTGTGGGAGCTGAGTTTCTGCCTCTGATATCAGGCAGCACAGGCTGCCGAGACACACATCAGGATACTCACAATCACCACATCGATCCTCACTGCCGAAAATAGAGAAGTGAAGAAAACCAACTCACAGGAAAAATTGATTTACTCACATCTTAAAATTTATAAAGCAAATACAGGGAAGCGAGAGGGGCCAGTAGGTGGACAGAAGAACGGGGCTGAAGCCCGTGCTTCCTTTTCTTTGCTGTCATGGTCAGGTGAGCATAATCTGCAGTAGTGTTTATTGAAGCTATTGGCTGTGTTTTCATGGGAAGATCTGTCTTCATCAGGTCCGGTCTCTGTGGACCAGGTAGCTCAGACAACAAACATGCATTTATCATGTGACATCTGAGGGCCAGGAGTCTGAGGTCAGGTGTGACATGCTCTTGGATAAGGGGAGACTCTGGTCTCTTCCTCATCTTCTGGGGCATGAGCATCATCTCTGAGACTCCATCCATCCACCGCAGCTCAGAGTCCCGTTGTCTCCTAGACCCCTCCTTCATCACACCAGGGTCTAGAGTTTCAGCATATGAGTTTGGGGGATGTTAACAGTTACTTTATAGCACTGTCACAGGTGAATGTATTCTGGACAGAAGTATGGCCATACAGTCAGCAAGATATATAACTAAATGACTGAGTTACCATCCATGCCTACTGGTTTTATTTGCTTCAGGAAAGTCCAGCATGCATCAATAGACACCCCTTCTAGCTTTATCTTGGCATAGATACTAGAGCCCACTAGAATAGTCAAATCCAGTGATGTCTGGGTCAGTGACAGAAGGAAAATACAATTAAATAGACATTCATGAAGAACCAACCCTCCCCCTTAAGTGACACAGCTGTTTTCTAAGTGGATTTTATTTCCTGGAGACTCCTGAACTGAAGAAAAAAAAAATCTTCTATAGTAACATTGAATGTGGGGAATTACTATACACTTCCTTGTAAAGTTGGAAAAGGATGAAACAGAGATTAAGAGTAGCTGGAACAAATGAAAAACAGGATGGTATGGTCTAAATATAGTAATAAACAATTAGTATAAATGGTCTACATCTGTAAATAGAAGGCAGGGATTATAACATTATAAAAAGCAACAGTCAAATGCTTGCTGTCTACAGGGAATTTCTTTTTAAAAGACAGTCATAACTTTACATATATGTAATCTTAAAATCCTCTATCACTCACCTATCCATTACTACATATGCAGACCATACCAGAGGGCTACAGTATGTGCACCAAGATAAAGTTAGAAAGAGCGTGTATTGACACATGACACATCCCTGAAGCAAACAAAAGCAGCAATCACAGATTATTATTCAGTGATTCCAAAGTAAAATAATAGGAATATAAAATAAAATCTCTTAGCCACCAATATATCTGCATATATTCATGTGCATATGAATGGAGCACCATATGTAAAACAAGAAATCCAAAACAGGCTAGAAGGAGACGCAAGTATATGTGGATTTCTGCATGTCTTCCAAAGACTAATGGGCCAGTCACCAGCACCATCCGCTGGTGTGACACTTCCCAAAGGCCCCCGTCTCCTACACCATGACAAAGGAATTCAACTCAGACATGAATTTTGGAGGATACTTGAGGTCATTCATAACTTACCACAGGATTAAGAAGACCATATCCACCAGCCACAGAAGTTTGAACTTATTTCTCCTTTTCTACCTGAGGAATATTGGCCAAAACATTTTACCACACAGTCAGTAGGCCATGATGGAAGATGTTCTCTGGCCTTGGTGTTGAATCCATGGTCCCTAGAGATGGGCCACTCCATCCCATAGCTCAGGTTCCAACCACAATCTTCCCTGGTCTTCCAATAATGCAGTTTGTCACTGAGAACCTAGATCATCCCTGGATAGTCTATTTATTTTTGAAGAGTTTAGGCTGTTGTTACTCTGATCCCACACTGTAGTTCAGAGCACCCTTAGGTATTAATCTGGGACACAGCTCGAAATACTCTAAATTGGGCTTTACAAGGGTTTGTTGTTATTTGTTTGTTTGTTTTAAGAACTGGACAGGTCACTGTTAAGCCTAGACACACTTTGTTCTTGTAACAAAAAAAAAATTGAAGAAACATTTTTGATGACTCATTAGTCACTGTGTTGATAGTCCTGGTGCCAAAGCATTAGTAATTTGCCGTGTTTCCAACAGTCATAAATACACACATGACTTTACCCTTCTCACCCAGCTTACTGTGCCTTCATTTCCCCCCAACTGCTATCATATTCCAAACTCTTCTTCCATGTTCTGTTCATATCTTGCACCATAAAATTTCCCCTTTCTTGCTTTGAGGCTATCACTGAATTGTTAGTTTGGTTTCTGCCACATTCTTTGGATTTATCCTGTTCTTCACTTCTGGACCTTCTATGTACTTGAGCTTACTTCATACCATTCTTACCCTCTTGTGTCTTTAATAAGTCTAAATTTCTCTAAAGGAATTAGAGAATGACAATCTCTAAAACCCCTATCTGTTCTCTGCAAGGTCTGGGTGGATTTCCTCTCTCCATTTTGAGAGAATGCTGTAAACCCATTGGGACTCATTGCCCAAGCAATGCACCCCACTCTGAGTAGAGTGAACTCACAGCACCAACTAGGGATGGCTTGAAGGCCATGAACCTCGAAAATCATGCTGCTGCATTTGCAGCCCTGCCCTATCCCAGACCTGTAGGTGGAGATGGTCACTTCCTAATCCTCTGCCTTATAAAGGCATTTGCCCCTTCCAGAGCTTCCCAGGGTCTTATATGAAGTCAATGTCATGACCTTCCTGTAGCTGACACGCTGGGTGGGCACTTTTGTCTTGTTTGAGCAGATGTCCTGATCCCCTACATGACCACCTGCTGGGCATGTCAATGATGAACAGCAGGTTTCTGCAGGACTCACTACATCCTCTGGGGCAGTGGTTCTCATCCTTCTTAATTCTGAGACCCTTTAATACAGTTCTTCATGTTGCAGTGACCCACCCAACCACATAATTATTTTGTTACTACTTTATAACTGTAAATTTCTGTTATGACTCATAATGATATGCAAGGTCTCTGATATGTGACCCTTTTGGGGGGGGTCACAAACCACAGATTGACAACTACTTCGCAAGGAAATGAGAACCCTAAACTACCATACCACGTGGTGTCCTACTCAAGGACTTGATAAGGAAAGCTTGCTTCAACATCTCTCCAGCATCTCTTCTGGTCCTCTGACTCAAACCTGTAAACTGGGCACCTGATAAAGTGTCATCTCCAAGCAGCTGGTGTCACTCAGAGGCCCATGCAGACTGGATCCCTAACCTGCATTTCAATTTCACCTTAATTTCCTATTTCTACCATACTGATTACTTTAGTTGTGTAATAAGAAAGAAGTGTGAGTTCTGACACTGTGGTGGATAGCTTTAATCATCAACATGACACAACCTACAATCTGGGAAATGGTAATCGAAAAATCGTCTGGGTCAAGTAGGTCTGTGTGCATGTCTATCAGGGATTGTCTTGATTATCAGTTAAGGTAGGAATACTCACCTTCAACGTGAGCAGCATTATTTCACAGGCTGGAACTTGTTGCAAGAAATGTTAAAAAATGAACCCGCATCTGCCTGGCCGCCTGGGTGATCATATGCTGGCGGGCAATGGCCGACCTGTTTTATCTCATAGAGACTCTGACTCAGAGCTCCAAGATCTCTGCACCCAGCTCACTGGGTTCCCATTGGCGGGTTGCTATCACGCCATCCCCATGCTTCAATACCCCCATGCAAATCCACTCTTTGACCCCCATACCTTTCTCCTGAGAACCCAGATGAGTTGCAGCGAGAAGAAAAACATCACACAAACTTAGTTCAGAAGCAGTGGGTAACTCAACCATTGGGTGCAGTGACTAAAATCCTAATCTTGTAAACCTTATTAAATTTAAATCCTCAGGTGGTGAATCCTGACGAATTCGCCATTGAAAACGGGAGAGACGCGTAGTAACATCTTGTCCTCATGTCAAAAAGGCCTCACTCTTTCCTGCTTCCTCTCTTCCTATGTCTAAACTGGAAGTCCCTCCTACTCGCCCAGTGATTGGCTCCCTTATTCATTAGGGGGTTGGTTCACAAGAATAGCACCAGGCCCATCCACAACAGGGACTCGCCACTGGGCATAAGCAGCAAGCAAGGGTATGTCTTATTTTCTCCACCTTTAACTGCCAATGTGACATAACTGACTGCTGTAGATCCTGCCTGAAATTACAGACCTGACCTGAAATTGTAAGTCAAATAAACTCTTCTTCCCCTAAATTGCTATTTGTCAGAGTATTTTATCTTTGCAGCAGAAATGAGGCTAGAAGTCACATCTATTCAGATTTTTTTTCAGCAAAAAAAATCCTTCCAGAGAAAGATAGATGAATAATAGAGACACAAACCATTGTTTTCCAGTCACTATCTCTACTTTGCTTTTTATAAAAGAAATCAACAAGAATGGAGAATCTGAGTTTCCAACCTGTGATTCATTTTCTAATCCAATAACTGCAAAGTGCAACTCCAGAGTGCTGTGTGTTCATCCCTAACAGGTCCCTTCCCTGCAAACCTCCCTCTTCCTCCCAACCTCACTCCCCACCCCCCACCCCACCCCCACCCCGCACCCTTGCATCTCGCCCCATCATGGCGAGCATCCCTTCCTGCGCAGCTATTCTTCCTCACAATGCACTACCCAGGGCTCTCTGAGACCTTCAGTGTCCTGACACACATCTGGTTCTTCTGGCCTCAGACATGGCTGTCCTGAGAATGGTGGGTCCCGACGCCGGGTCAGGCACAATGTTTCCCGCCAGGTCAGACACGATGTTTCTTTCCCGCCAGGTCAGACACGATGTTTCCTGTTCCCATGCTTCGTTTTGTTGCCTTTGCTCCTCCGAGAGTCTGTGTATCACATCCAAGTATGCAAATGTTTTGGATTTCTGACAAGCTGGGACCCTGTGTGTTACAAATGAGAACATCCTCTCACTTGAAGCCTTCTGTCTGGCGTCAGAGGCCTTCTGATGCCAGCGATGAAGCAGAGGGTCTATGCTGAGCTCATTAACACGAGAGAAGTTTCCAGAAACTTTAATTTTCCCCTAATTTTTTTTCCATTCTTTTAATTGCCATTGTTTAGTATCTGCTGGAGGACTAGAGTGGATTCCCTGATAAAGTGCATGTTTGGCTTTTGGCCCAGGGAATCAGATAAGGTTCCTGTGCAAAGAAAAAAAAAATCAAATGCCTGCAAGATTTTCACAGAAATTGCTTGCTTGAATTAGCCAACAGTGTATAACTTACATGTGAACAAATTACATCTTTTTTTACATGTGTATATTTGAATAAATACTATTTAGCTCATTCTATGTAGCAAGTGCTCACTTTATAAATGAATGCATGCTTCTAAATATGATTCTTTTGTCTATCAGCTGTTTATCTATCATCTATTATTTATCATCAATTCATTATCTATTTATCAATCATGTGTCCATCATCTATTTACAGTCTATCAAGCAATCATCTCACTATCATCCATTTACATATAGGCTGAAGTATATTATGTATGAAAGCAAAAAGAAAAAAACTCAGCCATCCTATTACTTAGGGAGAATTTCATAATATAGCTCTGGCTGGCCCTGACCTTGTCTTATTGATCAGGCTGATTTTAAACTCACAGAGATCCTCCTGCCTCTGACTTCCAAGTACTGAGATTAAAGGCATGCTCCACTACACCTAGCAAGTTTCACAATTTTTAATCATATTTTATTATTAGTTATATAAATTTTTTATGCATTTTGGATGGTAATCTTTTCTTTATGATTTACAGATTACTTCTGCTTAAGAGACTTAAGGTTGACAGTTGTCTGAATGTCCATTTTAGGGTTTGTTTCCTGTGCTTGGGGGGGGGTCTCATCTGAGTTTTATATAGGGGGAAAGACTCAGTTTCTATTTTATTTTCTGTTTGTGGCATGCCCAGCACCATTTGTTGAAGAGGCTGATATTCCCACAATTCTTCTGCTGCATCATAAGGACACACCTGGGCCCTGCTGTGGGGCCTATGCAGCCAAGGACCTTACTCTAGTGTGCCCCAAAGTCCATGAGAAATGACACATCTGTGGGCAAGCCCAGAGCACATCATTGGAGCTGTCCAGCCTTCATGCTACTGACCATAATAGATGTGGATTCAGATCAGAAAATGACCTGGATGAACTCTTAACCTGGTCAGTAGCAGAATGAAGCCAGCATTTGAGTTCTTTTGTCTTGTGTTGTCCAGGTCTATGATACAGTACCATAGTAGGCCGGTAACGAGGACACACAATCCCTGGCTGGGGAGTACTAACAAAGATGTCTGTGGCCCAGAGGGAAGTGGTACTCTTTTCATGGGACATGTTTAGTATTTGAGGAGAACAGTCTGGCCAGGAAGCCCTCAAAGATACCCTGACCTGTGTCCTGTGGATCCTACCCACATGTGTGTTTGAATCAGCCACAGGCATCCGCTTACCTTCTAGCATTGTCTTTAAAAAATTACTGAACCTATAATGACAGAGCCTGCGTGGGACTGACCTAGGCCCTCTGCCTGTACGTTACAGTTGTGTAGCTTGGTGTTTTTGTGGGACTTCTAACAGTGGGAGCAGGGTCTGCCTCTGTTGCCAGTTCTTTAGAACTCCTTTTCTCCTACGTAGTTTCCCTATCCAGCCTCATTACAAGAGGAGGTGCCTAGTCTTATTGCAACTTGATATGCTATGGCTGTTTCATATTCGTTTGTTTTTTTGTTTTGTTTTCTGTTTTGTTTAGTTTTGTTTCAAGACAGGATTTCTCTGTGTGTAGCCCTGGATGTCCTGGAACTCACTCTGTAGACCAGGCTGGCCTGGAACTCAGAAATTTGCCTGCCTCTGCCTCCCAAGTGCTGAGAAATGTTCAACATCCTTAGTCATTAGGGAAATGCAAATCAAAACAACCCTGAGATTCCATTTCACACCAGTCAGAATGGCTAAGATCAAAAACACAGGAGACAGCAGGTGTTGGCGAGGATGTGGAGAAAGAGGAACACTCCTCCACTGCTGGTGGGATTGCAAGCTGGTACAACCACTCTGGAAAGCTGTCTGGCGGTTCCTCAGAAAACTGGGCATGACACTCCCGGAGGATCCTGTATACCACTCCTGGGCATATACCCAGAGGCTTCCCCTGCATGCAATAAGGACACATGCTCCACTATGTTCATAGCAGCCTTATTTATAATAGCCAGAAGCTGGAAAGAACCCAGATGTCCCTCAACGGAGGAATGGATACAGAAGATGTGGTATATTTACACAATGGAATACTAGTCTGCAATTAAAAACAATGAATTCACGAAATTCATAGGCAAATGGTCAGAACTGGAAAATATCATCCTTAGTGAGGTAACCCAATCACAAAAGAACATATATGGTATGCAGTCACTGATAAGGGGATATTAACCCAGAATCTCGGAATACCCAAGACACAATTCACATATCAATAGATTTCCAAGAAGATGGAAGGAGAGACCTCTGGTCCTGGAAAGACTGGATGTAGGGGAATGCCAGGACAGAGAAGCGAGAGAGGGTTGAATGGAAAACAAGGGGAGGGAAGAGGGCTTATGGGACTTTTAGGGAGGGAGGAACTGGGAAAGGGGAAATCATTGGAAATTTAAATAAAAAAAAAAATATATATATATATATAAAGGCCTTTGCCACCACTGCCCAGCAGCTGTTTCGTATTCGTGGGAGGCCTGTTTTTTTTCCCCCCTGAGGAGAAAGGAAGGAGGAATGGAAGGGGGTGGGCAGAGGGGAGGTTGAATGCAGTGACTGGCAGGAGGAGAGAGAGGGGAAACTGTGATCAGAATGTAAAAGAAAGAAAGAAACAAACAAACAAACAAAGAAACAAAGAGAGAAACAAAGAAAGAAAGAAAGGTAAATGAACTTATATAAAAATATTTAAGTAAAAAAAAGTTACATGCTCTATTCATTTTCCTTTCATCCCAAGAAATGAATTTTTCTACCAGGTTTCTACTAGGTCCTAGGGACTTGGTATGTGTGTCAGAGATAATCAGTTCCAGGGTAGGGGGAGGACAAAGGAGCAGATCCTCTGTAGGCAGACTCCATGGCCTGAGCCAGACATACTGGAGAAAATGCTCACTTCTGACTACGCCACTCATTAGTGAAACAGAGTTAAAAGAAAACTTACATAGAATCCCTTTTTGAAATTAACTTAAAGTGTGAAATACTTAATATGACATCACATTAGCACCAGCAGCATGCCCTGCTCCCTTGGCAGCTCTTGGGAGTCAATTAAATAACAACCAAAGCAACATCAGGGGACTAAGCAGGCTCAGACTCAGTTTCCCGCTCAGTACTCTCACAGAAGGCTTTCGGTGTCATGACGGGTATAGAACTGGAACTTCTGAGCCATGAGCTGTAAATTGCAGTTTCCACAAGATACATTCTGGGGTGAATTAATTTGCTGGAGCAGCCTGGAGAACACAGGGAAGCACTTGCCTTCTGGTTCATTATACAGAGAACGATGGAGGCTATAGATGCTCACTGGAAAAGGAATGAGCTACAGGAAAAGGGAGGACAGCTCTAGGTTCAATTCCTCATTCTGCAGGAACCTCCCTGTGTCTGTCTGCAACTCTGATTCTTGTTCCATTTGGGTATGCTGGACGCAGTCACCACTTACTATATCACTGACATTACAAACTGACTTAACTTACCCTCTGGCTCCCCCTTGTCATCTGACTTTGGTCTTTTGAGTAACTAGCCTCTATTAGAAAGATGTTTAGGGGAATTCAGCCCCCAGTTGAATCATCAGATACAAAGCCACCAGTGCCTTCTCCTGAGACAGCAGTACTCCTTTTTTGTACAACCTTCATCCAGTATAAGTAAGTGTACAGCATAGGTTAATGGACTTTAAAAGGGTAGGTGCATGAAGGAAAGGTGTGCCCACAGAGTCACAGCTGAAGAGGTCTCTCACAGTACCACACAAAATCCATTAGTTCATGGTGCCATAACTGCTATGAAGGACACACAGTTCTCTTTCTGAACTCAGCTTGTTACAATAAGTTAATGGCCTGGGAACCAACTAGTGAAATTTTACTAATATTTCAGCATCTTTTGAGTAGACTCATGTGCCATTTCTCATTAGAGACAGTTTATTTCACTTAGCACATTGGCACCTAAGGAAGGACCATAAGAAATCTTGGGCACATACTCACAGTTAAGAACACTCCACAGTGTTGGTGTGCCTGATGGAAAATGTCACCCTCAAGAGCATTCTTGGGCTGTGGATATGACTTAGTTGGTAAAGTACTTGCTGTAAAAGCTGGAGGACCTGGGTTTGATCACCAACATCCACATAAATGTCAGGTTTGAGGGTGTGCACTTGCAATCCCAGTGCTGAGGTGGTAGAGGCAGGCAGATTCCTGGATTTCCTTAGCTAGCCAGCCAAGCCAAACTGTTGAGACCTGTGTCCAAGTTAAAGATCCCATCTCAGTAAAAACAAGAGGACACCTGTGAAGGGACACTCAATGTTATCATCTGGTCTTGGCACACACACTTCACATACATACATGTGCACACACATGAACATACACAATCCTGAAGGCAGACATGCACATGGGTATATGCACACAAGGATTATTCTTGCTGCCATCTTGCTGATATTATTGGTCACTGACCCTTGAGTCAATTATGTGGTAACAATCCACACCTGGCCTTTAGTCAATTTGAGAACGCAATAGGGAACATACAGATCTCTATCAGCTGTGGCATTTGGTCTTGGCATCCAAGTGCTGCAGAGAAGATAGTGGGGGAAGAAAGGCATTTGTAGATCTGTGGTTTTTGCCTCACCGATGGGGTGTCAGAACACTGCCAATGTGCCATTCAGGGCAGGTGAAATGCAGCGGAGCTAGGCTGAATAGGCCATTGGGGTGCCAGGCCAACATTTCACTCAGGGAAGGTAAAATGCAATCTAAGATATGGGTCTCAGTCCATGTCTCTCTGGGTGTGTAACAGCAGAGGCTGTAGTTCTCAAACTCCTGTGCACCCAGATGCTGCTTGGAACCTAGAGGAGTTGGGAATGGGGAGTCTGATGGCCCACGATGAGCCCAGGATGGGGCAGAATCCAGCTTAGCTCTGAGTGCCAGGAGTACGGAGGGGCTTCTACAGGAGACTTAGGCACCTGCTCTGTATGACAAAGCCCCCCACCCTCCAGCAGTCCTTGATGAAGGAGACAGTTCTTGCTTACCTAAACTGTTTTATTCATGCCACATGAAGATGCATATATCTTACTTAGGGTTAAGCAGAAATTAAATGCCTTTTGCAGGAGGGGATGACCAGGAAGGGAAGCTTATGGTTTATCTAAATACCTCATTAACATGGAGAACTCTGGGTTCTATGCTATGTGGCCTGTTGTTATAGTACTCATAGTGGGGTATTATGGTCACATGCTCCAGGACAGGAACTTGGTGGTGAACTAGTTCAAACTCCTACCATTCTCAATTATGAGATTTATCAGGGTTTTGAACTTGCTACAGTCTTGCCAGTTTTTTCTGTCTAGTGGCAATGTCCACAGGCATTGGGCTATATTTGATCACTCTGGACCACTCACCTGCTAGGATCTCAAAGCTCTTCTGAGCCTAGAAGCTCAAATAGTTCTGCCTGGATTAAAGACTGGGGTAAGAGGGCAATTCAAAGCTCCACAGCACATATAACCAGGGCCTGGAATGCTGGCTGTCTTCTTGGCTGTCCTCTCAACTAGACCTGTCCAGTCTCTTGGGGAAGCTTTCCCATTAGGAGCACCACTGGTCCATGCAGAGGGTAAGGGATGTGTTCTGAAGATAGAAAGGTAGCCCATACTAGCTGCCCACAGGGTGATGGTAGGAAGGCGCTAGTCTCTGAAACTCAGTCTGGATCTTATTACTGTTTGGAGGCTGGACAAGGCCAAGTGGTTAGAATCCTCCAGAATGGATTCAAGCCTTTCTTACATGAATGAATGAACTCCATAGGACTAAGTAGGTCACTGTTGAAGGGGGTGTCATGGTCACCTCCTTGTCTACCTTGTACTGTGAACAGAAGAAGTTGCATCAAGACAAGTCAGGTTTTGACAGAATCTAGACAAATGCCATTGTCATGACCTAGGACTTCTCTCTTAGATTGTGAGCCAGGTGAATCTCTTTTCTTTGTCTTGAGGGCACCGCCATAACAGTAGGAAACAGCCCCAAGACCTGGTCATCTTGATAGGTACATGAGGACCTGCACATGCTTAGATATCACAATATCATTGATCAGTTGGAAGAGAGAAAACATAAACTGATGTGCTCGTTAATTGAATGTACACACAAACAAAATGGGCTCTAAACATTATCTAGTGCATTCTTTGAATATGACTAAGCTGTGCATGCAGAGCTTTGCCAAATCCAGTGCTTGTGAATGGTTCTGTTCCCACACCCCCTGTGGCTAAAGCTCTTGGTGTCCATCACTAAGCATAGGATGCTGACCTGTGGCAGCCTTCATCCAAACACCTCCATGTTAGTTCTCAGAACCTCATACTCTCTGGGAGATCCAATACCGTAAGACCATGGACAATCAGAAAGTGGCTTGGAGCTGGATCCACAATAAACCAAAAGGAAATAGTAACATGACCTCAAATAAGTAGCTACTTAGGCAACAGTCAAAGGACAGATTTGACTTCTCAACAAAACTAGTAAGTACGATGTAATGAGACACACAAATTGGTGGGGGGGGGTGAGGAATATTCTGAAATTTCACATAATCTGAATTAACTCCTCAGAGTGATGAATTCCTGGGCTGCTATCACACCTGCATAAAAGGCTATTGATTAATAAAGGAAAAATATGTATGAAAATAATCAAGAAATGAAAATAACTCTCCACAGCAGCACTGTTGACATTATTTAATAGGGCAAGAAAGTGCTTAATTTAAAATCCATGCACCATGTAATCCCACACAATCAGAGCAATTTGTTCCACAGCCAAGTTCAAGATCTGATCTATATTCAATTTTGGTCCAACTCACCAAAGACACTGAACTGAAGCAATACCACATTGTCAGACTAAGATAAGTCTTGCTAACAGTCATTACATAAGCTTCTAGAAGCTCTATTAGAAAAGAAATGGCTACTTTCTTTCATTTTACACTATTAAGTAGCCTGAACACCCAACCTTTCTTATATGGAGATACAAAAATAGCCTGGGGATTAAGCTACTTTATTTTGTAATTGACAGAATTAGTTTCTAAGCTACAGAGTAAAATAAAAGCATTTTTGTTGTGTTGCCATGGGATAAATAGGCAGTTAACATAAAATTAATTATTAGGCTAGATGGATCTAAATGAGAGGACTCTAAGAGTCCAGAAAAATCTCTGTATTATGCTTTGGTAGTTGAAAAATAATAGTTACTAAAACCTGTCTCTGTCTCTCTGTGTGTCTCTCTGTCTCTGTCTCCCTTCTTCCCTCTCTCCCTCCCTCTCTCTGTCTCTCCCTATCTCTCCCTCTTTCTCTCCCTCCATCCCTATCTCTCTCTCTCCCTCCCTCCATTCCATCTCTGAAACAACCTACCCTTGTGCTTGTGTTCAGCCAACACCAAGGAGCTTTACTCTATCTTCCCACACTAATATTATTCATCAATTATTTTATCCCCAAATTTAGGGTCACGTGTACCTTTCCCATTTGGTGTATTGGTAGTAATAATGACAGGGACAATATCTGGGTTAACGTGAAGCAGACATAGTCACAGGCCAAACAAGGTCAGCTGTTCTCCAGTGCCTGACATTGGAGTTTTAAGAATAACCACTGATAAGAAAATCTGCCAAGTGGGAATGTGCTGTACACAGTGTTTTGAAGGAAAAACTGAGTCAGGTATGGGAATTTCTAAAGGCTTGCCTATAAAAAAAATGCCTTCTCTAGTCAGAATAATGCAGTGTACCATACAACCATCTCAGGAAAATGTGTGAACCACAGGGGAACAAAGGTCCATGTCCCTTCCCCCACCCCCTCATACCCAGTGAGCAAATGGGACTGTGGGCTCTGACCTCTTTATCTATCAGGTCATTGGAGTTTTTTTGAGAAGACACACAAGACTGTGTGTTATCTATAGGTGACAAGCATGTAGGCCTCAGCACTACCACAGAAGGGAAACTTCCATCAGCACCCAGAGTGCTCAGGTAAATGCAATTTTCTGTACATAAATAACAGAAACGTATGGATGGCGACAGGAAGTGGAGACTACTTGGCTTGACTGGTATCTTTCTTGTCAAGGAATAGATATTTAATGACTTAATCTGCCTCACAGAAAGGGAGTGAGGTAAGCAAAGGCTTAGCTTTCAACAACTGCTGGAAAGAAGCATTTCTAGGTTGTGTGGTCTCTAAAATGAAGAAGTGGTGACTTCTGAAAGAGAAAGTGGGTATCTGTAGTTCAGGTGATGTGCCACTCTGCCCTGAAATGCAACATTCATGAATTACACCTTTTGCAAGCATGAGGTCCCCACAGTCAAATATCTTGTGCATATGTTGAGAGAACTCATTGATTCATGAACTGTTCAAGGATTTCCATGTTTGATGGTTGGTGAACTGTACCTATCACATAACCAGGAAAACTAGCCATGTTTCATAAAACACCATGGGACTGCTATATAATACATAGCTTCCAACTGGGCAAGCTGCGTGTCTGATGAACTTGACCTTAACGTTTCCTTGGGATCATACTGGCCATCCTTCCACACACCATCATCCTCTGACAGACACATGCTGTCTCTAAGAAACAGCTTGTTCTGACCCCCAAGATGAGGAATAATGATTTTTCAAATGAGCTCCACCCTACAGAGCCACACTAAATGTTCATGTAAAGCTCTTCAAGGGCAGTCATGTGACAGAAGTCATGAACAGAACAAAACATTCTGATATACTTATTCTATGCTTTCAGTAAGAATAAAGTAATTTTTAAATTATCCTTGGATTCTCTCTCTCTCTCTCTCTCTCTCTCTCTCTCTCTCTCTCTCTCTCTCTCTCTCCCAGCTTCCTCCTTCATCAATCTGATCTGTGTTGTGCTGTTCTGAACCACACTGCTGGGAGAGATTGTGGTCTCTCCTGGGCATCTCCAGTTTCTCTGTTCACCTTAACTCTTTTTTTTTTAATAATCTGAATCTTTCATTTGCTCATTTCATGCATTTTAAGTTCTCTTTGTTGACATGCTTGCCTCAAAATTCTTTGCCATAGTCCTTAACCACAACACAACCACCCACTTTAACAGATCTACCTTCTTAATCAGTTTTATAGAGATCTACCCATTTCCCTATTTTCTTGTTGACATTAGCCTTAATTTAGATTGATTTGGATTTCAGCTCAAAGAGCTTCAACTAACTTGACATACATAGTCTCACCACAATTGAATGCAAGTACACAATGATGGGCTTGGCACTTGTCTAAGGCTTTAGTAGCTTTATGAATGCCAGGCACCAGACCATCTTGGATGATAAAGGTCTTCAGCACTGCTTTTGAAGAGGTGTTATTGTACCTTTAGAAACAATGCCTTCCTTGGCTATGGTGGTAGATTACAGATAAGGTTGAATCATGGATATACCAGAGACTCTGCCTCTTTGAACCTTGATGCAGAAAAGCCAAAGCCCACCCTGCCTGGGGTGTCCTTATTGGCAGCACTACAAGACCTCCTACACCTGGCCAGAATGGTCCTACACAACTTTAAACCCAAATCCCAGGAGGCAGAGGAAGGCAGATCTGTGTGCATTCACTGCTAATCTGGTCTACATCAGTAGTTCTAGGACAGCCAGGGCTACATAGAGAAACCCTGTCTCAAAACACAAACCGACAAACAAACAAAAAACCATATATATATATATATATATATATATATATATATATATATATATACATATACACACACTCAAAGAAACCACAAAAGCAAAAATTTACCAGTAATAGTATGAGATATTCACTTAAGACTAGTTATAACAATGTGTTCAGAGAGCACATTGATTCATCATTGTTTCTTAAAATAAGGTGGGTGATTCAGATTTTCATACACACTTTTGTGTAAGGTGATAGAACCATGTTGCATAGCCTTACCTTAGACAAAAGCAATAGGGCCAATTGACCATCGAAGGAGACTTCTGAAGTCAAAGCCAAAATAAATCCTTCTTCTTCCAAATTGATTTTGCTCCTGGTATTTTGTCATAGTGCTGACAAACACAAGCCAGAAGTCTGTCAAGTATCTAGTGACAGATGAGTAGAGGAACAAAAATGTGCAAACAATGGAATATTACTCAATTGCAAATGGAGGTAACAATACACACCACGGCATAGGTAACAATGAGGAAACTGTAGTAAGTGACAAAAACCAGGTAAAGAATACTATATGACCTGGCTTTCAGTAGTTACAGAGTTCTAAAACTTGTAAAAGCAGAAAGTGGACTGAGAGTATATATATATATATATATATATATATATATATATATATATATGCATATAATTTAAGTTCATATGATTAAGAGCATAGTGTGTTGATATATATGATAAATATAACATATATATGCATATAATTTAAGTTCATATGATTAAGAGCATAGTGTGTTGATATATATGATAAATATAACACACACACACACACACACATATATATATATATATATATATATATATATATATATATATCAATGGATCATTTTTAAAGCTTAGAAGAACTAGTGTCCAAGGTAGTAGAAATAAATTATCTCATAGATTCAGATAATGACTTGATCCTACGTATAAGATGTTCACAGAGAAAATTGTGCTGAAATCCATACCTATCCCTTCTCAGTGCCTTACAGGTTAGTTTTGTATCTGTTTCCTAATTCCTTCTGCTTAAAATTAGAAATAAATAACTAAGTGCATATATTTTCATTGGCATGCTCGTTACCTTGAGAAGTTGAAAGAGCCTTTCAAACTCTTAGCAGAAGGAAAGTAAGCAGGTGGTCTAGCTGTTAAGAGCATGTACAGCTTTGCCGGAAGTCCTGATTTGGATCCCAACACCCACATCAGCAGCTCACAATTGTCTGTGACTTTGGCTGCAGAGGATCCAATACCCTCTTCTAGCATCATGTGACATAAACAGATACCCACACGTGTAAAATAAGCATATAAAAACATAAATAAATAAATTATTAAGACAGAAGCTCAGGGGTGGAGGATTGTACTCAGAAACTTCAGTGACCTGGTTGTGTCTCAGTATATGGAGGTCTTGCATGGGTGTGAAGACTTGTTGGCTGGCACTGACACCCAGGCTAGGAAGGTGGAACCTGAATCTTCAGTCTGGGGCAGGAGGTAAAAGTGGGTTTTCCTTGATAGTGTGCCCAAGGACTTTCAAACCCCAGCATGGGAGTCTTACAGCCTGGACTACACTCCTCCCAAGTTCAGAATGAGGAAGGAACCTGCTTCACAGCTGAGAGAGGCTCAGCTTTCCCATCTGTCATTCTCTGGGTCAGGTCGGCCAGTATTGATGGCAGCAGCCAGACCCTGTGTAATGTACTGGAAAGTCTTCTGCACGCCTCACTCTCCTTCACGGCTTAGGAATCTCCGGCCAGAGCCTGGCCCTGAGGAACAATCTGGCCTTCTCCCTTCTCGGGACAGTGCCCTGTGGGCTGCACCAGGCCAGGTTATGTTATGTTTTCTGGCAGACACTTCAATGCTGGTTTTGTGTGCAGCTGTAGCAGAACAAGAACTCTAAACAAACGGGAGGCCTCAGGAGCCTGCCATTCATCAACCATTCCTGACAAGCCCCTGCCTAGGCCGACCCAGACAGTCGCCGGCCTCTTCCAAAGTCCTTTTTTTTATTATTTCAAAGTATCTCCTCAAATGTCTTCCTTCCCAAACAAGAGTAGTATTCCCCAGTGTTTAGAAAGTCAAGTTGAGAAACCCACGTGTGAAACTGTGGGAAAGGCAAGGTCAGTCAGGAGCCTTGGGACATCAAGAATCATTTACATGGAAATAACATGTCCTGTGACCAACAATGATGGTTTGGCAAAGAATGTATGGTCAGTCGGGATATGAACTTTCAAGAGATATAGATTTGGGAATATTCAAATACACTAGAATAAAAGAAAATGGAGGTATAATCCATGATATTTAGTAGAGGTTTAGCACAGAAATTCAGAAGAACAACATGTTTAAATGTGCAAAGCCTGTGTTCCTAAGTCTGGACAGACGCTGGTTTGAGAGGCCGAGCAGCTGGAGTATGCACAATTTTAAGGTGGCAGCATTCTGCCAATGGTCTCTGTTGGAAGAATCTCACCTTGGAGCATCGGGTGGAAGTCTCCTTGGACAATGTTGGAGAGAATAGAGGGAAGGGAAGTCATTAACATCCCAGAGTACCACAAAGAACCATTGAGTCATGTTTTACTAGACAAGAGTCCAAAATGTGCTTACACTAAACCGAAAGAAATTTTTATTTTACGCAGAATAGACTCTAGCTAAGATGCCTTTCTCTTGAGTTCAAACACCAGTGTTTTCTTACCTGCAAAGCTACCATTACAAAGAGAGAGCACACATTCTCCCAGACCTTCCCACAAGCTTCAAACAGACCCAGTGGTACTCCAGTGCAGAATAATATATGCGCCATGGTGTACTCATTCCTCAGAATCTAAGAACAAGTTTGCTTGCCTCTAATCATGGGTACAGTGACCCAGGTCCACTGTGCAGAGCAGCCCAAGATGGTGGTGGAGCAGAGCTGCATAAGGAGACTAGAGGGGACCAGACAGGCTTTGGAAGGGCTGAGATCCAGACTGAGATCAGAAGGATGAAGAGGCTGGTCACCCTCCTGAGGATAGGGATAGGAAAGAAGGTGTAGGGGAAACCTTAGCCTTCATGAAGAACACACAGTCCAGATATTGAGCCATGGGTGAGAAGGGGAGAGAAGCTAGAGGTGAAATTTCAAACCCTCTACATAATCCACAGAGCCCCACTGGAAGTATGTTAAAGAAAGGGAAATGGTGCTTGGGAACCCATCCTGGAAGTATCCTTTGTCCAGAATGGAACATTGGAAAGAAACATCTACCGAATGAACCAAGGAAGGAACTTCAAAACCTACTTAGTGCAATTACTGAGAAGGTGAAGAGGGATAGTCACAAACAGAATAGGTCTGTTTAGCAGGGTGCAGGCTTGGAGTCCTTGTTTCTAGAAGCCACAACCATTTGCACCAGAAACTCACTCAGCTCAATATACTACCCTGTTTTCTGGACTAGATGTTATAATTACATTCAATCTAAAAGTTCATGGCTCTCCACAGAGAGGCTATAACGTGAGCAGAGTGATGTTGCAGATCTCAGCATCCTGGCTAGCACATGGTGGTCCAAGCAGGAGACACTGGCTTGGCTCTAAGAAAATGTCTCAAAGGCACTTGAAGCAATTACCCTGCCCTTTGATCAACAAAGTCAAGTCAACAGTGGAGAGGAGGATGTTGATGAGTCCTAAAGAGCAGGGGCTGTGAGCCTTGGACATGGCAGTAGGGTTACACCATGCCGCAACTCTGCAGGGATCCCACCAGCATTGGAGCAGCACACCCTCTCTGAGCCTTCTATGAATTAGTTTCTTAATATTTTATCAACTTTTTGAGAATTTCATGTGTGAGCATTGTTCCATGCATTTCACCTTTCTATCCCCTCCCTCCAACTCCCCCCATGCTCCCCTTATCAAATTCATTGCCTCCTACTCTTTAGTTAGCATTTTACATGTGTGTGCCCCCCCCCCACACACACACATTTGTTTAGAGCTGACCACTTGGGATTAGATGACTTATGAGGGTTCATCCCTGGAGCAGAAGGATTCTCCCAGGATCAGCAGACACTGATTGCCTCCATCTCTTCATCTAGGGTTGGGTCTTTGTGAGATTTTGCTCACCTACCTCAGCATGTAAACTAATGTTATCATTTTTATGTCCTGTTTGGGCAACCATACTGTTGAGACTTTATGGGGTCAGCTTCCATATCAGTCATAGAAGTCATTGTCCTATCTGTCACATTTTGGTCAGATGTGTCTTTCTCTGATGGTCTCTGTCCACTGCAAAAGGAAGCACCTTCCCCTTCCATGCTTTTACCACTGTTTTCCAGAGCATTGTCATAGATGCTCCACAGAGGATCCTGCCTGGACCAAAAACCAGCATAACTGAGTCATGTGGTCAGTGGTCTAGGTGTGGAAAATGGAGCTGTGTGGTTGCATTTGTTGTATGATCCTCCTGAACCGAGTTATGTATGCATGTGCAATGCACATAATGTGTATGTATATTCAACATACAACATATTCTTAAATGGATTCCCTTAAATATGTATTGAACATGGTCTGTGAACTGATATTCTAGAGAAACAGTGGTCAGTAACCAATGCTACACTGCATGGGATTAACAGTAAAGAAGGATGATGGGAAATATCCTAGCACTGGACTTGTGCTCTATCAGAAAGCTCCTTGGCTTTAGTCCTGGCATACACAGGGCAGCCATTGAAACCTGGCAGAGTTTCAATGCTCAGAGTTCTAGAAGTTTTCCTTAACTGGTTTACTTTGCCTCCATCAAAGGGTAGGAAGGAGAGGCAAGCCCTTCTCCTCACTCCTGGATAAACCCAGGAGACCCAACTTCAACTTTCTACTTGTAATTCTCCTGCCATGCGGGTTGGGTCACACTCCTAAAATTCTTCTAGAGCATTAGGCTGTCATCAGTATATGATGAATAGACACCAGGCCAGATGGCAGTTGAGTTAAATGAGGCTAAATAGGGTGTATTTTAGGGGAAGTTCTTGGATTGCAGATCAGTCAAGGTCTAGAGTGGCTCAAGTTAGCAGGAGATTAAGCCAGCTTAGGGTCAAAGTCAGAAAAGCAGGTTTGAAAGAGCAGGTTAGAGTCAAAAGGTGAAATCTTTGCTTCTGTCATTGAATGGTAGAGAGAGGGAAGAAGGGAGCTATAACCAGGAACTGTACCTGGAAGAAGTCCCAATGGGCTCCCAGAGCCATGGAATACCACAGTGGAGCTCTCTTTTCCCCACTGACCTACAGTGTTGTCATGTCCTGGGAACTCAGCACAAAGAACATGTTTATGTGTTCGACATACACACATGCACACACACACACATACACACTCACACACACACACACACACACACACACACACATATGTCTTTTTGGATCTTCATGCTTCTCTACCAGACGGTCTTGCAGACTTGGTAGATGATGTCCCCAGAAGAAGTTGAATCTCTGCAATCCCTTTTCTCCCATGGCAGGGGCTTGTCCTATTTTAGAACATGTGATCTCTGTGGAAAAACAGTAAGTGCTGTTTATGAAACTGATTAGAGCTCATGATACAATAGGGTTATTTTTGTACAAATCAGAAAAGTTTATTTATCCCATGGTTTCCGGGTTAAAAGTCTACAACATTCTCTTGAGACCTTGCGCACAACACAAAGACTTCTTGTGGTCCTGTGTGCACTGACCAAAGCACTTCCATGAGGCCCTGTCTTATAAAGGTTCCATCATCTATCAGCACCCCTTGCCAAAGATTATGCATCTAGTTATGACCTTTAAGACATGAGATTATAATATAATTACATCATTTCCCCTCCCCTTTCCACTCTCTAAACTCTTACATGTACCCTCTCTTGCTCTCCTGCATTCATATTCATAGCCTTTAAATTTTTTCTAACATATATGTGTATGTATATTCCTTAACACATGAATGCCATCTGCTCAGTTTATATAATGCTCCTTGTACTTATGTTTGTAGGGTTGACAGTTTGATGTTGAAGAACCAATTGATGTGCTCTTCCCACCTCTGCCTCAGCATTCCTCCCGATGCATACTGCTTTTCTACAACTTGGATGCCTCCCTCTCTTCACTAGCTCACTTTGACTGATACAGTATCTTAAGTGAGTACATCTTCTACATCCACACATTTAATCTTGAAGGCAATGTTTTGTTCTTGCTTCATTGTTTTGACATATGTGTGCCTGAAAGTGTTGTCTCTTTTGCCCATATCTATAAGAGGGCAATAAATGTGGCCAGTTGCATTTAGGGGTGCAGAATACTATCTAGACAGTGTCTGGCCAGGCCTAGATGGTGATTCTGGCATGGCGAGGAATAGTGGGTTTGTTTTATCTTTACTGCTGGCATCTGCCTCTCTTTTCCTGTCACACAGAGTCCTCTTATGTACCTTCTTTGTCTTTAGCACTCTTCTAAGTATCAAGAAGTTCCCAAAAGAAACAAGACCAGAAAGCTGCCACATCATCAACCTTTACCTCACAGTAGCAGATTTCCTAACCATGGCCTAACTTATCATTCAGAAGTTCCCACAAAGGCTTGATAACTTTTCCCAGTGACTCCCAGCCAGGTACTGAGCCCTTCTGTGTATCCTAGAAAGGAAAAAATTCCACATGGCAGGTCCACAGGTATCCCATGTCCATAAAACACACTCACCAGGCTGTGCGATATCCCTGGAAGATGTGCTCAGAAGGTTCTAGGATGCTTGTTTCAGCAAAACAAGTAGTAGACATGGAAAGATAGAGAAGTCAGTCGGCCTGAGCCCTGTGTGAAGCTCCCCAGAGGACATGTCTCTTGGACAGTGTTTTTCTAGAAGGGTATGTTTCATCGCCACAAACATTCTGAGCCTCTGACATAGCAGCCTGTCACGTTTAGACCAAACTCTCTCCAACCCATTGTAACACTTCATGGTGTTACACTTCTACCTTTCACTTTGATCTGTTTATTTCTTTTCCCTTCAATTCTTCCATTCCTTACCAGGACATGTTACCTGGAGAAGCAAAAGTCAATAAACTATCTCTCAGGTTCCTGAGGAGACAGTCCTGGGGTCAAAGAGCCAAGAGAGCATCTTCTAAGGCTTCTCTGCCTGTCCTATAGCCACAGACTAGCTCCTGGAGCTGGCAAGTCCAAGTCTGGATGCCTTTGCAAGCCAAGTGCATTTGGACCAGTTAGTTCAGTGACCCCCCCAGACTCCTCAATCTACCTCAGGAGTCAGAGATCAGGCCCAGGGCTGAGCCTTCCTGATTGCTTTCATTCACTTCAATCCAGCCTTAGTGGTTCTGAGAGTTTTCTATTTGAGAGTCTTAATGTGTGTTTACACATATATTTAAAATATTAATATTTAAAATGTAATTAAAAAATTTAAACCCATTTTAATACCAAAGTGAGAGAGGCTTGAACACTCCAGAGTCATCCAGTTCCCAAGAGAACTGGCAACAGGTGTGATTGAGTGTGGAGCTGCGGAGAAGGTCTGGTTGGTCTTTAGGAAGATGAAAGGGGAAGATGTGTGTGAGGTGTTGAGCAGAACTTGGACTCACCTGTCATCTCTGGCATGAGTAACAGAGAACAGGTCAGGTAGAGAGGGAAAATATTGGAGCCAATGTCAAGAACAATGCAGGTTCTTGCCTGGACTTCTCTTTGTCCCTAGGCAGGTTATCATGTAAGACAGTAGCAATGTGGCATATGCTCAATTTCTAGAGGCAGTGAAGTCTCTGATGAAAATTGATGGGAAAGCTAGGAAAACCTTGGTACTGATGGGACTCCCCTGCCTCTGAAGAGGAGAGGTGGGACTGCTGATTTCCATGGAAGATGTCTCCCCACTGCTCTGCCTGGCAGCCCATAACCTACTGAAGCTTCAGCAGCAACACTGCAGGGTACATCACTTGCCCATTTCATCGACATTAAGGACATCATACTGGTAGATGTTGAATTTCCTCACATCATCCTGCAGGGAACCATCCAGACTCAATCACTCACTTGCTGGATCTCAGTACTGAGGATCACAGAAGATGGCTTCCAGGGCACATTCCAAAGCTGCTGACATTTCCCTCAAAGAATGTAATTTCACAACCATCTCTAAGGAAGGTTCTATGTGGACCTAAGTGGTTTTTGTGGACCTATGTTTTTTGTCTCACAGAAAACAAGTCATCCAAAGAAGGATGCCCAAGCCACAGATCATACTAGAAAAATGGAGAGTAACCACATGCCTATGGGAGTCCCCATTGTGAAGCTTACCCTACTACTCAGATCAGCCAAGCCACAATTGTGCATATCACTTGTGAAACGCCCCCAAATCCTATAACAGTTTTCTTCATTTCTCCATTTAATGGACACATGGACAAGGGAATGCTTTCTGGAATTACTAACAATTTTAGAAATTGGAAACATACAGTTTACTAGGAGAAGAAAGAATGACAGATATGAACTTGGGCTTCACAGAAAATAGACATAAACACACAATTAGTAAGTTCAGCTTCAGTCACAGTTAAAAAGTGAAAACCCAAACAACAGTCAGGGTTTGATATTAGACAAAAACAAAATGTTTTAGAACTCCACTGTTCTCTCTCTCTCTCTCTCTCTCTCTCTCTCTCTCTCTCTCTCTCTCTCTCTCTCTCTCTCTCTCTCTGCCTCTCTCTCTCTCTCTCTCTCTCTCTCACACACACACACACACACACACACACAAGCACAGAGGTAGAGATAGACAACAGATGATGATGATGATGATGATGATGATGATAGATAGATAGATAGATGATTGATACAAAGATGACAGATACATAGATAGATGATAGATAGATAGATAGATAGATAGATAGATAGATAGATAGATAGATAGATAGATAGATAGATAACAAAAATCTTTTGGTAGACATCTTATCTAGCTAGTTTCCTTATTGCAATGATACATACCATAACCAAAAGCAACTGGGGAGGAAAGAGTTTATTTAGTTTACATATCCTGAACATTGTCATTCATTGAGGGAATGACAGGGCAGGAAGTTGAGCAGAGCAGGGACCCTGGAGGAGAGGGGGCACGGGGTGGAGGGAGAGGGGGAGGGGACCTGAAGCAGAAGTCATGAAGAGTGGTTGCTCATGGTTTGATCAACTTGCTTTAATTTTTTTTCAGATTATAATGAAATCATATCATCCTTCCCTATCTTCCCTCCAACCCTGTCCCCAGTATTGCTTTCTTTTTCAAAGTCATGGCTTCTTTTCATTAACTGTTGTTATTGGTGGTGGTGGTGGTGTGGGTGGGTGTGTGTATATTCATTAATTTAAACTGCTCAGTTTGTATAGTTTCCATCCTATGAAAGTTTTAAGGGTTGGCCATTCCAGGTATTGGATAACCAACTATTTTTCCTATTTCTAAACTGCCTGAAGGTCTTTTGTGAAGAGTTGAGGCCTGTTGAGCTTTTCCCCCAACCACTTTGGCCCACTGATAAATTCGTTGTGTTGTTGTTGTTCAGTTCACATTTGAATAGTCATATTGGTGAGACTTCCTTGGGCATAGCTTCTGACATTTCTAGGAAGCAGACTCTCACAGCAAATTCCTTGATCCTTTGGTTCTAACAATCTTTCTGCTATGCTCCCTAAGCTTTAGGTGCAAGAATGTTTTGTAGATGTAACCATTGGACTGGGCTCCACAACAATTTTGAATGTGAAATCTAGTCCTCAGAAAGGAGGCATTCAGTATCAGCTTCTCCGAACCCTTTTTCTGAAGTGCAAGGTGTCTCCAGCAATAGGATCTTACACCTCTGGGGGTGATGGGGCAGGGCTGGGCGATCAAGCGCAATAGCTACAGTCTATATGTCTTGAGAGTCTCTTGAACAACCATGACCAACAACTTAGAAGAGGGTTTGTCATGCTTAACAACTCAAAAGAGGCAAGTCATGCTGTTGTGGTTTTGAGAGAGGTCTTTAGTTATTTGAGGGAGTACTGTCAGCCTAGGTGAGAAAGGGTCATTTAAACTATAAGCCTGATTTTTTATAGTACTCAGGACCACCTGCTGGGAGTGTCAGCTTTCACAGGCTCACAGTGTTCTGGGCCCTCTCATGTCAATCTCAATTAAGAAAATGTTCACAGACTTGCCTACAGGCTAATCTGATGGAGGCATTTTCTCAATTGAAGTTCCCTCTTCCTGTATGACCCTAGCTGCTGTCAAGTTGACAGAAACTCAATCAGAATTGTGGGTTTGGCCTATTCTTGGAGAGAATTTTGATAGTGGCTATCAAAATTAAATTTCATCAAGTTGTTGACATTGAACTTCCACTATTAGAAATCTGCCCTAGGGGCTGGAAAGATGGCTCAGCAGTTAAGAACATTGTTTGCTTTCAGAGGACCCAAGTTCAAGTCCCAGCACCGACATGGCAGCTGACAATTATAATTCTAGTTCTAGGAGATCTGACACCCTCACACGAACATACAATGTAAGGAAAATACCAATGTCCATAAAAGTAAATAAATTTTTAAAAACTCTAAAACAAAAGAAATCTGCTCTTAAAGACTCAAAATAATAAATACAAAAATAGTTACAGCAAGGTATTTGGGGCCAGCTGGGTGTGGAGCAAAGGAATTTGTAGTTCAGTTGGTAAACTATGTACCTACTACCGGCTCTATTCTTATTCTCACACAAGCCAGATGGTAAAAGTTTATAATCCCAGGACTTGGGAGATAGTAGGAGGCAGGGGGATTAGATGTTCTATATCATCTTGGGAAATGCAGCAAGACTGTGTCCAGCCTGGGCTATGTAAAACCTTATCTCAAAAAGAGGAGGGGGTATATTTTAAATCAGAAAAAAAATAATAAACTGAAAGATATTTTAAAACTCAGAGATGCATCTCCATTTGTGGAGAAATGGTTGAATGAATGATGGGTCTGAGCCTGGAAACCATGCATGTGCTGAGTCATGACAGTGGACTGTCTCCTGTAACCTGGTCCTTAGAGAGGTCTGGAAGACCTGGTGGCCAGGGGACCAGCCAGCTCAGTGGGGACTTTGTCACTCTGAAAAGGAATGGCTTTTCTGTCCAAATGCCTCACATGGGGTAGAGGGAATCTACAAGAAGACTTTGAGGAGAGTTTCCATTTCTGTCTCTTAGGGCAACATGCTGTATTAGTCAGGATTCTCTAGAGTCACAGAACGTATGGGTAGTCTCTCTATATAAAGGAATGTGTTGCTGACTTACAGTCTATAGTCCAACTCCCCAACAATGGTCAGCAGCAACTGTGAATGGAAGTCCAAGGATCTAGCAATTGCTCGGTCCCACAAGGCAAGCAGGAAAAAGAGAGAAAAATCTTCCTTCTTCCAATGTCCTTATGTAGATCTCCAGCAGAAGGTGTGGCCCAGATGAAAGATATGTACCACCATGCCTGGATCTGGGATTTGCTTGGTCCCGATGACCTTGAACTCAGAGATCTCTTTGCCTGGAATTCATGGCCACTGTGCCTCCAGACCTCTATGCCAAGATCCAGATCAGAAACTTGTATCTCCCAGCCTCAAGATCTGGATCACAGGTGAGTCTTCCAATTCTGGATTGTAGTTCATTCCTGATATAGTCAAGTCGACAACCAAGAATAGCCACTACACATGCATATCAAACTTGCAAACTATGTGGTTATGACAACCCACTTCACATCACGCTGTCCCACTGCGTCCCCAGGGAACCCCAGTTATTCCTCTAAGGATGAGTGCCACTTCATAGAAGTGTACACCGCTTCCACCTCCAGCAGGATCTGCAGCAGGGAAAGGATTTACATTGTTCCAGCAGAAGGAGTTGGGCCATTGTCCCACCCACCCCCAAAGGGGACAGGCCATTGTCCTCTGCTGGGAGCTCCCAAGGAAGGCCTCTGAGTCCTGGCAGAATGATTGCCTGGGGCAATCACATTTGCAAGCTCCAGGTTCTCTCAATGCCTATTCCAGAGGAAAATGCCTGGTGATGGCAACATTCAGCCATTTAAGCCGAAGACTGACTCCCTTTCTCAGGGCTTGCTATTTCTTCCCTGACCCCTTTAATGCTCCAGGGAGAGGCAAGCCTCCAGGCTGCCGGGTTGTACAGGGCGGAGCTCTCCAGTGCTTGCATTTTGAAATAAACTTTAAACTACCTATTGATTCCAGCCCTGTGGAATTTGACAAACACTGCATTGCATTTAAATAAATTATAATAATCAAGCTCTGGTGTTTGAATTACAGCTTCCATGGTGTGATTTGACTGAATACTGTATAAACTTCATTAATTGGTGTGCTGCCCGGTTTTTAATTTGTGATTGAGAGGGGGGAGGGGTGGGAATCTGTGGGGGATAAGAGAGGGTGTTTTCTGACTGAAAATCTTGTCCAGCCCAGTGTGGCGTTACTGTAAACAAGGTGGCAGGGGGGTCCTATCTGAAATAAACTTTTCAAATACCTTTAAGATTGCCATTTACCTGCAAACAATTTATATGCTAATTACAAGCCATTTGGGTCTCTTCACCAAAGTGATTCCCTGGAGAACTTCAGCTGGGCTTTGTACCACCTCTGGGTTAAGTTTCTATTTTATTTGTAAGTTACAAAAGATATTCACTAAAGAGTGGGATGCTTAAGGAACTTTGCCTAACTAGTTTACATTGATGAAATTGCCCCACTCTTTCTGAATGACACTTTCACTCTCATTGACTAAAGTGACTCAACTTCCCTAAATTAGAATCCTGACTGGGACAATGAAAGGATGCTGCAGAACCCATGATCTTCTTAGATACAAGAGGTGTGTGTGTGTGTGTGTGTGTGTGTGTGTGTGTGTGTGAGAGAGAGAGAGAGAGAGAGAGAGAGAGAGAGAGAGAGAGAGAGAGAGAGAGAGCACATAGGCACATGCATTCATTAGTGTGCATAAAAGACAGTCAATAAACTTTCAATCCTGGCGATAGATTTTAATTCCCAAATTATTTACTCTCCAAGATCACAATTTACAGTCAAGTCAGAGTTTCCCCTCAAACCCAGCACACAATGCTCAGTGTACCAGAAAAAAATAAAAGCAAATATTTAGGTCATGACTGTACAAATAGGTTTTGAGAATGTCGATGGAACAATAGGAATAAAGGTTTTCACAGACTGAGAGTAAGGAGCATCCTGCCCCCAAGGACTATGGGAACTCGTGTTCTCTGACTAGAGGGGGCAGGGCGTGGAGGCCGAACTGGGCACAAGGCCCCAGAGCTCATTCTTCCTACCTATTGACTTAACTAATTGGGTTGCAAACTAAAATTAACACCAACAACAAGGGCCCCCTCCCATCCCTGCAGACTACACATGGCAGTCTGTCAGAGTGTAACTTTAGGTAGTGTTTATAATTAAACTCACAAGAGAGGGAACAGAGTGCTGGGACCCAGCACATGCCTCGGAATTTCCATCTTACACAACATAATTATTCTAACGTGAAATATAATTAATGAAGAAAACGCCTCAGATGTGCGGGCTAGGAAGGCAAATATAACCATCCTTTATTGTGCCTTCAAGGTTAGAATTATTGCAGCACTTATAATTTTATTATAATTACCCGTAATGAGACTGCACACGTGTGATCTGGTCGACATACTTCTGACAATGGAAGTTTTCACGACGCCTCATTAGGCATTTTAGTATGTATTTATGTGATTTTCACTTTGCCTCCCAGTTTTGGCGGCAACACAGCCCGTGTAAAGGCATATGTGAATATTTTAATAAAAGACATCATCATAAGAGATCATAAAATGATTACAATGGCTGGATATTAAGATGCCACAGCTGTATAAGCTGTTCCTTTTATGTACTCCCATACCGAATTGTTTTATGGCCAATCATAAACCTATTAAACTACCCGTAATAAAGGATTGTAATTAGTGATAGAACCTTGTTGCTTAGTGAGCCAAGACAGTCATCCTTACTTTGGGCTTTATTGAAAGTAATCAAGACAAAACCTTCAGCAATGTCAAACTCGGCCTGAGAACAGGAGTGCCCCCTTTCCAGACACTGGACACATTTGTCCTTCTGGGAATTTCTCCTCGACTGCTGATTCCTGCATTATATTATTTTTATCATCATCATCATCATCATTATTTTCTTGGTGCTGCCATATTTTGGACATCCAAAAGAGCCAAGGAAACATGAGATGGATCATTCCAAAGGGAAGGTAAAATGGCAAATGGAGCTTCAAGGGAGCTGTTGCTACGAAGGCTCCCAGCAACTAGCACTCCACATGTTTCTGTTGAGTTTGTAGGGGTGTAGAGTTCAGCTGGTTTTAACTTGACAAGCAAAAAATGTCCTCAGAACCAAGATGTGGTGACATCAAAGCAGGGGACAAGCCTTTGACCCAAGAGCCAAAAAAGAATTAAGCAAACCATGCTACCTTCTCAACCATCAAATTAAATGACCCCTTTTCTAGTTGACTGTGAGCATCTTTTCCACAGGCACAAAAGCTCCTGGACTAATCCACAGCCCAGCCTGGGCATCTCGGAGGTCATATGTCTACAGGGGAGTATAGCTCATAGGTTGTTTCTCTATTTAGTCTTGTAGAAAGTGACATTTTCCTCTCCCTCTGTGTAGATCTTCCCTATTCAACCTCATGTTCAAGCTGAATCTAGTTTTTCCAAATGGAGAGCTTGAAATATGTCATTGCAAGGCATCAAAACTGGAAAGTTCACTTTTATCCAGACAGTAAATGCATGCCTGTATCCCAGGGCTGAACCCCAGCCAGAAAATCTATATTAGCCCAAAGGAAGCCATTCGGAGAGGGCTTTACTTTCAAAGAAAACTGTGATGGGGCCTTCAGTAAACAATAGACAAGCCTTTTACTTAACATCAGGCAAATATCAGAACATATCAAAGAAGAGAAACTAGGTTGGGGGTCCAGGAGGGGGTGCACTCTTGTTCCTCTCTAATCTTTTGTTTGGTTTAGTTTGGTTTGGTTTGGATTTTCTAGACAGGGTTTCTCTGTGTAACAGCCCTGACTGTCCTGGAGCTCACCCTGTAGACCAGTCTGGTCTTGAACTCACCGAGACCTTCCTGCCTCTGTCTACCTCTGCCCTAAGTGCCAGGATTAAAAGCATGTACCACCACAGCCTGGGCAGTGCAACTCACTTGCTTGGGTATTTACAGTATAAACTGAGCAATAGGGAACTTACAGCATCCAATTTTAGACTTCAATTCAAGGGATACTATCCATCTCAAGATAACAATGTCAAGAAAAATTTGAATATCCATCCACAAATATATACATGCAGATGTATATTTAATTTACATATACACACGTACAGAACACACTTACCTGCATAAACACTATATGCAATTCAGGTATGTACACACACACACACACACACACACACACACACACACACACACATCAAAAAAGTAAAAGCACTCTGCAGGACTATAGGGAAACCCCAGAGTGCAGTTTGCAGCTTGCAGCATGGTTAAGATAACTGTGTATTGAAACTTAACTCCCTCTAAATCCACAAAGGCTAGGAGCACAAAAGGTACACATAATGAACTCAGCTTAATACAGAGAGGCAAGGTACTTGACCAGGCATTTAAGCACAGTGCCTGAAATTTAACAGAAGGCTCTACGACAAGCTTTCTGCACAGGTGTGTTCAAATCTTTAAATCTGGGAGGGGCTTAAATGATCACAGAGGAAATCCTTGTATGTTATTTACACTATTAATGATCTCCTGACTATAAGTCTATCTTCCTATGAATACAGTGTGTGCTTTCCAGAGACAACCTAAGGGGTGCTTTAGTGTAGTATCAAAGAAATTACAAAATGAACTTAGAATGTATCCATATCTCCCTATAAGTCAGCATGTCCATCCAATGGCCTATCACTTAAAATCCGCATGGAGTCTGGGGAAACTGGGGGATCACCGTGTTGGCTTACAAACCAGACAGATGACTCATCTAGTTTGTATTTTATCTGAACAGTAGCCTGAGATGTGAGGCTCACAGTAAAGCTCTAGCAGTTGGGCAAGTTTTAAGCTACTAGAAAAAAGCCAAGCTTCTGCATGAGCTGGCAGAGACCAAACATAAGCAGACAAGTAATTAAACTGGCCTATCTGTATCAACTGTCATCTCTTACTTCTCTGTAACTTGGACGAAAAGCAAAGGGATGTAGGAGAGAGAGATAGAGAGAGGGAGGGGGAGGGGAGAGGAAGGGGGAGGGAAGAGGAGGGGAGGGGAGGGAGGAGAGGGGAAGGGGAGGGGGAGGGAGGGGAAGGAGGGAAGGAAGGGGAGGGAGGGGAGGGGGAGGGAGAGGGAGGGGAGGGAGTGGGAGAGGGAGGGGGAGGGAGGAGAGGGGGAGGGGAGGGAGGAGAGGGGAAGGGGAAGGAGGGGAGAGGGAGGATGGGAGGGAGGGGAGGGAGGGGAGGGAGGGGGAGACTATCAAGAAGGAGCAATGACTTTATGAGAGTTTCATAGGAACTTGTGGAGTCCAGTGTGAACATGGATCTGGAGACTAAACTGCTGAGTGTTTACTTACAGGTGAACTTCCGGCATTTACCTGTGACCTTGGGTGTTCCAGGTAACTTAGGCATTCATGGGTGGACTTGAGCAGATATAAGGGGAATTGGGTGTTTACAATCAGATGTATATGTTGGGGATTTTCTGGTACACTTGAGCAGGTACATCCCTAGGCAAAGGGTCCAGCCCTTTGAACTCTTTTATGGGTCCTTTTAAGGGTCCCAGTTATGTTTAGGACAGAACATGAAGGGAGGTGTGAATCTGGGTTCTCTTTTGTAGAACGCTTCCCATGAGACCTTCTCATGCTGAACACCTGGGCTATCCAGGAGCTCTCCCATCTACAATCCTGGAGCAGGCAAAGAGGAGAGATCCTCACAAGAGCAGAGGTCAAACTCTGGATCTGACAAGATGACCCAGCTGCCCCGCAAGATCATCAAAGGAAACCCAGCGTTTGCTGGAAGAAGCATTTCCTGGCATTAAAGAAAAACCAAATGAGAGCAACACCCATTATTTTCATGTGGTCATTGCTGGCCCAAAGGACTCCCCCTTTGAGAGGGGGACTTTTAAACTTGAACTATTCCTTCCAGAAGAATACCCAATGACAGCACCTAATGTACCTCTCATGACCAAAATTTTTCATCCTAATGTACGCAAGTTGGGAAGAATATATTTAGATATTTTGAATGATAAGTGGTCCCAGCACTGCAGATCCCCACAGTTCTGCTATTAATCCAGGCTTTGTTAAGTTCCTAATTCAGATGATCCAAAAGACAGAAGATCAACAAAGCCCAAGCCATAGAAACAGCAAGAGTATGGACTAGGCTATATGCCATGAACAATATTTAAGTCGATCAGATCATCAAGTATACACCACTTCTCCTGTTCTACCAAGACTTCTCCTTTTGTTTGTTTGTTTGTTTGCACAGATTTAGAAACATTACAGAATAGAAACCCAGGCATCTTCATCTTTGGTGATTACATGCACAATAGCAAATCTGTCTTGTCCTGATTCACTGTTGTAAAGCATGAGCAGAGGCTAGAAGTATCATCTGGGTTGCTGAGAGACATTGAGAAGCAGGACTTTCACTCCTTTCCCCATCATGGTTAAGGTACAAGGCACTGTGAATGAAGGTAGTTGACAGGGTTAGCCCCCAGGAGCATGGGTGTTATTATTTTATTTTCTGGGGGGAAAGTAGTTTTATTTTAATTTTATGGCCTCCCCCCCTCCTCCCCTTTAAGGGATCTAATTGCAGTGGCTAAATGCAGCTAACCAGGTTTTTAGAGTATGCTCTGTAGCCAAGTCTAACTGTAGATGCTGTAGATGGACAAGCTTGATTGTCTGAACCAAAATGGGAACATTAAATAAACATCACAGCCCTCACTAATAGCATTGTGACTTTGCTGTCAAGTGTAGATTCTCCTTCCCCCACCCCCACCTCCAAAAGACGAAGAAAAAGCTTGTGACCATGTTGTATCGTTTGTCTAGAAACTTCTGTAAATCATATGATTTAGTAAAATATTTTTTGCTATTCTTAAAAAAAAAAAAAAAGGGAGGAGAGATCCTCCCTGGTAGGTACACGGAGGGATGCCTTCCTTGCTTGTGGCTCTGACATCCACACCCATTCTGCTCATGCCATCTCTGCAAGCAGAATTGCTAGTCTAAACATAACAGCTTTGACTAAGGACATATTTTGTTCCTATACCCAGAAGCTCAGCAATGTTCTTCTCCATGTTCTCAGTGAGGTATCCAGGGTCTTCTAACGCCCTCTGTTGCCTTGAGGTTCCACATCCCCATACTGAACTCATTTTGTTTCAAGTACTGCACTTGGCTGGTTTGCTGTGGGACTCTTCCCAGGGATAATACGGTTCTGTTATCCAAGGGGGCTAGACAGTGAATCCTGTGCACTTGTGGCCCTGTCCTGAGGAGACACAATGTGGATCATGAGGCACCATGAGGAGAATGACAGTGATTAATGAAGAGTGACCCATCACATATTCAGTGACCTTCTGTGTCCTCTGTTGTCCTACATGCCTGGAACACACAAAGACCAGCTGGCCTGACAAGTAGATGCCGGTGCATGCTTTGTGTAGAGGGAAAAAAAATAGTAATGAGAAATACACACACACACACACACACAGATGCACATGAACAGGCACACACACAAGCATGCATTCATACACACATGCACATTCACACATGCAAGCACACACATACATACAGATACACATGCATACACACTCGCACATTCATACGCACATGTACGCACACACACATGCACACATGCACACATTCTCTCACACATACTCACACATGCATGCGCTCACACACATGCAGCAAAGCAATTTGAGATTTTTCCAGTGGAACTCAAAACATCTGAGAGGTGTTGCTGTTTCCCTCCAGACCATGATAATCCTCCAAATATAGAAACAAAAACTGAGGTTTTAGGGGATCTGTTTGCAAGGGCATCTAATGATTTCTTTTCAAATCTCTGAATACTCTCACAGTCTTTTCTGTTCAAATACTCTCAAAGCTTTGTTAATTTTCAAGGAGTTTAAGTTGGAATGACTTGCCAATCTCAGGAACACAGACATCCAATCCAGGCCTAGCTACACTCTCTGTTTATTTTTCTCCTAATGAAAAGTGTGACAAGCAAATAATTAAACTGAAAAGCCAGCATAAATTAGAGTCCAGGGCCGCAGAACTGACCGCTTTTGAAGACCGTGCTCTAAGAGCTTGTGCTTCTGAGAAGACAGTCCTCAACCATCGCAATGATCTGGCCCAGCCTGCATGCTTGCTTCATCGAATGGAATGTGCGATGTGTCACGGCATAACAAATTATTTGTGTTGGATTTATTTCAACGAATTCCCTGTCTTCTCCCAGTTTCAAGAGAGTAAGCCCCGGGTTTTTAAACATTGTGAAAACAACCAGATCTGAGAGACATTATATCCACAACAAAGGGAGACCGGCCACCAGCACAGTTACGTTGTCTTTTGAACAACAAGTCAATGCAGACAGAAGTAAATGACAGTTAATTACAAATTACATTCTGGTTGAGGCTGAGCAAGCCTCTCGCCTTGAATAATGATCAGGCCCTCAGGCACTCACCTGCCTGTGAGGGACCTTGTGAGGCACAGTCTGGGGTGTGGGACAAGTTTCAAAACAAGCAGCTAAACACAAAAGCTTATTGGATTACAAAGATTTAGGAAAAGCATTCAGATCTCTCTGGTCACCAGCGGGAGGGGCTGGGTTCTGGGGTGAGGACACACACACACACACACACACACACACACACACCCCTCGCAGGCTTTAATGTGAGATTCACTTTCTGTGTGTGGAAAGGGGTCCTTGTTTGCTAAGGAAGACAGATATCACTGGTGCTGAGCAGATACTCCAAGGAAGAATAGGGGATAACCAGCCAATTGAAGGCTAAAATTCTCAGATCACCTTAAACCCACACACAAACAAAAACACCAATGTGTCCAAGTTATGTATAATGTTATCGTCACAATAGGGTTTTCATCACCATCAGCTGACATTTTGATTCATTAATAATGTTTTTACATTTATCTAGCTTAAAAAGTCAATGAACTTATTACACTTTAAGGGAAATTCCAAGTCAATCGATTTGCAAAAATAAGACAATGTCGAAAATAATTAATGTCATTGTTGGTGCATTGAAAAGACCTTGGTTTTTGTAGTTCACTAAAGCAATTTCTATTCATTTAGATGAGCTAAGTGCTTATTGTTAAAGACAAAGGACCCAACAGTTTGACATTGAGCTCATTGGCTGAACTAGAAACCTCAACAATCCAAGGCCACACTGTGTGCAGCAAGGCCCGGTAATGGAGGATGGGATGGGGTGCTATGGGATTAACATGCAACAAACACTATTCTCCTGGCTTCCCTTTTAGACCTGATTGGAGTGTCCAAACAAAGATGGTTGGAAACCATTCTTTAGTAGTGAGACCCATCAGTAAACTGAGATAATCTCTTGCTGTTTGACCCTATCTGTCCTCCTCACCCGTGTGTGTGTGTGTGTGTGTGTGTGTGTGTGTGTGTGTGTGTGTGTGTTTTACCTCTCTATAGTCAAGCTGAGTGTTGTGGCTGAGGTACTCAGAGGCAGCAGAATTGCAATAAGCTCACTGGAAACCTAAGGTATATGATGAGTTACAGGCTGTCCCACAGTGTAAAACCCTGCTTCTAACAACACAACAGCAACTGCCCCAACACAGGAAGTAATTCAAAGAACCAACCACTAGCATTGTATAAAGCATTCCCATGGCAAAAGAAATAGTAAACAGAGTGAAGGACATGCTACAGAATAGGAAAGATTTATCAGCTACACATGACAGTTTCAATGTATAGTTTTCCAGAGCAGTTCCTGAAATGACCTCTAATCCTGTTCACACCAACTTTCCACAGGAGAAAAAAAATTGTAAACTCTACATTTACAGGAGACTAATATTTATAATCCATAAAGAACTCAAAAAGCTAAACACCCAAACATCAAATCATACGATCAATGAGACAGTTCTTAGAAGAGACATGAATGACCAATAAGTATTTGAAGAAGTGTTCAGCATTCTTAGCCATTAGAGAAAAGCAATTACAAGTACTTTGAGATTTTATTTTACCTTGGCTGTCACCAAGAAAACAGAAGACAACACATGTTGACCAGAAAAAAGGAATCCTCAACATGGCTAGTGGCATTGGCATTTACTAGGAAAAGATTTTAATCTACAATTAAACTCGAGAGTTGCTAAAAAGGAGGGGTATCATGGACAGATAAGACACACCCAAGCATGAGTGTAGGCTTCATAAGAGATTACAGATTGATGAGCTTTTTTATTAGTGTGTCTAGGTTATTTTAAGGGAGAAAGGATTCATTTTGGCTCACAGTTGAAAAGTGAAGTCCATAATGGTACAGCAGTCCTTGTTAGCATACACAATGGTACAGCAGTACTTGATAGCATGCAGGCCATTCTGCTGGCCTTTCCTTGGGAACCTAGCAATTGCTGATGTCATGACGTGCCACTGCCATGTATGATAGGTGTGCGCTGTGGATAGAGAAGACCCTTCCGGTACTTTAGCTGTCTGTTCTCAGCATCCCCTCTCTCTGTTCTCTGCCCCCATATTCTCTGCTTGGCTGTCTACTACAAGTTCACATCTCTGCCTCTATCCCTTTCCCAGACCTCCCTCCTCTCCCCTCCCCCAATAAACCTCTTTCACACAAGGTCTGTTGCATGTCATAATTTCTCAGAGGCACATCATGGCATGGAAGGGGAAGGAGACCCCCTCACTGCATTATATTTCATAACAATCCTGGTGGTGGGAGCTTGAGGCAGGTGGACACACTGCATTCACAGTCAGGAGGCAGAGAACTAAGGTCCATTTCGCCTTTCATAACTTCCAGCAGGAAATGGTACCAGCAGAAGTGGGCAGGTCTTCCTGCCTCAATTAAACTAATCAGGATAATCCTTCACAAGGCCAGCCAAGAGCCTATCTTCCTGGTGTTTTAGATCTCATCAAGTTGACAAGTGAGATTAATTTACTAATTGAGATTAACACAGTGTCTATGTAAGTAATATTGGTAACTTCCCGAGTTACCTCTCAAAGGGTTGTTACGGGCCCTAAATGAGGGTTCCTGGTATCCCCTGGATAGGATTACAGGGATAAGGAAAGACTCTAAAATAAGGTCACAGGGAACTTAAATCCATAGGCTCCAGGATTACCTGGAGGAAGGCCAGTCAAGGGAATATGAGCACAGGCCTCACTGCATTTCAATTATACATTCTTATTTGAAATCTCTCTCTTGAGAAGGTAAATGTGGCCTTGGCTTTCTTTCCTGTTGTGAGAGACTGGCCCCAAGAAGGCAAATTAAGAGAAAGAGTTTGTCTCACAATTTCAAATCATTGACCATCACTGTGGAGAATTGGAGGAGACAGGAGCCTAAAACAGCCGGTCACACCCCACCCACAGTCAAGAATATGAGTTAATGCGTGCATGCTAATGTTCAGCCAGCTCTCTCCTTTTCAGTCAGTCTAGTGTCCACTCCAGGAAATACAGCTGCCCAAATTCAGACCAGTCTCCATGCCTCAATAACCCAGCCAGTAAAACCACACACACTTGCCCACAAGCCAACCTGTCCCAAGTCTCACTAAGACTCCATCCCCAGTTAATTGTAGATTGTACCAAGCGAAAAATCAAAACGTATTAGTATGGGTCATATGACCCAGTTTCATCACTCCTGGGTATCAGACTGGATGTACATCAACAGATGAATGGATAAAGAAAGTATGGTGTAGAAATATACAATGAAGTTTTATACAGCCGTAAATAAGAATGAAATCCTCATGTTTGCAGGTAAGTAGCTGGATCATCATACTAGGAGAAAGGCAAACATTGCTTGTTTTCTCTCAAAGGCAGACTCTCAATTACATAAACAGGATATGAACTCAAGGGAGCCCTGAGAGGGGAGAAAGGTGTTCAGAGAAAGGGAGAAGAGCAACAGGAAAAATGATAAAGGGAAAGAAAGAAAAATGGTTTGTGAGTTTCCTCTTGTGACAGAATGGAAACTTAGCACAGATTTTTGACAAGCAGAAGGGAGCTGTGGGGAATGTAGGGGTCAGGGAGTGGGGAATATGGCACTGGGGAGGGGAATAAGAGAAAGACATAAGACCCATGGTTTTGTACACTACCTAAAACAAATAATATAAAACTACACATATAACCCCAAAGTCCAGGATGGCTGAGGCAAGTGACACCTCAAGTTGCAGGTAAGTCTGTACTAAAACAAACTGAGAAGGTAAAAGCTAAGGTTTACATAAATAAATAAATAAATAAGTAGATAAATAAATAAATAAGCTGAGGAGGATGGGAAGAGGGGGAGGAGGAGGAGGAAGAAGAAGAAGAAGAAGAAGAAGAAGAAGAAGAAGAAGAAGAAGAAGAAGAAGAAGAAGAAGAAGAAGAAGAGGAGAAGGAGGAGGAGGAGGAGGGGGAGGAGGAGGAAGAAGAAAGTTTGGTTTTTATACCACAAAACTTGAAGACTCTTTTTCAGAAAAGGATTTTCTTCATTAAAACTGGCAGTTATTGAGCTGAAACAAATAAACTCAGCAGTTAAGAACACTTGCCACCTTTGCAAAGGACTGGGTTTCCATCCTGAAAACCAGCTGGTGACTAACAACCACCCATAACTCCAGTTGCAGGGGCTCTGGCACCCTCTTCTGACCTCAGACATTTACACACACATGGTGCATATACACGGAGCAAAACACTTGTACACATAAAAAGGTAATTTTAAAAGGGGAGCAGACATTATGCTTCCCACCCAAAGGATTAAAATCAATTAGGGTTGGAGATTGCACCCTACGTTTCTTCTCTTCCCCAGCAAAAGAACAGGATCCCTTAGAGGAGGGGTGGGAGTGCCTGCCTTATCATGGTAAGGTGAGGCTGACTGCCAGGACAGTGACACTAAGATCCACCTGTCATCAGTTCAGTGTGGTGAGGCATCGACTTGTCTTGCCTGCGTGGGAATCCTATGAGCTACTTCCAAGAGGCAGGGATACTTAACCCAGTCTTGTCCCACTGCACTACATGTGGCCTCTGTCAAATGTGGGCAGTGTGCAGAATGACAGTAAATCTATACAGCAGTGGCACAATCTGCCATCAGACAGGCTCACAGGCCAACCTAACATCACTGAACTGCATCATGAGGAGGGTGGAAGACAAGGCCTAATGATGGCCCCACTGAGCACTATCAGAGGAGGTCTGAAGCAATGTGGACTGGAATCCTTTAGTTCAGATGGTTCTGCAGGGGACACAGCAGCGTCTTGGGTGAACTGACTCTCAGGACAAGAGTGTAGAAAGCAGCTTCAGCTTTCCTCACCCCTGTTTTCCATTCCATTCTAGTGCTGAAGAGAGAGTGTGGGTGTTGGTCAGTGTTGAGGATTTCTTTCTACACCCTGAATGGACATGCTGAGGCTAAACCCGCTGGTGACAACCTCGAAACATTTTATCATGTCGAGGTAAAAATGCCTGAATAAATGGGGTGACAAGGAAATAGCATTTCAGGGTGTTCTTTCAAAGGACCAGGGTTCCAGACACACCATGCAGTTGCTTCCTGTACTCATTAGCGTGTGCTTTCTCTAGTGATCATTGGCATCACTAGATACTAGAGTGTCACGCTTACACGTGAAACTAAGAATTCACTTTCCGTTCTTCCTACACTGTGCCTTTTTATTTCTGCTATCTTTTGTTAGGTGAAGACAAGATTTTCTTGGGTTTAAAAAAAAAAGAGGGGAAGAAGTCGGTTGAATAGTAATATGGTTCTTTCATGTATATGCAAGAAAAAGATCTTTTCACACCTTGATGAAATTAGCATAAATTTAAATACTAATGAATTGCCTGCGACTGGTTAAGAATACCAAGAAAGAATCTCATTCTCAGCTGGAGTCCCTGGGAAGCCGGGCAGACGCTGGAGGCACCTGAAGGCTCCTGGCCGCGCGACCAGATGCAGAAGTCTTTACTCAAGATGGAAGGGCCTGGCAGTGCAAAGGTAGGAAGAAGGTCACGTGGTCTCCCCAAGAGAACATTTTCTCAAAGTGAGAAACAGCCCAAGTGAAAGCCAGCATAGGTCTGGGATGCGCCTGGCTCCTTGAGTAAGATCCCTCCTTCTGCTGCTTGGTGGAACGAGAAGCATTTTGTCCTCACCTTGCTGTTTTGCTGGGTGTCTGATTGTCAGAGGACTGGGCATGTGTCCTGGACTTGGATGCCTTGTGGCAGCATGGTATCTGGCTCAGGTTCTGTGAGGGCTTCTTTAAGGTACAGTTATTAAGGACATCAGGCTAGTCATTGTGGATGGCGCTCCTGCTGTATCCGTGTGTATCCGGAGAGATTTTTGTGGAAGTGTTCCTGGTGCTCCACTTATTCAGTGTGTTGGTGACTGGAAGTGAGCACAGGGTTCTTTATGGCATTTACAAGGGCAAACTGTTGTTCCTTGTCTAGTGAGCCGTCCTGTCCTGTTCTGTCCTGTGCTTTCTGCAAGGCTTCTCACTAATCAGGGTCATGCTGCACAGCTGGGCTCGGTCACATCGCTGGCTCAGCAGGACATCGCTTTATGTTATTTTCTACTTTTTTAGATAGAGTCTTGCTGCTTAGATCAGGCTGCCTTAGCCTCCCCAGTACTAGGATTACAGATGCACATCACCACACCATACCTGACTTAGTCTGGAAGTTTAATCCAATGTCTCAACATCTGAGTCTTGAATACAGGCAGAGCCTGGAGAAACCTTGTTATCTCCTCTTGTGATGCAAAGCAGGAAGACCACCATCATGAGAGCTTCAAGCCTGGGGCCTCTGGCTGCTTTTCTGCTGTTTATTTCCACTTGACATTTTTATTTGACAATGGGTAGTTGTGGAAGTGTGTTCAGTATGGACATGTATATATTTTTGTGTATATGTGTTTGTATATGTACATTTGATTAATTTCATCTCACGCTTTTATTCTCTATCCTGTCATTACCTCCCATCTCCATTCCTACTGTCCCTTTCCCAGATTCATGACTCTGGTGATTACTTTGTGAGTCATATACTTTAATCAGGGCCATCTATGTGACCATTGGGTTGGAACTCCCCACAGGAGCTTGGCGGTGTCACTAGTGGAGAGACGACTGAAAACAATACTTTCTCCTTCTCCTTTATCAGTAGCAATAGTTCAGCACTGAAGGTTACAGTTCTCTGAGCCCCTCTTCATTCTACACTTGACTATTGGCAGGCACATCATTGTGAAGATCTAGAGTAAGCACCTGGTGTGAGTTCATGGGTATAATGGCTATGCTTTGCCCAAATGACTGCATTTCTTGACAATAATCTCTATTGTTGAGCTCCTATATTCTTCTCATCCCCTCTTCTGAAATGCCCATGAGCCTTAGAGGGAGTGGTATTAACATCTTGTTAAGGGTTGAAACCTCAGTCCCCATGACTGGGGAGTTTGATAACAGAACTTCTAAATGATTCTAGGTCTGTTCATTAAGTATCAGTTTACCAGCAAACCTGAGCAAGGTAGTATTAAGTATTTTTGTTGAGACTCACATGCATGCACATATATGTGTGCCATGAATATATGTGTGTACAGGTAGGCAGTGTGTAGAAACCAGGAGAGGATGTCAAGTGCTCTCCTCTCTTAACGTTTTTCCTCACTGAATCTAGCGCTCACTATTTCCTCCATTCTCCATTGAGAGTCACAGCCAAACACTTACTACTGAACAGTGACTGCCTACTCATGTTTGTCGTTTGTATGTTAGTTTGTTTGTTTCTAGGCTTCTAGGGACTGATAGGCAAGTATTCCACCACTGAGTCACAACCCCAGCCTGAATGTCAAAGTTATATGTAGTATGTATGTATATAAAATATATGTAATATATTATATATTTGAATTTTTAAAATTAAAATATAACCATATCATTTCCTTCCTTTCCTTCCCTCCTTCCAACCCTTCCCATGAATCTCCACACCCCCACTTCAGCTTGCTCTCTCTCTCTCAAATTCATTTCAATGCCAAACTTAAAGGTGAAGAAAAATGTCTGCTCCTTCATCAGGATACATCATCAGAGCAACACATAATGGATCTCAAGCTGTGCCTATAGGAAGGGAAAGCTTAGTCTTAGTTTAACAAAAGCCTCTACTTTGAAAATCATATTTCATTGGGAAGGCTAGTATCTGATTGCCATTCTTTATTCTCAACTTCCCTGGATTTGAGTCATCCAGGAGACATGTCTTTGGATGTGTGCTTCCAGAGAGAGAAAGCAGAAATCCTACCATAATGTGAGAAGCACCATCTAATGAACTATCAGATAGTACTTGGTAAAAAGGGTAAAGCAAGAAGACCAGAAAGAAGTGTAGCTCTCACCTTTCCTCAATGAAACTAAAAGAGACTTACAGAAAGCCATAACTAGTCAAATGCAGAGAGCAACTGACCAGCCCCAACTGACACATCTTTACTGCAATTTTCACACCTAAAGCTCAGGGACTATCATGCAAGATAGTGGAAAACTGTAAGAGCTGGAGGAGCAGGAACTTTTTGAGTACATCTTGTTGCTATGGCAGGGCAGCTACAGCCATAAAATCACAACAATACGGGTGTCTAAACAAGACCTGAACAATTCCAACAATGGTTGATATCTCAACAAAGTTGAGGAGAATCATCTCACAGGCCTCACCTCTAGAGGAAGAACTCTAAGCAATTAACAACTGCTGAGAAGTGGGGAATTAGCCTTTCCCAGGTTTGAGTCCCCTGTTTATTTATCCAAAACCAAATAATCAGCTCTAGAAAAATAAACATACGAGCAACACTGACTGGACTCAGAAGGTTATATTTATAGGTTGATTTGTCTCTGTGTACACGTAACAACAATGGTTAAAGAGAAGTATGAGGTAAACTTGGGAGGGAGGAGGTAAAGCTTGAATGGGAGGAAGGAGAACTTGGGAGTAAGGAGGGAGAGCTAGGGAGGGAGGAGGAAGAGTTTAAAAAGAGTAGGGGGGAGGAGAGGAAGGAAAGTGAGGGGAAAAATATAATTATCTTTGAGTTGAATTTCCAACAATAAATTTAAAAGATTTCTTATTATTATTTATGTGTATGTATGTGTGTCTGCAAGTTTATGTTGTATGTGTGCAGATGTCTGGAGACTCCAGAAGAGGGTGTCAGATTGGCCAAAAGAGTTAAGAACCACCCAATATGGTGTTAGAAATGAATGGGATTTGACTCCTCCAGAAGAGCACTCAGTGCTCTTAGCTTCTGAGCCATCTTTCCAGCCTCAAAATCCATGTTTTAATAAGAGCTGCACCCAGCTATGTGTTAACACTGGGCTCTTCAGGGATTTTACCAGGAAAGTGTTGAACCCTCTACCCACAGGAATTGGAGAGGCCAGGATCTCAGTACAAAACCTCATGCATGCCACAGGTGAGGATTGGCTGTAGCAAGGCCCAGACATTTTTTTGAAATGCAATGAAGACATTAGACATGGACCAAGAATCTCACTGGACCCTTCCTTCCTATTAAACACAAGCAGTCATAGGACACCTGGAGGCAGATGCTTCTGGGACAATGGGAATATTGAGTTTGAACAAGTTTCACCTGCATCTCTCCCTGAGCTTGAAGACAATCTTGGCTATTGACATTCCAGATTCTTCCCTAAACTAACAGTATTGTAAGAGGTGTCCCGACCCTGACTTGCATCTAGAAAGTATTCTGATCTCTTGTTTCTTAGGGAAGGGCCTTGGGGTTACCTGTGTTTTCTAAGAGGGGTATTAGTTTTTCATGTTTTCTCTGTGAGGAGTTCTGACATCTTTCATTGCTCCCGTGCTCTCTGATTCAAATGATTTCCTGACTCTGGACAAAGCAATTAAGATGCAGAGCATCTTAATCAGGTATCCAGGTCATCCAATAAAGAGTAAGACCAAGCTGTTCTGAGGTCTTATCTGTGTAGAGGTGGGGCTGATGGAAACCTCTGCATAGGCTGAGCCTCCTCCACCTTGAGATCCTAGCTTCACGTGTAACCCTCCAGATGGCCATGGAGGCTGTGGGTACACAGCTGGCTCATCATGATTGGCACAACCTGTCCACCACTTTCCAAAGCAAGAATCACGTCCAGATTTCTGTCTGGCATCTCCTCCCTGTGCCCTGTACCCCAGAGTCCAGTAGGTGATCTCAAACTCAGGCTGAGAATGCATCAGAAGACATCTGTTAACACCTACCTTCCCCAAAACAAGCAAAGTCACAAGGCAGAAAGCAGCAGCAACTGCATGTGATGCAGATGACAAGATCAGGACAATAGAGTTGACTCTTCAGGCCATTGTCTCCTATGCCACTACTGGAAACCATTTAAAACTTCTTAGAAGATTTTGTTATATAGAACTTTCTGGTTGGTCAGTCATTGAATCATTAATAAAAGTAAAGGTATCTCACCAAGCACAGTGCCCTTCAAAGTTTTGCTGTTCCTGGTATAGACTGGGAACCTGATGGGTTGAAAAGATGAACATCCCCACAGTCAACCAGGGACAGGAGTACAGTTCTGGACTTGGTAAAGTCTCAGTTCTCACTTTTTTTCCCAAAGGAAGGTACACACCATGCACTCCTATGTGTGTGGTGTTAGGATTCTGTCTAAGCTCCACCCCACAGTTACCTGGCAATAGCCAGGTAGGCCTGACCCACTATAGAGAGGCTGCTTGCCCCCTCCTCTCTCTCTTACTCTCTTACTCCTGTTTCCTGCTTGCTTCTCTCTTGCCCTCTTGGTCTCTTTTCCCTTTCCCCCTCTCTCCACATGGTCATGGCCGGCCTCTACTTCTCTACTCTCCCCTTCTCTCTGCCTTTCTCTGCCTCTACTACTCTCTTAACTCCCCTCCCCATGCTCTACATAAATTCTATTCTATGCTATATCATTGTGTGGCTGGTCCCTCAGGTGGAAGGGATGCCTTGGCATGGGCCTGCCAAGGCGCCCCCTTCCCCCACACCCCCCACACCCCATAGAACATATTCCTATACCTCTTTATCTTTTTATAATCACAAGTTAGTCTCTTCAAGGACAGAACTATCTATCAGGTGTGATCTAAGAAAGACTCATAATCTCTTACCTTATAGAGAAAAAAGATGGTTTTGGGGAAATCAGTTGATTTTGTGAGATTAAATTGTATAAAGTATGGGTTGGGAGAGGCAGGGAAGGTCTCTTTCCGAAGGAGCTGAAGGATATGATGCCTAGTTTTGGTAGAAGGGCTTTTCAACCTGTCCAAACATTCCTATACAAGCAGGGGCTTAGACCTTCCAGTAAAGGGACCATTGTGTACATGATAGAGGGTCAAAGGAGAAGCAGAATCGGCCAGGAAGGTCGCTGAAGGCCTCTAAGAATTTATATTACAGATCCTGTGGGGATGATGGCTAATAGCCAAAGAAGGACATGTCACAGGGGCCTGTCCTTAGAGCCCCAAGACTGTCCTGGAGAATGGACTTCACATGGGTGGGGCAGATACCTGTCTATGTGCAGTAGAGTGAGGGAGTATTAAGACTCAGGCCATCAGTGGTTTGTTGGCAGTAGGTCCAACAGACTCCCCACAGTGGGTTTGTTAAGGATGCTGGGGAGATGCTGAGAAGCTGAGACTGAGTCTCCTATTTATGGCCCAAGAGGCCTGGTTAGAACATTGATGCCATACGGACTTCACAAAGGATGAACTATGAAGCTAAACACTGAAAAATTAGACCAATGGAGATTCAGGCTTGGAGAATAAACTGTATCTTCTCAGCTGAACTAAGTTAAACAGACACTCTTTTACATCATTGGTCCCATACTCAATGTCATGGACTTCATTCCACACTAATGCCCCCAATGATACTGTAAGCAAATTTATGGGACCTTGTCCAGCAAGAGGAACCTACAAATATCACATCATCCGTACCCCAAACCCACTGCCAAGCTGCACCAAGTGTCCCCTAAATCACCTTCTACACATGCATTCTCTAACCTCCACTGTATCTGAATAGGACAGTGCTCATAGCTAACACTGAAGAGGCACCAAGGCCTGTCCATTTCTCTATGACCTCAGAGGAACCAAACTTGTGTGGTGTGGTCAGCACCAGGACGACCTTATCATGGCTGAGACCATCCCAAGGTCAACGCTAAAGGTAGCTCAATTATAGGTCACACACCCCCATGACCACCTCACCTGAACTGTCTTAATAGGGATTGTGAGTTAGCTGGGATCTGCTGGAGAATCAGTCAGTTGTTAGGATAGATGCACGATACAAAGAGGGTCTTTTAGAATGTTTTACACCATTTTGGCCAAGTAATGCACACTGCAACTGCTCAGACCATGAGGCCAGAAGCCTATGAACACTCATGAACTTCTGGAATGTCAAAGAAACTGGGTTCCAGTGTCAGTGAAGGAACAGCAGCAGCGGCAGCGGCCTAGTAGATAAACTCACCAGTAGGGACAGAAAGTAAGCAGGTCAAAGCAAAGGATTTTCCTCAGTTCTGATCTCTGCTCAAAGACATTGTCCATTCTTGGGGTGGGGGATGTCTAGCTCCTCATGTAATCCTTCCAGGAAATATTCTTGCAGATCTGCCCAGACCAGTGTTAGCTGATCCTAGATCTAGTCACATGGACAGGATTAGCTGCTACAGGGAATCAGGAGTGAGGAGCTGGAGGAGTTGGAAGCCCTTGAGAAAAAACAAGCTGTACTTGAGTACCATGCTGATCAGGAGCCCCTGGACTAAGTAACTCCAACAGAATAGGCTCCATAGAAATCCCAGTTGCAGTCCAGTTGCAAGTGCCCATCAATAGAGGCCATAGGACTGCAAGAGGAGACAAATGGAGGCACCTTTTCCAGAAGGTGTCTCAGAACCCTCTGTCCCATACAGGACTGAGTGTGCGATGTGAGCTCCACGTAGGACTACTTCTATACCTCAGCCCTGTGAAAACCAAGTCAGCTACAGCAGATGAGATGAACTTACAGGACAAGGGTCTTCCTAGGATGGCATTATCAGGGACAGGTTCTCCTAGGCCACTCAGGCAGCTATATTCACACTGAAGCTGTGTACTCTCTTTGGAGGGGGGGGGCTGATTCATCATTCAAAAAGTAGTTCTTCACAGGGCCACATTTAGCTGATAAAATCAGCGACAAGGATAGTAAATTGCCTGGGAGAGCTCAAACAGATCTGAGATAAAGGCGCCAGAGATGAAGTCAAGATGTGTCTGTGGCTTTTGCCCAACACCCCACCATCTGCTGCTGATCTGACACTGGCCACTTAGCTTCCAGGGCCCCTGACAATCTTTTGTCACCTGTGCTGCCCCATATCAAACTTTCCGGAAACAAAACCCAAGGAAGCAGATAATCAATAATGAGATCAGGGTGCCATCCTGGGGGAAACTGCTCCCTGCTTTGTGTGTGGAAGGTTGTTTGGCCCTGGCTGTTTGTCAGGGAGCAATGGGGAGGCACACAGCATGATTGAGTGCTCCCGAGATAAGGCCCAGAGGAGGAGGGGAGGTGGGGAGGAGGAGAGAGAGAGGTGAGCAGCTCCCTGGGAAGGAGGGGGAGGGGGGAAAGAGAACAAGGCAAAAACTCCTGGGCAAGTACAGCCACCTGGGCCTCCCTCTAACTCTCCGTGAAACTGCATTTCTTAGGTGTCCTTAATTTGTTGTTCTTAGGACCCCATTCCGCTTCCAGGGCACAGGGACACTGGTGCCCACCACACAACCTAGGCTTGCAGAGGTGTCTTCTGAGACACGGGGCATCATCTGCACAGGTCCTTAGTGAACGACCCTTGCCCCTCTTCACCACTGTGCAAAAGCAGGTGCACCAGCTCTGCAGTACAGATCCTAGGTTCCCGTGGAATGGGCACTTCCACACTACTCACTTGGGACCTCCTCCAAGTGCTTGTTGTGGACCACAGTGCCAGCTTCATTCCTCAATCCTTAGATGGGGGCACCACGTCCTCTAGTGAAGGCACCGCGTCGCAGGAATGAGGCGCCAGAGCTGTGTGGTGCAGATCCTCTACTCTCCCATCTGAGGCACACATTTCTCTATAGAATAATTCCACACACACACACACACCCCTCGCTGGTACACACCAGACAGACTCTTAGGATGACAGCCACTACCTCCCAGAACACCAGGGCTGACTCTGTCACCCTCACCCTGTCCTCTTGGACCAACCAGTGAAATCTGAAGCTTGGCTCACTAATTCGTTTGAAATAATGTACTCAGCAAAGTGATTTCCAGGGGATGAAATGAAATGGCATATGTATGTCCCCCCCCCAAGTTTGGAGAAATAGTAAATAATGCAGGCCTGTTGCCACTGAACCTCAGAGTAGGAAAGTTCATTTCCTCCAACCCACAAATCCACATAAACACCAGGGAAGACTCAACATTTCGCCAAAGCATGTTGCTCCCTAAAACCCACCACATGGGGTTCTCTCAATCAAATTTGTTACCAGTGAGTACAGCCAAATATGTCTGCTGTTGATATTCCTCCCTGAGTGACAGGTTGAAGATCCCCTTTAGGGGAAAGTTTTTCTTTTTGAAGCATCTAAGTATTTTTATTCTTGAGGAATTTACTTCTAAATAAGGGCAGCATCAAATGCTGTCATTACAAAAGCCTGAGCAGAGTTCTGGAACCCTCTCTGTCTGATGTCTCTGTAGTCAGCCTTCCTTGTCAGGCATCTGTCCAGGACTTGCACTGTACTGTGTGTCCTCTGCTCATGTGAAGGTGAACCAGAAGTCCTTCTATGCTGTGGATACTGAGGAAGATAGTTTAAAGAAGTGTGGCTTGGTAGGTGATGTGGAGCATTGAGAAGTAGACACAAAGGCTGGGGTGGGTGTGATGGGGTGAGCCAGTGACCAGCTGGTATACATCCACAGGTCTACTGGCCCATTCCCCGAACCCCACCCTCAGCCCACCTCTGTTTTGTTTGTTTGTTTTTTCTTTTTGTTTTTGTTTTGCTTGTTTTTTATGGCAGCTCAAAATTACTTCTGAGTTTTAGGCCGTTTTTCTTTGGGAGGGGTGAGTTCCTCCTTAAAGCTGAAGGGTTGATTTGAGGAGGAATGGGGGCAGGCTTCACCTTCCAAGCATTATAATAAAAAAGCAGATAGACTTGAAGGAGCTCATGAGATCCTCACCAAAAAATGCTAATCTGGATTAAAATTAAAAGAGTGCCCATAGATAAGAAACTGAACCAGTAAGGTGCTGGGAAGAGGGGTTGGGGTAGCTGTCGAGGCTGAGAGGAACCTGGGAAACTAGGTGCTCAGGAGGAAGCTTCTTAGATGAGGGGCTGTTTACATGGGAGGAAAGATATCATTTTCACTTTAAAAAAATTATGAGCACGGTACAAATCAACTAGTATTAGCAAAAGTTTAACATCACTTTGAAAGGAAGCGACTGACCCACTGTGAACGCGCCCAGTACAGCGTGTAGACGGATGATTAACTGTGTCCCCCTCAGGCAAGTACCTCTCTCTTAAGCGTGGGACCCCAGAACATTTTGTTTTATTACCTTGTGAGATAAGAGGGGGGAAGGCACCTCCTACCTGGGGAATTCATATAGTCAGCTTTGTGTATCCCGGTCTGTTCTCAATTTCATGCAGGGTGCATAATTATAACAGTGTTTAAATTGAGCCCAGAAGAAAGCTGGGTTCAAGTGCAAATTAATTTCAGATTACCACAACAAAGGCAGTCATATCTCAACAAGCTTGCCAGCAAAACACTCGCTGAAGTCCCCAGGCCCCTCCCTTCCCCGACTTACAACAAAGACCTTTCAACTCAAATTAAGCTGATGTTCTCAAACGGTCCCTCTGCCCACCTTTCCGAGTTTTATCACTGAGACCTCGGATCAGGCAAACCCGGTGAAGAGACTAGAAGTGCGCAGGGCTGGAGGGAGGTGCTGGCCCCAGTGGTCACAGCTCCATCAAAACAAATTAAACACTAAGTAGCCTCGCCAAGTCTTCCAGTGTCAAGGAGGGGGTCTGCTAGTGTCAAGGAGGGTATCTTGGAGCTTTCTTCTGCAGGGGAGTAGATAGCTCGGCAAGGCCTGCCTTCCCCACTTTCTCTTGCAAAGCTCTGTGCAGATTCCGGGTCTGGGCCTCGGGGGAGCTGGTGGGAGGAAGGGCCTGCGCCAAGGCCAAGCCTCATTACCTCCTCATTACCTCTGGAAGCGAGGGAGTGGGTTTGCATCTGGGGAGCCCAGGCAACGATGTCACTGTGGCTGTCTGCTTACTGCACAGCGGAGCGTGGAGCGGGGCCGCCGTGGGACCCGGGTCTGCTTCCCTTTCCTCCGTGCGATGATCCACTCATTAAGGTTTTTAAGGCAAATTACCGTCGCTTATCATTGTGTCAGCCAGTGCAGCGAGTGAGACCACTCCAGTGCTGCTGATGGGAGAAACAAACGGGGAAGGCGTTTCCAAGTTGGTGCCATAATTCAGTATTGATTGACTTTCCCGGGGTTTATTGGGTTCTGCCCTGCGGACAAATGCATCTGATGCAAACTGAATGCAGCCCATGAGAGTGGACAGTGGCCTCCAGCCTGCAAACCTAAACAGCCCTGCGACCCCCTGCCCATCCCCCCACCCCGGGATCCTACATGGGAGTTCACTGCTGGGTCATCTGAGGAAGGTGTACCTGAGGACTCTCTTGCCTCAGTCCTTTGCGACTTGGTCCCTGTTTTCGTTAGGACTCTGTGTATCTTTTTGCCAAAATATTTTCTTTTAGGTGTTGTGGCATTCGTAAGTCTAACCTTGCTTCCTGTCAAGTGAAGTAGACAGAGCAGTCAGTGGTGTAGACTGGAGAGTCTGATAATAAGCAAGGACTCAGTCACAAAAACAGAGTCTAAAATAGTAGCCAGTCAATGCCATGAAGCATTTTATGACCTGTTATTTTGTTATCTATGCCAATTACATAAATAAAAGAGTCAAATTTATTTTATTTTATTTTATTTAAAAAGCGGTATTCAGTAACCACAGGGCCAGAGGCATGCTGGAAGATCAGGCTGTCCAGAGGAGGCCAGATTCCAACACTCCTCCAGTCCCTCCACTCTCTCCCTATTCACTCCTCCCTCAGTTCTTGCACTTCCTCCTCCATATCCTCCCCTTTTCCTCTTTAGTCCTCTCCTCCAGTCTATCCCATTCTCCTCCTTTATCCCTTCTAGTCCCTCTCCACCTTTCCGCCTCTCTCTCTTTCTCTCTCCTCTCTTTCTCTGTTCTTCTATCTCTTTCTCTTCTTTATCTTTCTCTGTCCTCTGTGTTCTCTCTCTCTCTCTCTCTCTCTCTCTCTCTCTCTCTCATTTACTCCCAGTCTACCCTCTCTTCCTCTGCTCCCTCCAGGAATATTTCAACTGCATTTTTATGTTGCTTATCTTGATGTTTTGAGACTGGGAGTCCTGATCCTCCTGTCTCAGTCTCTGGAGTGCAAAAACAACAGACATGTACCATGAAGTATATCTAGGTTTGAGGACTCTAGACAATCTCTGTCCTAAGTCACACCTAATGTCACATGCAACCAACTCTTGAACACGAACATGGTACCTTCAAGCGTCAGCACATTGCCTTGCTGTGTTTGGTGTGGTGTCTAGGGAATGAACGTGGGTTCCTTGGGCAGAGGTCTTCGCTCCACCTTCTCTTGGTACACAGGTGCACTCCACAATTTCACACCTAATGACTCTTCCTCAGATGCCTGGATCTCTCTTTGCTGGGCTATGCTTCATCTTAGAAATGCTACCCTTTGTGTGGGAAAGCTAGAAGGGAGCCTGTGTCTCCCTTCTAGTGGGTGATGCTGAAAGTCCTTAGCCACAAAAGTCAGTGGCATAGACTTTAAGATATGAGAGTCCAGTTTGAAACTCCCTTGGTACAGCTCAATCTTGAGTTGTTTCAGTCTTAGACTTTCCTTTCCTGGCAGAACCCTCTTCTTTCCATGCTCTTCCTCATATGAGGTCAATATGAAGAAGATTCAGGACATCTCCATGCCATCTCCTGCTAACCTGTCCCTGCCCCCTACACAAGCTTTGGCAGAGCCAGGTGGAAAGGACAGGATAGAATAGAAACACACCTGCTTTGGGGCCAAAACCTCTATTCCTATGAACTGACCACAGTAGGCACCCAGAGAAATTACTACACAAGAGTGCCTGTAGAGACACCCATGTCCCAAGTGTGGGTACCCCACCTCAGACCAAGATTTGCCTTTAGGAAGGTCCTTGTTGCTAGAAAAAAGCAAGATTTCCAGCCCGTGGCTCTTCTGCATGCTTTTCTTCCTCTCCAAGAGGTAGCCATAATGGTGGTGCTACAGACATCCCAGTAGGTCTTTGAATTTACTTCACGGCATGTTGGACCTCAGGTACTGAGGAGCAGATCTGCTGTAGAGGAATGGGATAGAACATCCACACTGGCTTCACAAGACTATCACAACCTACGGATAGAACCAACCTCACCGTGTTATTTGAGTCTCAAGGAAACCACATTTCTCTAGGTGTGGATTCATACCACCAGTCGTCCAAGGAAGTGAAAAATGAACCATCCGCAGGTGAGCATCCCAGTCTCTGGATTGAGATGCCCTCTCTTGTCTTTCTTCCCTCTCAGCAGAGCCGGCTGAGAAAATTCTGAGATGACCTAAAATTTAACAAAAACCCTGACCTCAGAGCCACCGGCACACAGCTCTGCCAATCACAAACCACAGAGTTTCCCACCAGGAAGGCGCAGGGATTCTACATTGCGGTTATTAATCAGGATCAATCAAGGTGAAAGTATATAGTTGGGCTTCATGTGTCTTATCTAACCATTTTTATTAGATTTTCTGTAAGATCTATGGCCGTGTCTTAGAGTCATTTTGATTAATTGTTCACATAATTTAAAGATTAATGGTAGTTGCCCGCTAGATGTGTACATGGTGACTCCCCAGCAGTTTGCTTGTGTGCCTTCGAGAGCATTCTTTCTGTTTATTGAACATGTGTGTGCAGGGTCTTTAGAAGTCCATGTTTGAGTACACACCTCTTAATGTGCTGTCAGAGTTGACTTGTCAGAAAAGAGTGAAAGTTCTATGTGAGGCTCACAGAAGCTGCTCTGAATCCAACAATCCTCTGGAGTTTGTCTCAGATGAAAACCAGAAAGGGCCTGGAGCTACCACCTGTGAGACTTGGAAGGGATCAAGCACCCGACAGCGTGTGATTTATTAATATTTATGTTTAGAAATATTTACATGGAATTGAAAGAAATTCCAGGCAAGTCCCATCAGGACAACGAATCATTATGAAGGACACACATAAATCGCAGACGTGAGAAGCAGCTTAATTATATAGAAAACGAACGAGGATGGCCAGTGACCCCAGTTTCCATCATATGGATTCATATGGATTCTCTGTCTCAAGTGTGTGTGTGTGTGTGTGTGTGTGTGTGTGTGTATGTGTGTGTGTGTGTGTAGGGCATCACATTTTACCTTGCAGTAAGGAAATGATTTCTATTTTCTTGGGGTCTAGAGGAGGAACGATCTGGCCCCAGGGATGTGTCTTTTCCTCCAAGATTTGATATAAAACCCTTGTTGTAATCTTAATACCTGAAACTCTAAGTGCTGGTCTATTATTCAGATATATACTGCTACCCTTGGCCTGCAGAGATATCAGGTCTGTGAATGACAGAATCCCCTGGCCCTTGTTCCCAGGATGTTCCTTGGTTGTTGCAGTTGCAGAGGGTTGAGTCTCACATAGGAAGGTGGAGAGCAGCTCCTCTCCTCCCACACACCCTGATGGTGGAAGACTGTGTGGGCCAGCCCCTGAGGGGACAAAGCATATCATGGGAAGCTGAGCGATACTGCAGTGGTACCAGGAGGCCCAGAGACAGTAAAGACCTATCCTGAGCAGGATACTTGAGGTCCTTCACGTCCTAGATCCCTAGGGACCCCTGGGGGTAGACAAGAGCACAGTCAATTCCAGCAAGACCTCCCAGATAGACCCCTGCAATATCTGTAGGTATGCCTTTTCCCCAGGGCACTGTCACAGCAGGAATTACTCTAGGGAGGGTATTAAGGGCCCCAAGGACTGTCTATCTCTGACCACAGAGTTCTGACACACAAATCTCCATACCCCTTCCTTGGTCTGTATTCCTCTCTCTTGTTTTTGCTACGTGGAGCATTCATTATGGAACAACTCTTCTGGGTAGAACTTCTCTCTACTATCCTCTGGCCTAGTTTCTGCAAGAGAAGGGGCCAACTTAGTGGCAGCTCCACCCTAGAGGTCAGAGGTCAGCCCATATAGTGTTTCTCCAGGAAAAACTCCATGGGAACTCCAGTGATGGCCAGCAGAGGGCACCAGATGGAGCTCAGTGCTATCCTCCCCCCCACCCCCCACTTCTACCCCTATGCTGTCACCCAGGACAGAGGTGGTAGGTCACCTCTATTCCATGGCAGGAAGCTGTGAGGTGATGCCTCTCAACTATGTGTAGACAGTTATATGGGGCTGGAAGTCTCTTCCCTTCTTCCTCCCATCTTTCAGGGGTTGAGAGGCCATTTTCCCAGCTTTTGGTGACACTGGAGAAGTACCTGCCCATGAGATTTCACCTCCTCAGCAATGTTTAGAAAGAGACATCATCTCCCAGACTGATGCAGTCTGGTGAGTGTACGGCAGACTCCAGAACCCACAGAGAAACCCTCTGACGGCAGAAAGACAGATTTTCCCCATTGTTCTTTGAACTTAGATGAGAAGTCAGTCCCTTCCACTGTGTTTATGTATTTTGATTAATGTTGCTCCCTTTATACTGGTAACCTGAGGCTGTTTCAACAATGAGGCATAATTTTACAAATTGGGGCAAAAGTTCCCAGTGGTGGCAAGCAACGAGAAACCAAGCTTTCTGTTGCAGTATGTTATTCCATGTTGGAAGACTCAGAACCTCAATCACACATGGGTCTCCAGTAGGGCTCTTTAGGGGCTATCAGGGGTCCCACAAGTAGGGTAAACCTGTCAGTCTTTCAGAACTTCTGGCCTGGCCAGCCCCTCCCCTCTCACTTGGGGTTGTCACAGCTCCGTCTTCCCACTCAAGAGTAACTAGACGGCCCTTCCTCCCTTCACACTCTGCCCCGGGCTTGCTCCCAGATAACCGGTGCTGCTGTGAGCACTGATAACCAGAGGGGATTGAGAGCCTGCCCAAAATAGAACCAGGCTCCCAAGCCCTCCGTGTGAGTCACTTCAGGCAAAATCTGCTGCAAAAGTGGATAATCTCCCTTGCCACCTCACCTGTCAAGGACTCTCAAGAGGGCTGAGCACACTTCCTCCTGAATACCACGTGGCCAAAGAGGCCCTTTGAGTAGCACAAGTGAGCCCAGCAGTGAGCTCTAGAGTACTCTAGGGATTTCCAGCTTAAGAAGCCACCTGTCACCTGTGTCCAACCCCAGCAAGGAAAGAGAAAGCCAAGTGGGGAGGGGAGGGCTGAATCAACTTGGCTCTGCTCCCAGCTGGAGGTTAGAACTTACACGTCAAAGCAGCACTGACCTGTTGTGGCATTGCATGATTCCCAAGAGTGAATGGCTTCTGATGCCTGTGGTGGGTCAACCCTCCTTCAGATATTACAGTCCCAAAGCTCCTGGCTCCATTTCTCCTCTGCAGGGTCAGGAAGCTGTAGACTCATCCTAAAATTTCATTCAAATGTTTGTCCTTGATGAGGGCACCAAAGCAAAGAAAAAAATGCGTAGAGCCGTTTGGTCAGAATCAAATGCAGAAGGTTTTATGCCAAATGCTGTCTCAAAGGGACACTTAGGGGCCTCTTCAGTCAGCTTCCTTCTTTCCAGACCTCCAAATGGAATTTGGACACATAGAGGTTCCTATCCGTTAGAGTCTCCTTCACTGACTGAGTGTGACTAGGAATGGTGACAGGTCTCGTGGGATGAGAGACTCTGGTCCCATCACGGCACACTTCAGCACATTTTTATTGCATATCTACAAATGGAGTGCTGTTTTTAACCTGTGGACAGGAGCACGGTGGCTCTTTCCACCTGTGCAGCATGCAACATATTTTCTACTGTTCTTTGGTAATTCGGGGCTCCAGCTCTCCCACCATGCACAATAGGGGTGGTAAGGAAAAGCGCCTGTCTTGTTATATGGCTTTGAAGGAATGTCACAGGATTGCCATCATGGATAGAGAGGTGAAGAATTATTTCTGACTGAAAAAGACCAGGAAAGGAGAGGAAATGTCAAAACATAGAAAGGTGTGACGGTAAGAGGGAAACTAACAGAGCAGCTTGGCTGGACAGCAGCCCATGAGAAGCCAACCACAGTGATTCTGAAGGGAAATCTAACCTGTGGACCTTTAAGTGCTCTGAGCAAAGTCAGAGATGAGCCAGGCAAGCAGTCTGGGGGACCCACGTTTCATGCTTTGCTGTACATGAGGAAGACTAATTGCTTTTCTCACCATCCTGACAAACTACCTTGCAAATGTGGCTTAAGGAAGACAAGATTTAGTTTTGCTTACAATTCGAGAGTGCAGTCCATCAAGGAAGGGAGTCAAGGCAGCAGGTAGCAGCTGGTCACACAGCACCCACATCCGGGAAGCCAAGAGAGAAGAGTGCTGGCCTCCCACACTACTTTTCCCTGTTCTTTATTACAGGACTGCAGAGAGTGTATGATCCACTCCATATTTCATGTAGGTTTCTCCTCTCAATTAATCCAATCTAGAAACTCCTTCACAAATATTCCCGATTGTCTGCTAGATGACTCTAGGTCTTGTAAGTTGACAGTGTCAACCTTCACAGTAAAGAAACAAGGTGCCTACAACAGACCAACTTCATTTCCATAAAACAAAACAAAACAAAATGAACAGACCTTATGAAATTTGTTTTCTAGACAGGGCAGTGGGCAGAAGCATGAGAGAAGGGAAAGTAGACTGGGTATAAGGAGGGAGCCAGCAAAAGAACTAGATCCAGGTTGGAGTTGTGGCTTTCAACCTGGTCTGAGGGAGGATTTAAGTGAGATAGAAGGGCAGAAGTTTGAATGAAAAGATGAGCTTAATAAACCACAGGAAAATAATCAAAACCTCTGGACAGTAAAGGACAGTAGGGATGGATGTAGTGGCAGGTCATGTCATGATGGGTCTGACTGTGCTGCAGTAGAAGCACCTGAAGTCATTGCTTTAGACCAGAGAGCCTTGCTCCTCTCATAGGATGTACCCATCCAACCATGCTAGAGGTCACTGTCTGGAACGTGTCCATCATTATGACAAGGGAAAGCTATGCAAACCATCTCTTGGTTCTTAAAGACCCCTTAAAGATGATAATGTGATATAGATTGCATCTGCTGAAATTTGATTGGCCAAGACACTCACATTCCTGTACCTGAGAGAGAAGGAAGTTAAGTTCCCCACTGTCTCACCACCAAATCCTCTCAGGCTCTTCTCAAACACAGTCTGATACTGCATCAAACTAAGAGTTAGAGAGCACGGTGCCTGGCAACATCAGCCGTCATCATGAGACATTACCACTCTCACAGGTACAGAGTACACAGGAATGAAATGACAGACCCAGGAGACTGAAATAGAAATGTGGAGCTAAGATCGAACCTAAGGGATTATGAAATTCCTTCCAGACAAAATTTCAGAGCTCTTATTACAGAATATACACACAATATATTATACATTTATTAAATACATATATACACAATATATTTTTCTCTGGCATGCCATATATATATATATATATAACTCTCTCTCTCTCTCTATATATATATATATATATATATAAAACACCACACACACATATATAACTATCTCTATATATGTATGTAACTATCTCTCTCTCTCTCTATATATATATATAATTATCTCTCTCTCTCTCCATATATATATATATATGTAATCACACACATATATATATAACTATCTCTATATATGTATGTAACTATCTCTCTCTATATATATATGTAATTATCTATATATATATGTAACTATCTCTCTCTATATATATATATGTAACTACACTATATATGTATAACTATCTCACTATCTCTCTCTATATATGTATGCAACTATCTCTCTCTCTCTCTCTCTCTCTCTATATATATATATATATATATATATATATATATATATATATATCAACACACACACACATGCCCTTCTTAGACTCTACTTTCTGGACATCAGGTATCTTCTGGTTCCACTTCTTGCCCATAAGCACTCATAGGTCTACAGGGAGTTTTAAATCTCCATGTCGATTCTTTTTCTGTTCCACTTCTTCTCAGGAGCCATGCTTTCTCTTTTGCCTTGCCTTGGCTTCTGAATTTGTTTCTCTTCTTCATATGGTCTGCCTCAGAGACAACAGTCTGTGTGTCTTCTTTCCTCCTGCGAGCTTGTTTCAAATTTAAGTATTTGTGGCCACCACACCCTCCACTGTTCTTCTGATCTAAACATCGATCCACCCAGAACCATGGAAAGTGTCTGTTCTAAATGCGTATTCTCAATGTGATCTTTGCCACAAATTTAATTTTCAGTTCACTCTGGTCCTTCTGATATTTTTTCAATTTTGTCTCCATAATTTGGGGGATCAGAAGCCATAGCCCCTTTCAATGTTGTAGGTCTCTGAAACTGCAAACTCAATTTCCCTTCTTTAAACCATCTGTTATGTGACGCAGATGCAACCTCTTGCAATGCATATGCAGGAATCTAAACCTAGGGTGGGAAGACATCAGAAAGCAGGGCCTTGGCAGAGTGATCAGATCCTGAGGGTGAGGGTGGGTTAACATCCTTATAAAAAGTACCTCAAGGAGCTTTCTGATTCATCTGACAGGTGGGATACAGTGAAGCAACAGTCATGTCAGGAGAGAGTCGTCCCCAAGTCCTAACTCCCAGGTTGAAGATTTCCAGATTCCAGGACCACAACATGTAGATTATTGCTGGACATACACCACCCAGTCCCTGGTTCTCTGCTTTGCCAGGAGGAAGTGCAACCCAGTCAGTTTTAAACTTACATTTGGTGTGGGTAAGAACATGAACACTGTTTTACATCCAAGCTCCAAAACTGTTTCCATTTTGCAAAACTAAACTTCTGGTACACACAAACCATAGTAATCTCTCTCTCTCTCCCCTTCCCACTCCCCCCGGACTCCCCCTGCCCCCTCTACCCCTTGCTGTATCTTTGAAGACTTACCACATGGAAAGCTACCGATACCTTCAGCAGAAAAAGGACATTGCATGGCATTTTCTCTACTCTTGGACTCGAGGTAAATTTCACTTCTGACTGCATGCCATTACTGTCAGGAAGTTATAGAGACATAATCAGTGCAGGAGGGTTACAGAGACTTCCAGTTACATGTCTAATGAAAGAGCCAGGAAGACAGGAAGCTTACTGACTGCCCCATGGTAGCTGAGAAACCCTGAGCAGAAGGGGAGAGACTACATTGATAAGGTGCCATAATCATCATCATCATCATCATCATCAATAAAACTAAAACCTATGCATTCTGATGGGTGGTGGTCTTCTGCAGTGGTCTCTGCCTATTATAAAGAGTGAGGACTACACTTAGTTTGTATATAAAGACAAATATTTAGAATGCTATACTAGCTCACTAAGGTAGCAGTTGTACCTTCTTCTCTAAGATCCATGACTTTACCAGTCCTGGGTCATAGGCTGGGCTTTCTATTCCAGGAATACTTTTCCTCTTTCTGAGCATGTTTTAAGTCCAATTGGAGAGTGGTTGGTTACCAGCAAGGTGTGCACGACACTGCTGCACCCTGAGGGTTATTGTGCCTTGCTGGTAACTGACGTGGTCCATATGCATCACAGCTGAGTAGGATTATTGGTAGCCTCTCTCCTTTGGAAGCTTGCATGGCGCCTTCTGGTACTATGAAAACTCATCCTCAGGGAGGGGGTTTTCAAGTTACTTAACTAGGGAAGAACATGCTGACTGGCTATTGAATAACAAGTGGTCAGCCCTGAAAGAACATATACAAGAAACATTATACTGACTGAGCAGGATGTGTGTGTGTGTGTGTGTGTACCTATACATAAATTCATGTAACAGCAATTAGTGAAAAGAGGCAATAAATTATAAATTTGAAAAATAGCAAGAATTTACAGGAAGGAAAGGGAGAAATATATTGTAATCTCAAAAGTAAGAGAAATAATTTTTAAAAGATGGAAATATATATATACATTTTAAAAAAGGTATCCATCCAGGAGTAAAAAGGCAAAATGCTGTGACTGATAAGAAGTAGAATGTGTTCTAGACAACTCAAGTCTTGTACACACCCCAGCAACCTGATCTCCTTGACACCCACTGAAACACCCGAGAAGCCTAGTCTAGACTCCTGTGACTTAAGTAAGAGTGAAGTGCCACCGTCTTCTTTCTTGCTTGGTGTATTGAAGAAATAAACCAGAAGACACTGATCAAAGGATGTTGAATAAACAGTATGCATTGTATGGGTTCTTGGCAGCTCTCTGCTCTCTCAAGGAATTCAAGTTCCATGTCACCAACTTGTCCTCACAAGTCACGGTAGAGACAAGAACCAACATACCTAGCTCCAAGTACCTCAATGATTGCTTCAGCTTTCCCAAGAATGTCTGACCCTGGAATCAAACCAAGACGCTCAGCCATGCTGCTGCGTGACACCTGTAGCATCAACAGGAAGCCGAGTTGCCACAGGTGACAAGGTCCACCGGGAGTTAACACAGAAGAAACAGAGGTAAGGCTCTGCAGTATGACGTTCTTTCTGAAAGACAACAGACCTTAAAGTTGTACGCATCTGCTGGTGGAGTGAGGAAGAGCACATGAAAATGGGAGACATGACCATGGGAGTTCCAGTAGCTTCCCTGTGACAGCTGATGGGAAAAGAAAGGGAAGGGTATGTATGGGTGATAGACAGGGGAGAGAGGAAAAGTTCTGTGGGAGATCAGCTCTATGTTCCCTCTACACTGAAACATCTTCCGGTGAAATTATCCATGCTTAGCTTTTCTTTCAAAAGTAACTTTGGACAGCTTTGCTTCCTCCCCTTTTTAGAAAGCCTGTGTATGGGGAGCCAGGAATTCCTTAAACCTCCACCTCCCGATCCTACCTTGTGTTTCTTGTGCTTCTCTATGATGTTGCATAAAGAAAGACGTTCAACAAGTGAGTTTTACTTACTGTGGTGGTTTGAACTAGAATGCCCCCATAGACTCAGGCATTTGACCACTTGGTCCCTAGTAGGGGGTGGTGTTTCAGGAGGTTTAGGAGACAAAGCCTTGACAGAGTAAATGTGTCACAGGGGCAGGCTTTGAGGGTCTGTGGCCTCACACCACTTCCTGTTCACCGTCTCTGTTTTCTGCTTGCTATTGAGACCATGAGCTCTCAGCTTTCCGCTCCAGCTGCCATGCCTGAGACTGGCTGCCATGGTGGACTCTTATCCTGCTGTAACCCAAATGTAGTTTTTTGGCTATAAATTGCCTTGGTCATGGTGTTTGAGCACAGCAATAGAAAAGTAATTAAGGCACTTACTAACCAACTTATCATTAGTGGATACTTCACTACCAAAAAACCTTCTTTCTCAGAGAGGTTTTGTAGAACAGGCTCTGTTTGCTGGTTTTAAAGCCAGGAAATTGCATTCTGTGCACACTTTTTTTTTCCTGTGACAGCCACCTACTCTCTCATCAGGAGAGACTGGAAGTGGGGAACTAGCCGCAGGGCTGTTGCCTTATCCCACAGGCAACTACAAATCCCCTCATTTCCATGCTCTGTTCACACGCAATTCTTTCCCCCCAAATGTCCAGAGTTGTTTTCCTCTAGAAATTCTGAAGAAACCGGAGCAAATTCTTTGATGGAACATTACACAGAGGGCCAAAGGGGAATGAGACAGCCACAGTGGGTCTCTCTCTCTCTCTCTCTCTCTCTCTCTCTTATTTATTTTACCATGTGTGAATATGTAGTGCAAGCATTTCTTCCAGCCCCAGAGGTAAGAAGAGGACACTGGATCCCCTCGGATCAGGATTACAGATAGCTGTGAACTGCTCTGTAAGTGTTGAGAACCAAACCCCAAGTCCTCTGCAAAAGTAGTATGTTCAGTAACTGAAGAAGCTCAAACACAGTCTACAAGTTTTAAACAGAACCATCTAGGCTCCAAGTTCGTGCCTGAGAGTAGTCCTGGTACACACAATCTGCCAACGGCTGCATCCATCAGCCATATTTTAAAAAAAAACAAAAAAAAAAAAACCGCGAAATCAATTGTTCCATGTTCAACAGAGGCCTTGTGGCATGGACTCTGTGCTTGTCACTCAGGTGGACAGAGGGTAACTTCACTTAGATTTGTGTGACTGTTGATACCTATCATTTGAATAATGCTGACTTTATTCGTCTGCCTTCACACAGGTTGAGTATATACTGCTTTATTTGTCAATACATAACTGAATTATTATTACGTCCCTCGTAGTAAACCATCTTTCCAGATACTGCCGTCATGGGAAGGGATAATTCATAGCAGGGGCCCAGAGGCTCAGATCTATACATTAGGGCTTGTGATAAAAATCAGACACCCGACAGGGCTGGGTAGAATAAGAAGCCCCCCGCTCTGCACATGGGAGCTCACTTCAGGATGTATTTACTCCCATTCGCTTCCGCCTATGACTGGCGCTGAAGACTAAAGCCCACACGGCAAAGCACGTTTCTGAGACTCGGCAGTGGACACTGCGTGCAGGCAAGGACTCAGACAACGCTAGTCAGTGGCCTAAGGCCGGCCCTGGCGACCCAGCCCCCACTCTTTTGGTGGCAAGATTAGATAAGTGTACGAGGTTGGACCTATGTGGCCAGCTGCTTCCTGTCTCTAAAGTGTGGTAGACAGGCATCAGGTAGATACTCTTACATGCAGGCTAAAGGAATGTGGCACCTCTGCAAAGCAACCATGCCTTCCTTGCATCTCTCCCCCGGCCCCTCGCCCTTCCCCTCCCCACCCCGTCCCATCCCTGTCTATCCCTGTACCATCCTCCTTGAGTGTATGTAAGTGCGTCAATTTCTACTGTGATGGTTTGGCTGTGACAGGCACTCATCAATCAGTCACTGGTCCTCACTGGTTTTTCAGTGTGGCGTCAGCAGACCCATGACTGTATGGGCGGGGCTTGTCTGTGGTATGTGGGAGGCGGGGCTTGTCTGTAGTGTGGGCAGGGCTTGTTTGTGGTGTGGGTGGGACTTGACTACCGTGTGGGCGGTATTGTCATAATTAGTGCAAAGTGTTAGTCAAGAACAAGTTAATCAAGGAGAAAGGGCTTCGACCTCCGGATTACAGCAATGAGTCAGTACTTTAAAGTTGGAGCTTCATGTTTACATATATAAAACTCATCTCATATATGTACAACCCACAAACTACAGCCATTCACAAACCACTTATACACATACCACACCCATGCACAGCACACATACGCTCATTAGTCCTGTGTCTGTGAAGTTCCTCATTGCAGCCCAGTGCTGAGCTTTTCTTATCTGATACCACCAGACTTGGAAAGCCATCTCCTTGCAGAGAACATAGACAGGAAGCATGTGTGCTCAGATGTGCTACCACCACTCAGCAGGCTCTACCTCTGACCTCTGACCTCTCACTATGGGTCTCACCTTCCATTTCACAGGCAGTCACAAGGTGTCAGCTCTAACAACTTCACCACTATACCCTGAGCTTGCATATGGTCCAGCAGGGGCTTGGAAAGCACAGAGTCTTGCAGGTCACCTGGCTGCCACAAGTGGGGAAGTGCTAGAGTCAGGGAAGCTGGGCATGAGGGAGACAAGTGCTATCCATTGGTCCCTGTTCTGCCACTGGCTGTTTTCTGGGAGACTGGAGAAGCTCCCTTCTGTCATGACTGAAGGAAACTTCCACTGTGCAGCTTTGCCGCATTCATGGAGTTTGGAGGCATGCTTCAAGAGTTACAGGATACTCTGTAATGGGGGGAATCATGCTTCAAAGTCCTTCTTCAAGAAGCTCCGTGCCTCACCGGCTGTGCTTTCAAATCTATGTTAACTTGTAGCCAGGGAGATACACAGAATGTTGTCATGGGACTCTGATTTGTGGACGTGCTGAATGGGAAGGTGTCCTATGAGTGGTGGGTCTGTGTTGTGTGGCTCCACACTGAAGGAAGGGGAACAGGATCCCAGGGTACCCAGCTTTAAGATGATAATGCAGGTGCCTCTCCTGTGTCCACACAGGTAGGGAGGATGTGAATGTCTGGGCAGGAGCAGAATGGTCCTGAAAGCAGTTTCCTGGCAAGCACTCAATATTCAATCATAAGCATCACAGCAAGATCCCCACAAAAATGGCCCATCCTTGGTTCCCTGGCTAGCCCCAGGGGACCTTCTTTCATTTGTGTCTTCATAGCTTATTGCCATGATTATAGAATCTGATTAATAGAGGATCCCTATCCCACCCCAACTTAGCAGAGTGATATTCTCAGGTGTCCTAAGGATTTGAAGAGTCACCTTTTCTGCACTGGTGTCCATATCCTCTGTCACTTCTGGGGTGTCTCTGTGGCTATCATTCTATGTTAGAGTTATTTTCTGATTTCTAAAACCTAAATCCTCCTCCTCCTTCTTTTCCTTGATGTAAAGAAAACCTGGAAAGACCTTAACACATTCTCTCTCTCTCTCTCTCTCTCTCTCTCTCTCTCTCTCTCTCTATATATATATATATATATATATATATATATATATATATATATATATAAAACCATTTACATTTTATCCATGTGACCCTACTTAGAAAACAAAAACAAAAGCAATATGTTTTATAAGGAAAGAACATTTGTGTAGAATAGCGAAGAGCAGTGTGGTGGTTTAAATGAGACTGTCACCCACAAGCTCATGTATTTGAACACATGGGAGGCGGTGCAGCCTTCCTGGGAGAAGCACATCACTGAGGGTAGACTCTGAGCGCCTACAGCCTCAGCCCGTTTCTCCTCTCTCTGTTTTACACTTGAGGTTGAGGATGTAATCTCTCAGCTTCCTGCTCCTTCTACCAGGCCTCTTCACTATGATGGAGTCTTACCCATGTAGAATCACAAGCCAAGATAAACTCTTTCAAAAGTTGCTCCTGTTAAACCTAAATTCTTTAACCATAAACTCAAGTGCTTTCAAACCCCACACTTACATCTTTAATACATTGTCTTTCTCTGATATCTAGATTTTCACCATCAATGTTGACATCATGCCTTGTCCCCTAAGTCTAGCAGGGAATGCTCAGTTCTGATTCCTCTCTTAAGTCTGTCCAAGGTGAAGCTGTGTCTCTCATAGAGTTGAGGATCAATTTTCCACACACTTTTGGGGTACAGAGTCAGTGAGCCATGGAGAGTGTCTCTCCAATGGCGTGAAATAGGCTATCCAGTTTTCCGGTTAAAACCTGTTGTATGCTGTAGTGCTGATCAAGTACTACTTAAGTTGATCCTGTGGCCCAGCCTTACCATGTCCCTGCACACAAGTTATTCCCTTCCACTACAGACAGAAGTGCTGACACTAGAGATATAGTCTGTGAATTTTAGGAACTGATATGATTTAAATACAGCTCATTACCTCAAAAAATTAGGCAGAATTTTGGTAGCCAAGTGGCATTTGTTAAGTGGGGTCTTTAAGAGGTATTGAGGCTGTTAAGAGGGACCGATGCCTTTCTTTGAGAGTGTACTCTCCCCAGAGGCTTTCTATAAATCAAGTCCCTTCAGCTGTCCTCTCTTGCCCACCAGGCCTACTTTTCCTTTTGTCCAGCATGAGAAGATAAAACAAACCCCTATGCAGGAAAGGAAAGGCCATGTGCCAAACAGGTTGTGCACTCTTCTCTTGATATGCATGATCTAGAGTGAGGAGTCACATGACCACTCCTGCCTTTCAGGATGTGGGGGGGGGGAAGAGAGAGCCCCCATTCATCCTCCACTGGGGATATCAGAGTATATCATATCCCATATCACTACGCATAGTGAGGAAGTCATTGCTCAAGGAAAGGGGATCCTGGACAGCTGACAAGAAATAGAAAAAGACAAGCATTTCCTTAAGGGGTTTCACTGTTCTGGACTTTGAAAATAGTTCAGTGGAAAAGACTGACTGAGGCCAGGGAGATGGCTCAGTCAGAAAAGGAGAAGTGCTTGCCATATGAGCAGGAAGACATGGCTTCCATCCCTAGGACTTATATGCAAAGAAAGTCTGGCATCGTATCCCACAGCTGCAGAGGTGAAGACAGGAAAGCCCCTGGGGCATGCTAGCCAGCTTGTCTTAAAATATTGGTGAGTTCTTTCAGGCCAGTGAAACAACACAGACGATGCCCAAGGAGCAACACTGTAGGCTGCAAGACCTGAGATTGCTTTCTATCCTACACACACACACACACACACACATGCACACACACATGCACACGTGCACACTCACACACACATACACTCATACATGCACATATATGGTCAACCCTTGTTCTAGTTCCACTTCCATTGCTAAGATAAAGTACCCGGACATAAAAACCTACATTGGAGAAAAGGGTTTTATTTCAGCTTATAATTTCAGGTTACAGTCCATTTACTGAAGGAAAATCAAGGCAACAGGAACTTAAGCATCTAGTTTTATCGCATCCACTGTTAAGAACAGAAGGAAACAATGAAAGTACTCACACTTGCTTGCTTGCTTGCTTGCTAGATTCCTTGTGGTTGGATTGATTTCTCCATTCTTTAAATAATATTTATTTATTATCATTTCTATGAGTACACTGTAGCTGTCTTCAGACACATAACAGAAGAGTGCATCAGATCTCATTACAGATGGTTGAGAGCCACCATGTGGTTGTTGGGAATTGAACTAAGGACCTCTGGAAGAGCAGTCATTGTTCTTAACCGCCGAGCCATCTCTCCAGCCCGATTTCTCCATCTTTAAACACTCTAGAACACCTAGCCTAGGGAATGGTACCTCTCACAGTGGGCTGAGCCTTCCCACATCTATTTAATTATAACAGGCTCCCACAGACACACCCATCACAGATAGTCCCTCATTGGAACTGTCTTCTCAAATGAAAGCATGACCTAGACTATGAACTCAATCTGAGTGCCTGGCACATGGGAGGTGCTAAAAACATTGGCAGGCTTATGAAAAATTGGCATCGTTTAAAAGAGGCTGATTCTATTTTGCTGACTCTCACCATCTTAACCTGCTAATTATCAACTGTGTAGTCTACTTGTTTATTATTGCTAGAACTAGAACCTATGAAAATTAAATATATACTATAATGTTAGATTTGAAACACCACACTAGAAAATAATTATCTTTCTTTATTTTTTCAGCTCTGTGTCTTGAACCCAGGATTTCATGTATGCTAGCACAGTTAATATTTTTGTTGTTTATTTTTTTGTTTTTCTGTAATTTTATCACTTTGTTTCTTATAAATGAGAATGATAACACCAGCCCTGGCCTGGCCTCACTGTTGGCAAAGTATTGTCTCTAGGATTTGGAGGATTTGTGGCATGTGCTTTCTCCTATTCACACCAAATGCTTTCCAGGAAGGAACTGATATGTTGCTTTCAGCTTGACAGACTTTTATTGACTGGTTGTATTTGGCCCAAAGATCTAAGATACTGCATGCTTACAAGTCACCAAAACCGTGCAGGGACTGTGGCTCTTGAAGTCACAGTTACACACCAACAAAGATGGAAGATACAGACAACTGTGGGATCAAGGGAAGCAGAACCAAGCTCTATTAAGGAGAATTACAGAAACTTGAGAAACTGAGGAAAAATGAGAGAAACTTCTGATGGCAGAAAGAGTAACCAGAGGGGGAAACCCACTGAGCTCCTTTGTCGAGGAATTTTTACAGGACTGCAGTAGAACCCAGGCAAACATGGAGGCAGTCACAGTGAGACCTGTTAATTCTCAGGGTATCATTGGCAGAGACAAGAAAGGACAAGCTTCCATAATACCTACTCCAGTGGAATGGTTAAAACCCTGCTCTGCATGCATTTACTCCGGCTCTGTTTGTCACTGGCCTGGTCTGTCTGCCAGACTTCAGCTGTTACTGTTCCCTCTGAACTTGTAGGAATCCCAGGTGTGGGTAATCCTAAACTCTCATTGTTCCTACAACTACCATGAAGTAGTTAGTTGTTCTTGTCTAGCAGATGGTCTGAGTCTCTTTCCTAAAGTAGAAGGAATCTTTCTTAGACGCTACCCTAACTCAGCCTCCAATAGTCAGTGAGCCTATAGACTGGATATAGGAAGGTGCCATACACATGTTCCTCACTCACTTCATTGGGGCCCAACTATCCTGGTCCCTCTTGCACAGATAACTATTTTTCCTCTGCTCTGTTTAGCTTGGTTGTCTCAAACCCAGCTACAAGCCCCTCTGCTTCTCATCCTTAGAGAGCTCTGACCTCATTGTTTTAACTAGAATGTTCCTTTTAACCCTAAAGTCCATTTTTTAAAACTGTAGCATGTGTGAACTATTGTAGCTGTCACTATGAACCATTTCTCCCTTACTACCTACAGAGAGCCAGCTCTGGCATCAGAACAATGGTGCTGTGCTGTTATGACCCCAAATCCGTGTGTGTGTGTGTGTGTGTGTGTGTGTGTGTGTGTGTATGAATTTATGTAATCTTTCATGTGGCCATGGTCACATAAAAATATGAACCTCCCTTTTACTTTCATTAAGAAAGCAAAGAAAATCATTGAATAACAAAGTAGTTAAACAAAAACTTAAATTTACTGATTGCTACTGAGGAGGATAATTCATTTTCCTTCCTTTAGAAACTCAGCCTGTGGCCCAAGTGTGTGTAGCTGGATGTTTTACATAGAGGTTGTTGGTCTCTGGCCTTGGTCACTATGCTTGGTCAAGGGCTAAGGCAGGGGCTGAAAGATGCTGATGATCCAGTAGGGAACACACAAATGGTGCTTGAATTGGGGTCCACAATGCCTGGAAAGGTCATGTGCCCTCCCTATGAATCACTCAGAAAAAGTTCTCCTTCTTGTGGTATTTATCTCACACCAGACTCATGCAAAGCTGCTGTGACCAGATTTTAGGACAGAGGCAAGAAGAGAACGGCACCAACCTGCTTCCCAGTCTGATATCAGGTTTGAAGACTGAAAGTCTTCTTGAAGAGACCTCAGCCTTGAACACTCCAGCCTCTGTTATAGACAGGGTCCTGATGACGCTGTGTAGACTGATTTCCTACCCGAAACATGTCAGTCATTCTCCAAACACGAAACCTCATCCCATTCTTAATCCAAAGGTCTGCATTTGTCCTTCTGTGTTCAGAATTAATCCTGTAGCCTTACAGGGAATCTCAGATTCACCATTACAACAGTTGCTAAATGGAATCTGTTTTTAATCATTTAATCTTTGAATTCCCACCCTCCCCCTTTGGTTCTCTCTGACAAGACCAGGTCTCAACATGCATTGGGTAGTCACTGTCTCTGACCTTTGTCTCTTTCCCATGCATGCACGCATACAAGTAGGCACACACTATTGAATTGCAATGGCTAATGATTAAAGTGTCCAGTCACACCACCAGTAGTGCTAAGCTCCAAGAGCCTTAAGAGTCCCCTCCTTACTTCTGTGCTGCACCCCTGAATCTAGGCTTTGAGAAGAACCAATAAGCATGTTGAGCTTGACTTTGCTTTGAGTTCTGCATGGATGGGTCTTCTATTCAGGATAGTTACATTTAAGTCACAAAAGTGAGGGAAAATAGAGACCTCTGTTGTCCTTCTGAACTAATGTGGCAACCGTATAAGATCATCTCTTTTTTAAAAACAAGTAAAATTACAAATATTTGTAGAAACATTTGTTGGCTCTGTAAGAGTGGATACTTGGATACATGTGACAATGGCTTGTGTTTGGAAATATAGCTGAGCTTGTGTCAGGCCTGGGCTGCAGAGGATTTGGAAAGGAAAGAGGAAATGCCAGGTCTCATTGCACAAGGATCTCTGAAAACCTAAAAAAGGCTGAGTCTACAAGAACATACAGCAGGAGGTTTCAGCAACTCATTTGTGGGACTAGAGAAATTCCTTTCTAAAAATGTTTGTATATTTATTATATTATTTGACAATTTCACACATGTGCATATTGACCAATATACCCAACTGTCCCCTCCCACTTCCCCTAGATCCCTTCACATCTTATATCTCCCTCCCCTCATCCTTTCCATTCCTTTTAAAAAAAATTATAAGTTTTTTTTATTTACATTCAAAATCATTTCCCCTTTCCCGTTTCCTCCCTCCCCAAAAGTCCCATAAGCCCCCTTCCCTCCCTCTTTTCCATTCTTAGAAAAACAAAAACAAAAACAAAAAAAAATAAAGATAAAACTGGAACCCCCCCCCCAAAAAAAGAAATGGACTTTATTTGATAAAAACCCAGGGATCATAGGGATGGGTTAATGAACAATGTCATCCATGTAACCTGTAAAGCAAATTTCATCTTCTCCATAAAACAGACCAGACTTAAAAAAAAAATATAAGCCTTTATTTCTAGACATAAAAAAAATATAATTTAGATGCCAGTCAATAAACATTTGAGGGGCTTTAGATGAGGTTGCCACACTTCTAAAACCAATCAGGAAGAACAGACAAAGCAAAAACTACAAAAACTCACAAGGTAAGAGAAAGCAAGTGTACTTGTGACTTTTCTTTCTGATTACAAAAGTGATTGATATCCATTGAAAATAATACAAATGGATGCAGACTCGTGAGCAGGAGCACGGACTACACAGCCAGTGATGACTCTGCACAACTGATCACTACATACACAGACTCCACAGCCACATAGAACTGTGCAACTGATCACCACATACACAGACTCCACAGCCGCATAGGACTCTGCACAACTGATCACCACATACACAGACTCCACAGCCACATAGGACTCTGCACAACTGATCACCACATACACAGACTCCACAGCCGCATAGGACTCTGCACAACTGATCACCACATGCACAGACTCCACAGCCGCATAGAACTCTGCACAACTGATCACCACATACACAGACTCCACAGCCGCATAGAACTCTGCACAACTGATCACCACATACACAGACTCCACAGCCGCATAGAACTCTGCACAACTGATCACCACATACACAGACTCCACAGCCGCATAGAACTCTGCACAACTGATCACCACATACACAGACTCCACAGCCACATAGGACTCTGCACAACTGATCACCATATACTCAGACTCCACAGCCACAGATGACTTCAAATTTCTGATCATCTGCATACACAGAATCCATAGCCACAGATGACTCTGCAGGACTCTAATCACTGCAATTTCCTTCTGACTTTTGCTTTTGTTTCTGATTTACATCTTTTATGAAAACGGAGCCCTGACTTGGTGTGCAAGTTCACAGCTGCAATCCCAACCCTTAGGAGGCCAAGATAGGAGAGTTACCAAGCTTGAGGCTTGCTGGATATTGAATCCCATCTCTAAAAAACCAAACCAAACCAAAAACAATAATTAAAAATAAAATAATGGTGAAGGCTAGGTAACTTTAATATGCCACAGTTCCATGCCAATACATACACACTCTCGCCTGAATTTACACTGCACAGAATTCCATCAGAACATTTTATTTGATGAAAACCCATCTTTTAATTACAGAGCTATTGCTACTTTGTCATTATTACAAACTTGGCTTAAAAGTCAGTCCTTCACTTAAAAACTTTGCAGATTTATCCATTGGCCTTAACTATGAACTCCTGACATTGTTATGAATGCGACTCTCCTAAGTCTTCGTAACATGGTTGCCAGAGCATTCTTCTCAAAGCTTGGCAAGTAGCCTGTTACTTCCCCTTGTCAACTTGGTTGGATTAAGAAGCACCTTGGACTGTAAAGATGTATACCTCAGTGTGTGTGTGTGTGTGTGTGTGTGTGTGTGTGTGTGTGTGTGTATGTGTGTGTGGGTGGGTGGGTATGTGTCAGGAAGAGGAAGACTTTTCAGAAAGCTGAGGTCTGAGGCTGGACGAAAATGAAAAAAATAAAAACTGGAGACAAATATCTGAGGGTTATCATTTCTCTCATGCCTGGCAGATGCCATGGGCCAAGTCACTCCTGAAGCCATTACTTCCTGGCTGTAACCTATGCATGGCCCTCTGAACTGTGAATCAAAAGATGATGCTCTTCCCTATCCCTGAGTGTATTATTGTCAGGCATTTGGTCTCAGTACTGAGAATAGTAAATAAATGTGGTACAGTGAACCTTGCCAGGAACCTTAGTAAGGTTGAGTGGGTCTAAGACCCCAGCACTCGGGTCCCCACCTGAGACGGTAGGTGCCTCCCTGCTCCCTACCAGATTCCTAGTCTGGAACATGTGCCACACTTCCCACATAAGGAAACATGACCTGTGGTCCACAGCCCAAAACAGAGTTCTCCATGCTAATGAGGTAACTAGAGGCCCTGAGGGTTTAGCCAATAAGTGTCCCTTCCCTGACATTCCTTCTGGCAAAGGGTATTTAATCTCTGGTCCACCCTGAGAAGTCTGTATGCATCCATTCATCCATGAACAGTCAATAAACAGAATGGATAAACATGGACTGTCATTGGAGAAGACCTACACCTACAGAGACACTGGCAGCCTAAGTCTCCTGCAGAAGGTCTCTCTGGGTTCCCAGATACCAATGAGCTAAGCAGGCACTCCCATCCCTCCCCCACCCCCTCCCCACCTGGGCTAGTCACCATCCTCAGCCTAAGGGCCACCGACTGTCCTACCAACTCCACACTCCTCTAGACTCAGCTGCACCTGGATATCTAGGAGTTTGAGAGCCTCCAGTCCCAGCCTCTTGGACCAGAAGATTCCCACTCCTTCATTCCCAACTCTTTTATGCAGCATCCCGGTGGCAACTGGATTCCCCAGAGTCAGGGAACCCCAGCTTCGACCCCTCACATCTTAGGCTGTGTTTTTCCACACCCTGAGCAGTTTCTTAGTGCTTCCCTAAGGTAAACATAGTCTAGAGTATTCCCCACTTTTCACTTTCCCAGTGGCTGTGCCTAGAACCTCAGTGTCAGAGCGAAACTTGAACCGACAACTAAATACATGTTTTCTTACCTTGGGAAAACAATGCCTTCTCACACTGGTCTCCGGGACAGAGAAGGACATTTCATAGACCTTTGCTCACACCTTGAATAGAAAGTATCCTCCTTGAAACTCTGTCTGTCATTCTGTCTGCTTAAAATCTGCCATCTAGTATCTTCATTTGCTTTGCTGAATTGTTGCGTCTCTGTAGACTGTGAGTTAGTTATTGTTGTTCTTTGGTTTGTTTGGTTTGGTCTTTTGAGACAGGTTTTTTTCCATGTAGTGATGGCTATTCTGGAGCTCTCTGTGTAGACCATGGCTGGCCTCAAACTCAAAGTTCTCCTGCCTCTGCCTCCCAAGTGCTGGGATTAAAAGGTATACACCACCACTACCTGGTGACCAAGAAGTTCTTGATCACTTGCTTTTCCTTGTCCTTTCTTATTTGGATCTACTTATTGAGGGTGCTAAATTCATGATTTGAAAAATCTGTCGTCTTCCCCTCTACTGTGTTAAATGAGTTGAGCCAATAAAACATTTCCAGTTCATATAAAGAATGAGATCTCTTTACTTGCAGTAAATCTTTTCTAAAAAATTGGTTCCATAGAGCAGCTTCCTATACATAGTTGCTGCATCTGAATTCAAGGAGAACAATGTGAACTCCCAGTTCTGTGGGAGAAACAGCCTCAATTCAGAGACAAAGGATGAGGTGGGGGAGATGGGGTGATAGTCCTCCTTTACCCTGATCATGGTGCAAGCGGCATTCCCATCCCTCCAGCCAACACCAGCCACTCTGTCTTGCTTCCCTCACCTATCGGTGAGCTAATGGCACATGTGGTCTCCCAGCATGCTGTGACTGCCAGCTGGGATAGGTCAGGAAGCAGTCATGCAAGAGAGGAAGGCCTGCCACCCATGGGCATGAGTGCCTTTATTGGTTTTGCTTAACAATAGTAAACTCGTGCCACCAGTGTGTGGCAGAGCACCCCTGGGTTCAACCTCAGCACTGAGAAGCAAAATAAACACACAATTAAAAACTACACGTGCACAGCCATGTGACTTGGTTCACACGTTATCATCTTGCAAGTGGAGCCAGCTAAAGGCAGGTCACCGAGAGGCCTGTTTTCTTCCCAGCGCTTCTTGTCGAAGGCTGCGGTATCCAACTGTAGCCTGGTGAGGCATATGAGCTTGTTTGAGAGGTGGAAGTCAGGACAGCTGTGGGTGCCCAAGCTGCAGTGCCCAAGGCTAACCCTGAAGTCAGATGGTCCACGGTTCAGCTGGCTTCCTGATGCAGTAGTGTTAGCATAGCCTAGGAAGCTCTGGGGATGTGGGTGTCAAATTCTGGAAGCTAATTGTCAGGGAAGGGAGACAGGATGCTCACTGCTTCGAACCAAAGAGCCATGGAGAATTGGACATTAGAATGTGATCAAAAAAAAAAAAAGACTTCCTTCACGGCAGAGTGTTTCCTCCAAGCCATAGGAGGGCAGACTCCCCTGAGTCCATGCTGTCTAGACAAGCTCTCTGGATCCTGCCGTGCCCTGCATGAGGGTGTCACGTTGCATTAGTATTCCAACCTGCCAGTGAGGCGAAGCCATCACATGGGACCCACCAGCCTGTGCAAGAGAGCTGGGAGGTCTCAGGTGAGTCTCCAAGGGGCCTTAGAGCTGAGCTCCTGGACAGAACAGACACACTTGACAGTCAGACCTTGACCTACCACTTCCTGCCCTCATATTCCCACAGCAATCTGGGCCAGGCTTCTGGATATTGGTAAGTGGAGAGGGTCTAGTTTGTATTTCCCTGAAGGAGAGGTTGAATTTTGCTTGCCATCACAGCTTGGACTGTTGGGATGATCCTGTCTCACTTTCTTCAGCTGCCTGCCTGCCTCCCTAGCTAAGCTCATTGATGGCTGTCTAGTCCATAAAAATCAGGTGATGAACCTTGTTGCCTGATTGGTTTTCCAACTCATTGTGCCTCCACAGAGGATTTCAGATTAGTATATGTTTGGCTTCTGCAACATGCCAGGGGCAGTGCTGAGTACAGGACCAGTTAAGCTGGGTTAACTTGGGCTTCATATCAGGGTAGCCTCTGAAGCTTTTCATCTTCTGTACTTTTGTCTCAGGGATGAAAACCTCTGCAAGCAATATGGAAACCAAGCTTGGCTCATCTCACTACACAGGGTATCTTCTAGAGATGCTGTGCTTTGTAGATGTAGTGGTTTGACAAAAAAAGTTGGAACTCTGCCCAGTGCCTTAAGAGGAAGTCCATCCCTCTCTTTCTGGACCCTGCCATCCACATCATTAGGGCACATTCTAGCATCTGACTTTATAGAGGTGTGCATTTTACTTTTGTACTATAACACTAAGGAGCAAGAACCAGGGCCCACCATGCCTGCTTGTCAATGGGAATGGCCAACCAGCCATTGCAGTTTACAGATACTGAAAAAGGTGACGGTCCTTAGAATCGTTATGTTATTATACCAGGGTCAGAAGAACTCCAAAGGAGGACTCAGAACAAACCAAGTGCAGTAAAGTGTGTGAAGCAGCTGTAGAATCATGGACCCTGGGGCCTGCACTGGTCCAGGGAAAGAACCAGATACAAATCCTAAACAGGAATGAGAGGCAAGCTTTGCTGTTGTCCATCTTCAAGCTTAGTCAGACACAGTTAGCTCTCCACAGAACAGTAGTATTCACATGGAGGCCAAGGCACAGTTGGCTTTGTTCATTTGCATGTGAGGTACAGCTCCTCGGACCCAGAGCAGCTCACATTAAAAAAAAAAAAATTCCAGGAAGGTATCCTTGTAAAAGTAAGGCTGCAGGAGTCTCTATACAGCTTAGGGCTCTGGCAGAACTTCTAGGCACAGTGACCATCAATACATCAGTTACTACCTCCCCCTCCCCCATGAGACTTTCCTGGGCAATCTGTGCCTCGACTTGCTTTCCCTTGTCAGGGTTAACACAAGCACTTCCGCTTTGCTTATACAATCTTCACATTCAGTCCAAACATTGTCCCTTGCTGCTTCTGCTGACCCTGGTGGGTGACATGGCTCTTTTAGAGGAACTTCACCTTTCTAAAGTATGCAGGTGCATTTTATGACCACTCTCATTTCTTCATGGTCTCAGCTGAGACTACACTAAGGGTGCATAGGCTGGGAATGCATGCACTGGAAGTGTATACACTGGGGGTGTATAATCTGAGGTGCATAGACTGGGAATACATACACTGGGGTACATAGACTGGGGCTGCATAGACTAGAGGTGCATAGTTTGGGGGGTGAATAAATTGGGGTTGCATAGAATGAAAATGTATATACTGGATGTGTATATACTGGGGGTGCATAGGCTGGGGGTGCATAGATCAGGGGTGCCTACACTGGGGTGCATCGACACACTCCACCCCACTGCTCTGGATATCTCATCAGACACTGGTGCCAGACCTCATCTCTTCTACAATGACACCTAGCTCCTCTTACAAGTTCCTCAGGTATTGGGGTACAAGTTAACCCCAGAGATGGCTTTTTTTTGGGCCTCCTGGAACAGTACCCCATCCTCCATCAGCCTGTTGGAAGTGCCCAGCTCCAGGCTGCATAGGCCATGAAGCACCATCTTGGTAGCATGGTGGTGTAGGTACATTGACACCCCTCCAGTCCAGCTCAAGTGAAAGAGAAGAGGCACAGGAGGGATCTGTACATACCACCTCAAAGCCATTCTGTTGCAGGATCCCTTTCTCCAGCAGCAGCAGCAAAGCAAGTCTGCCAGGTAGCTGGTGGCCTCACTCAGTAAATGACCATTGCCTCCCAGTAAGGAAAGAGGGGAGGGGGCACCCCTCATGTTCACTTCCGTTCTGGTTCTTTGGCCAACGAGTTCTATACTGAGAGTCAACAGGGGGAGACTAGCTGGAGCTCTTTTCTCTGACATGAGGAGTCCTCTGCAGGACCCTGGAAAGCCATTTCCTGTGCTGTGTGCTGTAATAAGAGCCACAGATTCTACGTGAGCTGTGAGCTGCACAAGAGGAAGCTGGAATGTGGAGACAGCCCGCTGTAATTAATCATCGCACGGATGCCTGTCAAGTTCCTTTCTGGCCCGACACTGCTGTCAATTACAGCCAGCCCTCCACCATCTGTAATTGTTTAAAATAGCGCCCTGTACCAGGATCCACGTTAACACTTGAGCCTCATTTACACCTCCTGCAGAACACTCTGTAAGGCATGCTGCTCAGCCTGGACTCTGCAGCTCCTGTCCACCTCTAAGCAAAACGTTGCCAGCCCACACGAACACTCAGCAAGGCGTCTGGGATGTGTGATGAGATCCGAGACTCCTGCCTTCATTTCCAGTCAAAATTTTTCAGCAGCCAGGCTGAGCACTGGCCAAAAGTTGAGCCCAAGGGGAGAAAGTTGTTGCCTTTCCATTTCCGGGCAAATGCTGCACATACATTGCAGGTTGGTTGACCAGAAGGCTTTCCCAGGCCTTCAAGTAATGTCCATACCCAAAACACCATGATTCATCACATGTTCTTGAAGCTGTGTCTACGTGCTTTCCCATCAGATACAGACAGCAGAGAGCTTTGTGTGAGGGAGTACACAGGCAGGACACTCAGGAGCACTGAAGGGCTAAGCTATTCTGACTTTTCTAAGTACAGCTGCTGAACGATGTACCTTCATTTCATTGATTGATGACATTTATATGTGTTCTTAACTGGAATGAAGTTCATAATTATATAAATGGGAAAAAGATAGACATTTACATACATTTCAGATAATAAATGCAAATATTACCCCCTCTGGTAGTCAAGTCTTTCATTCCCTGCACTAACCTGCAGAATTGCAAGATATGGTAGCTACTCCCAACAAAGAGAGGGGAAGGGGTGAAGTAGAGGTGAGGGGAGGGAGGAGAAGCAAGAAGAAGAGACTGTGGGAGAATAAAGCATGAGAGAGAGAAGAGGATTGGAGGGGAGATGAGGGATTTTGAAGGAAGGCAAGAGTGGAAGGGACAGAACAGGAGGGGAAGAAAGTGATGGAGAGGAGAGGGAAGGAGAGAGGAGGGGAGGGGAGAGGAATAGATAAAGGAGAGAAGAGAGGGGGAAGAGAGAGGGTGTGAGTGATGAGAAGATGACTGAAGGAGAGAAAAGAAGACAGGTGAGGGGGAGGAGAAGGGAGAGGGGGAAGGAGAGGAGAGAGAAGGGGTGGGGAGGGAAGGGGGAGAGAAAGAGTGGAAAGAAGACAGGAAGGGAGGGAAGAGAGGAGGGAGAGGGAGAGGAGAGGAGAGAGAAAGAGGAAAGAAGACAGGAAGGGAGGGAAGAGAGGGGGAAGAGGAGAGAGAAGGGGATAGGAGGGGAGGGGGAGAGAGGGAGAAAGAGAGAGAAAAGGGGAGGTAAGGATAAGAGAGAGAGAAGGAAAGAGAAAAGGGGAGGTGAGAGAGAGGGGGAAAGAGAGGAAAGAGAGGAAAGAGAAGGGGAGGGAAGGGGAAGGGAAAAAGACAGAACAGAAAAGGAGAGGGAAGAGGCAGAAAGTAGTTCCCCTGGGTATTGGGTCTGGGACTTGGATCTGGAGTGGGCACAAAGGTCCTTGTATTGAAGGCTTGGTCCTCAGGATGATAGAATATATAGGGACCTGGTGGGAAGATTGAGTCCAGCAGAATGCTCCTGAAGATGCTACCAGAATACCAGCCTATGCATGGTCTCTCTTCCTTGTAGGCTGTGGTGTGAGAAGTTCTATTCTCCCATATATCCCACCATGACATACCCCTGATCCACAGGCCCGAAGGGACAGGATCCATGGATCACAGGCTGAATACCCCAAACTGTTGTTTCATTGTTCAAGTAGGATCACACTGTAGAAACTAAAACGAGTTTGTAGCCCTAGCTGCCTAGGGACTGTGTCTAAGAATCTGTTCAACATTTGGTGTTTCACGTTTCTTGATTGTTTCCTCAGTAGAGTAGAAGTTGAGCTCAGTGGCAGTTTTCAAGCTCTTCCATTTGCCTCCTTCCCTGACTGCATGGTGGAGTGGCTTCATCCCAGAAGTTGACCATTGGTGTGTGATAATGTGAGCTTCCTCTAAGCTCTTCAGAAGTGTGTGGGTTGCTAAGAGTTGCTATCTCATGGGACAACACAGCCAAACTGCAAAAGGAGCTTGTCTTTATTCTTATTCCAAATTAATACAGGGACAAGGGAAAGTTCTGTAACCTCTAGGAACTGACAGCTCAGTTTCAACCTATAATATTCCACATCCCAGAAAGAAGGTTTATATAAGCACAATCTCTAGCAGTTAAAGAAGACATTGTCTTTGCCTTGATGAATAGACATCAGTGTATATCAACTTGATCAGTGTCCTGTTTAAAATTCGATATTATATGAATAGTTTATATTTTCATGGAGGAGACCCATCTCAGTTCTTTGTCATCTTTGAACTTCCAGGTCACTGGAGAATTTGGGGAAGTATGCCAGTGGATAACCTAGTCAAAAGGAGGATGTGACCATTTTGGTTTTGGATGCTAATCTTAATTATACTCTTAGTATCTTTTTAATTATGGTTACCAGTTTTAAATGTCAAAATAAATATGGGAGTGGGGGCTGGGGCTGTAGTTCAGTTGGTAGAGTGTTTGCCTCACATGCATAAAGCCCTGAGCTTGATTCTGAGACACTCATAAACTAGATGTCGGAGTGCATGCCAGTGATCCTAACACTCAGGAGATGGACTCAGGAGAAGCAAACTTTCAAGAGCATCCTCAGCTACATACCAAGTTTGAAGTTTAGCCTGGGTTACAGAAAACTCTACCTCAAAACAAACAACAAATAAACAACAACCATAACAAATACAAAACAGGGGACTGCTCAGTAGTTAACTTGTATTTTAGGGGTTTAGAGGACAGCAAAGCGGAAATTGGGGCCACACTTCTAGAGTGTCCATGTTGGTAAGATCAGGGTCTTTGAAAGTGTTTGTCCTGTCTCCTCTGTCCCCTTCTATCCTCCCAACTGTCTAAGGAAGGATTTATCCTTCAGATATGATAAGAGGATGGTAGAAGAGAGTGGACAGAGCATCCTGAAGGGACAACAGTCATAGAGTCATGTGCAGCCCTAACATGTCCCCTGGAAGATTAACATCTTGCCCAAGAAGAGGTATAGACTAGCAGTAGACCAGACATCATGGAGAGCAAGTGATGGCGTTATTACAGTGATTATGGAGGCAAAAGTCAGCCCTCAGGAAAGTGTTTGCAGCCTAGACTTCAATGGTCCAGGTCTGACTTGTTATTGCTTTTCAATCCCATGAGCCTCGTGTGCTGCAGAACCTGTCAGAAATGTGGATTTTGAAAACTTTTCAGTTTGTTTCCCTCCTTTATCCCCCCAGCAGTTCACCGAGCTCTGTCAATCTCTCTCGACATTTCTTTAAAGCCTGTGGAAGAAGATTCCCTGCTTTTCTCTCCCCCTTTTCAGAAGAAAACCCTCTGTTTTATCGCTATCAATAGTCTAATAATGAGTGGCTGTTTCACAAAAGTCTACTTTTTTTTAAAAAAATTTTCTAATTTTTTTTTTTTTTTTTTTTTTTTTTTTCCCTTTTTTTTTTTTTTTTTAATTTTATTTTATTTTATTTTTTTAATTTACATTCCAAATCACTTCCCCTTTCCCATTTCCTCCCTCCCCGAAAGTCCCATAAGCCCCCTTCCCTCCCTCTTTTCTCCGTTCAACCCCCTCTCATTACTCTGTCCTGGCGTTCCCCTACATCCAGTCTTTCCAGGACCAGGGGTCTCTCCTTCCATCTTTTTAGAAATCTATTGATATGCTGATTGTGTCTAGGGTATTCTGAGATTCTGGGTCAATATCCCCTTATCAGTGACTTCATACCATGTGTGATCTTTTGTGATTGGGTTACCTCACTAAGGATGATATTTTCAAGTTCTGACCATTTGCCTAGGAATTTCGTGAATTCATTGTTTTTAATTGCAGAGTAGTATTCCATTGTGTAAATATACCACATCTTCTGAATCCATTCCTCCGTTGAGGGACATCTGGGTTCTTTCCAGCTTCTGGCTATTATAAATAAGGCTGCTATGAATATAGTGGAGCATGTGTCCTTATTGCATGCAGGTAAAGTCTCTGGGTATATGCCCAGGAGTGGTATAGCCGGATCCTCCGGAAGTGTCATGCCCAGTTTTCTGAGGAGCCGCCAGACTGCTTTCCAGAGTGGTTGTACCAGCCTGCAATTCCACCAGCAGTGGAGGAGTGTTCCTCTTTCTCCACATCCTCGCCAACAACTGCTGTCTCCTGTGTTTTTGATCTTAGCCATCCTGACTGGTGTGAGATGGAATCTCAGGGTTGTTTTGATTTGCATTTCCCTAATGACTAAGGATGATGAACATCTCTTTAGGTGCTTCTCAGCCATTAGATATTCTTCAGGTGAGAACTCTTTGTTTAGCTCTGTACCCCATTTTTTAATAGGGTTACTTGCCTCTCTGGAGTTTAACTTCTTGAGTTCTTTGTATATCTTGGATATTAGCCCTCTGTCGGATGTAAGGTTGGTAAAGATCATTTCCCAGTTAGTTGGTTGCCGCTTTGTCTTTTTGACAGTGTCTTTTGCCTTGCAAAAACTTTGTAATTTAATGAGGTCCCATTTGTCTATTCTTGATCTTAGAGTATAAGCTATTGGAGTTCTAAGTTTTTTTATTTACATTCCAAATCATTTTCCCTTTCCCGTTTCCTCCCTTCCCGAAAGTCCCATAAGCCCCCTTCCCTCCCTCTTTTCCCCATTCAACCCCCTCTCGCCCTGGTCCTGGAAAGACTGGATGTAGGCGAATGCCAGGACAGAGTCTACTTTTTTGACACTAGGAAACAAGGGACAGTAAGTTTTATTTGTATGTCCAAGGCACCTGGGAAAGAGTAGTTTGTCTAGTCTTCCCACCTCCAAAACTGCCCTTCAGATAGAGGTAAAAAGGGTCCTGGAAGCTGTATTTCTAGAAAACTGAGAGTTACCAGGTAGAGGCCAGGTAGGGGCTTAGGTCTACTGTCCTTCCCAATGCAATTGCCAGATCCTCATGGGACTGCTACCATCTCTCCTTCAAATGTGTGGACCAGCGCTGGATTTGTGGAGCAACCCTGAATTTAGGAAGCTCAGGATTCTCACACCTTCACTCAATCCACAAATACATCCTGTACCAAGGATGAGATCCCTCCATGTCTGGTTCTTGTCATCTCTGTCAGTGTCTCCTATCCAGTGTTAGTGGTAGAGGCCAAGAGACTTCCATAGTGCTCTGTGCCCCGTAACTCTGTCCTGTCTCCAACAAACCCTTGATCCAACTGCAGAGCTAGAACAAAGCTTGTTTTCTGCATCTGACACATGAACACCATCTGGAGAGAAAAGCCCTTGGATAATTGAATGTGATATTATAATTCAGGGCTTTTATCCTAGAATGGCAGCCTCCCAGGCTTTCCAGCTGCCCTTCGCAAGCGTATTCCATGGCTGTACCCCTGGACAGGGGTTGCAAGTGTGATCGTGAGCAGATATGTTCACTCATGGGAGTGCATGCTTCCCGGCCCCTTATAATTGGTTAGCAAGATCAGCATCTCTCCTGATCATCCCAGGCATTCCCTTCAGCAGGTAAAACATATTTGTTTTAAATGTGACCAGATACAGAACATAGGATAAAATTCCCTTTAATTGACTCTGAACTCTTTTCTATTCAGCATATGAAGAATGGGTTTCCATTCATCATTAAAAAGGGGGCTAGGAAGATAGCACGGTATGTAAACAGTTCCGCAGACTGAAATGGAGTCTTTTGCACCTAGGTGAAATGTAGGTGTATGGCAACCTGCAGCAAGCTGGCTAGCTAGACTAGTCTCATCCACAAATTCTGAGGCTTGAGATACCCAGCTTCAGAGAATAAGTTGGAGAGTAATTGAGAACAATTCCCACATCAGTTTTGAGCTTCTATTCTCACATGCATGCACACCCTGTACACGTCAACTTGTTCACATACAAGCAAAACATGCACGCACCCACTCACCCACCCGAAAACAGGTAAGGAAAGCCATTTAGTGATTCTGCATCCTCACATAATTCATGCCTGAATAAGAATCTGAAGAACATGTAAACCAGTACTAGCTGGGTGGGAATCAGCGATTTCTTCTCTAAATGTGTGACTTACGGAGCTTCCCATGTTATAGAATCTCAGGATGTGCCCTTTCCCCAACACCTAACTGGCAAAGTGAACTGATGTGCTGGCATTGCCTTGCCAGCTAAGACCCTCTGGCAGCTTCTTCCTCTTGAGTAGCTACCCTCTTCTCGAACACACTTGTAAAAATGGTGGATGAGAGATCAGCACATGGATATTCATTGGGGTGTACATGCATGCCTATGTGTGTGTGTGTGTATTGTCTGTGTGGCAGACATCCTATGGAAACATTTTCAAACAATTCTTTACATGATACAATTTGAAGATACATTGGAAACAAGTATCTTCTTGGAAGAAGATCCATTGGAACCAAGTAACTGCTACTGTGTATACACGGCTCTGCTTGCAAGATTTGAAATGTGCATCACTGTCATTTGAACCCTCATGAGTTCCAACCATCATGGACTTGTGACCTACGCACATTAAGAGAGAAGACTACCTGCACAGCCTCCCATGACTGGTTTATACAGCTAAGGCTGGCAAAGCAAAACCCGGGAGGAAAGCAATGTGTTGGTTAGTTTTTGTCAATGTGACACACTTGAGAAGCTCTTCAATTGAGAAATCACCTCCATCAGATTGGTGTGGGGGCATATTCATGAATACTTTCTTCACTAACGATTTATGGGAGGGTTCAGCATTCTGTAAGCAAGGACCCACCTGGTCAGGTAGTCATGGTTTGTATAAAAAAGCAGACTGAGCAATCCATGGAGAATGTGCCAACAAGCAGTGTTCCTCCATGTTTTCCACTTCCATTCCTGCCTTCAGATTCCTGACTCTATATTCTGACTTGGTTTCCCACCATGATAGCCTATAACCTAGAAGTCAAATAAACCTCAAGTTACTTTTGGTCAAATGGGGCAGCAGAAAGCAAACAAAGGCAGTGCAGGGTAAGAGTATCACCTAGGGCACTATGGAGCAAATGTAAATAGGGGGTAGTCTTGGGAGACTGAGCACAAAAGAAGAGCACCTGATGAGACTAGCATTTCAAAGGCCTTGAGGGGTACAGGCCTGGCCAGCATCCTGCTGCCATGCTTCAGTTCTCTGCAGCCTGGTTGAAAGAGTGTTCCCAGATCTGAGACACGGCCATCTTTGTTCTCTGCATACCATTTGCTCAGGACCCTCTCCCCACCCCCAGGAATGAGTGGCAAGGATGTACAAGCTGACATCGAATCCTTTGATCTGCCTGAGATGGTCGCCAGATGGGAAACAGAACCAATAGTCTATAAGCCATGCATTTGAAAACCACTTTGTCTTGTTCAGTTTCCCTGCAACTCTCTGTAAAGGAATAGGGTCACCATAAGCATTGGCATCAGCTGTTGTGGAGGGTAGGCTGCCTTGGGGGATGTCAGAAACAAACAGATAAAACCAGGAACTTCTCAGTCAGGAAGACTCAGGGGCACTCAGGGAGAACCATGCACCAATGCTTACTGCTTAGGACTGGACAAAGAGAGACAAGAGTTTGGAGTCTTTCCTGCTTATCTCAGCCTCTCCACTGTAGTCATCAGGAAGGACTTTTGGCTCTCAGTCCTCAGTTGAGTCTAAAGCAGTAGAGGATAATTACAAAACAAAACCCTATAAAGATTATATCCCCTGCTGGACGCTTCTGTCAAAAGGTAAAGAAGACAACAAAAACATAGTTATGCAGGCAGATGAAAGTGAAGCCAAAAGTATTTACATCTGCTCAATGGGTCCAATAGAAACTCATTTGAGAATGCAATTCAAGAGCCTTTAATTCCGTATATCTGGTTTTCAAATGGGAATATTTAGACAAAGTTTCTAAAAGATCGAATGCCTCCTAAAGATCGTAGTCTGGGGAGATGGTTCAGCAAGCAATGACCTGCCGCACCAGCATGGGGATTGGACCACAAGTCTTTGGAACCCACAAGGCAGCCTGATTGCAATCCTAGTATTCTGGAGCTAAAGATGGAGACGACCCCCCCCCCCAGACAAGTTGGCTAGCTAAACTAGCTGTATCGGTGAGCGGTGAGCTTAGGAGTCAAATGAAAGTTCAGTATACAAGGTAGAGAATGTTTGAAGAAGACACCTGACATCAAAGTCTGGCCTTCATATTATGTGATATGCACTCCAAAGAAATAATTGTATGTTTGCATGTGTGCATTCATGTATGTGCGCCTGCACACACACACACACACACACACACACAGTTCATTAAAAACCAGCAGATATTTAAATTTTGGTCTTGGTGGACTCAATCTGTATTAAATGAGGTGAACTTGGGAGAGGTTACTGTTAGCACTAGTTCACACTCACTTCACACATTGTGTTAAGCATCCGGGAAGAGAGACAGGATGCTCCTCTAGGCATATGCATTTTTCTGGCCTGGTATATGGTGCAACCATAGATCCAATCCTTGCACAGAGCTCCTAAGAATATCAGTGGCTGAATCTGGACACTGGTTCCTGAATAAATAATTGCAATGACTGCCTTTGATAAGCAATGAGTGAAATACATGGCCCACTGATGATGTCCATTAGCTGTTCATGGACAGGTTACGACTACGTTATAAGAGCAACCGGACAAGAATCTGAGCTTGTTGCCTTTGCTGGGCTTTTGAGGGGCAGACAGCAATGACACCAGGTTGTTCAAGTCACCTAAATCTAAGCTTTCAAAGTGTTACCAATGTGACATAAACAGCTTACCTGAAGAAGTGACCCCTGCCTTTTTTGTGTCTTCTGGGGTGTTAGGGGTCAATGCCCAGACTACTGGTCACCACTTAGAATAGATTTTTTCATGTCACCACACCCTACTCTGCTGACTCAGCATGCCCCACTGTCATCTCTACTGGCACTTGGCTGAATTAATGGCACCAAGTGGGCCGTGGCTCCTAGGTATGTCTAAAGGCAAGAAGAAGTGGGCCTGCCATGACCCTAGTCCCCTCCCTTGGCTCTTTGGTGGTATTCCCCTGCATTAGTCTAAGGGTAATTGGTGACAGTATCACCAGTAGTGAGCTTGTGTTCACTGATGAGTTCCTACACCATGAGGTAACCGCCACTTCCTTCAGGTCACAGATGTTAAAATAGATCTAATCTGTTAGTCAAGCAGGAGCCTTCAGTCCTTTGCTACATTACACATGAAAGTTGTTGGGTGTCTGGCTAAGCACCACCCTTTCCCTTGAGAACCTCTGAGATTCTGTGCAGTGGAAGCTGGTAGAGTCTGAAATCTGTGTGGACACAGTGTAGTAAATTTAGACACAATGAGCTGAGTGTCTTTGCCCCCCTTTTCATGCATTTAAAAAATTATAGAATCTCTATGCAAGGCATTATGTTGGGGTGTGTGTGACAAGGAAGTATGGTCTCTGTGCTCAGGAACCCTCCACCAAGTGGAGAGAGAGAGAGAGAGAGAGAGAGAGAGAGAGAGAGAGAGAGAGAGAGCGAGCCGAGGAAGACATGTCATGAGCCACTAACACCCAGGACACACAAGGTATTTGCGTGTCAAAGAAAGAAAAAAAAATAGAGTTCTTACCTGAAAAACAAACAAGGGTTGTTGCCAGTGGTGGCTGAAACATCCCTGAAACACTCAAAGGAGAGGCATCTGGAGTGCACGTGATATATGTGAAGAAGACACTAAAATATTTTAACAGAATCCATACTTAAAGCTATTGTATCACTGATGCATGAAAACCAGAAATCATTTCTCTACCCATTCCTTCATCTCACTATGGATTTACTTAAGTGCATTGAAAATCAAGGTACAAAAACACACATTTAATATTCGGTATCATTCTGCTTCGGGAGAGCTGATGAGTGTGTGTGTGTGTGTGTGAGTGTGTGTGTGTGTGTGTGTGTGTGTGTGTGAGCATACATGTGTACGTGTGACTGGTACATGTGTGTGGTATTTACTCATTAGACTGTAAAGCCAGAGAGAGATTTCCTAACCCAGTGACCGATCCAGTCCCCAGAATTCCTATGGAAACTGTGCTTGGTAATTATTCTCCCGACCTTATTAGCATAATGATGGCCTCTCTCCTTGGTGCTTCATTTTTATCCACTATCTCCCAGAGGTCTTTAAGCTTGTTAATAATCATTACAGATAGCCAATGGAGTGAATCACGGCTAAAATGAACTCACCTGAACTAAAGAGATTAACCCTACTCAAGCCTGAAGTGCCCCATAAGTATTCATCAAAAGTCCCTTCGCATCAGCAGATAAAAAATAAAGAGAGTTACGGGGAAATTACCCCGTGTGGGAACACATATTTTTGCTTCAGTGAACGGCTTCCTCCAAGTGGTTCCATCCATAATTAGCATTGCCAGGCACACTTCAGGCAGCTCCAGCCTGCATTATCCTACAGATGGGGCTGGGACTTCCTCCATGCCTCAGCATTTTGCAAGACGTCATCATGTAACCATCAGCCAGTATGGCTCGTGTGAAATGACATCCCAGCAATGGGGCATAGAAAGAAAGCTAAGCCATCCTTCAAACATTGACTAATTAACTTGGTTCTTCTCCATTTTGCTTACTTTCATAATCCTAATTTGGGCACAGGAAATTGTTTTTGACTCCTGCCCTGGCCTGTTCTCTTGCTTGCCTGGCTTTTGGCCACTCTGAGCTTCCATCCGTCGTGGATAGTGTTCTCATGTTGCTGCCTGCAGAGGACACATGATCCACAGGAGAGGAACTTGCTGGCTGCAGAGCAAAGGCCACTGGAAGTGGAGGTCCACCCTGAGGACTGTTCCATCCTGTGGCCTACACTGCACAGCTGTCTCTCCTGGGGAGTTCAAACGCTCAGTAAGAACCTTTCAACATGTGTCAAGTTCTGTTTCTTGTTTGTTAATTATTAAGAGCAGCTTGGGGGGGGGGGAGGTGGACACCATTTTCAAAGCCATGAGAAATCAGTGTATGTGTAAAGGAAAAACCGGGGTGAGAAATGTATGTCTTGGGAAGGAGAGGGGGGGAGAGGGAGAGAAAGAAAATAGAAATGGGCAAGGCCAAAGACACATGACAGGAAGGCTTTCTTCCCACTTTGCTTCATGTCTCTGCTGTCCTTCTTGTCCCTGTCCTGAAGTCTTTTCATAGGAAGAGCAGCCCTGAAGAGGCTTCCAACCTGCCTGTCCTGAAAGAAGCCCCAGTACAAGAGGAGGCGGCCCTAGTGCAGCATTTGGTGTGAGCTTCTGGTCTTCGCTCAGCCGGGACAGAGTCTTTTTATAGTTGTTGTTGTTGTTGCTATCCTTTTTTTTTTTACATATGTTTTCATTAACATTGTTATACAGTATATTTTGATCATGTCTCCACTTCAGCTCCTTCACTTCTCCCAAGCCATAGACAGGTCCACATCTTCAAGTTGCTATGAGGTCCCTACAGGTTACAGTATCTCTCATCCCACAGAGCAATTCTGCACATTTTTATTACACCTCAAGTGGCACATTAATACTGACCTTCAAAGCGTCTGCTCTTCTCCCATGTTCCTGGTCATTTGTCAACCCCAGTCGTGCCCACAAAGAGCAGCCTGTTACTCTGCCCTACATGTCATTACCTGCACTTGAACACAGACACTATATAGAGATAGATAGATAGATAGATAGATAGATAGATAGATAGATAGATGATAGATGATTAGATAGATAGATGATAGATAAATGATTAGATAGATAAACAGATGATTGATTGATAGATAGATAGATAGATAGATGATTAGATAGATAGATAGATGATAGATAGATGATAGATAGATAGATAGATAGATAGATAGATAGATAGATAGATGATAGATAGATAGATGATAGATAGATGATAGATAGATAGATGATAGATAGATAGATAGATAGATAGATAGATAGATAGATAGATAGATAGATGATAGATAGATAGATGATAGATAGATGATAGATGATAGATAGATGATTAGATAGATAGATGATAGATAGATGATAGATAGATAGATAGATAGATAGATAGATAGATAGATAGATAGATGATAGATAGATAGATGATAGATAGATGATAGATGATAGATAGATGATTAGATAGACAGACAGACAGACAGACAGACAGACAGACAAATACATTCACATCACAGGCACCTTGATATAGTCATCAAACACCCTGTTGTCTATCTCTTTGCACTCCTCTGAGAAAACGTCCAGAGAGAATTTTGCCTGAGTTTGCTATAATCCCATCTGCTTCTCCTTTCTCTCAGATCATCCCTCTTCCACTTAGTTATGTCTTCCCAGTGCCTGCCAACTTTCCCCCGACCAGCCCCAATTACACATATATTTTCTGAGAGCCTTCCCTACCTCCTGGAGCCAGTTATACTTCCAGCTTTCCCCAGAGTGGCTTTTGTAGATCTCAGATCAGGCATTTCGTCCTTATCAGTTTCATGCCTCCTAAGCTAAGGCACCCTTACATGCACAGGCTTCACCCTCTGCCCTGCCTACTCCAGACTCTAAGACCTCATGGAATACAGAAACAAAGTTCAAACACATGTCAGAGGGCTCACCCGGAGGTCATTCAGAGTGTGGGGCCATTTTATGAAAGTGTCTCATGAACTTGAAGGCATTAAAATGAAATAATAATCTAAAGGAGCAGACATGGTTTCAGACATTTCCACAGTGTTCCCACTCCCATTGGTCCCATCTCTTTGCTGTATAATTTTATGTGCAGTTTCCCCTTTCTAGCACCCAGTTTCTGCCTTCCTGGGAGCCTCTATGGACCCAGCTCCTAGGAGCTTCTCTTTCCTTTTCCTCAATTCTTTAGTACACCCTTACTACCATCCAGACTGAGCCAATGGGATCCACCTACCATGACCCCAACATCAGTGTCTCCAAGTCCTGCAGCCCTAGGTACAGCCCAGTATGGTTCCTGTGGGGGTCTTGACTCCTATTGAGTTCTCATGCTCAATCTGTACATAGCATGCAGTCTTTTCACCTCTGGGTGCCTCTCAGCACCTGCCACAGCTCACCAAGAGCTCATGCCATCTATTCTGGGTCATCACTGATGTCAGTGTACTCTCTGATAGGTCACCCCTTTAAAGGACCTTTCTGCCGTCTGCAATCTAAATGTTGGCACAGATCCTGTCCCTGTAGCTTTTCTGAGCAGAGAGGATTCTTCTTTCAGGACCCATAGCCCTCAGGACACAATTGTGCTGAGTCAGGCTCCTCATCTGTTCTGCCCACACATTGGTCTTTAGAATTCAAGAGGTCCAGTGAGAGCATGCCAAACAAACAGCATTGCAAAAGTACAACAGAGCGCTTGCAGCTGGATTACGATTTGTCCCTCACCACTGAAAGCTTTCTGTCTTCTAAGCCTCAGAAGCTTTCCCCTCTATGGCCATGGGAAGTGGCAACCATGAGGCCCAGCATCTTGGTAACTTGCAAACTTCCTCTTGAAATTTGTCTGTTCTGCTTCTAAGGCTTCCATGTCAATGTGGCAGTCTCTCAAAGCAATGTCACCTGTGGATGTCCAATCAAAAGAACCACCTGAGAGTAACAGACAGAAATTGACCTTATCAGAGAGTAACCGGTCAGAGGATCTGGGCAGGGAGAAAAACTCAATTCTGACACTATTTACTTAGTCCTTTTCAAACCCTTGATTTGCATGCTCTCTGGCCTTTACTTGACATGTCAGAATTCAAGCTTCTCTGCTTGTGCACCCTTTCTCAGTCCCATAATGAGTTCTGCCAGTGGCCACAGGGCCAGCCTTGAAAGTCCACAGGCTATGCACAGAGTGCAAGTGGTTTTAGATAAGCCATTCTGGCAACTCTTAGCTCTGTTTTTTTCCACATTTAAATAAAATTCCTCCCATTCTTCAGTTCATCTCTCTAGACACAGGACTTCTGGTATTTGCATATTCCTTGGACTGTAAACCATCTTCTGCCAAAGATGCAGTTTCGGTGTCCTTGTTCTAAATTCTGTGGCTCCCTACCAGGAAGCTGGAGCACAGACTGCGGCTCTTGGTGAATCCAGAGCTATTGGTTTACAGCTCAGATGAAAGAGTGAATAGAGGAATTGTCACAAAGAGGCAGTCTGGTGACTTACTCCACATTTCAAAAGCACTGTATGGACAGATTTCCCCACGTTAGGACAATCAAAACACTTCAAACCAGGCCTCTGTCGTCACTGTAAAAACAGCTTCAACTTAGTTATAAAGCTGTGTGAACTCTATCAAAGCTTTTGTTATTTCTGTGAGTTTTTGTTTCATCCTATGACCCCTTGTTGGAAAAACAACAGGCTTCCAAAAACATTTTCTCAGGGCGTATGCACCCTCAAACTCAATGTGTGTCCGTGCATATAACATCAACACGAGTCCTTTAAGGAAAAGTCATCAAGCAAGATACAATTCTATCCCACTAGGGTCTTATTTTCTTAGACAGAAAATACTTTCATAGAGGCAGGGAGCCTGTGCAATAACAGCAGAGGTCAGACAATGTGGTGCTTGTCTCTCCGCCAACAAATGGAAGGCAAGTCTACACCGTGTTCAACTTCAATAGTGGATGAAGTTGTGGGAAAGGTACCAGATATGTGGACAATCAATCCGCAAGATGCAGGAAGCTTCCAGTGCAGAGGAAAGCAGTCCTAGTCAAACCCTCTGTACACAGTGCTTCTTTATTCTTCGATATTACCAACTATTGATTAAAATATTTGGGAAAGATGTTCTTCGAGAATATGCGCATATGATTTCCTTCCAAGTAACACAGCATATGAGTTCTTTATACAGCAATTACACAGTATCACAGATCATCTGCATTTAAAGGATGAAGAAGAATATGTGTAGGCCAAAAGCAAATGCCACATCATTTCATTCAAGTGACTTGTACAGTTGCAGATGTAGGTATCTGGGTGAGGCTCTAAATCCATCTAATTTGGATATGAAGAGATGACTCCCTGATCAGCATTCTTAGGTAAATAGACCCAGGGTGGGAGATGCTAGGTCTGTATGCCTGTCTATAACCACAGTCAAACCAGCATTGATGTCTATCTACACCACATCCATATCTACATCTGCATTTACATCTCTACCCACTTCCATATTCCTGCTTGTACCCATGTACCCACATAGGCATAGACATCCACAGCTATATTTATACACATACTAGATCCATATTGGCATCCATATCTATTACACTGACTTCTATATACTTATCCACATTTCCACTCATATCTAAATCTGTATCAATACCAATACTGTGTCTACAGTCATCTCTGTAACATATCCACCTGTAGTAGCCACATCGATGTTTATACCCATCTCTACATTTGTATCATGTATCTACACTTGTATCCATTTCCACACCCATAGTCACACATATACACAACTGTATGTGTCTAACTACGCACTGTATCTATATTACATCTTTTGCAGATCCCACTTTGTATCCATGGATTGGGCACCAACTCCCCTCTCTTCCTTGAAGGGTTTCAAGATGGTGGGTGAATAGAGGACATGAAGGACATTGGCAGGTGTTCACCCCTGCCGATCCTCTGGAAAGATGTTCTTCATGGGTATGCACATATGATTTCCTCTAAGCAAATCCTGGGTATTAGGTGAGACAAAGTATGGCCTTCTCTGTGGCTGACATGGAATATCCCCACATCATCTAGGAATGTACAAGACAGTCTAGGACAAAGGGCAAATCAAAGGGAAGGGCGGTCAGGTGAGCACTACAGAGGGGTGGCAGTGTCAGCAGTTGATGACACAGATACAGATGCAGATGTAGATCAAGGGGACCAAGGCACCACAGCAGAACTCCCACAGGCACTGCTGAGTGATGGAGCTCATATGCCACGGAGCATGCTTAGTCATACATGCTGCAGCCCACACATGCATGCAGGTCAAACTGATGCCAGCATCTATGTGGAGGACACGTAGGCTTTTGGAATAGGCTTCCTGGGGTGTGTTCCTCTTTGTAAGACCTCATTTGACTTTCAGTGTAGACTTTCCTGTGCAGAGATGACAAAGATAGAGGCAGTAGGGCTTGTATAGCGTCTGGGAAAGCAGTCTGTGCTGGAATAGATGTTCTTGCAGCAGGATGGAGATTCCCTTGAGGAATTAATCATGTCACCTGTCACTCTTAGAGTCTACCAGGGCAGATGAGGAAGCACACACAAAGATAAGGACAGAATCATCAGAAGCCAAAGGGACATGTTGGCCACACTCCAACATGATCTAGCATTTCTTTTTAAAGATACATCCAGCAAAGTCCTTGACATAAAAGATGTAATCTTCCCAGCAAGAACTTTCATTCTACTAGGATCCACACAGCCTCTATGTGCTGAAGTTATATCAAACCATTCTAGTGGTTACCTTGAAGCAATAGTTGCCTTCAGAAGGCAATTAAATAATTTTTGAAAGATCTCACTGTGATCGAGAATCTGATGTCCAGAATCCCAGTTGAAGCATCACAAGCCATGGGTATGGAGAGCAAAACGCTCCTCTCTCCATCAATTTTCAAAAATAATTAGAATACAATTTAGTTCATGTATGAATTAGATTCTATATTTAAAATTTAAACTGTATTATAAAGAAGATAATAGGAAAGATAAAAGGAAAATCACAATCACAAAGAGTCTTAGGATGTCAGTCATACAAAATATTCCCTTGTAATTCAGTAGGCGTGTCTTTAATGTGTTTCTCCTAAGTCTGATCTCTATCTCTATCTCTGGGAACTGGGGTTTGTATACAGTCTTATCTTTGATCTTTAAGCCTACACCTTGTTTTCAGCTAGTCAGATCTATGTCCTCTTGTGTGAAAGGTGACAACAGCCCCCACCTCACTGACTCTGTAACCCTCTTTAAGGTGTAACCATGGTAACACAGTGTCTCACAAGGGTTGATGTTGAGCCTCACCAGTCATCTTACCGGCTTGAGGAAAGTTATTTTGGCCCTTTTGTGATGAAGTGTCCAGCTTGTGACAGTGACAGGGGATGACGTAAGAAGGACCTGGTGTGTGGGATGAAATGACTCAAGACACTTAGGAAATATGAAAAACAAGCTCTACAGGGCTGGAGAGATGGTTGAGAGATTAAGGGCACTTGCTACCCTTTGTAGAGGACTGCAGTTCTATTCTCAGCATCTATCTCATGTGGCTTAGAACTGGTTTCCAGATGTAAGACAAACCCTTGAGGCCCCTAACGCACCCACATACCTGTGCACATAAAAACAGATGAACAAATCTTTACAAAAAAGTTCTAGATCATTACCAAATGTCCAGTATCTAAAAAAATCTGGAATGTTCTGTTTAGGAAGCACTTGTCCCTCCTTTACAAGCCTTATGGGGTGTGAAGCTTCCTGTGCCCTTCAGGGGACGCTACTGTCAGCCCACACCTAGCTGGAATCCTCCTACTTTTAATTTCACCTCTTCTGATATGGCAATGGGCCAAGGCTGCATTGATTTTGGTTGCTGGAGCAATTTCAGGTTCACACTAAAACCGAACAGAAAGCATAGTGTGGTTCATCCCGGTCTGTTCATCTCCACCCTTCCCAGGTTCCTACCTCTAACTAAATTCACACCTATGTGAGATCCACCTGGAGAAGTGATATTACCACACCATTGTCTCCCCCAAACCCATTATCTGCTCTGGGTCCATTCTCTCCTGTCCTGTGCCCTTGGTGGGTGTGTGATGATGATGTGTGCCTTCTACCAAGGTGTAATGTGTAATATTGTCACTGTCCCAGAACTGGCCCATGCTCTGCCTGTTCATCTCTCCGCTGTTCATCCCTGGTAACCTCTGTCTCTGTGCCTGTACCTTTTCCAGAATGTCATGAACTCAGTGCATTAATCTGGGGCTTTGCTATAGAAACAGAATCAATTGGAGACAAGGTGTGTAAGTAAGGAGCAAGGCCATAAGGAGTAGAGACTAACAAACTGTATTCTGCAGTCAGCAATGTGCAGACCCACAGGCCTGAGAGTGCTGATCCACCCACTGGGTCCCAATGCCAAAGGTCCTACTTATTCACAGAAGGCCAACCCTTCATCTAGATTCAGGCTGTCTATACACTGAGCTCAGCTCCTACCAGAAAGAAACATTTACCTTTGTGGTGGGAAGAATGGGGCCTCCTTCCCGGTATCCCAGATCTTCTCATTTGGGGACTCCCTCTCCATGGGGACCTTTTCCCTTAGGGGTCTCATTCCCTCAGCCCCTGAAAAGCCATATTTTAGAGGTATCTTCAATTCCTCAGTGCTTTGTTTGAAGTTTTGATACATGATTTTAAATTAATGTTGTTTGTGGTGAAAATATATATATGCTGTTTTTAGCTTCTTGGTCTGATTTCTCCTCTGCTCTCTCTTCTTATCTCACCAGGGAAGAAATGGAGAGGAAATAAGCCGAGGCTGGATCTGGTGCTGACTATGGGATGTTGTCATAGGTTACACATTATGCTCAGCCACTGAAACATTTGTCCCTTCCCAATAAGTCTTCTGATGCTACTGTCCCCTGGCTCCCTGTCAAACCTCATAAGCATTGTCTCTGTCTGGTCAGCTTATGTCTGAATCTAATGGCATCAACAGGGCCCTGCCTGACCCCTACGGCAGCACATATGGACCATCTTTCACTTACCTATGAAGTACATGTCTTCTGCACAGTCCTCCAGAAGTTACCCTAATGAACTCCTAGCAGGAAGACAATGCAGGCACTTTTCCTGTCCAACAACAGAGGTGAGGAATTGGAGGCAAAAATTGGTGGCAGATACTCCCAGGGCCACAATCCAGGACAGGATAGGGCTGAACTCAGGTTCCTGCAAAGTCTGCTTGGGCCTTGTAATATGCACATGGACTCATGCCCCCTGGTAGGTTTCCAGTCCATTCAGGGGTAGTACCAGCTGCTCTGAGAATACCTTGGGGACGCAAGATACATGTTATAGATACAGACAAATCTTTAAATAAAATGAGCTGGTGTATCTCTAGGAAGCAGTGGAAAGTAGCACTGTTCATAGGAAGGTGATGCCCATGAGGGACATCTGTTCCAAATAAATCAGAGAGCACACAAGTACATGCTACATTGTCCAGTTCTATGCAGACGTAAGCCTTCCAAGACTCAGCTAAAGACTGAACAGAAATTTAATGCTGTCCCAGTCTCTATCCTTGGCTACCAATGCCGAGTCCTTTTCCAAACAGGACCTCAATAGGCCCTGTGTCAGGTCTGATTTCACATATACAGAGAACAGGAGTCAGTCCTTCATTCTCTTGCTGCTACTGCTAGGGGTGAAGCTCTGCATACCCCAATATACATTCTACATAACTTTACGGAAGCAGGCTGAGGCTCTTCCAAGCTGTTTACTCTCAACACCGCTCCATTTCCGTCTGTTTGCAGTGAGCATTTCAGATACTTCTCTTTCAGGAGGATTGGAAAGTCTTTTTCCCCCAAACATGTGTATCATTGTCACCAAACCAAATGCTTGCATCATTCTTCATGACTACCAGGCAGGTGTTGTGTCAACTACAGCATATGTAAGCGGCTGGGCTGGGTAGCACCCGGGACAGGTGTGGGTGATATTCTTGGGGATCTGCTTTCTAGTTCTTTGCCTTTCCATAGCCTTGACCGATAAGACCTGTGTCAGCTGTCAGTCACTCACCAACTGCCACTTGAGAGCACATTTTTCCAGGGCCCTGTTTATCTCCACTTGGAGACCAGAAGGGGTGGCGAGGTGCGTTGGAGGAGAGTGTGAAAGCCATGTGAGGTGCCAGGCAGGACTGTGGAGAGGAATGTGCACCGTGCCTCTGAGCATAGCTACCTTCCCTGGAACATCTTGGTATGTGTTCTCCTTTACTCTTGGAAGAAGGTAAAATGTGCTACTGGGAACAATGTAGCCTGCAAGGGGACATTGCACCAGGCCAGAGGAGTGGAGACAACATCGCCCGCTTCAAACACATGGCTCAAGCAAGTAGCAGCTGGTCCTTCTTTGCTATTATAGGGCCAAACAGGAAACTGAGTCTTTTAGAGAAAGTTGAGAGTTGATGTGACAAAGGAAAACTTGATAGTAGATGTGGCTCAAGGCCAGAGACGGACAGAAGCTCTTATGGATCACAAGCCTACAGGCATTTAAAGGGGAATTCCTGCCCATGGTGCTGCCACCAAGACCAGTTCCAATTGTCACTCCTGACTGCTTCTGGCCTATGTCACTTTTGGAATTTTCCATCTAAGTTATACCAGTTTTCAGAGGAGTAGCTGGATCTGAAGACTTTTTGATTTTGAAGAAATGCACCTCAAACTGTTCCATCACCCTCCACTGTGAACACATCCCAATTCTTATCTCTAAATGGAAATGAAAGCCCCTAAGACTGCACCAACCTGCTAAGAATTGAAAATAGTTGATATTAACCAAGAGTGAAAGAAACCTGTCAAGCTACTCATCCCCATGTGGATCCAGGTACCTGAGGTGAGCGTGGAGTTTGTAGTGCAGAGGGAGCCTTCTAACTCTGGCAGTCATCTTAAGGAGCAGTCACATGGATTCAGAAAGGCTGAGAAACAGGGTCATAAGGTGCTGCTGTGCTGAGGAGGGACAGGCGAGGTAGGTGACTTTCCTCTTCTGCAGAGCTAGGAAGCAACTAAGTGTACACAGGTGAGAACCTACTGGTAGATGCCAGTGTTTCCATGTTAGCTGTGTGCTCACTGCAAGACAAAGATCTCTCCAAGCTATGCCAACAGTACCATGTTGCTTTGCTGACCTGTCTGATTGCAGTAAGCTCCCACACTGCCCACATTGACCTTAAACTCAGAGTATAGCTAAGGGTGACCTTGAATTCTGACACTCCTGCTTCTACCTCCTGAGTGTTAGAATTACAGTTGCACACTGGGATCACACTTAGAACTCTGACGAAGTTAAAGCATCCTACAAACTGACCAACATTCCAGATCCCTGTTACAGTATTTGCAGGAGGAAAAAATAAGGTTATTAGAGCCATACTTTGGAGAGACTCCTGGGCAGGAGACAAAGAACTGGGGAGATGCTTGTTCCCTGAAAGTCAAACTCCTGGAGAGAATACACAGAGACTGTTCTTTCAGTTCTGAGGAGACTGCCACCTGTTCTTGACCCAACAAAAATCCTGTGATTTTTAGGCATGCTAGGCTTAGTTCATACAGACTCACAGTGGTATGACGATATCGGGGGCTTAGGGATCATTCTCTTCAACAATCCTATGCCTTACTTGGGCTGTCTCCACCCACTTGTCTTTCCAGCTTCCTACATCTGTCTCAAACATTATGGAGGAACAGAATTGACAGAGTAGAGGTACCCAGTGGCTCAGGATCTGCATGGTCTTGTATGTGTCTGTGACCCATGAAGCATCGGTCTCAGGCTGAGCATTCTGGTGTGAGATTTGTAGCGGCCAAACCAACCTCAGTCCTCCTATATTCCCATTGGGAGAGGTTTTCCCTTGTGAAAAAATACATTGCTCCAGTGTGGTGGTGTGACTAAAAATGGGCCCTATCACTTTATTTATTTGAATGCTTAGTTTAGCCACCAGGGAGTGGCTCGATTTGAAGGTGTGACCTTGTTGAAGTAGGTGTAACCTTGTTGAAGGGAGTGTGCCACTGGGGGTAGGGTTTTATGTTTCAAACACTCAATTCAGGACCAGTGGTTTTCTTTCTTCTGGCTGCCTGCAGACTCTGATGTAGCATTCTCAGCATCTGTGTCTGTCTGTATGTCACTGTACTCTCCACCATGAGGATAAGGGACTAAACCTCTGAAACCGTGAGCAAAACTCATTTAAATGCTTCTTCTTTTTAAATAAGAGTTGTCATGGCCGTGGTGTCTCTTCACAGCAATAGGACATTGACTTCCAACTACATCTGTGTCTGCTGTACAATGACCCTGATGGTCTTGGAGCTCTCCTTCAGAGACATAGCCTCCCCATCTGTCTTAGTCAGGGTTTCTATTCCTGTATAAACTTCATGACCAAGAAGGAAGTTGGGGAGGAAAGGGTTTATTCCACTTCCACTTCCACACAGCTGTTCATCACCAAAGGAAGTCAGGACTTGAACTCAAGCAGGTCAGGAAGCAGGAGCTGATGCAGAGGTCATGGAGGGATGTTACTTACTGGCTTGCTTCCCCTGACTTGCTCAGCCTGCTCTCTTATAGAACCCAAGACTATCAACCCAGGGATGGCACCACCCACAATGGGCCCTCCCACCCTTGATCACTAATTGAGAAAATGCCCCACAGCTGAATCTCATGGAGACACTTCCCCAACTGAAGCCCCTTTCTCTGTGATAACTCCAGCCTGTGTCAAGTTGACACACAAAACCAGTCAGTACACCATCTTAAGGGAAATGTAACCCATCTTTCTCATTAAGTGCCATGAAGTCACCTACCCTATAGTAAAGACCTGGCAGGCATGAGGTGTGTCTAACTGGAACCAGTGCCACCTAGTCTGTGAATGGGGTGTATATTTCTCCCAGGCCACCTGTTATTGGAGCTTGCATTCATGGTCAGTTCCACAGCAGCTGAGGAAGCTGCTTCTGTTCCTTGCATGCTGGAGTAAGGAAATGCATGTGCTGGAGACCCAGCCATCTCAGAAGCTCACTGAAAACTCTGGCTTAGACCTCAGGATCTTCTAGGCTAGAGCCTTAAAAGTTCTTAGAAGTGTGCAAAACACACCAGCTTTCTGGACAGGAGGGCTTCATGAGAATATGGGTCCCTGGAGAAGGTTTGTGTCTTAGAGCCCCATACAAGCCCCTTGAACCTACTTCTAAACCAGTACAGACCAGCAAAGGAGGTGGGGGGTCCTGCTAGCTCCTCTTTAGGGGATTTCTCTGAGCACCAGTCCTGGATCAGCACAAGGAGTGCTAGTATTGGAGATACGGCCTTGTCGGAGCACATGTGTCACTGGGTGGGTGGGAAGATGGTCTTTGAGGTTACAGAAGCTCAAGCCAGGCCTAGTGACTTACTCTCTTTTTGCTGACTGCAGATCCAGTTGTACAACTCTCAGCTACTTCTCCAGCATCATGTCTGCCTGCATGCTGTCATACTTCCTATCATGAGGTAAAATGGACTAAACCTCTGAGCTGTAAGCCAGTCCCAATTAAATGTTTTCTTTTATAAGAATTGTCCTGATTATGGTGTCTCTTCACAGCAATAGAAACCCTAAGTAAGAAGTCTCTAAGCTTCTTGAAAGACTCTTTAGAGGTCCAGTGCAGCTCTCCATTGAGGCTGAGTAGGTCAAATGCTGGCCTCTCTGGGGAGGAACATGGTTGCTGCCAAGCTCCCCTTTCAACCATTCTCTCTCTCTCTCTCTCTCTCTCTCTCTCTCTCTCTCTCTCTTTTCTACAGTATTCATGAGTTTCTAGTGATCACATCACCCCAATGGAGAATCGAAGTCAGCTGCCCCTAGACCAATTGCAAGACACAGAAGAGACAGCCGCCATGCAGTTGAAGTGGCAATACACAGACCCACTGAGCCACCCTGTGACTGGTCTCTGGGCTCAGCTTCACAGTTGTCACCATCTGTTGGAATAATGAGATGATAGCTGGAGGCGTGGGGACTTGAAAGCAAGGCCCGAGGGGTGAGTGCACAGAAATAAGCCAGAGGCATAAACCAGGGCAGTCAGGACAAGGCCAGACTGCCCCCAGGCCAGGTAAGTATCTGAGAGAAGGAGGAAAGAAGCCAGGAGGTGGAGAGGCTGGCAGGGTGAGTGGAGACCGAGCTAGCTGGAGCACCCAGGCAGACGCGAGCCAGCCACCACCTTCATCACACCTCACATAGATACCATGTTCCAAGATTCTCTGGTCCTCACAGAACAGCTTCCAGTATTCCTGCACTGGTAAAAAGATTTGATTCATGCTTGGCCTGGGATTCAGGGAGAAAGACGCAGACCCCATCCAAGTATGCCATCTAGTAATATGCACTTATTTACCTCTTACATTTCTGGTCAAACTAGCAGAACAGTAACTGTAATAAGTTTGTAATAGAGTACAGGGGGCTAACAGTAGCCCAACTATCTATCTATCTATCTATCTATCTATCTATCTATCTATCTATCTATATCTATATCTATATCTATATCTATATCTATATCTATCTATCTCATCATATACTATGTGAGTACTATTTGAGGATATACATATATCCTCTTTCCCTAGGACATAGAGATATACTCTCATGTGAACAAAGAGTACTTCTATTACTATGTGGATTTCAAGGTAGGGAAGACCACTCTAGATTTTCGAGGTAAGACCTCTGTGCAAAGACAAAAATCTTTATGTGAAACGAGAAGGCTTTGACATGAACTAAGAAGAGGAATCCATATGGCCACAGATGCAGAGGTTAGAATGATGTCCTAAACATCAAGGTGTGCTGGCAGCTGCCAAGACATAAAAGTATCATGAAGACTCTTCCATTGAAGCTTTTGCTGTGGATAAAACTCCCGGGGGCCCTTTGGCCTTTGAACTTTGGCTTTAGAGCACCAGCCGAGTCACTACCACTGTTGGAAGCTGCCCTTTTTGTGTCTCTCTGTGGTGTAGTGGCACCAGGCTTTCCCACTTTGAAAGCACAATCATCCTCCCTGTTCTCTCCAGAGAGCCCAGGATAAGGCTTGAGCAACTCCCACCTCCATGCTCCCTGCTGGAGCTCTAAGTACCTGGAACCAGTGAAGGACTCTGCCTGCCCAACAGATCCTCAGTTCCACTACCTGCTTGTCAAATAAAAACTAAAACTAAAGATCTCACATGGTAAGCTTTGCCTGAGACATTTTGATTCATGGATATTTTGAACAGGCCATGTGTGGTGGAAAATTCAAAGACACAGAGGTATGCAATGGAAGGACAAGAGCCCTGACCCTCACCACCTGCCCACAAAGAAAATGCACTGCATTTGTGTGTTTACATGTTTTGGGCAGTGCTGACATAAAACCCTGGGAAGGGCGAGTGGGACCTTCGGCACGGCACCCCAGGCCACAGCTCTTTTGCACTGCTATTCTAGACTCACCTGCCTTCTTCCATTTTTGAATCCTTAACATTTCCCAGCTCATTTGTAGCCTTCTACCTAGTCTTCATTCACAAACCTTAAAGCACGGAGAGAGACACCTTAACTATCAGGGTATTAGGTTGTGGAAGTGTTGGGGAACAGGGACCCCAGCACACTTGTTTGGGCCTTGAACTGCATGTCTTGGAATATGTTTAGAACTCTCAGTGTTGCGGGATGACTAACAAGACACCTGGGTGGGATGGGTAGTATTTTACTTTACTGTCCTTTTTTTCCATTTATTCTAAGTCACGTGCACATGTGTACCCATGTGCTTATGTGGGTATGTGTGCATGTGTGGGGAAGCTGGGGGTTGATGTCAGGTGTCTTATTGCTTTTCCATGTTAATTTTGATTTTTGAGATAACACCTCTCACTGATTTATGAGATGACACCAAATCTTATGCTCACTGCCTAGCTACCTGATGAGTTAGAAAGACACAGAGATCCTCCTGTGTCCACCCCTCTAGAGGTAAGATTACAGATGTCCACCACTGCACTCAACTTTTACAAGGGTGCTGGAGATACAAGCTTAGATCGCCATGCTTGTGGGCAAGCACTTTAACCACTGACCCTGGAGCAACCCTGGGTGATGCAGAGCTCATAGTAAATTGCACTGGGAGTGACATCTGGGCAGAGGTTTCTAATTCAGGCTTCCCCAGGATAGTGACATACTCACAAACTTAGACTCTGTTAGGTTCATCTGGTTTTGAGAAGGTTCTCATGTAGCTCATGCTGGCCTCTGACTCTCTACATAGCTGAAGATAACCTTAACCTCTTGCCCTTCCTGCCTCCACCTCGAGTGCTAGTATTATAGGTGGCCACCACCATGCCTAGTTTTATATGGTGCTAGGGGTTAAACCCAGGACTTTGAAATCTAGGCACAAAGTCTCCTAGCTGGGCCAAAGCAAGTTTTACTCAGGGAAGTGACAGATACAGTAGCAGAGGTTTGATGCCTTTGAGTTTCCCTTGCTGTGAGCTCCATTTTCTTGTCCAGCCACTCCCTGTCCTTCATTCCCACACCTACTTTCCCCAATATCCCCTGTTCTCATATAGCTTCTGGGGTGAGGCTGATCCAGCTAGCTTTGTCCTCCACCTTCTTCTCCTTGAGTAAATCTCCACAACTACAACAATTTGCTCTGAATTGGTTCAGCAGCTGTGCAAATTTACAAGGTCAACCCAGGACCCTCAGAAGCCCAACTATTTAGGAACCCTGGGGTCAGATTTCAGGTAAGTATGCATTCCACCCCTAACCCACAGCAGTCAGGACTTACCACCCTTTAAAGAAAGATGTTCATTGACTCTAACCATAAGAACTTCAAAGACCTAGGAGGGCTGGCTCCTAGGCTGCTTCCTGATACTTCCTGAACACAGGGTCCTTCTTTGGCTCAGCCATGGAAATGCTCTTGTTATCATGTGGCTGGTGATCTGCAGGGCAAAATTCCTTCCTGCCCTCCCTCCCTTCTGCACTTGTTAGAAGTGATTAATGTTTGCATCTGTATCTAAACTCAGATTACCTTCTGGGACAGAGATGCTGAAGGCCCCCACCCCAATGGTTTGTATAAATCCCAGGTTACTAGGTTAGCATATCATGCCAGTTCTCATGGCGGAAACCCCTGCCTGGAAAAGGAAGAAGCTACATTGGCACCGTGGTCAAGGTTCTGTGACAGAGCCAGTTACAGGTGAATCCCTGCGCATAGACATCACCCAGTCCCTTCCTCCCTCCTCTGTCCTCTGTCCTCATAGAAGGTGAAGGCCCAAGTAGGTTGTACTCTCTGAGTACAACTTATGGACATGGTTATACCTCAGCATCAGTGTAATTTTGGATAAGGCAGAGGTGGAACCATTCCCTCAGTTAAGCTGCCTGACTTGTTCTCCAAACCAGGAGCTGTTGGGGAGTGGGATCTCAGTCTGTTTCTGTTGCCTTCCTTGGGAAAACCCTCATGTAATTGGACATATGGGCCTTTGCTTAGGATGACACATTGTACAGAGTGGCTTCCCCAGCCCTGATCCCTGGGCTTACTTTCCTGAATATACTCCTCACAGATTGCTCCAGATAGCTAAAGGGAATGAGTTCTTAGTACAGGTTTACCCCTCTCGGTCTGGCTCCACTTGATTTACTTCTGCCCTGGGGATGAGCCAGGTACAATCAGAACCAATGATTTAAAAAGAATCTCTCAAGAATCAAGAATTAGACTGACCTGTTCCTCTCCAGCCCTGAGCCTGGGCCAGCTTTTCTTTTCACCCAGAACCTGAGGCAGGGGGTTCACTGTGTAGACCAAAAAAAGCAGAGCAGAAAAACACATAGATGAAATAATGGGGAGCAAGACCCTCCCTGCTGGAAGCTAAACTTTCTGTGTAATCACAGTGTAGCGTGTTGTTCCGCCCTGTCAGCCTGTGACTTACTCGGTAGCTTTGCAACAGAGCACAAGATCATTTGCCACCAGGTCGAACATATATGCAACATGAGAAGTCCCTTGAATTATGAGACCTTTCTCCTTGGTGAGGGAGAAATTATGCAATGCCTTCCTTCCAACCTCATTGTGAGATTCCAGGGATAAACCAAAGTTCATCCTGGAAAACAATGAGTTTATTACAGAGCAAAGGGTGATGGTTCACAGACATGAACACAGGTGACATCAGGACAGCCACACTGCAAAGTCTGTACTCAGTATCATGATGACTCTCCATGGTTACCTGGATGGATTCCTCTCCCTTATCATTTACCAGCCTATATACTCTAGTCTTTCCCCAAGCCAACATGCTATCATGCAACTGGTTAGATGAGTGGCTAGATACTCAGATAATAGTTCTAGGACCCTGCCATCCTCCTTTCAATAGGGAACATCAACAGGCAACAAGGCTGGGGCGGGGGGAATGACTTTTTTGCAAGCAAACTGGGCCCATGAAGATGGCAACTGTTTGGTTCAGAGGACAGAGCTGTACAAGGCCGTGCTGCCCTGAGTATGCTAAGACTTTTCCACTGTAGTGAGCTGAGATCTGTGGGGTTCTCTCCATAGTTTAGCATCAGTTTTGGGGAAATACACAGGAGGATTTAAAGGAGTCATAATATTATGATGGCTTGACTGGATTGGGTTTGCCTGGTGACCCATCTTTGAGGCACCTATGAGTGCATTTCCAGACACTGGCTGAGGGGGAAGTCTCGCCCTGCATGTGGGCAGGACCAAACTGAGGGCTGAAGCCCTAGACTGAAGTCCTAAGAGAAAGCTCTAGGAGAAAGCAAGGTGAACACTAGCATTCTTCTCTCTCTGCTTCTTTTAAAAATATTTTATTATTTATTAATATTTCTGTGGGTGGGATAAGGGGATCTTGTCACAGCACCCATGTGACAGCTTTGTAGAGACCTTTCTCTCTCTCTCCTCATGTGAATTCTGGACATGAAGCTCAGGTCGCTGGGCACCTTCCTGCTTCTTGACTAAGGATGCAATGTAACCAATTACCTTATATTCCTTCCCTTATACCTCACCCTCTGATGGATGGACTGATTTCCCTGAAACCATGAGCTAATTATATGAACTCTTCCTTATGTTAATTCTTCTGGTATTTTGTCATAGCAATGAGAGATGTAAATAATACAATGTATCTAATACAACGTAACCAATGTAACTAATAAAAAATGAATATGAAGCCCTCCACTAGGCTGAGAAAATAGTATCACTACTTCTGGAAAGAGTTCATGAAATTCTTGATGCACACACTCTTGATAATCATGCAATGTAGGCTGACAAGGTATAGACATAGTGCATGAGACACATCAAAGCCCAAACTTGCTGCTCTGTGGGGAAATTCCTTAATGTGGCCAAGGAGAAGTCAGGGGCATAGCCAGGACTTGAGGCAATGGTAGGGAAAAAAGCAGGCTGCAACCCCAATACTGATGACACTATGCACAGGTCAAAGCTCACAGGCGCATTGTTTGCCTGTTGTTTTCATGTATTGTTGCTAGACCTGGGAGTGCACAAGTGCGGGCTACTAATTTTTCTGCATAAAGGCTAGAGAGAAAATCATGACTTTGAGGTAAAGTCTACCTGAAGAGAAAGGACTGCAGTTCAGTAAGCCTCTCATATGAGTGTTGAGCCTGCAGTAGATTGGAATAGCATTACTAAAACAACACCAATTATCTGCTACTTTCTCTACAGTTTTGATATGGTCCCGGCTGTACAAGGAAGAAGAGAATGCTAGGTGAAATCATTCCCAGTAACCCAATATCTCTGAATGACTTATTCTGAGCATTTGGGTCTCCTTCTGGGGATTTACCTTAATGATATCATACCCAGTGAGTCTGTTTTAGATCAAACTAGGTTAAAGATCATGACTGTCAAGAAATGATGTCATTAGATCCCGTTACTAATAAAGTTGGGGTCACCATGAGTACAGGGCCAGCTTGGAATCCAGGCTTTGTTTATCTTCAACCTGCACCCAAACTTAAGCCCAAGTGAAATCTAGACACTGAGAACTGACGGAAACCTAATAACTTACAGATTTGCCTCGGATAACCAGCGTGCAGGGATGTGCCATTTTCTGTAGTTTTTACATCAACTTAAATGAGCCTGTAGTAAATTTGTATATTTCTACAAGTAATACACCCAGTCATAACTTACATCTTATTGTATAAAAATATTCTATAACACCAGAGAAAGGAATTTCTTTTTTTTTATTTTATTTTTTTAATTTACATTCCAAATCACTTCCCCTTTCCCGTTTCCTCCCTCCCCGAAAGTCCCATAAGCCCCCTTCCCTCCCTCTTTTCTCCATTCAACCCCCTCTCATTACTCTGTCCTGGCGTTCCCCTACATCCAGCCTTTCCAGGACCAGGGGTCTCTCCTTCCATCTTTTTAGAAATCTATTGATATGCTGATTGTGTCTAGGGTATTCTGAGATTCTGGGTCAATATCCCCTTATCAGTGACTGCATACCATGTGTGATCTTTTGTGATTGGGTTACCTCACTAAGGATGATATTTTCAAGATCTGACCATTTGCCTAGGAATTTCGTGAATTCATTGTTTTTAATTGCAGAGTAGTATTCCATTGTGTAAATATACCACATCTTCTGAATCCATTCCTCCGTTGAGGGACATCTGGGTTCTTTCCAGCTTCTGGCTATTATAAATAAGGCTGCTATGAACATAGTGGAGCATGTGTCCTTATTGCATGCAGGTAAAGTCTCTGGGTATATGCCCAGGAGTGGTATAGCCGGATCCTCCGGAAGTGTCATGCCCAGTTTTCTGAGGAACCGCCAGACTGCTTTCCAGAGTGGTTGTACCAGCCTGCAATTCCACCAGCAGTGGAGGAGTGTTCCTCTTTCTCCACATCCTCGCCAACAACTGCTGTCTCCTGTGTTTTTGATCTTAGCCATCCTGACTGGTGTGAGATGGAATCTCAGGGTTGTTTTGATTTGCATTTCCCTAATGACTAAGGATGATGAACATCTCTTTAGGTGCTTCTCAGCCATTAGATATTCTTCAGGTGAGAACTCTTTGTGTAGCTCTGTACCCCATTTTTTAATAGGGTTACTTGCCTCTCTGGAGTTTAACTTCTTGAGTTCTTTGTATATCTTGGATATTAGCCCTCTGTCGGATGTAAGGTTGGTAAAGATCATTTCCCAGTTAGTTGGTTGCCGCTTTGTCTTTTTGACGGTGTCTTTTGCCTTGCAAAAACTTTGTAATTTAATGAGGTCCCATTTGTCTATTCTTGATCTTAGAGTATAAGCTATTGGAGTTCTGTTCAGGAAATTCTCCCCTGTGCCCATATGTTCAAGGTTCTTCCCTAGTTTCCCTTCTATTAGTTTCAGTGTGTCTGGTTTTATGTGGAGATCTTTGATCCACTTAGAATTGAGCTTAGTGCAAGGAGATAAGGATGGGTCAATTTGCATTCTTCTGCATGTTGACCTCCAGCTGAGCCAGCACCATTTGTTGAAAAGGCTATCTTTTTTCCACTGGATGGTTTTAGCTCCTTTGTCAAAGATCAAGTGACCATAGGAGTGTGGATTCATTTCTGGGTCTTCAATTCTGTTCCATTGATCTACATGTCTGTTACTGTACCAATACCATGCAGTTTTTAACACTATTGCTCTGTAGTACAGCTTGAGGTCCGGGATACTGATTCCCCCAGAGGTTCTTTTACTCTTGAGAATAGTTTTAGCTATTCTGGGTTTTCTGTTATTCCAGATGAATTTTTGAATTGCTCTTTCTAACTCTATGAAGAATTGAGTTGGGATTTTGATGGGGATTGCATTGAATCTGTGTATTACTTTTGGTAAGATGCTCATTTTTACTATATTAATCCTGCCAATCCATGAGCATGGCAGATTTTTCCATCTTCTGAGGTCTTCTTCAGTTTCTTTCTTCAGAGACTTGAAGTTCTTGTCATACAGATCTTTCACTTGTTTGGTTAGCGTCACGCCAAGATACTTAATATGGTTTGTGGCTATCGTAAAGGGTATTATTTCTCTTACTTCTGAGAAAGGAATTTCTAAGGTTTAAAAATACACAACATATCACAGACATTCCCAAGACTAAATAAGAGAGGATGCATGTGAGGAAACAGACTGTAGGGCTGAGAAGATAACTCTGCAACATGATTGTCCTACAACATGAGGATCGTGAGGATCCAAGTTCAATCCCCAAACTCACATAGAAAATGCAGGGCCTTGTGTAGGGATTGTGATGTAGATGTATCTATTGGAGTGGGACACCCCATGGGGTGAAAGATTATAAAATCTAGAGGACCAAGAAGTCTGCTGTGAAATTGTGTCTTCTGTATTTGACAGGCAAGTGACACCCATGAAATCTCAACAATATGGATGACTAAACAAGATACCAGTTCGCATTCCAAAGCAGGTAAATCTCACAGGACCATCTCTAGATGAAATGCAGCAGGCCTTTCATCTTTTGCTTCATCTTCATTTGCTGAGAAAGGGGGAATTAGTTTTCCCTAGAGATGAGCCCCTTAATTGGTTATTCAATACTAAGTGGGTTTCCCCAACTCAAAATTCTCAAACATGGAAAGCACCAGAGGAATGATACCTCCAAGGTTGTTCTTCTCCCTACACATACATAAGTGCATACTCATGCACATACATATGCACACATACACTGAAGAACCAGGCATAGGTGGGCTTTCCCACAAAGTCAAACCCATCACAAAAGGCAATCAGACAAGAGGGTAAAGCTTTGCTTTCCTTGTATCTGGGCCTCTTGTAGAAGGTGTTACCTACAACTAGGCCTCTCCATTTCAAATACTTAATCAAGATAAACCTTCCAAAGTGTGCCCAGAGTCTTCTAGATGATTCTCAATCTTATCATGTTGGAAATCAATAATAACTATCACAAATATGGAACCTAAGACAAGTGGAGCCCAAAACCAGACTCAGTGCACAAGCCTGAAAACACGAAGCATCAGACAACTTGACTGTCATATGCAGAGCACTCTTTGCAATGAAAGGAGAGCATTATCTTCTGTAGCCATGTGGTAAGTTGCCTTCACAGACCATGCTCTGCCTTAAAACAGCACAAAGCATATTCTCTGAAAAGTGGTATTGATGCCCAAAGAATAGGTGTATAACTTTTAGACAGTCTCTACACATATAAAAATAATTATTTATAGAACTACACTACCAGTTAATCAAGGAAGTAACTCCAAAAAAAGAAATTGAAGCCTTTTAACTGACATCACCTGCATCAGTTTTTAATTTGTAGCTCAATCAGTCAAGAGAACAACTCTGGTATCTATGAACATTGTTATCAGAGAAGATAAATTCAAAATCAGCCTCTACTACGCTAACAAGGTGAATGCATATGAGAAAAAAAAACAAGCTCAACAGAAATACATGATACAAATAAGAATCAATGAAAGCTTAGAAAGAAAAATAATGGGGGGAATTTGATGAAGACTAAAGGTTTTCCTTCAAGACTGTAAGTAGAAGGGATACTGGAGTATCAATGATGGGGAGGGTGAAAAATCTCTGGCAAGACTGAGGATGAAGAAAATAGCACAAACTGTTACTAGTATGAATGAAAGTCATTCATCATGAGAGATCTTAGAGGTAAAACTGTGGGACTCTAAGTGCCAGCAGTATAATATACATTAGTAAAAATGCTTAGATGAATTGACAAAAATGTTCAGGAAGACTTTGATCTAAATAGACACATAGACATATGTCTACTTTACTAACAATCTTACCACAAGGAAAATTTAAGCCTAGAAATATTTCTTTATTCAGACATGGTCTCATGTATCTCAGGCTGACCTTGATGCTACTACGTATTTCAGACTGTCCTCAGTGTTACTATATATCTTTGACTGACCCTGATTTTGCTATTCATCCCAGGCTGACCTCGATATTACTATGTATCCCAGGCTAACCTTGATGTCACTATGTAGCTAGGGATGACCTTGAACCTCTTGCCCCTACTCTCTGGGTGCTGGGATTGTATTAATGTGACATCATACATAGTTTTTGTTGTGCTGGGATAGAACTCAGGGCATTGTGCATGTTACACAAGCTCTGCCAACTGAGCCACATTGCCAGACCCTTGCTTTTATTTATGTTTAATTTATTTTGTTTTATTTATATCTAATTTTTAAAGGACTATTTAAAAGAATTATCATTCTAAGCCTGAGACACTTCTTTCAAACAGGCAAGAGTTAGGGACACTCCCACTTCACTTTATGAAGTCTCTAGATAAGGCCCTGATAACAAATAAAACCCCAATAAGCTCTATCATGATCAATGTGGATTTATCTTCAGTACAAAATATTGAATTTATGCATAAAAGGTAGTGAGTTCAGTCTACCATGTTAACACATAGGAGAAAATGACAGACTGATAACAGCAAATGCAGAAAGATTTGTCAAAATACAGAAGTATTTATCCTGAATGCTGTACATGAGAAGCCAATACAAGTTTATCCAATAATCCGAGGTATACACCAAGAGATTTGCATCTAGAACCTGTTCCATGTGAACAGCAGGTGTTTACACCACAGTATGGACCAGAACACCGAGGTCTAACAGCAGATGCTTACACCATAGTATGGACCAGAACGGAGACCTTCTCTCTCTGGTTCAATGCATTCTTCTCTCAGAGGCTCCAGATGACCCAGTGAAGCAAAGAAAGGCAAGCAGATGGGATAGAAATAACCTCGTGGGCTGTCACCAATTTTATGATGTGATGCTGCAAAAGCCTCAGGGATCTAAGAGGCAAGAACTGGAGCTAACTGATGAAATTGGGGGCACTACAGAATTCAATAGCAAGAAATCGAAATGCCGTTCACTCAAACTCTTTTCAGTTCACTAAAACTGAAAGAGCAACATTACTGAAAATGCCACCTGTGTAGTAATAATATAGACATTCAACACTACATTGGAAACTACAAAATTCTATTAAGGACCATAACAGAAATTTAAATGAAGGAGAGATATACCATGTTCATGTGTTATAGGCTGCTGGTTCTCCCCAAATTGATTTCTTTTTTTTTTATTAGATAAATTCTTTATTTACATTTCAAATGTTGTCCCCTTTTACTGCACACTGCAGCACTGAGCCTTTCCAGGACCAAGGGCCTCTCCTCCCTTTGATGTCCAACAGGCCATCCTCTGCTACCTATGCGTCTGGAGCCATGAGTACTCTTCGGTTGATGGTTTAGTCCCTGGGAGCTCTGGGAGTACTGGGTGGCTCATATTGTTGTTCCTCCTCTGGCGCTGCAAACCCCTTCAGCTCCTGGTTCCTTTCTCTAGATCCTCCACTGGGGACCCTGTACTCAGTTCAATGGCTGGCTGAGAGTGTCCCCCTCTGTATTTGTCATGCACTAGCAGAGCCTCCCAGGTGACAGCTATATCCGGCTCCAGTCAGCAAGCACTTGTGGGCATCAATAATAGTGTCTGGGTTTTGTAACTGTATATGGGATGGATCACTAGGTGGGGTAGTCTCTGGATGGTCTTTCCCTCAGTCTCTGCTCCACACTTTGTCTCTGTATCTCCTCCTGTGGGTATTTTGTTCCCCCTTCTAAGAAGGACCAGAATATCCATTTGTTCTTCCTTTGTAGTTCTAATACTGACACTTTTTCTAGAAAGTTGTGCAAGGACCTGAAATTTATTTGATAAAAGGAAGGTTAAAAATAATATCCAGGCACACTGAGAGGAACCAAGTTGAAGGGTATGCTCCACATGAATCCAAAATCCAAGTGCTGTACAAACATAAAGAGGTAAGGTAATGTGACACAAAGAAGTAAAAAGCCAGATGTAGCCATGGTGTTTATAAGATGGTCTTCAAAAAGGAGGCCATCATGGACCCTGAAACAGAGTTGGTATACAGTACTAAAATATGTGAAACACAAAATGCACATACTGGACAGCTCATGGCAGACCCGAGCCACCTCAAAGCAGACTTGAGGCCTGTCTGTGAAGTTACCAATAAGTCTTGTAGCAGAGAAAGGAAGCTTCCTCTCAGTTTTGTAGAAAGGAAAGATTTCTTGGCAAAAAAAAATTGATTTCAGTCAAAGTTAAAATGTCAGATTCAAACCTGGAATAATTAATAATTCTGTTTACCACAAGTCACAGAGATGCTAAAAATAACAAACTTTAAAGTACTTCCATCCAGAGGCAGAGGAAATGACCGAGTGAAGGCTGAAGGGAAAGCCAGCAGCATGGGAGGGAGTCTTGACTGCTATTTTTCTAGCAGAAGAAAACTACTAAGGATGTACTATAAATCAATACATTAAACCTCAAAAGAACAACAGAGTGTTTATTCCATTTCAGGGCTGAAGATGAGCCTTGGTGGTTAAAAGCACTTTGATGCTCTTCTAGAGGACCCAAATTTGCTTGCCATCAGTGGCTCACAAAGGCCTTTAAGAAGCCCTCTTCTGGCTTTTGAGCATACTGTCCTGGCATATGCAAACACACACACACACACACTTAAATAAGAAATAAAAAAAACCCAAAGAACAAATAATTTGATCATAATGGGCAACAAACAGAATAGACATTTCAGAAGAAGTACGAATGACCAATGCATCATTAACCATCAGGAAATGCAAATCAGAAATATCAAGAATCCATCTTATCAATGTCAGAATGGACTGTCATGGAGAAATCAAAAACTAACAGTGCCAGTGAGGACATGGAGAAAATGGAAGACTTACTCACAGAATTTCCATAATGGAAAGCCGAGTAAAGATTCCTCATAAAACTAGAAGTGTTATGTAGCTATACCACTGGAGGTTTGTGACCCCCAAATGTAAGTGAGCATATAATAGAGACATATGAACAGCCATGGTTGTCATATTCAAAAGAAACAGCTCTTGGAAAAAGACTTGCACCCAGTCTGGCACAAATGAAAGAAGGAAGGGTTTTGGTATCTGTACACAATAGGGTTTTATTCAGGCACATAGGGAAAAATAGTATTTTGTTTCAGGAAAATAGACAAAATGAGATAATATTAAGGAAAGCAAGCCACACTCAGAAAGATAACTATCACATTTGCTTTCCTATGTAGAATCTAAGGAAGGAACCAAGCAAATAGAAGGGAGTTCATCTTAGTCAGGGTTTCTATTCCTGCACAAACATCATGACCAAGAAGCAAGTTGGGGAGGAAAGGGGAGGAAAGGGTTTATTCAGCCTGAATTTCCCCATTGCTTTTTATCACTAAAGGAAATCAGGACTGGAACTCAAGCAGGACAGGAAGCAGAAGCTGATGCAGAGGCCATGGAGGGATGTTCCTTACTGGCTTGCTTCCCCTGGCTTGCTCAGCCTGCTCTCTTATAGAACCCAAGACTACCAGCCCAGGGATGGCACTACCCACAAGGGGCCCTCCCCCCTTGATCACTAATTGAGAAAATGCCTTACAGCTGGATCTCATGGAGGCCCTTCCCCAACTGAAGCTCCTTTCTCTGTAATAACCCAGCCTGTGTCAATATAACACACAAAAGCAGCCAGTATAGAGTCTATTAAGAAGGATGAAGGGAACCTTGAATAGGAGGGTAAAAGACTATTAACATGAGCAAATTATATTATGTGCTTGTGTGGAAAACCCTACAATGAGGGACTAGAGAGATAGCTCCAAAGTTAAGAGAATACCCTGTTCTTACAAAGAAGGTAGATTCAGTTCTGAGCACCCACATGGCTGCCCACACCTATCTATAACTCCAATCCCAGGGAATTCAAGACCCTTTTGTGCACTCTATGGATATCAGGGATGTATGTGGTACATACGCGTGCATTCAGGAAAAACACCCATACACATAAAACAAAAATAAATCTTTAAAAAACAGCAACACAATGAAACTCATTGTCTTGTCCAAGCAATACACATTAATAAAAATGAAAATATGGCTGAGTATATATCTATATCTATATCTATATCTATATCTATATCTATATCTATATGTAACAGCTCTGCTACAGTTTGAATATAAACTATCCCTACAGGCTCAACCAGTTGGTCCTCAGCTAGTTATACAGTCTTTGGAGGTTGTGGAGTCTTTGGGGGACTGTGACCTACTAAAGAACTCGGGTCATAGAGAAAAGTTCATGGGGCCACATCTTGGCCCTGACTTCTCAATCCCCCTGTTTACTGTCAACCATGAGACAGAAAACACTTGTGCGGCCATGACTCTCTGCCCACATGCATGGGACAAATGACATGGGCAGGCCCATGATGCTGTGAGCAAAGTAATCTTTCCTACTTTCAATTACATCAGGTATTTTTTATTACATCAGGTATTTTTTATTACATCAGGTATTTTTTTTTTCAGAAGCAAAACAACACAACAGTAATAAAAAAAATAACAACAACCACAAAACCTGAAATAAAAGACCCCAAATAAATACAGTTGTTTTTGCTACAGAAGAGGCATCATTTCTGCCCAAACCTGATTTTAGGGTTCTAAAGCCTTTGGAATTGAATGAGAAGAGAAATTTGGCCAAGCAAGGCAAGAGAAATCTAGGATAATGTTGTAGAAGAAACACCGATGGCCACCTTTACTTACATGCCAGGGCCATGCAGTTGCAAAGACATCTCCTACCGAAGGACCTAATTGAGGACTGCCTGAGAGACCAAGGATTGCTGATGCAGACAATATCAGCCAATCAAGAACTGCTGTTTAGAAGAGATGCTTTCTCGGGACCAATGGGAAGCAGGTGGAGGGTATTAAAGAAGCTTGAAGCAGCTTTCAGAGGAACTTGCTGCGGTGTTTCTCATCTGCTCCTGGAGTCTGTGTCATTGATTCTCTGCCACCTCATCTCCAACCCCCAAAGGCAGGTAGGGTTGGGCAGTGAGTAGTCCAGGGCACAGGCAGCATCTGGCTCCCATAGGAAAATCTGGTTGGAGTTTAGAAGACCAAGTAAGAACATAGAGTATTGTCAGGCCTGTGAGCATTCAGACAAGAGGAAAGGTTTTGTTGAGAATTGTACTAAAGGCTATGTGTAACATTCTGTCAAATAATTGGGCTATAGTTTCCCTGGACTTTCAGACTTTGTGGGAGGCTGAATTTAAAGGTGATGGGTTAATTCACCAGAAAGAAGAAACATTAAACTGTCCCAGCTCTGGGGTTTTGCCATGCTCATTTCTTGATTCTTTTATCAAGGTTGATGGTGATAATTGGGAGTAAAAAGTAGCAGAAGGATTAGAACATGCAGTTTGTCCTGAGAAGAATCTCATGGAAAATTGTGAACTGAGTGTATGGGGGGTGTTAATGAGATCGGTGCCATCAAATAGAAATTGGACATCTTAAAAACTGGTTTTGCTCTACCCAAGGATATAAAGCTTCAAACCCATAATGAAAGCTGTTATCTTGAGAAGATACTCACTTTGGGATGAGTTTCACGCACAGGGTGCCTGTGGAAGTATTTTCCCTGGCTTACTTGCCCAAGCACACAGAGGTTCCCGTGATCATGATCCATGGAGACAGGAGTACCCAGTGGAAGCCCTTGGCATCTGTGTGATATTGATTCAGAATATTCCAAGAATGTAATCATTATAATCATGGAGATTTCTGCTTAAATATCAAATGATTGGGCGGCTGGGAGATGTGTGGCAAGAGCTGCATCTCGACAGATACCTTCTGACTGGCGATGTGTGGAACTGTGAGTGGGAAGCCACAGGTGCAGTGGAGACCCCAGAGAGGTGGAACAGGTACCTAGGAAAGCACCAGAGACCGAGTGGAATAGTCATCCTGAGAGAGGCCCTGTGGGCTTCAGATGACAAGGCAGCAGGGGTGGAACTGCTGATGCCTGTGAGCTCGCACCCAGATGCTCTGCACTGCAGGTGCTAAGCAGGTGTTCCTTGTGACAGCTCAGCCCTTGCTCTGAGCACATCCTTCCTTGCTCTTCACTCACCCCTCCATTTTGGAGCTAGAACATTCATTCTATGCCAGTGTATCTTAGAAGTATGTCACTTGTTTTTGACTTTATGGGAGTAGGCAACTAAAAGTTTGCCTTGAGTCTCAAAGGAGACTTTGGACTTGGACTCCTACAGAATGTCGGAGCTGTTATGACTTTGGGGATGCTTGAAGATAGACTAAATGCATTTTGCATTATGAGACAGCCATGAGACTTTTTGGAATGGGGCAGAGTATGATATGATAGTTTGGATATAAAACTTTCTCCAAAGGTCCAGGCGCATGTATTGAACATTTACTCCCTAGTTATTGGCTCTATTTGGACCACTGTGGAAACTTTCAGATGTGGTGCTGGGCTATATGAAGTAGGTCAACAGATAGGCATGCCTGGCTGCTGTACCTTGCCAAAAGCTTCTCTCCCCAAACCCAAGCCCTACTCTCTCTAGCTTGTGTGTGCTCTCTCCCTTTCTCCATAACTCCTTCCCTCCCTTCCTTCTACCTTCCACATCCATAAGTGTGTAAAAAAACCTCCTCTTATATTTATTCCCAGCACCAGGTTGTTTTGTTCAAGTGCATAGGGCCAAGTAACCATGAACTGAATCCTCTGAGAGAAAAAAAGGGATGAAGTATCCAAGAACAAATGAAGACAAATTTGGTTTTATAAAATCACATCAAGTATAAAAAAAAAAGATAGCACATCTCTAAGTGATTAGCTGGAGGTATGGGAGAGCGTGCTAGAAATCCCAACACTTGAGAAGCTTGGGGCCAAGGTGAATTTAAACCCATCCTGGCTCCATGGTGCTAGAAGAGAACAGCTTGTACTTGCTAAAACAAAACAAAACACATACATACACATACAACACACTGTAGTTGCCTAACATTGTTAGATTTCAATGAAAAGTGAATTAAATTAATCATAAGTTAAAACTTCCAATAGAAATGCCAAGACTGTTGAAAGTCTGAAACCAGAGAGAACTGGTAGAAACAGGACATCTGTTTATTGAAAATAAAAGTACAAAGCACAAAAACATCTTGCAAAACATTTTGAGTGACTTCTCAAAATTTTACACATATCACCCCACCCTATGATCCAGCAACACCATTCCTAAGAATTTATCCAAGAGAAATGAAATTGCATCACTGAGGGGTTGTTGGGTGATGATACTTCACTTATAGGCAATTCTTTAGACTGTGGAAAATTATATTAATATATAGAGGTATAAGATGTGTGTTGGTTCACTGAAGGTTCCAGATCAAGGGTTGCTTAGTGTGTAATGACCATTCAGGACCAACGCTGCCTGCTACACAGTGAGGGTTGTGGGGCAGGGACTTCTTAGTGCATAGTCTCTTTTTTTCTTAAGAATTTTTTTTTAAAAAATTTGAGATTATAATTTAATTATGTTATTTCCTCCTTTTCTTTCATCCTTCAAAATGTATATGTGTATAATTGTGTGTGTGTGTGTGTGTGTGTGTGTGTGTGTGTGTGTGTGTGTATTCCTAAGCATAACTTGTTCAGCCTATATACTGCAACCTGGATGCATGTTTTCAGGGCTGACCTTTGGTACTGGACAACCAGTTTGTATGCTCTTCTCTGGGGAAAGACATTTCTCCCATTCTCAGCTTTCCTCATCAGTATATGGTCTTCTTAATACAGAGTGATAGTTCCAGACTGTTGGCTGCTTATTCTGCTATGATTGATTGTCATTAAAGATCAGGTGCCTACTTTGTGCATGGTTAGGGCTCTGGAATTGGTACCTGTCTGGTGTTCAGTGCTGACTCAGGACCAGGTATTTCTTAGGGCACAGTAAAGGCTCTGGACAAGGTACTTGTCTACTATACAGTGAGGATTCTGGACCTTCTTGTCTGGCGCATAGTAAGGGCTCTGGACCAGGAACTTGTCTGGTGAACAGTGAGGGCTCTGGATCAGGTATATGTCTAGTGTACAGGGAGGGCTCTTGATCAAGTACCTGTCTGATGCACAATGAGGACTCTGGACCAGGCAGTTGTCTAGTGCACAGAGAGGGTTCTGGATCAGGTACATGTCTGGTGTACACTGAAGAATCTGGATCAGATATCTGTCATTTATACAGTGAGGGCTGTGGATCAGGCACCTGTCTGGTGTACAGTGAGGGCTCTGGGACATGCACTTGTCTAGTGTCCAGTGAGGGCTCTTGATCATGTACTTGTCTGATGTACAGGGAGGGCTCTGGATCAGGTAGCTGTCTGGTGTACAGTGAGGGCTGTGGATCAGGTATTTCCCAATGCACAGTGATGGTTCTGACCAGGTACTTTCCTGGTACAGTGCTGATTATGGACCATGCGTTTGCCTGTTGTGCAGCGATGATCCTCAGTTTGTTACTGGGGTGTTTGCTACAGAGATGAGCAAGCATGGTCCAAAGGCTTGGTGCAGAGACAGAGCTGCTGCAAACACCTGCCCAGCTACCTGTCTACACTCTATGCTCTCAACCACCATTGTGAAATAGAAATGGTCATATGTGCATTTAGTGGTTTAGGAAACTATGTATCATTCTATTTTCTAAGAAGCTTAAACCTTTAATGTCGCAGTAATGAAAATAACTATAACTGCAAAATAAGATGAAACCCAATTGTGGATAATGAAACAACAGCCTATTGAAAGTTTGGAGCATAATATTTTATGGGTTAAACACTCTTGATTCGAGAGGCAGTAAAAATGCTTTTGAAATAAAGCCTGACTTTCCATATGCCCACCCCACCCCACCCCCCATCTCCATGGAGAATAGCTACTTAGAAAAAGCTCTTTAATTCAAATAAAGAAAGGATAAGATGTTTCCAGAGAAAGCATATGAAGATGGAGTAAGGTACATCACCGAGGAAGCATTCGCAGAACACGCGGGAATTAATATACCATGTGCGGTAGTTGACACAGCTCATTCTGAAGCCGATAAATCATCCATAGGAAAAATAAACACCCACTAAAAGGAAATAGATCACACTGGAGCCGTATACGTCAAGCACGAATCGGATGTGCTTGCCACCTGTTGACACAGCATGGATTTTCTGCTGAAGCAGACACTCCGTCCAGTAAATCAAGTGCACCCCCGTGGAGACAGGCCTGTGGTCTAGGTGGCCACATGCTGTGCAGGTACCTGCATTCATGCAGTGTGTGTGGACTGCTGACAAATCCGGAGGCATGGCATATCAGAGCTCCCAGTCACCGAGCCATGAGACTGGGAACTGACTCGTGAATTAGCAAGACAGCCGCACCAGCTGTGCATGACATTCGACTTAATCTGTGTGACCCAGATAAACAACTCTTTCTAAGGTGTGGAAGCTCACCCCTGTGAGTCTTGCCTCACAGTGGGGTCTGTCCCCCTGTGAGTGTCACCAATCAGCACTGGGGATCTTCTTCTAAACAAAATGTGGCAATGGTGTGAATCCCAACTGACAACTCAGGACATAACACTCCCTAAGAAAATCCACCACTAGGTTCCCTCAAGGTTTTCTCTCAAGACTGTCTTTCCCTAGTGCCTCACTGTGGACTCAGATTTAGGTGATGGAGATGACACAGAGAGCAACACAGAAACAGAGCCTCCATGGATGGCCTATCACTGAGGAAAGTAACATGACAAAGAGCCAGGGCTGCTGGGGAGATAGAATCAGGAACTTTTATGCCAGAACCTTCACTGTGATGTTCTGAAAAGGAAACAGGAGAGCAGAGTGGACAGCACAGGACAGCTGGTTGAAGAAGCCTGATAGCCATCACCACAGAGATGTTACACTAAAAGGTGTCTGGTTTCTGGCCAAGTTCATTCAAGAGCAGAAGGTCGTTGGTGATAAGTGGTTTGATAGGTTGAGGCTGGGTTCAAGAGCAAGGGTTTAAACAAAAGAAGTAAGATCGTGGTGCACTGCCATCATTGTTTTTAAGAATTATCTGGCTTTGGAGAAACAGACTCTCTCTAGCTCTGTGAGGAACCCAAAGGAGAGAGTGCCCAAAATATGCAAAATAAGAAACCCATGAGCATGGTTGACCCTGGCAGAAGCAGAGGGCAGGCAGATCAATACAGTACCTAAGACATTGTTAGACAATGTTATAGCTGTGTGAATTCTGCCAGTGTCCAGGAAATGTGAAGGCAGACTACATGGCCCAGCCTTCAGTGAGTCCCACTCTCTCTTGGCCCACTCACTAGCACAGCCCTTGTAACCCTAAGATAGTTTTCCTTGATTCCAACCCCTAGAAACCTAGAGAAATTAAGTAAGAGGATACTGAGACATTCATCCTGGACCCTGTCTCCATAGACAGGACATAAGGACCAGTCCACAGAAACCAGAGCTCATAATGGGAAAGTGGCCAGCCCTGGTTCAGAGACATTTTCTTTGCTGTGCCATCTGTAGGCCCAATAGAGCCTCAAGTCTCCACACATCCTTTAACCTTTTCTAGTTCCTGAACCATTAGTGATAGCCAGAGCATCTCAGGATGCCATGGCTCCATTTTGTCCACTTTGTCTCTCAGAGGAAAATGGAGTCCCACTCTTCAGCACAAGTGATAGCGCTTCATTGAGAAACAAGACATTTCTACATGACCAAGTTCAGATAAAGTCAGGAGAGAGATGGACCCTGTGCTGCATAGCTTTAGTGGTCAATTTAAAAAAAGAAAAATCAGACTCACAGGGCAGAGTGTCAATGTGTTTGTCTCGATCAGGCTGGCCTATGGGCATGCCACTCTCTCCAGGGACTGCTGAGAAAGTGGAAAGCCATTAATGGAAAGGGTGTGTTTATGACGGGGAAAGGCCCTGTGCCACCTCATTCATATCAGTGACTCATTCACAGAGAACATCCCAGCTTACTTTACTCCCCTGTGTATGTTCTCCAACATGGAGTCAGCTGCCACCTGGTTCTGTCTGTCATTCATTCAAGCATTCAGAACTGGAATCTGGTAAGACAGCTTGGTTGCCACACAATCATCAGCAGCTTGGTTCAAATCCCCAGAAAGTGGGTGTGCTAGTTGAGGTCTGTATTCCCAGTGCTGAGGTGATAGAGGCCAACGGATCTCCAGAGCTTGTTAGGTAGTTAACTGAATTCTGCAACATACCTACCATCCTAGGTATCTTGTACCTATCTCACTTTTTAGATGAGTAACTAAGGTGTGACAGGCTATAACTGTATACTTGTATGCTTGGGGTATTGGAGTAGAGTTAATTTTCCGTACTAAACTTAAAAGTTCAGTTAAAAATCATTTGGGTGAAACTGATGAGATTCATGGTATCATGTAACATAAAGAGGCCAGAAATTGAGAAAACCAGCCATACAATGTGGGAAAGGAAACAAACCCTCAACAGAGCCTACTATACAACCTCTATTCTCTTGACAATACTTCTAAAGATGACTCCAAATCCCAAGGTCCCTTAGAATAAGTCTTGCCATTGGTTGGGCATTGCACTCTGACATTACATTCAGGTGTTGTTTCAGTACATATAGACACAGAATCACTTCCCCTGAGTAACAAAGTTCCCTCCAAGTTCTTCTGCAGTTGTCTTGTCTTCCAGGCCAGCTTGATGCCCATCCTGTCCTGTATGAGCAGGGTCCTCCAAAACCAGCACCAGGCTGCCTTGAGATCCCACCTGTATCAAGTGCCTCCTATAAGAGCACTTTGAGAATACCAGGGGTGAGTCTCCTCGTAGCAAACATTATCATGAAGGTATGTATGGGGCTGAAAGTATATTAGTTACAAAAATGGTGTGTGTGTGTATGTGTATGATGCATGTTTATGTGGGTATGTTCGTATCTGAAACAGGGAAGTCAGTATTGATTGTCTTCCTTGTTTATTCTATCACTGAATCTATCATTGAACCTGTAGTTCGTCAGTTCATCCGGACTGCATGGCCAGTGAGCTCCAGGAATTCTCGGGACTCCATTTTCCCACACTTGTATTAGAGAAGTATGCTACCACATTCACCTTTTTTTAATGGATGCTGAGGATCCAAAGTCAGGTGTTGTGCTTGTGTGGTAAGCGTTTTACCTATGGGGCCATCTCCATGGCCAACAAGAATGTATCTAAATCTCGAGTTAAGCCCATGTGATATCAGTCTCTAAGTCTGTAGCAAATACCAAAAGCAAAGCAACCTGAGGAAAGATGTATTTGGCTCAGAGTTTCTAGGATTTCGGTCCATCACACAAGAGGGTGAGACACAGCAGCTCATGCCATGAAACTAGAAATCAGAGAGAAGATGTCTGGCTTTCTCTTCTTTCTCCTTTTATTCCAGCAGGGACCATGGATAATGGGGATGGTACCACCCATATCCAAGTGTCCTTTTCTTCTTATGTAAGTGTCTCTAGAAACATCTCCACAAACAATACCCAGAAAAGTATGCCTTAGTGATCTCTAAGCCCATTCATGTTGATAGTCAATGTTGGCTTTGAAGACCACTCTCTGACCTGCTTGTCTCTTCCATTCTGCTCTTGGCTTTCTTCCTCTCCTGGTCGCTCTTGAATCATCCAGCAGCTGCTGCTGCTTTAGTTGGCAGGCATCCCAGCACAGTTGATTTCACAGCTTGGCCTGTGCATTGCTCTGTTGTCTCTGCCACTGCTGAGCTACCCAGAGAGCACCATGGGTACTTGTCCCAGTGTTCTCTCAAGACTGGGACAGTGCTAGCCACTGAGGGAGACTGGTCTATAATCCTAGAGAAAGAGCTAATCCATTTGTGAGCTGGTTCTTAAAGAGATGGCCTAGAGTCATCACCGGCAGAATCCCTCAGCACAGCTAGACAATAGGATGGCTTTCCCAAAAAGTTTCCACAATGAGAAAGCCATGTGGCTTATCCAACATTGTGGATCTCTGACCTCTATACATCAGCTACTCAGAGCCAAAGGCAGTTAGAGCCCACAGAAGTTCTAGCTGAGGCAGTTATAGACCCTGGCCACTCCAGACCAGTCAGGGCAGTGACTTCTATTGGAGCAACACATGAGTAGCTTATTTGGTTTCATTATAACAATAGTTTTTTTATGGTTTTGTTTTGTTTTGTTTTGAGACGAAGGTCTTGCTATATATTCCTGGCTGGCCTAGAACTTTGTTGACCAGGATTGCCTCACACTCACAGAGATCCACTTGCCTCTGACTTCTAGAATTATATATATATGAAATCACCCTTCCTGGCTCATAGTGACTTTTGACTATAGCCTTCAAGTCAAGTGTAGAACCTAGTGACATTCAGAGGTGATGACAGTAGACCCATTTCAAGGCTTTGGATATCTCCTTAAATCCTCCTCTGGTTGTTGCCACAAGTGACCACCCAAGAGTGGTCTAACCTAGTCTTAGTTTTTTTTAATATCCTCCTCAAGTTTAATATCAACCCACCTAGCCCAACTCCAGATTGACCTTTTCTTCATACTGTGTACAACCATAACCTCAATACTAAGCTTAACTTTAAGATATATCTTAATATCAGTCTCACCTGTAATCATCACCCTAACACTTGCACCACTTACTGCTGACAGGGTTCTGGTTCCCAGGCACTGAAAAGGGGTCTACAGAGCCTACATGCTCTGTCAGCTACAGAGGCTGCAGCTATGGACTTACCAGGAACACTGCTTTGAGCCTTTAAAACCCAAGTTGTGCTTTACTTTGATCATGTTGACAACTCTCCAGGACAGAACCGTCCTTGTCCTGGAGGAGAAAACAATCCCAAGACAAGAAGTCACACCTGAACTATTATGTCTTAAGGCACCAAAGAGTTGGCATAGTCATATAATGATGAGAAGAACCCTGGAGCGTGCCATCCTTGGAGGAACACATTTATGATGTTAGAAGGTTAAGGCTTCTGTGAATACTGAGTGTCAGGAGTTCTGGCTGCACCTGGCTTAGCACACCCTGCTCTTACCATATCTGGCCCTTTTCCAAGCACATTTTTCAAGGAGTCTACTTTACTCTATTCTCTTGTCTTGTCTATCACTGAAAATGTTTATCCTCAGTGGCTATCTCCACCCTTGGCTTGCCTAGCCTGATCACAGCTGGCCCTTCCCCAGGACCTCATATAAGTCTGTTCCACCCTTTCTCAGTTCTTCTGTAGGACTGACCAAGCCTGGAATATCTATGTATTTCAGAAGCCCTGGGCAGGATAACTTGGCAGGCTTAGAGGCAGTGCAGAATCAGATACAGCAGTGACTCAGCTCTAGAACATTTACTTTACTCCAGAGCCAACACCTACAGAATTCTAAGCCAAAAAAAGCCCTCAGTAGTTGCAGCTGATTTATGACTGGTGTACCCAAGCAACTATCTCATTGAAAGGGCAGTGTATAAAACTAATAGTCTCTATGAGATAATTCAGGAAGTCTTTTAGCACACGTTTGGCCTGAGGTCAGTCATAATCATACACATGTATGTGTATTGTGTATGTGCACTTGTTATGTGACAGGAAGTCCAGGAATGGGAGTATGATCATGAGATTACAGAAGGACACAGGGAAGAGTACAGAGGAGAGCACTGGCTCTTCCTACAATATACCAGGCACCTCAATGGGCTGAAAAGACACTGTCAGAAATTTAAACGAAAATAATGATTCCACTATTCTAGTTTTACCGAATAAAGAGTCCTGAAATAGCTGAGAGACCAAAAATGCAGTGAACACAAAAAAGGCAAGCTCCTAATTAGTTAATACAAAACATGCTGAATCCAATTAGAGAGTCCCACAACTCACATTCTATATTCTTTCTGAGCAGATGAGAACAAATACATCTTTAAATCAATACTGTATCGTTGAGCATCCAAACTCGGTCTAAAAGCGGGGAGGAAAGATCCCAACAGGAAACTGCTGACCCTACTGAGGCTGGGCTTTGTGTCATAATTTTCTCAACCCCCAAGAGACTGGCAAAGAACTCTGAGTAGCTCATTAGCATAAGGCTGGCTAAAATCTATTGATTTTTTTTTTTACCTTTATAGAATATTCTGTTTTCATTAGGATATGCTGAGTTAGGACTGTTACCATCCCAGGCTCATTTCCCCCCTGGTTAAGCGGGAATCCATGTCCTAATGAGGACACACCTTGCAGGAAGCAGGGAGGACTCAGCTTGGCTGTCACTTATTGTCACAGTGTTCTGGGACTCTTCCCTCTGAATCCCGCTAGGTATTTTTAGAAAGCAGCAAGGTATTTAATCCTCAATAATTTGACTTTTCCTCAAAAGGACAAACTCATTCATATGACTGTCAATTTAATCCAGTCCCTCTGCTGTTGTATTGGGGGTTTGATTGTAACATTAAAAAAAATAAAACTTAGCAGAAATGAGACAATTAAGACAAAAATGCCATGGCTGTCTTGATCTGAGTCTCTGAAGGCAGCTCTAAATTTAGAAAATGCAGCATAGGCAGAAAAGTCAACATGAAGCCAGCATTGGCCACCACTTGTCAGGCTCCCATGGGTCTGAATGGGATGCTGGACTTTGCCTTGAGCTTGGTCAGGCTGACTTAGCTGACCTCTTGCCTTCTGAAGAACCAAGCTTAAGAGAGCCCCCAGGTTTTTGTACTTCAAAGGAGCAGTCATTATAAGGTTTGATGGTCAGTCTTGAGTTATGTTGAGTCCATACTTTGAGGCTCTGCACACACATCTGGCTATGAGTAAACATACATGTTTAAGGGGCTAAACATGGAGAGTGTAGGGACTCTCAATGGCCCGTGGTGCCCATGCTCTGTTGAATTGATACAGTCTTTTGAATGTATAAACAAAAGGTTCAGAATAGGGCTGCGATCCCCAGGAGTATGCATACCTAGGTCTCTGACTTTCCAAGTTCTGAACACACTGACTTTACCTCTCCCAATATCAACACCCAAGCATCACCCTTCTAGACATGCAGGGCCCAGGGGACAGCCTTATCTAAGATGGCTTCTCCAGTCTTGGTCTGGAGTCCTGCTGTGTGTACAACAGCTTGACTGAAGTGCTTGAGAGCCTCCTGTAGTCCATAGTTCTCTTAGAAACCTCAGTGTTTATCACAGAATGGTTGTGTGGCCATGATGCTGATTACACTGGGTTCCCTGAGCAGGCTTGGCCAAGAACTCCTTTGTGGTACCCATTGCCAATTGCTGCCACCATTTCTTTGAAGAGAGACTGAGTTCCAAGTAGCTCCTGAACATCATAAAAGACCTGTTCATGTTTGAAGACCTACAGTAGGACCTTATCAGTACTCCATGAGTTGTTGAGGGCTGGGCTCCTTTTGTCCTGACTAGTCAGTACCCACAATGCTATTACCTCTTTGATACAACTACTCAATTGAACCTAACTCTATCTAGTGGTCACTGAGAGCCCTTCTGGCCTGGCCTACTTTCTCTCCTGACCTACTCCATGGAAGAGGCATCCTCAACATCTGTCCAGCTATCCATCTATCTTTCACATCGTGCTCCTGGGACATTGGGAGAATTGGGAAGGCACAGTGTTAGGACATTCATAAACTTCACTTTTCCTTAGAAATTGTATTGTGAATAATGACAATAGAAAAGAGAATACAATAAAGTTTAGATGCTTTCTTGAGATATTTCCAGACCCACACAGTAAACTGGTTCTTAGGGGATATGCTTTAAATTTTCATGGCTATCTGAAGCCTCTGAGGGTGATATAGAAGGCATCCTGGGGGAATCTTCAGTCCTGAGAAGCCTGACTTCTCTTGAGAGTGGACTCAACCTGACATGCTGGGAGGTTTGGGAAAAGTGGCCCATTGCTTACTCTCACATCCCTAGAAGAGATGGATATCTCAATGGTGAGGTATTCCCAGCAGACCTGACGAGGCCTGGTCTAGAGGATTAGAGGGTGGGTTTCCTAGTGTAAAGCAGCTTATTGGTCAGGCCTTCTGCCCAAACAAGGTGTTGATAATGCGGTGCTATCAACATTTGCTCTCAACCCATTTTCTGCAGTTTAGAAACAATACTAAATTCTGACCTGAGAAGGTATACTGTCTGATAAACTGTGGCCACTATAGATCTAGTGTCTGACATAGGCCCTGCACAGTGTCACTCAGACCCACTCATACTGTAGAGATGGAGAAGCAGCTATGTACCTGTTAGAGTCTGTTAACCAGCAACCCAGGAGGGTACTATTTTGACCTCAGGGAGCACTCCATGAAGCAAAGAACCAGTGAGTACTTTGACCAAATAAGGACCTTCAGAACTGAGGACTCCACCCTGCAACATAGAAGGCATACCAAGAAGCCTAACACCATATTCCTTAAGTCTTGGTAGAAGTGCCTGCCTTAGAACCAGGTGCAGGTCCAGCCTCCTGGGGAAAGTGAGCAGTGAATGAGTGGAGGTCTCTGAGATGTGATAGCACCTGTCTGGAACATTTGTACCCTCCCAGAAACACAATGAAGTTTCCTTTTACTGTGACAAGATTAAGAAGTAGGGCCTTCATGGATTAAAGACTTCATCTAGGGTATGGCTTAGTTATCACAAGTGGACAATTGGTCTCAGGAGTGGGTTTCTCTAGAGCATGGTGATCATCTCAGGAGTGTTTTAGTTATTTCTAGAGTGGGCTCATCACCTTAGCAATATGTTAGTTATCTCAAGTGTGGGTTAGTTGCCACATGAGTCGACTAGTTACATGGGGAGTGAGTTACTCAACTCAGGAATGGATTAGTTATATCAGGAATAAGTTAGTCACTTCAGGAATAAGTTAGTGCAGAAATTAGTTTGCTACCTAGGAATGGGTTATTTGCCCCTTGAACACTGAATAGCTATATGCTGGAAGAGCCACAGTTCAGAGAATACAAGCAATCCCAAGCCTATCATCTTTCCCTGCTTGAGACACCCTCAGGGTGACTCTATACTCACCTTCCTTTCTGTTCTCATAGGTGCCTCAGTGATTAAGAAACCATGACTGACCAATCTGCTGGGCTAAACAGTGTTCCTCTAGACATATATCCACCTAGAACTTCCGACATTGACTTTGCTGAGAAATGGCTTTGCCAGGAGGACTTGCTAAAAGGAGCTTGTGATAAGCAAGCTCCCAAGGAGCTCTCGAGGTCCCAATGCAATATCTGAAGAAATGTAGACCTATGGAATCAGCATAGACAATGGCTCCTTATGGATGTGAGGTGACCATAAGCCAAGGAAAGCTAAGTACTACAAGCTGTACCCAGAAGTTGAAAGATCCATAAGAAGGTATTTCTTCTGAGGAAAATTTCTCAGCTGCATTTTGCTCCTCAATGGTGAGAGCAGTCTCCACCATTCTAAACTACCAGGTGTGGTGACATGGCACAGTCTCTCCAGGAAGCAAATGGTACTGTCATCTATGATCAGTTTGGTCCCATCTACTGTATGACACATTTTTGTGCCTTTCCAGTTCTCCAAGTCCCAACCAAGCAAGATATGATGGGAAGATCTGCTAAGACAGGATGTGACTGGTATGGTTGTGTATCCTAACAACAGTCAGGATTCCTGGGGTTCTGGCTCAGAAGAGCCGTTACATGTACCATGAAGGCACACGTGACTGAGAACACACAATGAAAGGGATGTCCTTTTAAATAATTGCTTAATTATCCAGAGACCTTAAACGCTACTTGGAGTACCCTTACGGCTGTGAGAATAGAAGGAATGTTCAAGAATGTTCAGTGTAGTGTTCTGTTTTCCCTTTTTCTTACATCTGCCCAGATATTTTTAACCAAAACAAACAAAACAAAAAACAACAACAACAACAAAAAAAAACCTGCTTAGGGTTAGCATCCCCAGTTACATCAAAAACTATGGCTTCATCCTTCACAATACTAGCTACTACTGAGTCCCCAGAAATTAACAGTGCTCCACAGCACTGCAAGGAATAGTCCACTCAGTAATGGGAGTCACTTTTCGTCCAGTCTTGGCCTGTATTATTCATCAAACAAGGTTATCCAGGAAAACTGAACAAACAGATGCATGTACATAAACATACATTTAAAGAAGTAAGTACATGTGCAAACACATAAACACAGATATACATATATACTACATATGCTGATAGATAGATAGATAGATAGATAGATAGATAGATAGATAGATAGACAGACATACATACATAGATATAAGATAGATAGATAGATAGATAGATAGATAGATAGATAGATAGATAGATAGATAGATAGATAGATAGATAGATAGATAGTTGAGAGATAGACATTCGTATATACATTGAGACAAGATCTCACTGTCCAGATAGGGCTGAAAGTTAGTATGTAACCTATATAACCTTCAGACTCACTGCCAATCTTACTGTTTCAGCCATGCAAGTGCTAAGTGTCTTCAACATCACACTTGAATACTCTTTCTTCTCTCTCTCTCTCTCTCTCTCTCTTTCTCTCTCTCTCTCTCTCTCTCTCTCTCTTTCTCTCTCTCTCTTACACACACACACACACACACACACACACAAACATACCTTTTTGAAACAAGATCTCATTATGTAGTATGTAGCCCAGGCTGGCCTTAAACTCATGCCAATCACCCACCTTAGCTTCCAGGATATTGGGACTGCAGGCATGAGCCATCTAGCACATGTGGCTTGAAAACTTTATCAGAGGAATAATTTAAAATTTTGCTAGTATTCAGAATTTGGCTAGTACAGGTGGGAATTCTGAGTCTGAAGGCCTCCACATAGAATGGCAGCTGAGAGCACAGGTAGGTGTGGGGCCAGTCTTCAGGAAGGATTTCTTCTTCATGACATCTGAAAAGATAGTCATCCAATCCTGAGTTGAATGAAGAAAAGCCCTGTGTTGACAAATGCTGACTACCCACAATGTGGCTCTGGAGACAATATGGTCTTTGGGGAAGATCAGTTTGGGACCAGGTTCTTTAAGCACCAGGTGGAGAGAGGTCACACTGACCTGCTGGCTGCACCTGGGTAAATAGGATAGGGGCCTCTGTTGATTTAAAGACGCTGCTTTCTGAGTGTGGGTGATGACCTAAGTTCCATGGTGAAGCCTAAAACCCAGCAGTCACTCCAGCAGGACAGCATGTTGTCTAGCAACCACAGGCAGCCTCAGGGGAGCAACTCCCAGGGCACATGGGTGGCAGGTGATCCCTGATGGCTTATTTAAATAGCATCATTCTCGAAGCACTCAGGCAGCGGGTCCACGCTCTGCTTTATCTATGGCTGCCCACACGATGCTGAGTCCCAGCACTGAGCACCTCTGTGGTTATTTGTTTTAACTGAGCAAACATGGATTTCCATTAAGAACTCCGGTCAACTCTACTGAAACCTTGGAAAAGGCACACACAAAATGTTTTAAGCTTCGTGCCTGCCCGGATCCAAAGGACAGGAACTTCTGGTGCCTCTGCATGAAGAGGTGGGCGCAGGTGGCATGAATAACAATGTCATTGTAAATAGACAAAGATGTCATCCTAGACATATTGGCATGTAGACAAAAATATCATCATTCATGCATGTACCAGGAAAGAGAGGAACAACCTCAAATAAACAAACTATGCTTGATGCAGTGAGACCATTTTGAACCTCAAATGTTCATGCTTCATTGATAAAATATAACCCTAAATTCAGAAAAGAAGTTGAAAAGGAACAATTACTTGAGACCTGTTCATTTCTTCTGTTACATAGTATGAGAATAGATTATTTACATAGGTTTGTCTTTTTCACCCTTTTTAAAACAACAGTATCTAATTTATACAGACCTGAGAAGAGCCTAGCTGTTCCTTATGGGGCTTTGGGTTTCCTTTTTAATTTATTTTATTAATTTATTTTTAAGACAAGGTCATTGTTCATAGCCCTGACAAGTTTAGAACTTATAATCCAGGCTAAGCTAATCTTGAGTTTACAGTAATCCCCATGTCTCTGATTCTGGGTGCTGGAACTATAAGCATATGCAGCTATATGATTTGCTTATTCCCTGGGTTTTAATATGTTAACATTTCTTCTGGCAACTCAAAGTCTATGATGGCAAAGATACTGATGGCAGAGACAGAGCTATGTGGCAAAGGGATTGCAAGTATGAGCGCCTGAATTCAGATCTCAGGCATCCATGTAAAAACTGAGTATAGTAGCAGATACCTACAATGTCAACCCTGGGGAAGCAAACTGATCCCCAGATCACAGTGGCCAGCCAGCCTAGAGAATCGGTAAGATCCAGACTGTGAGAGACTCTCTCATAAAAGTAAGGTGGATTTCTATTGAAGAAGACACCAGACATGGCTCTCTGGCTTCCACATGCATGGGCACACATGTATACTGCACAAATAAATGCATGTGCAAACACACACATACATTTAATGGCAGGTGTATGTAACCCTTTGCATTTTGGTCAATATGCACTATGATCAGTTCTTTGTTCATCAGAAGAGATAAGCTGCATGGAAAAATCAAACTAATACATGATTTGTCCTTTTGAAAATAAATCAGCACTCTCTGCAACCAGCTGTCCTACTGTGTGGCCGCTTTTGCTCATGGTGAGGAAACAGGACCATGACCTTGCCAAGCCCAGGTATGCTACATGGTAACTGTTCATTTTGAATGACATTCTGCTCTGGAAAGTAGTTTGAGACCTAATTCTCTAAAGAAAAAAATGTCCTCCTTGTTTCAATACACCCTATATGTTTATCTTTTAATTGCTCCCAAATGCTAGAACAATTGTTTTTACATGAAGCCAATATTTATTCTAGGGTAAATATTATCCCAGAGTGCCTGGGGCAGTCTACAACTCACAGGAGATGATGCTTCAAGGACAAGCAGGATGAATGTGCCTGAAGCTCTGCCATAGACACTCAACCTTCTTTGCATATTGCTCTGTCTCAAGATTAAGAACACATTCCTTCTACATCCAGTTAGACCAGCACCACTGTTGAAGATGCTTCCTTTTTTCTTTTTTTTTTCCATTGCATGATTTTTGACTTCTTTATCAAAACCAAGTGTCCATAGGTATGTGGGTTTATTTCTGGGTCTTCGATTTGATTCCATTAATGATCAGCATGTCTATCTCTGTACCAATATCATACAGTTTTTTATCACTACTGCTCTGTAGTACTGCTTGAGATCAGAGATGGTGATTCCCTCAGAAATTCAGTCCTACCTATCCATGATCATGGGAGATTTTTCTATCTTTGGATATCTTCTTCAATGTATCTCTTCAGCAACTTGAAGTTCTTGTCATACATATCTTTCACTTGCTTGGTTAGAGTTACACCAAGATATTTTATATTATTCATGGCTATTGTGAAGTGTGTTGTTTCCTTAATTTCTTTCTCAGCCAGTTTATCATTGTATAAAGGAGGCCTACTAATTTGTTTGAGTTAATTTTATATCCAGCCACTTGGCTGAAGCTGTTTGTCAGCTGTCAAAGTTCTCTAGTAGAATTTTTGGGGTTAGTTATATATCATTCACAAATAGTGATACTTTGACTTCTTTTCCAATTTGTATCCCCTTGATCTCCTTTAAATGTCTTGTTGCTCTGGACAGAAGTTCAAATACTACATTGAATAGATAGGAAGAGAGTGGGCAGCCTTGTCTTGTCCCTGATTTTAGTGGAATTGCTTTATGTTTCTCTCCATTAACTTGATGTTGGCTATTGGCTTGCTGTATGCTGCTTTGATTATATTTACATATGTGCCTTATATTGCTGATCTCTCTAATACTTTTAACATGAAGTGGTGTTGGATTTTGTCAAAGGCTTTTTCAGTTGCAGATTTCCATTCATCTGGTCACATGTTCTATCCCTCCCCACACCTGATCCTGAATACCTCTGTTCACCTCCTCCTCCCCCTCTCCTCTCCCTCCTCAGTTCCCTCCCTCCATCTGCCTCTTATGACTATTTTATTCTCCCTTCAAAGTGAGATTCAAGCATCCTCACTTGTGCCTTCCTTCTTATTTAACTTTGTTGGGTCTCTGGAGTATAGCATGGGGTCAGTGCCTGATGCGCTGCTCACTGCACAAAAGGAGTTGATTCTGTGTGTAGAATAATGCCAGTCTTTTTCTACTCTCCACCATGAGCCTGCTGCTCTTGGTTAACATTTGAATCTGACAAGTGCTTGTAATTTTGAGAAATAAAATAGAAACACAAAGCAAGAAAATGGATGAGGGAGAGAGAGGGAGAGGGAGAGGGGGAGAGAGAGAGAGAGAGAGAGAGAGAGAGAGAGAGAGAGAGAGAGAGAGAGAGAGAGAAAGAGAGAGAGAGAGAGAGAGAGAGAGAGAGAGAGAGAGGGAGAGAGAGAGAGAGAGAGAGAGAAGGAAGGAAGACATCAGGCCCAGGTTGCAATATGCATTGGCTTCAAGCCAGCTAATGGTAAAGGACCTGTATGTGAAGTACCTGTCATGGTTTGAGTAGGACATGTATTCCAAAATTACAGGTGTTAAAGGACTGGTCTACATCTGGCTGGACCATGAGGATACTTACAGCAATAGACCAGTAAACCCACTAATGAGTTCATACTGATAAAGTGGGGCATGGCTGAGAGACACGATCCCAGACAGGGTGTCTGTGAGAGATTGATTTGTCTCTTTCTTGTCTGTCTCTTTTGCTTTCTCTTCCTGTCTGCCATGAGTTCAACATCTCTCAGCTCTACTCCCCTCTCCACCATGATGCTTTGTCTTAGTAAAGGGGCACAATGAAAGAACCAAGTGACCATAGACTAGAATCTCTATAATCCTGAGCTGAAGTCAATCTTTGCTCATAAAGCCTCTTTCAGGTATTTGTCTCAGTGATGAAGTCAAAATAACTTGGAAATTAGGGCAGAAAGAGGACATATCTGTCAGGATTTGGGTCATTTCTGTGATGTTTGTAATATTGTCATAAATAGTCTTATAGGCTTCATTCAGAGGATCTCACAGTGACAGGTGAAAGACAGTGCAATGAGGACTCACCATGAGAGAGATGCAACCAACTTCAACCACGGCTGGCTATTTAGTGGGGCAATGAGGAGAAATTACTAAAAGAAACATTGAACATGAGTGTTCTGGCTAAGTTTACTTGATAGGAGTATTGCAGAAGGCAGATAATGAAAGCAGTTACAGAATGCTCAGAGGGTCAAGGTATTCACAGTACATTTGCAGAGCAAAACCCTGCTCTGAGTGTGATGGATGAGAGGGCAGTGGTGGAGCACAGGTTGGAGTCCCAGGGCATTGACAATGGAAAAATCATTAAATCCTATAGGCCTGTTGAACAAGCATTTTATATAGCTTTTAATAAGAAGCCATTGCTAATCACCTGGGTGAGCCCATGGTGGTGTGTATTGTATTTGGAGTGAACACAGTGATGCACTGGTTTGGAATGACACTACCTCTGTAATCTCTCTCTCTCTCCTCTCTCTCTCTCTCTCTCTCTCTCTCTCTCTCTCTCTCTCTCTCTCTCTCTCTCTCTCTCTCTCTGAGCCATTGACTCTGTGTAGTCTTTCAACCACGGATTGCAATGGGCAGGAGAAAAATATTTTCAAAATGAATCCATGGGGCATGAAATACTTACCTTTCAAAAATTACCATTCTGCTCCTATTTTACATTGATATAATGAATATACTTTGCTGTTTTAAATTAAACAGCTGAATTCTATTAGAAAAGATGTTGGTTGAAGATTTAGCAAGACCTTGTCAAGTATTAGGGATGAAGGCTGACGGTGGTGAGTGAAATCCCCTTACCTGCCATCTGCAGAAATGTCCAGTGAGGGTACCTGACATGGAAGGTGTCCTGATGACTTTGGGTGTTATGAGATGCAACTGTGTCATAGAAAACTGTGCGTGGTAGGTGCCACATGAAGAATCTATGTGTTGATGCATATTGATAGTCTAGTGAACTAATGTGGATCTCACAGATGACTGTGGAACGCTGAAGGTTAAGAGTCGTCTCTAGTTATCCATGGAGACAGCTTTTTGCTTCCTTACCCTAAGACCCACAATCATGACTACTCTAAACCTCAGATATAATGTGTAGTACTCTCATATAACCTCTGAAATCCTTCTGTATACTCCAAATTGTATGCAGAGGAAGATGAAGACAGAGGAAATAGTTTTCATACAGCATCAGTTAGAAATTGGTACAAGTGGACCATTGATACATTTGCCTTTCACATGATCTGTGCTGATTTGAGTCTGCACATGCAGAAGTCATGGGAGCAGAAGGCCAGCACATTCAGAGGCTTTGACAATGATCCTAGCATGATGGCCACATGGGTAGTAGTCAGTGGAAGGCACTACTGCACAGCTGAGCATCTCTTCTTTCCAGCTTAGTAGGAATCATTTGTAGAGGACCAGCAGAGAACTTCTTATAGCATTATGTAAGATGTACTACCATCAGCATATTGGATTCTAAATATTGGCTCTGGTGTGAGTCTGCATCAATGCTGGCCCTGAAGGTCTGGACAGCGCTCTGAGAGCTCCACTGGGGGGACATATAGTAGGCCAGAAAGTGCTACCTGGCAATCCTGGCTTTATTCTCTTCTCAGTTTGCTTCCCCAAACCTCAGTTTCTACATCCTCAGTGACCTTCCAGCCTTATATGTTAGAGATAAGAGCTGCAGAATCCTTCTGCACAAACTGGAACTGTTGTTGTTGTCCTTGTTGTTGTTATGAAAGTTAACTTCTTGGAAAAGCATTCCTGAAATTCAAATGAATGAGAAATAAACGTTTTGTTGTTGTTATTGTTTATTTGGTTTTGGGTTGTTTTTTGTTTTTGTGGTTTGTCTGTTTGGTTGGTTGGATGGATTTTGGGTTTTGTGGCTAGAAGGATGACTCAGCTAAGAGCACATACCGTTCCTTGGGAAAGACCCATTTAGATTCCAGTACTTCAATGTCAGCTGACAACCAGACATTAACTCTAACTCCATGAAACTGGAAATCTTTTTCTGGACTTCTCAGGCACTGCACACATGCAGTACACTGTGGTTCTGTTTTCTGATTCTTCACTTGGGGTGTCTAGACATGATTCACATCAGGTGGGAAAGGATGAATCAATGAAAATATGAACTGGTGGGTCATCAGGGTCCTGGTACAACAGTGAATTTGGGGTGGGATAGGCGTGGGGGTGTCTCCCCAAAGATTTCAGTGTTACAGCTCATTTTAAAAACAGTCTTCTTAGACAATAGTTAATGAAATAGCTTGCACTCTTTATTTATAGTGAACAAGGACAATATAAACCTTGGAAAGTGGGAAGAGGTTCTTCTTACAATGAAGTTTTATTGGATAAGGTTTAAGGTTCTGGGGATTCCTCATTTGCATGAAGAGATATTTCAGGATAGTGAACATGTAATTTCAACATGGATTACTTGACATTCCACTGATAAAGCATTGCTGTTGAACTCCCCAGATAAGATAGAGAACTAGAAACCATGCATGGATGACAGTCCTTCATCCCTGCATGGAAGGAAGTTCTTCATTTTGGGCTGAGCTCAGGGAAGTTATCCAGACATAGTAGACTTTGACCTTATGTAGCAGGGTTTCCCAACAGTGAACTCATATACACTCAGGGATATACATATACACACAAAATAATAAATACATCTTTTAAACTATTTTGTTTTGTTTTGGATTTAAACATGAACATGGTATTTCTACTGTAAATAAGCTATTAGATGATATCAACAGCAATTCTTATATCAGGAAAAGCTATGCTACTTTCAAGTAGAAACTTTTATCATAGAGAAAACAGTCAAACAATAAGTATAATGTGGGGCCTTGAAATTATTACAGAGTCCTAAAAGTGAGAGGACCTAACTCATTCTGATTTAGAACAAGCAGACATTTTAGGTCTTAAGCTTCAGTTTCTCAGAAATATAGCCCAGGATTCTTGGAAACAAAAAAAAAAACACAGGAAAAAGGCAGCCAATCAACAACTGCCTGACATCTGGTCAGGAACTTACAACAGATTTAAAAGACAAAACAAAACAAAACACTATCAGGTAACCTTCTCTCCCTCGAGGTATGAACCAATCAGAGGTGTACAAACATCCCATAACCTAAACCAATCTTGATGAAGGTGATACAAATGCAACTGGAAAACCCCTAACTAGCCTTAAAAGGGGTCTGTGAGCTTCCTCTCGGTTGCCACCATTTTGCTTGGATAGTTGACGCCCCCCACCCCCATGACTGTTTCTACAGAATAAATGTTCTTTGTGTTTACATACTATTCGAGTCTAGAGTCTCCTTTCATTGATTCTTGTACCCTTATATTTAGGGACTCGAACAGGTTTGCTGAGGTACCCCCAATGACTCAATAGTAAGGTGTTTTAAGAAGAGTGAATTCAGTTCTCTGACAACTGGTGATTCATGGCATACCTCTGTCTTGTCTTGTCTTTGTGCTATTCTGATGTCCAGCAGAATCTGGTGGCTACAGGGGAATGGGCAGACAGACACATTAACTTCCTCCTGGCCAGGGGGTCCTGAGGATGCTCTGGACCCTTGTCTGTCAGAACCAAAGGTGCCAGTCTATTCTTGGTTTCGGTGACTGCAGATGAGTCTTGCCCATCAGGCAGAGCCCAGGTATGGGATAAACCACCATCACTGTTTTGATTTCTTTTCGATCCCTGGGGAAGTATGTCCTGTCTCTATGTGTTTGTTTGTTTGTTGTTGTTGTTGTTGTGTGGTTTCTGCTTGTCCTTAGACTGACTTTGTGTTCCACCATGAGTCAAGTGGTGAGTTTCTTCCAGCTGGGCTTGGCCTACACTACAGGACGTCTAGATTCCTTCCCTGGGATATCTGGTTTCCCTTCCCTCTCTTCCCCAATTCAATTGGTTGTCCTTGGTGATCACTCTGTCTGCATCTGTTATTGTATTTCTATAGTTTCATTTCTTTTTTTGTTTGTTTGTTGTGCTATGTATCATATTCAGAGGAAAATGATTAAAACTTTATCTTTTGGCTTTCTTCCCCTTGATGTAGTTTTCCAAGGCTTTTCAAGGAATTTTAGAAAAAAGCAGATGAATTGGAATGACAAAAAACACATAAACTGGTGTCCCCTTTGGAGCCCTTCCCGGGGTTGTTGATCTGCACAAGCTGCTCTTAAAAGGTCACCAGCAGCTTCTCAGCTTCTATGGTAAGGAAGCTACTGCTAGTCTTCCTACAAAACCTCTGTGCCCCTGAGAATTGGATTCATCAGGTGGCAAAGTGCTCCTTCCTTGAAATTACAGTGAAAATAAGTAAGGAAATTTTTTTGTCTATCTGGTTTTTTAATGTATGAATGTATGCAGCCACTGCATGTTTATTTCCAACTGGTCTTAAATGTATAAGTTTACTATGCTCTGCATGTCTTGGTTAAAGATTATTGGTTTATTAAGTTATTAGGTATTGTAAAAAATATCTGTAACATCTGTAACAAATGTTAGCTTAGAACTCATAACTTAAGGTTGGACCTATTTTGTGCAGCAACACCTGGCATAGGCCAACCCAAGGAAACAGATCTTTAAAGATACTTTTAAATTAGGTTCATGTTTTTATGCAATTCTTGTCCTAAAAACCAGACTTATAAAGGATAGAATTTAAAACAATGTTTCTTTAATGGGGTATTGTCTTAATCAGGGTTTCTATTCCTACATAAAACATCCTGACCAAGATGTAAGTTGGGGAGGAAAGGGTTTATTCAGCTTGCACTTCCCAATTGCTGTTCATCACCAAAGGAAGTCAGGACTGGAACTCAAGCAGGTCGGGAAGCAGGAGCTGATGCAGAGGCCATGGAGGGATGTTACTTACTGGCTTGCTTCCCCTGGCTTGCTCAGCTTGCTTTCCTATAGAACCCAAGATTACCAGCCCAGGGATGGCACCATTGAGAAAATGCCTTACAGTTGGATCTCATGGAGGCATTTTCTCAATTGAAGCTTCTTTCTCTGTGATAACTCCAGCTTGTGTCAAGTTGACACAAAATCAGCCAGTTCAGGTATTAATCTGTACCTTCATGCTTTCATATACAAAAAACTTTCCTTGCTGACAGTCAAACTTTGTAACATGAAAATAAGTGCAATATATCTCATTAAAAATATCCATACATATCTATAGGTAGACAGACAGATGATAGATGATAGAGACAGGCAGACAGACAGACAAACAGACAGACAGACAGACCAACAGACAGACAGATAATCTACTAGGAAAATGTTTTAAACATTAGTAACCATGTTGGCCACATATCTTGCAAACTGCCAGGTGACTTTCCCATCTTAAGATGATCACATGGTATGAAGCAATTCAACTCTGCTCCTGTAGTCAGCCATGGGCTCAATTCACCCCTTGGTGTTCTGGCCACTGAATCCAATAAAATAGGGATTCAGGTATAATTTAATATGCATAATTTTGAACTTAGTTCACACTGTTCTACTGTCATTTTATGTTGTTGCTGCTTATCCTTTGCAGACTCAGGCATATTCTTAAAGTCCAGGGTTAGAAACAGGATTGACTTAGGAATTGTTGGATATGGTTAAACTCACAACCTGGGATTACTAATTAAAGTCTATGTTCAGTTAATCTTAAATCACATGACACGATTCCATTCAGGGATGTAACCAACACATGGCTAGTCACCATCTTTACAAAGGACTGGAGAAGGTGGATACATAGCTTCACTGCCTTCTTGGTTAAGGGCAGTCACATGGCTGGCAGCCATTTTGGTTATGAAAAGTCATGGCTTCTCCACCATCTTGCTTAAGGGCAGCAACATGTGACTAGAGTGGACCAGGGAAGCAAGTCCCCAAAGATATTTTTGAATTAAGTTATTTTTATATGATCTCTATCCTGTCTTGGTAAATTGTTTCAGTATTGCTTTATGTTTTCACTCTTTGAAACGTAGTTTATTATTGCTTTAGAGGTTTACAACATTAAAAGGCTAAAGATAATTGCCTTATGTTTAGCCTTGGTTTTGCTAGTGTTCTTAGGTTATAATATAGTCTCATATTTTTATAAGGTATAGATTTTTATACTGATATATCTTATAAATGTCAGAAAAATTCCTAGTCTCTTTATGGACTATGTTTATAGATAGAAAAGTTTCATTTTGATACTAAATGAGCATCAACTCAATGTCATACTTTTTAAGGCTCAAACCTAACAGGCTTTAGAAACAGTTTTCAAAAGCTACTATAGCAGTTGCAGTCTCATAAATCCTACAGTAATTAAGAAATACAAGCTGATAGCCAATAATGAATGATCATATCCATTAACATGTTCAGAAATATATTTAAGTCATGCTAAGAACTGACACAGTTATTTGCAATATTAAACTTTATTTAACCTTCTGTTTTGTGTTTATACTGTACAGTTTAAAGCAGGTAACTAAAGACAGACAAAGATGGTTTAACTCAGATATTCAAGGCTGGTACTAGTCATCAAACCAGTCAGAGATCTGCTGAGTAAGGCATTAAATATGTTTAAACTTACTATGACAGACAGAGATTCCCAAATCCTAACAAGAACCCCCGCCTCCATGATCTCCAAGAAGATATGGGCATAGCAACAAAGACGACTACCTTGATTGTGGTTGCTAACCACTGGGTATATCCGTGCCAATGCTTTGCCCACTGCCAGAACCTGGTCTAAATTGTGAACAAACAGAAGAATTGATTGCCATATGTTGCTGAAGACAAGGTGAGGTCAATCTCTCCCATGTTCCTCTCCCACAGAAAAAGCTTCTCATCTTCTGGGCCTGATGGCGAGACTGACTGCCTCTGCCTAAGTAGGAATGTGGGAGAACTGTTTGAGTAGGTAGTGGACTATAAACTAACCTCTGTCATTTGAATTAATACAAGACATCTAAATTATAATTTATCTTTCTCAGGTCTTTGATCATATTGACAGTTAAGCTAACTGTACGCAACCAGTTTCTTACCTCAGAATAATCCACCACCGTGTTAGTTCATTAATCAATTCATTAGTGAATTAAAAAGAAACTACTAAGTCTCTTATTTTAAAAAGAACAAACAGGTTTGTATTACTAACAAGCTTTATATTAAATGAATGCTCTCAATAATCAATGGCCCTTGTCTCATGGTAACAAATTGGATAGCAAAAGTTTATGTAAGGTCTAAGGATATGAAAGCATCTAAGAAAGTGTTTGAAGGTCTAAGAAAGTGACTGAGGTTAGTAATGCAAGTGGTATAAGGTTAGAGGACATGAAAAAATGGTTTCAGATTGAAGACGCTTTAAGGTATATAAATGTAGGCTGTAGAGTTATAAAAAAATGATTTAAAGTATATAAAGAAGGGGGAGACATGTTTAATATCCTTCCATGTTATTGTTATACTATGATTTCAAAAGTTCAGAATTTTAACACTGATCAATGTAGTTCTGATGAGTCATGACTGATTGCTTATAATTCAGTCAGAAGCTCAAGACTTTAAATTCCCTTTGGTTGTCTCCTAAATATAGACTTAAAGGTGCTTCTCATCATGCCAGAAACATCTCTGTTCAATCCATATATCCAGTCCTCTGGACTGAGAAAAGAATGTTACATGCTTTTTAACCCAAACCTATAGCTTATACTATGACTCAAATGAATGAATCAACTCCTGCTGTCTTACAGACATCTGTTAACTGCTTTTTCTACTAATGTACACCCTTTTATGAACTACAATTCACATAAACTTAAGGGAATCAAAAAATCCTAAGACTTGAATCCACCTGCCACAATTAAACAGACTCCAGATAAATAAGTGCACCCACCTGTTCTTAAAGATGGGATTTTTTTCCTCCCTTGGTCTTGGGATTCCTTACCTTCCACAATTATTAGACAATTTAAACTTCTGTCCCTAGTCTCTATTTGTGTCAGCAGAGTCTCACCTTGCAGACAAACTCTATCCAGGGATTACCCGAGGACCGCAAGCTGCTGAGCTCTAGACTTGCTGAAAGCTGATGTTGACCAGTCCAGCTGATGTGATTGCTCACTGTCTTTCAGTGAGATCAGCTGATCAGCTAATCTAATAAATGCCCCATTGCCTAGACTTTGACTATCATTTCAGACTCCTTGGGCCCCAATGACAACTGTCCTAAAGTCAGCTGTAAGCAAGTACAAAAGAGAATACTTCAAATATACTTCAAAAGAGAATAATTCAAATGACAGAGGTTAGTTTATAGTCCACTGTCCCACCTAACAGGCTGAAATGCAAAGTCTAAAAGGAAACCCCTAAGGTCATGCTAAGAAGGATTAAACCTTGGATTCACCACTCTCATATCAAGCTTGTTCCTAATGGAAGACCAGACAACCTGGACATCAAATGCAAAGGTTTTCAGCAGCCTGAAGACCTGTAAGGGATAAGACTCAAAGCTCAAAATTTGGTACCTTCCTTTCTTGGCCCAATAATCCTACCCTCCCTGCCCTATTTGCTAGTTCCCTCTAGTCTCAGCAATAACCAAACCATTACTCTTTCTACTCCTTGCCTTGACTTGTTGTGCCCCACTTCATAAATGCTCTCCTCCAGTTTGTCCAGGCCCACATTTTAGCAGTAGAATTTATGGTCCTTAGTACCCAATTTATCTCTTTGGTCAATGACTTGGACCTTGAGAAATCAAGGATTTCATTTCAGTTAGAACTCAGAGAGCAAAATAAAAGAACCTAAGTCACTCCTTTTTAGAGCAGACAGCCATGTTAGTCTTAACCTTCAATTTCCCAGAAGAACAGCACAGACTTCTTGGGAAAAAAAATGCAGGAAAATGAAAGCCAATCAGCAACTGCCCTGACATCTGGACAGGATCTTAAAACAGATATAAAAATGTCCCTATAAGTAAACCCTCTCTCTCTCTCTCTCAAGGTGCAAACCAATCAGAAGTGTACAAATATCCAACCAATCTTGAGGAAGGTGACCCAACCACAACTAGAAAACCCATAACTGCTTTAAAGGGGTCTGTGAACTTCCCTTGTGATTGCTGGCATTTTTCTTGAATGGTTTTGACTCCTAGATGCTGGCTGTTTCTGTAAAATCAAAGATCTTTTTCTTTACATACTATTTGAGTCTCAGGTATTCTTTCAGTTATTTTTGGGCCCTTACAACAGAAAATTTCAGGAGCCCAACCATTTGGAAAACAAAAATGAGTCCCTTACAAGCAAGAATGCATTGAGAACTTTCTAGTCACTTGTTTCCTTTGCAGACTTTCATCAGGTGTGTTACACACCTATAGTGTCTAGTGAGTAATATGAGACCATTTATAGGAACTTGCAATGTGCTATGAAGTTGCAAGAAACTTTATGTTTCATTAATGGACCTTATAGTCTTTATGGAGGGAATCAGGGCATGTCCCTGATGATGCTGTTGCCATGCCAGCAGTATGAGTGCGATGGGGATGAGGTCCAACCCAGAAATACTGTGAAAGAGAATGGCTGCCCCTGAGAATGACCACATCCAGCAGCCTTACAGTGAGTTTGGTAAATGTCAGTCAGAGAAGTTGGGTCCTGGCCATGAGTAGTCCCTATGGAAAGACAAAGACCAACTCCAGAATCCTCAAGATCAATTCTCAAGATCCCACGTATGAATATCATCTCAGAAAACAAGGGTGGTTAGATCATCTCTCAGGCTCTGTTCCATCTTCCTTAAGAGTCTCAGACACATTGCTGATTGAAACCTCCCCTGATTTCTGAGGGAAAAAATGAAAGGCAAGATGTTTAGAGGAACAAGGCTTGAGTGGTGTTTTGGTGTGTTTTTACACTGTGTGTAATTCTTACCAAATGCCATTTATGCAATTGGATCTGAGTCGGTTCTTGTTTTATTATTTATTTGAATCTGCAACATCATGGCCATTTTTATGACGTGTCACCAGAACAAGCTGCTATCAGGAAAAGCAAATGAGCTTTGAAGATTTTCCTGGAGTAAATGAACTCTTAATGTTTTTCTTTTAATGTTTTCCTTGAGGTGTTTCATAGAACAGGTGATCCTTGGGCATGGTGACAGCCCTTCCCCTGGTGCTCACTTCACAGCCTGAGAAAGAAAATGTCACCAGGGTAAAATGTCACTGAGCTGTCTCCACCAATTTGGAATCTGCTATAAATGCAGACCTGTCTGAGGACCCTGCTTGTCAATTCCTTATCCATAGAGAAAGGGTTTGGTAAGCAAATTAATGAACTAAACCAGAGGTTTCCATGCTGTGCCCTGTGATATTAATAGGCATCCCATAGCAAAAGGATTTCGTGGGCCAATAATTCCAGGAAGCCTGGCATGCAGCCCATCCTGGGTGACCACACATGTATACTAGTGCATCATGGTTCCTAAGGAAGTTGGAGACCTGTGAAACTACACATGGAGCTCAACTAGTCCAGCCCCTTCTTTTTAGAGCAGCAGATCCTTGACTGAGGAAGTGTCTTGCACAGACTGACTTTCCCTTCATTTCCAGTATGGGAGACTGTCCTAAAGATGCAGTGGAGACAGGAATGGATGGAAAGCTCCATCTGTACCATTCATCCACAGAGTCCTTCTGCCAGTGCCCATCAGGTACTTGCATGGATTTACCTTTTATAGGGCAGAGATATGAAGCAATATGAGCTCCTCTGCCATTAGTCAATCTGGGGGCCATGACACTGTTCCAGAGATGGAGTCTGTCAAAAGGAGCACTGAACAAAAGCACACAGCAGCTCATGCACTAGGGAACAACTGCTTGAGAATGACTCCCTGCTCTGCACTTTTCCAACCAAGGTATCAATCACTCTCATGATTGATACATACATGATTGATATATGAAAGACTTAGTCAGCCTTCAGATCCATTGCAGAAATCTCTCTCTCTCTCTCTCTCTCTCTCTCTCTCTCTCTCTCTCTCATGCACACACACACACACACACACACATAAACACACACACACACACGACAGAGAGTTGTGGTTCAAGTTTAGGACTGTGGTAATTTGAATGAGAGATGCACTTGGGCATTTGGTCCCCAGTGGGTGGCTGTTTGAGAAAGTGTAGGTGGTGCAGCCTTGCTGGAGAATGTCCATCCCTGAAGGCAGGCTTTGAGATTAAAGTTTCCAGTTTCTCTCCACTTCCTGTTTGTTGTTGAAGATGTGAGCTCTCAGTTTCTTACTTGGCTACCATGCTTGATGCTTGCAGCAATGCTTTCCTTCCAAGGATTTTACCTTTCTGGAACCATAAGCCCAGATAAACTCTCTCTTCTACAAGTTGCCTTGGTCATGGTATTTCACCACAGCAACAGCAAGTAACTAATAAAAGAGTTTTGATTGTCCACATCTGTCTCGGCAGTTCATACCAAACCATGTGTTTACCTACCACCACTCCTAGGTGTAGGGTTCTGACTCAGAGTGTCTGAAGATCATAAAGATGAAAATCAGACTGCTACTTATATCCAGGCTTCTAATGACATGTGAAAAGAAATAAAAACAAATAACAACAGAGTCACTTGGAATATTGATGACTAGTTTTAACTGCCAGCTTGAAAAAAAATCTCAAATTATCTGAAAGATGATGGGGGGGTTTCAATAAGGGAATTGTCTAAATCAGGTTGACCTGTGGTTATGTCTTTGGGAGATTGACTGGATTACGTTAATTGATGTGGGGAAATCCAGTCTAAAAGTGGCCAGCTGTACTTCTTCAATTTGGATTTTGGATTAAGTAAGAGTAGAGAAAGTGAGCTGAGTGGCGGGCATTAGTTCGTTCTCTGCTCTTGACTGTGGATGTGAGGTGGTGTGGTGTGATGTGGTGTGGTGTGGTGTGGTGTGGTGTGGTGTGATGTAGTGTAGTGTAGTGTGGTATGATGAGTTGTTTTAAGTCCCAACTACACTGACTTCCCAGTCATGATGAACTCTAACCTGGAACTGTGAGCTGAATAAACTCTTCCTCCCCTAAGCTGCTATAAGCACGCTACACACATTGTTGCCTGCAGCATCCTATTGTCCAGTGTCCTCCAGAATCCCCTCGTCTTGCAGAGCTGAAATTTTATGATTGCAGTTCAGCAGCCTTCTCCTTCCCTTCCTCCAGCCTCTGTAGCCTAGAGATTCACCAGTCTAGGTGTCTCACAGGGCTGGACACAGGCTGAGCTTGCCATTTTGTGGCATACTCGGTCACCTTTTCTCCTCAGTGATTGACTGGGAATATATGTGATTACCAATGTTTATTTAGGGACAGTCACAAAAAAACCTTTGCTATCAATACTGCTTCTGTCACCCAACTACCCCAACACAACTCAAGGAAGCTGTTGACCGTCCCTCATTAAGCCTTCAACTTGTAGCAGAGGTAACAGGCTTAGGATATCAGCTGGGCCCTGTCATTCAACCTGGCCTCAAAACAGAGATAAAAGGCTCTGGAGCCAAATGGCAAATCAGCCTCTTTAAACTTTGGGAATCTCCAATTAAAGCAGCCATGGGTAGTTCTCAGAAGCATGATTCCTTCAAAACCTGCTGCTCCCCCAGCCTGCACCCCCAGAGTACTCCCCACTGTTCCCTCAGCATATCCCTGAGCCTGCTCCCCAAGCCTATTTGTTCCCAGCCAGCTCATCCTATTTCCCCAGCCTGCTCCCAGCCTCTTTACAGTTTTAACAGATTAACATCCACCTGTTCGTCCCCCTCAGTTCTCTTAATAACTCAGCCTGTGCAGCACAGTGGCCATGGATGAAGTGATCTTTGTCACGGAGATCAAAGAATTAATCAAGTGAAACAGTAAAGAATGATTTCAGAAACCTTTTGAGAGAGATAAATAACTCAAAGTGATGAATTATTGAATCTCGGGGGCATATTTATTTATCAGCAGTCAGAATTCACCATTTTAAATCTCATCCCATTTTTCTTTTGTATTAGCTGGCTGTCTTCAAGGTGACATACAGCCGCTAAAACTGCATATGCAGTCAACTTGTGGCTCCGTGAGTGAGGACTGAAGGCTTTACCCCACACTCTCCTGTTTCAAACAAACCTTCCTGATGTTAAATCTGGAAGTGATTGGTAATAATCAGGGAACTTCTGGTTTCATCCTGCCCCAGAGTTACTTAACAGTCTTGGTTAAATTAAACCATCTCAGAGGGAAGGATTCATTCCTCACCTCTTGCCTTTCACTGTAGCACTTCAGCAAGCCCCTGTGGCTTGTCACCCACTTGTGGAAAATTGGGTTGTTCAGCAGCTCTATGACACAGACAGTGGCTGGGGCTTATCTGTCTCATACCTTGTGTGCTATGGCTTTGACACCCAGGTTGGTCTTGGGCCAATTATTTTTAAATTGCTAAACTGATGTCCATTCTCTGTCACATTAAAACCCTTAAAACTCTTTAGTGTCTGTTTGGATACTTGATTTCTTTCCTTAAATATCCATAGAATCTTTGCTTACTATTTAGGATGTTGTTGGGGGCTGTTAGGATATTTCACTCCGAGAGTAAAGTGACCAGTCTGGAGCATAAGAGGAAAATGATCAAGGTCCACACATATTGAATCTTATTTCTTAATTTTGTTTTTGTCTCAATTCTACTGGAAGCAGAAAATGAAAGTGAAGTGAAAATGGAAAGAGTCCTGATGCCTGTCACCAGGAGCTTGCAGCACCAGAAGGGATCAGAGGTGTCAGCTTCTTGGCAATTTAAGAAGCAGGTTTTCTCAGAGGCTCCCTTCCCTGCACAGTTGTGATGTGTTTTGTTTATTCCCCATTGTCAATTTTGTAACTGATCACAAAGAGCTACCAACCGTGTGCTCTGTCTCCAAGGCACATGAGTGTGGTCCAACAGAACCCCTGCTGGTTGGAAGAGCCACTCGAAAGGAGAAAGTAACAAGCGACAAGCAAGTTCCGTTTCATCCAGAATCTCCAGCGTGGATACTTGTAAGCAGAGGATAGCGAAAGCATTCCAGCATGTGTGGAGACTGCTTTTCCCCATCAGGACCAACTGAGTGTGTCTCCTGGACTTTCCATGCCATTCTGAGAAAAGGAAATGAGCCACAGAGTTGGTTTTATTTCTGGGTTGGTTTTATTTCAAAAAGTCGACCATTAGATTTTCTTGCACAAGCTTCTGATATGATATGTTTTATTGACCTTTTTATTTTTCAAAACTATTCTAAAAGTTCATAACCAAGAAAATTTTACAGTGGCCATGTTTCTTCAAACATATCCCTCAGAGCAGCGGGATGGATTATTGGATAAAGGCATTTTCTACCAAGCCTGAGGACCTACATTCAATCTCCAGGCCCCGAGTAGAAAAAAAGAGAGAATCCATTACTACAAGTTATCCTCTGATGAACACACTTGTAACAGTGCACATATAAGTAAGTGCACACACATGCAAAGGCACACATATAGATCAATATAGTTAAAATAATGTACCCTTCATCTAAGTTAATCTTTTAATGTTGATGAGCTGAGCACACGGGAAATACTGTTTTACTGCACTCGGTCTTGACTTGCTAACACCGGACACCTAAAGAAAGATATTCCTTTATTTCATGGATGAAATATAAGTGCAACTACTGGGGAAAATATTTCCACCAAGCTGGAGAATGTGTTTTTTGAAAGAAAAGTGTTTTGCTTGCCATATGAATCACCAAAACATCTGCATGGTCTTTCTCAGGCCAGGTAGTACTGACCAGATATTGAGCCAACAGGTCTGCCCTGCTCCCCCACTGGATTATTGCAAGATAGTACATGGCCAATAACTCTGGCAGAAACACCCAGCATGAAAGATAGTATGAAATCTCTTGAATCTCCCAGGGGCTTCCACACATTAATGTAGTAGATCTGACTAATAAGTGGGTCACATGTAATGCTTCCTTCAAAGACTTGTTCCTAAGAGACCTGCATCAAAACCTTCCATGTAAACATGGCTTACCATAGCAGAGATTAAGGAAAAGGAGTAAACAATTGAAACTACTAAATGAAGAATTTGGATAGTATACTCCTTTCCAAACCCAAACATAAAATGTATATCCAATGAATTTTCTTTGTAGATGCAAAGATCAGTCCAATTGCCTTGTCTTTGACTCCTCCCTCTTCCTTTCTGAAAGTAGATTTCCTGTGAGTTTCCTATATAGCATACTATTTGGACACTGTTCCAATCCCTACATCAGGCACTATGTCTCAGTGACCTGGGCTTGTGGGGCCACACTTTCACATTTGCAGGAAGGCTATCTCACACACAGAAGCATGCACACACAAACAAGCATACACACTGGCCTCATCTTTCACTCTATGTAGAGCCTCCTGCCTCCAACGCTTACAGCCCCTCATTCTGCCAGGCAAGTGGAACCCTGTCCACTCCCCAATCAAACACTCTCCATCTGACTAGCAGAGGCCAGGGGCCTTACCCACTTACACTAACTGTCAGCTGCATTGACAGAATGGGAGGAGGGCCTCCCCCACCTTTTCCTGCCCATCAGCTGTGCTGACAGGTGCAGGCAAGCAAGGGACTCCCCCTCTGCCCCATTCATGCCCATCAGCACATGTGATGGACAACCGCTGTAGAGGCATCCCTAGGGCCTCTCAACATGGAGGGCAGCGCATTTCCGCCCTGGGTGGGCTTGGGCGAGATGCCGGTTTCCATCCTCCGTTGACTTGAAGGGTGGGGGCAGGGATGGGCTCCCTGCATCTGTCAGGGAGCTACGGCTCACCCACGTGGGCTGTTGGTCTGTCTCTGGCTCCTGCATGGGTCAACTAAGATGGAGATTTCGACAGGCAGATAAAAGAATGAGGTTGCCGAGGACAAAGAAAGCAGGGAGTTCAGGGGAAAGATGCCTTGTAGGTAACTGCAAAGGGCACAAGTGGACCATGCAGAGAGAAGACATTGGCCCAATGACTCTTGGACCGAAGACATTGCAAAAGCAAATCCACAACAGATGCAGAAAGGCATAGTTTTGTCTTTATGTGTGGCCTACATTCTCAGCAAAGGTGCATTCGGAACAGGGGTTCACCACATGGGACCGAAAGTATGATAGGCTGTCCCAATCACCTTAGCATAAATTTATTGAACACATACTACATATTTAACATTGAATCATCATCATCATCACTGTGGAGGCTGCACATAGCCTGGAAATGATGCTTTCTTTCCTTTGGATTGGAATGGACCAGTCAGAAAGACCACCATGACTATAAGGGTTCTCTTGCTGGCCAGGTCTTGTATTTACCCTCCCACATTAATAAATATCTTAACAATCTGATATTAAACAAGAACAATTATTTCTATAGTTTTTATAACAAAATTATACATGTCTGGGTGACAAAATAGTATAGACCACAGTCCAGTGTTTGAAAAAGTGAATATATAAAAATATCCAACTTACACACACACACACACACACACACACACACACACACACACACACAAAAGAGAAAGAGAGAAACACAATCAAACAAAAGTATCTTCTCTCATCTCATAAAAAAAGTTCTTATTTCATTTAGTTAGCATTCCAATCAGAGCACAGATAATCATTTTTAACAGATGTTAAAAAAAAGGCTTACACACACACACACAGAGAGAGAGAGAGAGAGAGAGAGAGAGAGAGTGAGAGAGAGAGACAGAGACAGAGAGAGAGAGAGAGAAACAGAGAGACAGAGAGCTTCAGGCATAAGCTAAAAACATGAGCTTACACACTCAAGGGAAGAATCTGTGTCAAAAAGTAACCATAGCAGAAACCAAAGCACTCTACAATAGTAACTGTCAGTCGTTTACACCATCATTGCCAGTTCTGGCCTGATTTTCACAATGCACATATTTATTTATTTATTTTTGATCTTCAACTTGGCAAGCACCTGGAACCATTCCTTCCTTGGGTTCACAAAGATCTCCATTTAAAAGAGGGTAGTGCCCATACCTCGGCCAGAGTCCAAGACACATCTTGTCTGGCATCTAAATTCTTCTACACACATTGGTTCCTCTTGACCTAACACCATCTTCCTGTTGGCCATGCTCAGACATCCAGCCAAGAAGCTCCACACTACCTTTGCAGAGGAAGCATGCCTACTACATAAGCATGTAACAACTGAGCATTCCCTCGGGGGATTCCTATCGGAAGCAAGCCCAGCCAATGTTTGGAGAAGTGAAAGTTCAAAATTCAGTTTCCCCCAAAACCTGTCTGCATGGATTGCATTTGTTAACAAGCTTTTCAGGAGAAATTGTCAGTGCTTCGATTTGTCAGACAGTCCCTTAGCAGAACAGGTGTGGCTTCCTGAGTCCAAGGATACATTGAGAAGGGATTCCATGAGAAGTCCAGTTCAAAAACATATCAATCAATGAGGGGGGAACCAGTCAGCTAGAAGAGAGTGTTTCCATCTTGTTCTCATTGGATTGACTCAGGCAAGACACAGCTAAACCAGACAGAAACATAGACAACTTGTTCAGGTTTTATGGACAGCCACCAGCTGCACACAACCCAGAAGTGCTCCCCTAGGAAAACGTACATATCCTTTATAGGTTAAAAAACATTTCACCAGGTAAAACGAAGCTAGTTATGTACCAGTCATGTGCCCCTCTGTTCTATGTGTCCATTCCCTTCACTCAACCACAGCACAGTAGGGTTCATGGGACTCAACAAGAGAGAAGCTGACATCAGCCATGGATACTGTCTAACCTTGAAAGGCAGGAACTGAACTCAGAGTGTTCTTGAAGTGACTGAGCAAGACATACAAAGAGAACTTTTTTTAAAACAAAATTACCCAGATAGCAAATGGAAACTAGGGCACATACAGGTTTGTTTTTTTTTTTTTTCTTATACAACTTTTCAAGATTTGGGGGCCTGTGGGCAAAGAGGACTTGACTAAAGCCAGTGTCTCATGTTTGACAATTTAATCTCTTTATATATTTGCTATCTTAAATGCTAAATCTGGGTAAAAAGAGGAGATGAGAGAGTTTCAAAATATACTAACTTTGGAGACTTCAAAATTAAATTATTGTTTTCTTCTATTGGCTGATTTCTTAGAGTTCCACTTAAATTGTAAGTATGGCAAATGATTTTTTTTTTTTTGCTTCCCAGCTGTGCTACTTCATACTATTTTTATTTCAAGAAACACAATAAAGAATTGTGATTCTGGCAATAAGGTAGAAATGTGTTACTTTAGGATTGAGTTAAAGCCACCATCTGTCTTCAGCTAATCCAAATTGTGAAATTACTACAGGTTTCTGGTGACTCTTGAGTCTGCTCTCATGAACTGGTGAAGTTTTCATTTGACAAAGAAATGTCTAAGTACCCACAGAGTTTTCAGATCCCCATTACAATGTCAGGTGTGGTTGTGTTAAATATTCAATGTACTTGATAATCCACCTTTTGTAAAACAATAATGGCAACTTATAGACACATGGCTTACATAGTTCTAAATAAAAATTGAAAGTAAATCCTGAAATACTACAGCAGTCAGGCCTCCTTTGGAGTCATTTGTCTGGAGTCAGTGACAGAGTTCCTGCTTCAGAAACTTCAGAAAAGAGGAATGAATCTTTAGAGATAACATCATGCAAGAATTCCAGTATTTAGATTTAAGTCCAATCTCAAAATATCTGACATGAACCCATCTTTTCTATTCTGTATATTCTACATTTTAAAATACAGGACATTTTGTCTAGTTCTCCAATGTCAAGTATGCATTTTTTTTCTAAAGGATTAAGCCTCAAATCTAATCAAGAAGCAATTGTTTGACCCCAGAACATTCATGCCACTATGACAGGTAGTTCAGTTTTATAGTTCAAATGGCCTCAAAGGTAAGGTCATTTATAACTTTTCTACTGTAAATAGTAGTTCCTATCTCTATGAATACTATCCAGCAACCAAGAAACTACCAGCTCAACACCAGCTTGATTTCTCTATGTCCTGCAACCGAAGTCAGTAGAGTCTTCAGAAATGAGGTCTTATCTGGTCCTGTATGGTGACCAAGATCAATGGCAAATAATTTGTATTATTTGGGGAAGTATCTGATCCCTGACATCAGGACTTTGATTTGAAAAAAATATGATTCTGGGAGCAGCATTAACCAATTATGTATTGCATTTTTGTTTCAACTTCCTTCCTGTTTCCTCAAATTTTTTACATTTATTTATTTATTTATTTATTTGTGGGCATGTATCGATGAGGGTCTATGAATGCCACCATGAGCTTGTGGAGGTCAGAGGGCAACTTGAAACTCAGTTCTGTCCTTGCATGTGGATTCCAGAGATTGAAGGATTGTTTTCAAGCTTTGTGGCAAGTGCCTCTACCTCCAAATCATTTTGTCAAAACACCTATTTTTATTTAAATAAAAAATTTTGATTACATTACAAAGTAGTAGATGTCTATGTATTTTTCATATTTGTTTGAACCTCCTCTCTGATCTGTTTCCCTGCCCTCCTATCTGTGCCACTTAGTCTTTCCTTCCCTAAAAACACATCCTTCAGAACTTCTTCACTTTCATGTCCTCTGTTCGCTTCTTGTCATCTATTGACACTCACCTAAACAAATCTATCTGCAAGTTTGTGAGAGAACACACATTGTTTATCTTTCTGGGTTTAGATTACCACATTTTTATAAAAGCCCATGACTGAGAAGGTCACAGTTGATATGGTGGAATATGTTGCTGATGTTTCACCAAGTGGGTGTGTAGTTGAACTATGTTATAAACATTTATGTTTTATCCACAGCTAGGACAACCCTCAGCTTTGGTTAGAGGAGCCTTTGGGAAGTGGGTGACAGCCAAAGCAAGAACCCATAACTGGCCAAAATGCCGAGAGTAATTGGGTGAGTTGTCCTGAATGAGGCATCTACGTTACTCCCTCTGAAACCCAGGGAACGTCTTAAAAGATGGGATGGAAGGACTATGGAAACCCAAAGATGGAGAGGAGTATGGTGGGGTTCTGTCTTCTGGATATTATGTGGCTGTTGCAGTCATGAGCACACAGCAAATGCGAAGCAGCAAGAAGGAAAGATAAAGAGAGGAAGAAAAAGAAAAAGAGATAAAGGGAAGGATATGAGGGTAGGAGAGATAACAGCTGGGGATAAGGAAGTAGAGGTGAGAGTGAACACAAGAGAGGGTTGGGGTGAATACAATCACCTGTGTTTCATACAAACATGGTGTTGTCAAAGAATACTGTGATGGTTTGTATATGTTTGGCCCAGGGAGTGGCACTATTAGTAGGTGTAGCCTTGCTGGAGTGGGTGTGGCCTTGTTAGAATAGGTGTCTCACTGTGGGTGTGGGCTTTAAGACCCTTATCCTAGCTACCCGGAAGTCAGTATTCTGCAAGCGGCCTTCAGATGAAGATGTAGAACTCTCAGCTCTTCCTGCACCATGCCTGCCTGGATGCTGCCATGTTCCCACCTTGATGATAGTAGACTGAACCTCTGAACCTGTAAGCCAGCCCCAATTAAACGTTGTCCTTATAAGACTTGCCTTGGTCATGATGTCTGTTCACAGCCATGGAAACACTAAATAAGACAACCCTTTAAGGAGCTAGTTCTATGGATCTATGCATCCAGTCAGTTACCTGCATGACACAAAGGGATGTGCCATGCCTCACTGATGCCAAAGGTTGGGCGAAAAGGAAACAGGAGCAAGTGGAGGCGATGAGAGTCTTTGCTTTTTGCATCTAGAGGTAAGCAAGAGCTGGCCAGAGAATTCCTATCAATCACTGTAGGTCCACTGCCTGCCATGGACTGGCATTCTTCGATTTATTTGCCAAGTGTGAACCCTGACCAAAGTGTTCACATGCTGTGCTGTGCATGGGGATGCAAATACAGAAGGGGCTTCACACCATCAAGGAAGTTCCTGGATCAAAGCTGGCTAGTAAAACCCAGACTCCAATGAGGAAGAAACAGTCATATTATTAATTATCCCTGACTGACAGATGCCTTCATTTTGTCTCCTTAGTATGTCATCAGTCATGTTTAGCTTTCCTGCGTTGAGGGAAAACCCCTATGGAAAAGCTCTAATAAGAAACAGGATTACATTGTCTTAATGCAAAGAAAAAGAAAACATTTGACTTGGTGACTTATTTTGTGGGTGTTGTTGCCTCAGAGGAAAAAGGAAGCCCTAGGGTTGGGCATGGGCTCACTAAGGAGGATCTATTCCAGTCAGGCTGCCTTAGAGACTGAGAGAGAACTGAGACTCCATTGCAGCAAACATCACAACAACTTGTTATGCTGCCAGCCAAACTGACAGACAGCTTAGCAGCCTGAGCTTCGAGCTGTCCTACCACCTTCTCTGCCCACCAAAGACATGAGATGTCTCTAACGGTCATGTGTCTTAAAGCATCACTTAATCCCAGAAACAAACTAAAGGACACCTTGGTTAGGATGCAATGAATCCTGGGACATTCTCACTTGGATGAAACATGGAGATCTTAAGGCGAATCAGGAAAGAAAAAGATTCCACCTGGGTGTTACTTGAATTTCAGGAAAGGCACCCAGAGACAAGGACTGATAGTCAAACATTTCTGAACCACTCTGTGTCCCATAAACTCTGCAAGCAGCTGATGAGCTCCTGGTATTGGGAGATAGACCCTCTCGATATGTTTTTGCTTCATCCATCTTTTATTGTGACACTTCCTGCCATCCACATTTTGACTAATGAGCCTTTTTATTTTCATTTCTTATTAATGTTATTGTAAAATCCTCATTTATTTTCATTTGAGTGGGAGCGATATGTCACAACACTCTGTGAGACAGAAGAGCGCAGAGTGAGAGAACTGATTCAATTTGCATCTTTTGAGGCAAAAGAATTACTAGAAAGATACCTCCAGCAGATGTTTTCACCTGCTTCCGATGCTCCAGTCTCCACTTAGGCTAAAAACTTCCCTTCAGCTCAAAGATGTCCCACACTGAAAGATCTTCTCCCTGCATGTAGTGTGGATGTTTTGTGACTTCAGGAAAAGTATCCAGGAATAGTATTTACAGAAGCACATACCATGACCATGCTTTGTGCCCTAAAGGTCATGAAACTTGGACAAGGAGCCCCTGTCTCTCAGACAGGAGCACCTCATCAACTAACTTTTGGAACAGGATTCCCCAAGGTTGGTTGCATTCTTAAAAGAGCTTTTATCAGTGGCCCAGGAGCCCTTGCTTACCCTAAAGGCAGGAAGACATGGGCAGGCATATAAAGCCCTCAACAATATACAGACCAGTCACTCTTGCCCTGGCCATTTATTAGCAGCTTCTCTGAAAGACAGTTATGCAAGAACAAAATGAAAACTGAAGTAAAAACAGCCCAGGTAGAATCTGAGAAGAATGTGAAACGGAAATCAAGGAGCTGTGTGTGTACTGGCTGGTTTTGTGTGTCAATTGACACAAGCTGGATTTATCACAGAGAAAGGAGCTTCAGGTGAGAAAATGCCTCCATGAGATCCAGCTGTAAGGCATTTTCTCAATTAGTGATCAAGGGGGAGAGGGCCCCTCATGGATGATGCTATCCCTGGGCTGGTAGTCTTGGAGTCTTTAAGAAAGCAAGCTGAGCAAGGCAGAGGAAGCAAGCCAGTAAGAAATATCCTTCCATGGCCTCTGCATCAGCTCCTACTTTCTGACCTGCTTGAGTTCCAGTCCTGAATTCCTTTAGTAATGAATAGCAATGTGGAAGTGTAAGCTGAATAAACCCTTTCCTCTCCAATTTGCCTCTTGATCTAGATGTTTTGTGCAGGAATAGAAACCCTGAGTAAGACAAGCCGAGAGCTTCAGTTCAGTCTCCAGGTCTTAGCAGATATCCCACTTGAGGACCATGGCCTCTCTCCACCACTTACTTCCTACTGTGTGGCCCCCTCTTCATCTTTGGTCTTCTCCGTTATGTTCAAGTATGGAGCATTCCAGACTCCAACCATCCAGTTTCTCCTCCTGAGAGGAGTGGAAGATAGTGCTAGGAATGTCTGGTCCTCAGCCATAGTCAGCTTCCTTAACCACAAGAAGGCACCTGAAATAGACCCTCTCAGAGCCCTCTCTCTGACACACTGTAAATCTCCAAGGTCGAATGACCCTAGGTCCCTATGTCTCCAGACTCCCAAGTTTCAATGCCTCAGAGCTGCAGACACTCACAAAGCCAACAGGTTCCAGCATCCATATTTATGCATGTTGACAGGCAAGGTGAGTCCTGGGTCCCATGACCCTGGCTCACCTCTCACCAGGTTCACCAAGTCTTAATTAGGAAGTCAGCTGCTGCTCTGAAACAGGATCTGAGCTCCATTCTGAACCTTAGATTTTAGCATTCCTTCTTAAAAATCGGTCTCCTCTAACAGTCACAAGATGACTGGGTGGCTTACTTTCCCGCCAGTGTTGTTGAGACTGTAGCTACTTTTCCCTCAGGAGCACGGACTGGCATCCTCTTAGTCACTTTCCTGGAACCCTCAATCATACAGAAGCTCGAAACAAAACATCTAAGGTCAGAGATGTTGTCTGAGATCCCATATTGACTCACTTATTGTAGTCAGAGCTCCCAGTCAAGAAGGAGGCATCCCAGCTGGGAGAAACATTGAGGGAAAAGTTTTCCTTTGGCCTATTACAGATGAGCCCCACGAGATCTCTCAAAACCTTAGAAGTGATGGAGACCCCACATGATCTTCTACACCTATACATGTTATCCACCATCACACCAATCAAGACAAATGAGCTAATGTCTGTGAGTGGTCCCTTCATACACACTTATCTGTTACACTCTTTATCTACCTTTGATGGTGAATGACACTGAGCAGGTTCTTGCAGGAAATAGAAATGGAAGAGTCTGAAATGTTACTAAAAAAGCATATTCAAAGTTCATTGCAGCTAGGATTTACTGACAAGACATCTGGGTGAGGATGACACACACATATCTGTGTGTGTGTGTGTGTGTTCATATATATATATATGTATATTTAAGCATCACATATCATATATATGTATATATAATGTTTTATGTATGTATATATCTGCATATATATGTATGTGTTGAGTGTCTGTGTGGGTTTATGTGTGAATGTAAGTGTCTGTATGAGTGTTAGTGTTATGTGAGTGTGTGTGTGAGTGTGTGTGTTCATATATATACGTATATTTAAGCATCACATATCATATATATGTATATATAATGTTTTATATATGTATATATGTGCATATATATGTATGTGTTGAGTGTGTGGGTTTATATGTGAATGTATGTGTATGAGTGTGAGTGTTGTGTGAGTGTGAGTGTGTGTGTGTGTGTTTGTGATGAATTATGCTGAAAGGCAGGTATGCTTTGTTAGTACTAAAAATCTGGCCGAGGCTAAATCTTCTCAAGATGGTCAGAGATCAGAGAAACCCAAGCCTGAGGCTAAGGCTGGACTCTGAGAAGATACTCAGATACTCTGAGACCATCACAAAGGAGACCTTGCCATGGTTGGCAGCCAAAGCCTTGAGCAGTGACACCAGAGGCCACGTGTCCAATGGTGCAGAGTGCTGGTGCCTAAGTCCTCCTTATTCTGAGCACACTTCTCCTCAACCACAACCTCTGAGGAGTTCCTCAGAAGCTCAGCTCTGAACTGATGATTTAAAGCCTTACAATGAACAGACTTGGAGACTCCTGCTTCAGTATGCTTTCCCGATTCATCTATAACAATGCACCTGAAGGGGGGGGCAGCAGGATTGGTTCTCCAGAGGAGAAAGTCTTGGAGGGAAATGGAGACAGGAATTGGGTTTTATGGGGAGAAGAAGCTACCAGATTCTGACCTGCTCAAGGCAGAAAGCAAGTTAAACATTCTGGCCATTTTTTATGCTCATGAACTCATTTCTCCTTCATGTTTGCTTTTGTGGGCTGACCTGAGGTGAGCACCTGCCTGTCATGGAGTTCTCCTGGTTTGAGGACAAATTTTGCGTGGCCCTGGGTCTGGGTGCCAACTTTTATGAGACTTGCTTGCATTTCAGTTCAGGTGATTGTTGAAAGTATGCCCAGAGAAAGCAAGCTGAGTGAGATTCACCCCAGACCGGAGACAGAGCAGGCTCAGTGAGATCCCTACACGTTGGGAAGTTGGTCATGGGTTTCCTACACTCAGAACCCAGATAACCTATGGAGGCCTTCTGTGCCCCACTGTGTGTCAGTCTAACAATAGGGAATGAGAGTCTCTCCATCTCTACCCTACTCAGCAACTGCCCTCTTGGCATTCAGGCAAACAAAGACACGATAGCCACAGCAGGCCTTCCCCAAAGCAAAAACCCTTCCAGGAAAGTATGGGCCACCACTACCAAGATTCTGACTTATTGGCTGGGCTCTGGGTTTGGACGACATGGTTCCTTAGTCCTTGAGGAAGCAGTATACCCTCACCCTGAGAGTGCCGTGAGGAGTCGATAATCCATTATTACAGTAAGCTGTTCGTGCTCACAGTAATTACCTAATAACCCCTTATAAAGGACCGTGGCTTCCTAATCTGTTTATAATTATCATTTCAATGATCCCACACATTAATGTCTGACCTTCAGCAACTCTGACCTGATCTTAATTAGCTCTAATATCAAATCAGCGCTACATAAGAAACTAGCCATGACCAAATGAATGAACCCCAGGTACAGTTAATTTCTAGAGCAATTATCTTTTCATGTAGGGAGATTTAAATGATTATCTGCACAATTTCACACAGTTTTATGTAATTCTGCGGCACTATGAATTCTGTTTTAAATCATATTTCAAAGGCAGAACTCCACAGCCTGGTTAATCTAGGGTTCTGAAGCATGTGAATGCTACACTATACCATTCCTGTACTGGACAGGGGTATTTGGAATCATTATTTTTTATTATAAACAAATAACAAAAACAAAGTTAAAAATCAATATATTATGACCAAATATATAAGTATGCTACTAGGCAATTTTGTTACAGTAAATATGACTTTATATTGAAATGTTGAAATCGATTTTGAGGGCATGCTCCTCAAAAGAGCTAGGAAGATGTGCATGTGCTAATATGCACAGTCTGTTTTCTGATGTTCAAGATTAGAGATAACTTACCATCTTAGAGAGAAGGAGATATTGCCAGAAACAAAATGGGTTGAAGCTGCAATTGAACTCAACTTTACACTTGAAACATACACCCACTCCCACACCTGGAAGCAGACGTTTTCCAAGATGACGTCTACCCTGTGGCAGTGTTCTGAGACTTGGGCACTGTGGCAGTATTCTGAGACCTGGGCATTGCTACATATGTCCAATTAACTTTAGGGTTAAATAAACACAATCAACAATACTCCAGAAATATTTTAAGTGAAAAGCAAGACCAGGAGGAGAAACAGGATCAGAAATATTTCTCAGTACCATTTCTGGTGTTGAAGTTGTGGAAAAAATGATTAGAGGAATTTCATCATGAATACTCACTGTTTGCTGACTTCGTGGAATTTATTATTCCTGCCTCTTAATACTTGCTAGTCAGAGTCCTCAGCATTATTAACTTTCACCTTAGAAACCAATTAACAGATGCCCAAGCATCAACAATAGAAATCCATATAGGGACTAACTTAGAAGTTCTCTGGAAGGAGGCATTTTAGGGAAACCACGTGGTACAGTTTCTCTGCACAACTGTTAAGCTGTGGTCTCTATGCACTCCTGGTAGCTTATGGTCTCTGTGCCTCTAGTAGGCTATGGTCTGTCTGTGGTCCTGGAATTCTATGGACTCTGCAATTCTGGTAGGCTATGGTCTTTGTACCTGGTAACCTATGGGCTGTTTATGCTCCTGGTAAGTCATCCAGAGTCTTCAGAGAAACACACACACACACACACACACACACACACACACACACACACACACACACGTCTTTACAATCTGCTGTGCTGCTGAGCTAACACTGGTAGAAATGGAAAGAAGATTTACTCATTTTATCAATGGCTCAACAAAGTGCATTGATTGTTTTTGCACTACTGCAGCCAGGCTCCTGGAAGTAAGATAAGGGAGAAGAAATTTATTTTGCTCCATAAAAGGATTTCCCTCCAGCACAGTTGGGAAGGCGTGGCAGGTCAGCTCCATCTATGGCAGTGGGAGTAGGTGGCGCAGGTTCTTCACCTGAGTAAACCAGGAAACAGAGAGCGGTCCAGAAAGCCCAGGGACAGACTTCAATGGTCCCCACTAATAATATACTCCCTCCAACTAAAACCCACCTCCTAAATGGTTCATAACTTCCTGAAATATCAGCATCATCTGAGGGCCAAGTATTCACACACACACACACACACACACACACACACACCCACCTGTGGGGCACACATCTAAATGATAGCAAGAGGGTAAAGAGATGATTTGCTCAAAAATCACATACTATTTGGGATGGGCTAAGCTAACGTGTGTGTGTGTGTGTGTGTGTGTGTGTGTGTGTGTGTGTGTGCGCGCGCGTACGCATGTAGCATGCAAATGTGTTTGATGGTGTAAGCTAAGAAGTATGTGTCTCCCTGTGTGTATATGTGTGTATATGAATATGCGTGAGTGTTGATGGTCTAATCTTACAAGTATATGTGCCTGTATGCATATATATCTGTGTGGGGGAGCACATGTGCCTGTATGTGTACTGCATGTGTATCCATTCCTGTTATATGAATGTGTCTGTGTGTGTGTGTGTATTTGATGGGATAAGCTAAGAAATATGTGTCTGTATGTATGTGTGTGTGTTGATGGTCTAATCTAACAAGTATATATGTGTATGTATGCATGTGTATGTGAGCTTGTGTACCTGTAAGTGTAGTACACATGTATCCATTCCTTTGTGTGAGTATGCGTGAACATATGGAGTTCAAAGGGTGGTGCTGTGTGTTGGCCTTTATTTATTCCTTATTTGTCTCTTTGTTTCTTCAGTGCATTCTCCGGGCTTGCTGACTCAAAGCTTCCAGAGTCTTCTGTCTTGGTCTCCTACCTCTGATAGGAGCCCTGGGATCAACACTTGAGCTGAGTCTGACATTTGACATGAATTCTGTGGAGTTAGCTGCAGAGCTTCATACTTACACAGCAAATGCTATTACCCACTGAGCCATCTCCTCAATCCCTTGATAATTACATTAAAAGGCTATGTTCTCTAAGTCAGTGGCAATAAAAAATATGTAACAAGGTCTGTTGCTATGTATTGTAATGCTAAATCTGGGCCCCCAAGACCTGGTTGCCCCAAAGATGAGAGAGTCCACACCTAGACCCAAGTGATTCTATGTGACCTTGGCCCCAAGTTATTTCTGATTGGTGAATAACGATGCCAACAGCCAATAGCTGGGGAAAAGAGACATAAGCAGGGTTTAGGGTTCCAGGGCTTAGGGTTGGAGGAGAAACCACAAGGTGAGAGAGAAGAAAGGAATAGAGGAAAAATCACATGGGGTAAAAAAAAAAATCTTAAAATAATGGCCATGTAGCTTGGCTAATTTGAGTTAAGAGCAGCCCAGATGAAACATGGCAAATGATATAATGGGATTATTGGCTTGGAATTAATATCCTAGAGGGTAGCTATCTGCCCAGCTCTTGTGCTAATTAAGGCATATTATAAATATAAGGGTCATGTGCATCTTTTATCCCAGAACTAAATGTTTAAAAGTAGGGTAGAAACCAAATTGAGACTAAATAATTTCTACAACAGACAAAAGGACAAAGGTAACTTTCAGACAGAGGCAGAGGGATGGAGAAGTACCTAAGTGGCTGTCTTAGTCAGGGTTCTCTAGAGTCACAGAATTTATGCCTTGTCTTTATACATTAAGGGAATTTATTGTCATGACTTACAGTCTGTAGTCCAACTAACCCTACAATGGGCAGCTATGAATGAGAAGTTCAAGAATCTAGCAGTTGTTCAGTCTCATAAGGCTAGTTGTTTCAGCTGAACTTCTGTATGAGCTTGACTTCTGTAGTAAGTTCTAACAGATGTGCTGGCAAGTAAGTACAAGCAGTTGAAGAAGAGTGAGTATTCCTTCTTTCAGTGTCCCTATGTAGGCCTCTAGCAGAAGGTATGGCTCAGATTAAAGGTGTGTGCCACCACGCCTGGATCTGGAACTTGCTTTGTCCCGAGCTGACCCTGAACTCAGAGGCCTGCTTTCCTCAGGATCTCTTCATGGCCCCTATGTCTCAAAATTTCCATGTTAAGATCCAGGTCAGAAACCTGTGTCTTTCATCCTCAAGATCTGGATCACAGGTATGTCCTCCATTTCTGGATTGTAGTTTCTTCCAAATGTAGTCAGGTTGATATCCAGGAATAGCCATCACAGTGGTTAAGATTTCTGTGACTCTTACAGATGACCTGAGTTCTGTTCTCAGCACCCATGATGTGTGGATCACTGCATTTATATCTACAGCTCTGTTTATTACTCTAACTTAATGTCTTCTTCTGGCCTTTGTAGGTGCCAAGAAGCATGTGCCCATGTGCACAGAAATACATGCAAACATGCACACACTTAAATATAATGATGATGATGATAATGATGATAATGATGATGATAATAATAATAATAATAATAATAATAATAATAATAATAATAAAAAAAATAATCCAGGTGCTGACAGCCTTCCTTTGGGCTTCCTAGGAATAATGACAAGAAATGTTCTGCACTGCTGATTCCTCCTGGTTCATGCCCACATCCACACTGGGGGCAAGCACACAAACTTCCATCTAAACACAACATCCAAAGGTCAAATTTCCCCTCATCTGAGCCACCACCCATGAGCCCCAACAGAGCTCCAGAGTGATGCTGAGCCTGGATGAAGGCCCCAGCAAACCTTCCTTGGACATTGTCCATTGATAGGTCATCTCAACAATGCTGCCATGTTCTTTTAAAACCAAAATGCTCTAAAGACACAGAGCAGCAGCCTTCAGGAAGTCATTAAGTAACTTTCAGTCTTTATTTCCCATTCTGTGCCTTGCTTTTTCAAGACAAGGGCAGAAAGGAGGCATCTGTATAAGAGGCATTCATGGTAGGCATGAATATCACCAGCCACCTGTCTCCCTCTCTGTACCTTCTCATCTGGGAAAATGCTCATGGGTTTTGGTTCTACACTCTTTCTACTATGGAGTTGAAGAAGTTCAAGGGGCTTTGTACCATTTGCTCTGTCCTTCAAAGAAGCTCTTAGGACTACATCATCTTTTTTAATCACTGAGGCTCCCAGAAATAGCTACCTCATTCTACGTAAGGTCTGACATTTACTTTTATTACTCAAACATGTGATTTGATCAAAGCTCTTGTGAGAGCAAAATGCCATTTCCCACCAGGACAGAACAGAGGTCTTCTCATGGAGGCTCCACAAAGGTTGGGACTGAAGGTGCAATGAGCTTTATTCTGTCCCTTTGATGTAGACATTCTAACGTATCCACACTTATTTTTAGAGAAGAAAATACAATAAGAATTTTCTGATACCATCCATCATTGTCTCCCTTTGGCTGAGTCATTCTGAGTCATGCTGCTCCAGTAGTGACCCCTCATCCACCTGTGCCCTAGTGTGCTTCCTCTGTAAGCTTTGATCCAGATGACAGAACAAGAAGATGCATGAGGAGTGTCTGGCACTCTGTCAGTCATGCTGTAGAGTAAGTGCTCAAAAAAGTGACCCTGACTGAGAGACAATATGCACCTTCTGATGGGACAACCTTGTTTGTGGATAGCTATGTCACTGGGCTTTGGAAATGAGGGTACTGAGGAATTGAACCTGGGGCTTTTTCCATGCTAGGCAAGCAATCTACCCTCTGACCTACATCTCCATGCCTTTTTATAAATATTTGTGCCACACATTTCATAGCACACATACTCCCCCACACACATGCATACATACACACCTGCAAATGCACATGCCTACATATACATATGCATTCACACATGTACAGACATACATATACACATGTGCACATGAATGAACACACCTGCACATGGTCACATATGTGGACACACACATGCATGTGCACACATGCTCATGCACACACATACACACACACACATGCGCATGCAAACAAACATACTCACAAATGCACACACACACACACATTCACACATATACACACTCAGAGAGAGAGAGAAAGAGAGAGAGAGAGAGAGCAGATTAAGCAGGTCAGCTCCAGGCACCTGAGATCCTAGTTCCTCACTCTCCAAAATTTTGACTTCCTTCTCCCCCCAAAATATCACTCTGTGACTGTCCGGTTAGCTTAGGGTGGATCTTTTCAGTTCTTTAATTCACGGGGCTGTGCTCTGATACTGTGAGGTGTTTGTATATCCACTTGGTTGGTTGTTTTATTGTGTTTTGTTTTTTTGCTTGTTTGTTCAACATGGAGAGATCGATTATTTTGCTAGGATTTTTTCCCATGTCACAGATAAGGTGAAATGTTTAAAATGTATCACATGCTTTTAAAGTTTATTTCTAACATATATTTCATTATTTTGAGATGTCGTATCTGAGTACTATATTGGCATTATGTCTGCAACCCTGATGCGATTTTTCTGCACCTGACAGCAGTACCTTCATCTTCATTGTCACTTTTGTCACCATTGTCATTGTTGCCACGGCACCTTCAGTGTGTGGTCTTTATCGTCAGCACCGTCTTCTTTATCATCTTCAGTGTTAGCATCATCATCGGTCCCTATCACTTGGGGCCTCTGATCTCTTTCCCTTGCCCATATACTTTGTATACCCAGTCTTAACTTTTGCCACTTAAAATAGCAAATCTAGTGATTTGTTTGCTGGTTAAAACAAGCATTTCTATTTTTGCACTTTGAAATCCATGTTTGTTTAATAATATTGAGTCTTCAGTCGCAGACACAGCACATGCTTCTTAGATCTTCATAAATGATCTGGAACACTAAATATAATTTGTCAGGTAGATTTTGGGGTATTTTATACTTTTTTTTCTACTTTCTATTTATATAGAAACACATGCATTTTTAAACAGAAGTTAAATTTTTCTTCCTATATCATATCTAGCAACATCAAAATTCTTTTTAAAACTCAAGTGATAGCATGCTAATAGTCTGATCATCTTGGTTATTTTAGAAACAACATATATTAACTGAACCCTCAACCAACTTGGTTAAAGGTAGAATGGATTTTTACTAAGTAAAAGTAAGGAAGAAACGAAAGAAAGAAGGAGGAGAAAGGAAGGGAAAGGACCAAAGCTATGAGAAAACATCACATTAGCCAGGCAGTCGTGGAGCATGCACTTAATCCCAGCACTCCAGAGGCAGAAGCTCTAAGTTCCAGGCCAGCCTGCTCTACAGAGTGAATTCCAGGACAGCCAGAGCTACAGAGAAGCTAAGTCTCCCCCACCCCACCCCCGCAAAAAAAAGGAAGAGGAGATAGGTGGAGAAGGAAATAGAAGGCAGTCCCTCTGGGCACCAGCACTCTGGAAAACCTTTGCCTTTATCTTGCTGCAGAATGAACTACAACACTAAGGACCTAAAACAGCACAGACTTGCCACTTTTGCCACTCCAAAGGTTCACTGGGATCTTTGCTCAGGGCCTCCCGAGATAAGGGCCAGTCAAGGTGACAGAAACCAGTGACATCATCAGGAAGTCTGACTGAGAGACAATTTGCTTTACAGTTCATTGATTCTTGGCACAATTAATTTTCTTTAAGTCTTTTCCTTGATTACTGAAAGAAGGGCAGAATCCATTCCAAGAAACTACCTGCAGCTCCCTGATGCTTCCTGAGCACAGTGTTTCCTCATAAAACTTTCATGAGAGATCCCACTCTCTACTTTGCTAAGAGAATTTCATGTGGTATATTAGTCAGGGTTCTGGAGGGAAAAAAAATCAGATCCAATGGGAAATATATTTATAAATGAACAGAGGAATACAGCTAGATAATACATAAACAGATGATAGATAGATGATAGATAATAAATACATGATAGATAGATAGATAGATAGATAGATAGATAGATAGATAGATAGATAGATAGAGATGGATGGATGGATGGATGGATGGATGGATGGATAGATAGATAGATAGATAGATAGATAGATAGATAGATAGATAGATAGATAGATAGATGAATAAATAGATAGATAGATGATGGATGCATACATACATACATACATACATACATACATAGGGATATGTAAATAATTGATAGATTGACAGGTAACAAGGAAGAAAAATAGATGATAGATAGATATAGATAGATGAGAGAGATGTTAGATGAATGGATGGATAATAGATAGATAGATAGATAGATAGATAGATAGATAGATAGATAGATAGATGATAAATAGATACATAGATATATGCATGCATACATAATACAGATATGTAAATAAATGATAGATTGACAAGTAACAAAGAAAACAAATAGGTGATAGATATAGATGAGAGAGATGTTAGAGGAATGGATGATAGACAGACAGACAGACAGACAGATAGATAGATGATGAATAGATAGATTATAGATAGATTAATGGAAACAATCTGTTATGAGGGATTGGCATATGTAAGTGTGGAAGCCAGGAGTTTTCAGTCACTGTTTTCTGTAGACTAAAGACCAGGGTAAGCTGACCTTCAAAAAATAGAAAGTGCCCAGGAAATAGAAAGAAAATTCTAAATACAGAGTTACTAAGGTTGGGAAGTGACCAAAGCTGAAGGTGATACACCCATATTCATGTCCATATTTCAAGATTCCATCTGTGCATATGCAGATGAAGGAAAGTTCAGCAGAAGTATATTCTAAGAAGCAAAAAGTGTTCACATTTCCACAGCCATCAATGCTGGAGAAATAAAAAAAATTGGTTTGCGGTCAGTAACAAAAAGATGGTCTTTAAAAGATAGGAGAGACCAAAGACATGATCGAATTATTTTATTTATTCTGTTAATTTCACACGTGTTTATAATGTATTCTGCTCATAGCCACTCTCCCCTTCTCTCCCTCTGACTCCCTATGGATACCTACTTTCACCTAGGTGTGGGGTCTGTGGGCTCCTCCCCTCTTTATGCTTGGATTTTGACTGGCTTCATGCTGTACAGGTTCATTGGAAGTAACCAGAGCCAATGTGAGTTTGTGAGTACAGCATTTTGCAGCACAGCAGTCCTCCCTGTCCTTCAGCAATTACACTCTCTGCTCAGCCTTCTTCATTGTTGGTCCCTGAGTTATTGTGGGGGTTTTTACCTGAGACCCCGATGAACCTGAGCACAGAGATAAAAGCAAAGCAGAGGTGAGCACCACATCTACCTATATTCATCAGAGCTCACCCATGCAAGGTGGTCTCCTAAGACTCTTCCAGAAGTCAGGAATGTATTAGGGATTTAGGTGGTCTGAAGCCACTGGAAGTTTTAAATATAGAGTTGATATGGGGCATTCACACACATGCACACACACACACACACACACATGTGAAACTTCACAAAAAGAGGACAGAATTGTTTTAAAACAAGAAAGTTCAACTATAGAAAACCATTCAGAGAAGATTCAGCTGCTAAGATCAAGGAGATAAAGCACTTTTTTTATTGGATATATTCTTTATTTGCATTTCAAATGTTATCCCCCCCAGGTACCCCCTATCCTATCCTCCCTCCCCCTATATCTATGAGAGTGTTCCTCCACCCACCCACCAACCACCTTCCCGCCCTGGATTCCACTACAATGGGGCATCTATGGAAACTTCATAGGACCAAGGACCTCTCCTCCCCTTGATGCCTGACAAGGCACACCTCTGCTACATATGCAGCTGGAGCCATGTGTACCCCTTGGTTGATGGCTTAGACCCTGGGAGCTCTGGGGGGTCTGGTTGGTTGATATTGTTGTTCTTCCTATGAGGTTGCAAACCCCTTCAGCTCCTTTAGTCCTTTCCCTGACTCCTCCATTGGGGACCCCACACTCAGTCCAATGGTTGGCTGTGAGCATCTGCCTCTGTATTTGGAAGGCTCTGGCAAGGCCTCTCAGGAGACAACCTTATCAGGCTCCTTTCAGCAAGCGTTTATTGGCATCCACAATAGTGCCAGGGTTTAGTGACTATATATAGGACGAATCCCCAGGTGGTACAGTCTCTGGATGGCCTTTCCTTCAGTTTCAGTCTCTTCTCTACACTTTATCTACATGTTTGCTCCTGTGAGTATTTTCTTCCCCTTCTCAGAAGAATCAAATCACCCACACTTTGGACTTTTCTTCTTGAGCTTCATGTGGACTGTATCTTGGGCATTCAGAACTTTTGGGCTAATATCCAATTATCAATGAGTGCATACCATGTGTGTTCTTTTTGTGATTGGGTTACCTCACTCAGGATGATATTTTCTAGTTCCATCCACTTGCCTAAGAATTTCATGAATTCATCATTATTAATAGCTGAATAGTAATCCATTGTGTAAATATATCACATTTTTCTGTATCCATTCCTCTGTTGAAGGACATTTTGGTTCTTTCCAGCTTCTGGCTATTATAAATAGGGCTGATATGAACACAGTGGAGCATGTGTCCTTATTACATGTTAGAGCATCTTCTGGAGTGGAATGGCTGGGTCCTCAGGTAGTACTATGTCCAATTTTCTGAGAAGCCGCCAAACTGATTTCCAGAGTGGTTATACCAGCTTGCAATCCCATCAGCAATGAAGAAGAATTCTTCTTTCTCCACATCCTAGCCAGCATCTGCTGTCACCTGAGTTTTTGATTTTAGCCATTCTGACTGATGTGAGGTGTAATCTCCAGGTTGTTTTAATTTGCATTTCCCTAATAATCAAGGATGTTGAACATTTCTTTAGGTGCTTCTCGGTCATTCAGTATTCCTCAATTGAAAATTCTTTGTTTAGCTCTGTAGCCCATTTTTTTAAAATAGGATTACTTGATTCTCTGGAGTCCAACTTCTTGAGTTCTTTGTATATATTGGATATTAGACCTCTATTGGATGTAGGATTGGTGAAGATCTTTTCCCAATCTGTTGATTGCCATTTTGTCCTATTGACAGTGTCCTTTGCCTTACAGAAGTTTTGCAGTTTTATGAAGTCCTATTTGGCGATTCTTGATCTTAGAGCATAAGCCATTGGTGTTCTATTCAGGAAATTTTCCCATGTATTTGAGGCTTTTCCCCACTTTCTCCTCTATATGTTTCAGTGTATTTGGTTTTATGTGGAGGTCGTTTATCCACTTGGACTTGAGCTTTGCACAAGGAGATAAGAATTGCATATTTCTACATGCTGACCTCCAGTTGAACCAGTACCATTTGTTAAACATGCTGTCTTTTTCCACTGAATGTGTTTAGCTCCTCTGTCAAATATCAAGTGACCATAAGTGTGTGGCTTCTTTTCTAGGTCTTCAATTCTATTCCATTGCTCTTTCTGCCTATCTCTGTACCAATAACATAAAGCTTTTCAAACTATTGCTCTGTAATACAGCTTGAGGTCAGGGATGCTGATTCCCCCAAAGTTCTTTTACTGTTCAGAATAGTTTTATCTATCCTGGGTTTTTTGCTATTCCAGATGAATTTGAGAATTGCTCTTTCTAACTCTATGAAGAATTGAGTTGGGCATTTGATGGGGATTGCATTGAATCTGTAGATTGCTTTTGGCAAGATGGCCATTTTTACTATATTAATCCTGCCAGTCCATGAGCATGGGAGATTTTTCCTTCTTCTGAGGTTTTCTTCAATTTCTTTCTTCAGAAACTTGAAGTTCTTGTCATATAGACCTTTTACTTGCTTGGTTAGAGTCACACCAAGGTATGTAATATTATTTGTGAATATTGTGGAGGGCATTGTTTCCCTAATTTCTTTCTCAGCCTCTTTACCTTTTAAGCAGAGGATGGCTCCTGATTTATTTGAGTTAACTTTCTAATCAAACTATCTAATGAAATGACCATGTGGTTTTTTTCTTTGAGTTTGTTTATATAGTGGATGACATTGATGGATTTCTGTATATTGAACCATCCCTGCATCCCTGGGTTGAAGCCTACTTGATCATGGTGAATTTTTGTTTTGATACATTCTTGGATTTGGTTGGCCAGAATTTTGTTGAGAATTTTTGCATCAATGTTCATAAAGGAAATTGGTCTGAAGTTCTCTTTCCTTGTTTGATCTTTGTTTGTTTTAGGTATAAGCGTTATTGTGGCTTCATAGAATGAATTGGGTAGTGTTCCTTGAGTTTCTATTTCGTGGAATAGTTTGAAGAGTATCAGTATTAGCTCTTCTTTGAAGATCTGATAGAATTCCCCACTAAACCTATCTGGTCCTGAGCTTTTTTTTGTTGGGAGACTATTAACAACTGCTTCTATTTACTCAGGACTTATGGGACTATTTAGATGGTTTATCTGATCCTGTTTTAACATTGGCACCTGGTATGTATCTAGAAAATTGCCCATTTCGTCCAGATTTTCCAATTTTGTTGAGTACAAGCTCTTGTAGTAGAATCTGATGATTTTTTGAATTTTCAGTTTCCATTGTTATGTATCCCTTATCATTTCTGATTTTATTAATGTGAGTACTGTCTCTGTTGGAATTTAAGACAAGCCTTAGATTGCAGTGATCTGATAGAGTGCATGTAATTACTTCAATCTTCTTGTATCTGTTGAGGCCTGTTTTATGACCAATTTTATGGGCAATTTTGGAGAAGGTACCATAAGGTCCTGAGAAGAAGGTATATTCTTTTGCTTTAGGATGAAATGTTCTATAAATATCCATTAGATCCATTTGCTTCATTACTTCTGTTAGTTTCACTATGTCTCTGTTAAGTTTCTCTTTCCATGGTCTGCTCATTGCTGAGAGTGAGGTTTTGAAGTCACCCACTATTATTATGTGGGATTCAATGTGTACTTGATCTTTAGCAAAGTTTCCTTTATGAATGCAGGTGCCCTTATATTTGGAGCATAGATGTTCAGAATTGAGAGTTCATCTTGGTAGATTTTTCCTTTTACGAGTAAGAATTGTCTTTCCTTGTCTTTTTTGACAACTTTTGGCTGAAATTGGATTTTATTCGATATTAGAATGGCTACTCCAGTTCATTTCTTGGGCCCATTTGCTTGGAAAATTGTTTTCCAACTTTTTGCTCTGAGGTAGAGTCTGTCTTTGTCACTGAGGTGCATTTTCTTTATGCAGCAAAATGTTGGGTCCTGTTTACGTATCCAGTCTGTCTATGTCTTTTTATTGGGGAATTGAGTCCGTTGATGTTAAGAGATATTAAAGAAAAGTGATTGTTACTTCCTGTTATTTTTGTTGTTAGAGGTAGAATTATGTTTGTGTGGCTATCTTCATTTAGGTTTGCTGAAAGATGAACTTCTTGCTTTTTCTAGGGTGTAGTTTCCCTCCTTGTGTTGGTATTTTCCATCTATTATCCTTTGTAAAGCTGGGTTTGTAGAAAGATATTGTGTAAATTTGGTTTTGTGATTGTATATCTTATTTTTTCTGTCTATGGTAATTGAGAGTTTTGCTGGGTATAGTAGCCTGGGCTGGCATTTGTGTTCTCTTTGGGTCTGTTTGACATCTGCCCAGGATCTTCTAGCTTTCATAGTTTCTGGTGAGAAGTCTGTTGTAATTCTGATAGGTCTGCCTTTATATGTTACTTGACCTTTTTCCCTTACTGCTTTTAATATTCTTTCTTTGTTTAGTACATTTGGTGTTTGGACTATTATGTGATGGGAGGAATTTCTGTTCTGATCCAGTCTATTTTGGAGTTCTGAAGACTTCTTGTATGTTCATGGACAATTCTTTCTTTAGGTTAGGGAAGTTTTCTTCTATAATTTTGTTGAAGATATTTACTGGCCCTTTAAGCTCGGACTCTTCACTCTCATCTATATCAATTATCCCTAGGTTTTGTCTTCTCATTGTGTCCTGGATTTCCTGGATATTTTGGGTTAGGGGCTTTTTGCATTTTGCATTTTCTTTGACTGTTGTGTCAATGTTTTCTATAGTATATTCTGCACCTGAGATTCTCTCTTTTATTTCTTGTATTCTGTTGCTGATGCTTGCATCTATGTGTCCTGATCCTTTTCCTAGGTTTTCTAACTCCAGGGTTGTCTCCCTTTGTTATTTCTTTATTGTTTCTATTTCCATTTTTAAATCTTGGATGGTTTTGTTCATTTCCTTCTCCTGTTTGATTGTGTTTTCCTGTAATTCTTTAAGGGATTTTTGTGTTTCCTTTTTAACGACTTCTACCTGTTTACCTGTGTTTTCCTGTATTTCTTTAAGGGAGTTATTTATGTCCTTCTTAAAGTCCTCTATCATCATCATGAGAAGTGATTTTAGATACGAGTCTTGCTTTTCTGGTATGATGGCATATCCAGGTCTTGCTATGGTGGGAGAATTGGGTTCTGATGATGCCGTGCTCCCTTGTTTTCTGTTGCTTATGTTCTTATGCTTGCCTCCTGCCATCTGGTTATCTCTAATGCTACCTGCCCTCCCTATATGTGACGGTAGCCTATCCTTCCTGTGATCTTGGTTGTGTCAGAACTCCTCAGAATCCAGCTGTCTCTCTGGTCCTGTTATTCTGGGATCCTGTGATCCTGGGTGTATCAGAGCTCCTGGGAGTCAAGCTGCCTCTAGGGCCCTGGGATCTTGGTATGACCAAGCTCCTTGGTTCCTGTTATCCTGTGATCCTATAATCCTGTGAGCGGAGGTTTCTCTGGGTATTGAGGGGCTGGCTGGGGAGTTTGCTACCAAGGTAAACCAGCCCAGACAGGAAAGAACCTGTGCCACTGGTCGGGCAGGGTTCCTGTGTTCCTGGGTCCTGCTGGTCACAGTTACTCCCAGTGATAATGGGACAGATGGTAAGTCCTCCTCACCTCTTCTCCTATGATCCTGGGCATGTTAGAGTGCCTAGGAGCAGAGGTTCCTCTGTGTGTTGTGGGGCTGACTGGGGCGTTCGCTCTCAAGGTAAACCAGCACAGACCCGATAAAGTCTTTAAAAACAATCATGAATAGGACATTCAAAGAAATGGGTTTCAGAGAAATGAGATCTACTAAAGCTAAATAAACATTACAGGACTGAAAACTATAGTTTATGAAAACATACTTTGAAAATATGTGTTTCACAGTAACATTAGTCCCCAGTGGAGGATTAGTTTTCTAGAAAAGTTGTTCACTACAAAGCGCCCAGATTGAAGCACAGAATGAGTGCGGAGCACAGGCACTCCCACCCCGAGAGAGACATGCATATACTCATGAGTACACAACAGTCATTCCTGGCGGCACCTATAGAGAGCTTCGAATGTGCTTTCTGGAATTCTTACACTCACCTATGAACTTGGAGCTGTTTTTCATAGGTCAAATATTGGGATGAGATGAGAAAGATTATTTGAGAGACCATTTCAATGCAAATGGTGCGTATTCACCACTTTTCTGTCCTTATGACAAAGTACTAAGTTATCAATTCATAAGTAGAAAACATTCATTTTGGCCCACTAATTTTTGTCAAGGTCCCTGGGCCCTTTTCCTTCAGGATGGTGACAGCACAAGAATCGTGGGCAGAGTAGCAGGCACATGGAGGAAGCTGTCTTATGACACTGGAACGGAGCTGACATCACTCAATTTAAGGCACACTCCCAGTGACCTAATTTCTTACCTGGCTCATCCTACTGAAGATTCCATCATTTCATGAGAGCACCAGGGACTGAGGACCAAACCTAGCACATGGAAATTTGTAATGTGGGTGACTACAAAGATTCAAACCAATCCAACCCATAATGCTAGGTTGGCATTAACATTTATTTTGCTGTGCACAAAAATTAGTGAAGAAGCTTTGAAGATACTTATGATTCTGCAAATGAACAGAATTATATGAATATATTGGATACGAGTGTGAGCATGTGAATGTATTGGATATAATGTCACGTGAGCCTTATTTACACTTTCAGAGATGCAAAAAAGAAACCAGATTGGCCCAACAACTTTGAACATCCAATTAAAAATGAAGGTTGATCTAGTGTCTCATGCTCTGAAGTGAAATTAAACAGATAATGTAAATGTTGTTTTTATTTCTTCATGAGAAGTTATAAGATGAGAACCATATCCAACAGTGAATACAGGGCTTGGGCTGAGCCCAGAGCATTTTCCTCTTTATTCTACCTATCCCTAGGTTTAGCCCTGGAAGCTACTAGCCTCCAAACAATATAATCTTCCAAGCTGACTGACTCACTCTGGCTTCTCTGGGCTTGTTACTGAATTGCTGTGCCTAGCCTCATACTAACTTTGACTGTATGTTCTAATCCTTTGGGTCATTCCCATTCTTTGGGCTCATTCAATCTTTACTTATGTCTAGCTTATTCTCTTTGCAACCTGTTTCAGTAAAATTATCCCAGTAAAACTGCAATACACACACCACACACATCTCTGTCACTGCTCTTCAGTAGCCTCTCTTTTCTGGATTGTTCCTGTGAGAGTTGGGCACATCTGACTCATTCTGTCAAATCTTTCTCTGATTCATCATTTTGTCAACCCTTCAATTAGACATCACTTTCAAACATGGCTTCTTCCTTCTTCAAATTAACCTTATCTTCATTGTTATGTTTTAAATGTGTGTACTGAGGGTATGTCTGTATTCCACCTAGATGATACAGTAATCTAGGGCATGTCCACACTCTGGCTGGATCATATACACCTAGATGTCTTTAGATGTGACCTCTTGTCAGAGCAGCCATGTTGCTGGATTAAAATTCCTCAACAGAATCACTTACAGGAAAGATGGAGGAGGCTGTTTCCCTTTGTAGTTATGTGGATGGAAAGGATAGAAGATATGTGTTGAGGCAGGAATGGTTAAATCATCCTGCTAGTGAGACCAAAGCTTGGTTGCCAAGCATGATGATGCAGCTCAATGCATCTTTTTTGCAGTAGGGCCCTTCAAGTTCCTCAGTGCACATTTGACTTTATGTAAAAATAGATTCCAATTGCTGCACAAAGCCCTGGAAGCACTACTGACAATCAGTAGCTGATGAATTTTTTCAGAAATGAGCTCCCCTCAATGCAAAGGTTCTGTAATGTCAGTCTCATGTAGTCATTGCTAAACATTAACGATAACTGAACTCAGTAAGTTGTGTGTGTGTGTGTGTGTATGTGTGTGTGTGTGTGTACACATGAACACATATATGTAACAATAGAGGTTATAAAAGAGGTCATGAATTTGAGAGTGAAAATTGGAAAAGGAAGGGGAGATGGAATGAATAAAAAATGACAATAAGTGTAGTATACTCACCTATAATATTATTTAAAAGTTAAAAGCTCCAAAGCTATCTAACTAGATAAAAGAAAAGATAAAATTATATGACTATATAAGAGACTATGAAAAGCACAAAATGAAACAGAATAAAAAAAATACATCATAGAAACGAATACAGGGCATCTATTCTAACTATATTGAGAAAAAGCCATGTGCAAAATGAGAATGTGACCTCAGAAAGATGGCGTGACACATAAATTGGTATGATCTTAAGATATTGTTACAGCTAAAGAACATCAATCCATTTGTCTTTCTACAACAAAGTCCACAAATCCACAGTCATGGTGTATCTTAACAAAACTTCTACAAAGACTTATTCTAAAATATACTTCAAAAATCAGAATACTTGGGCCACACCATTATGATAATCAAAAAGACATACATACAAACTGAACAGAACATTCAGTTTGGTCAAGCACACAAGCATGTCAGGGTTCAGAGCTAAGGGTAGTGTGAGACCATCTCAGCTAAGATGGGAAACTTGAGAAATTATAACACCTATCTCCAGTGTTTATATGCACCCCATCAGCCTGCTTATGTGGATATGTCTAGACAAAGTATATTAAGACACCATATATTTGTAAGCAATATGTAGACTATATTATGCACCACCTGGGTATGAGGACACAGGATGAGGCTCAGCAACTGCATGACGTAACTAGATACAGGGATTTGAATGCCCAGAGATAGGTGAAGTTGGGCACTTTGCAGGAAGTCGGAAGCTGGCCTGAACCCCGTAAGGCCACTATGAGCCTGGTGTACCTGCTCAGGAGCTCCAAGAAACAACCACCACCCCTGCCCTTACCATGTCTGTTCCACAAGGCTTAGGGTCCCTTTAACTGAAGGTTAATTTTCTACCTTGAATAAAATAAAGCCTCTCTTGTGTTTTAAGAGTTTCTTGGTTTTCTTCTGATCCAGCAGGTGGCTTCGGAGAGAGGCTGAATGCTAGGTTTATGGCCCTGAGGGGAGTTCAGGTTTTGTGGAAAGGCTCAGTTGTCAGAACAGGAGCAGCAAGCAAGTAGGATAGGAACAGAAGCTCAGCATTGAAGATTTTCTGACAAGAAACATTGCACAAATGCTGGAGGAGAGAGGCTCATTCTTATGTAGGCCTTCAATGTTATTTCTTAGGTCATGAACAACTCCCAGACAGGTTGCTGAGACAGCTACCCAGCCTCCTTTGGTGCCAGCAGAAGGCCTGGATGGCCAGACAAGGAACCACATACATACATCTTTCAGGCCTTCAGTTTCTGGACAGTGTCAACCAGATGTCCTCTTCCAATACTGTTTTGAAAACTTTATGATGGTCAAGGGATTCTGAAAAGCTCAGGATCCAAAAGTTTCTTTCTCGCTGCTTTCCAGCAGTAGAGATAACAGTCTGGACATATTCACAAATTAGCAGCAAGACACAGAAATACAGCCCATGACAGGAACAGCTCTAGACTTTAGGGGGGGTTGGGTCCCCAAAGACTCCATGCTCCAACAGTCAGTTGAATGGTTGTATATCTTCTTCAGGAAGGTAGGAGTCTAGGGCAAAGCAAGTGGTGAGGCAGGAAATGAAAAGTCTAAGAGAAGCAAAACAGGAAAAACCAGAGAAGCAAAGTTCAAAGGCATTCAGATTTCTGCAAGAAAGTAATGCAAGTGCCTCATGTGCGGAACTTTGTAGGTTCAGTCAGTCTGTGTGGAAAGAAGACCCTGTTGTTTACCATCCCATCTCTACAGACAAAACCCCAGAGCTGTAAGGATGACACCGTGTCTTCCCCAATCCGTTCTCTGCTGTAAAGAGCTGCAGCAATGGTCTCTTCCTTCTATCATCTGCAGGGGCTTGACTGTTTTCTGCAGATAACTACATTAGCTCAGGAGCATGAAGACCCTGATCCACCCCTGTGACACTCGACTGTGACATAGTGGCCATGATGCTTAGCTAGAGAGAAAGAAGCATTTCCACCAAATGAGGACAGACAAGATCATCCTGTTCCTCAGCTCCCCCGGAGCATTCTGAGTTTCTCGCAAAACTCCACTCTTCGGAAAATTATTCAAGTCAAAGTAAAATCTTGTGCCAAAGATTATTTTCAAGTTGCTTTTAAGATTGTAATGTACATACACCTTCCTGTTTGGACATGGGACACCAGGAAACAGAAAACCCAAGGCTGTGTCTCCTGTCATCTAATGGAACTACATGGGAAGTGAGGTGCCCTGACAGAAGGTGCTTGTGACTGCTCCAGCATCAAATCTCACAGACACCTCGAGTATAGCATTAGCCTCACTGATATCAATAAGATGTCTGCATCCCTTAAAATTATTCAAAACTCATTTTGAACTAGGGTCTGGGTGGCCATTAGGAACACTGTGACCTGAAGATCTGAGGGGCATGTTCCCAACCTGTTTCCACAGGGCAGGTAATGGCAGCAGTGATAGGATGAGCTTCAGCCTGGGTAGACCACACTGTCTCTATGGCACGCTCACAAAATAAGTGAGGACATCAAGACTAAGAGAGTCCATTTTCCCTCGGAGATCTGAGAGGGAATCTCTCAGACGCACATACAGACTAGAAGCTTGACATAAGCAAAGCTGGCTTGACTTTAAGGAGGTTTTGGCCAGTACAGTAATTCTTGCTGGGATTGTCTACTGATGTCTTCAACTTAGCATGGTAGTGAGCCTTTTCTCTTCCCTCCTATTTCTTTCTTACAGCTTTGAGCCTAGAAATGACTTCATCCAGTTGTCATAGTGATTAACTGACAGTTACACAGTTTTGCATTTTCGGGATGTGCTTAAAATCTCATCACCAGAAAAGACATTTCAAATCCATAAAAACCAAAACAAAAGAAAACAAGAGAATGTGCACCAATTGGTGACACTTCTTCACATTGCAGGGGCACCCAGCCCAGTCTTTAACACTGAAACAAGATATCGGTATCTACAATCCTGTTGGGCCGCAATCATATCTATCCTAGGATGCCGGTAGCCCTCAGGATTCATATTAGGCATTACTGGATTGTAGAGGGCTATTAATAAAATGTTATATGTGGAAACAATTTTAAATATTGACTAAATAATGATAAGTGACGTTCCCTAATTTAAGCCCAGACTTGAGAATTCTCTCTTGAATTAAATGTCAAAATCAAAGGAAGAGAGAATTAACATATCAGACAGGCAAGGGCCAAAGTTAGTATTGGGATGAAAGGGAATGTCTCCTAATCCCAGGTCCGTGGCAGAGTGCCTGGAAACATCTGCCACTTACCACCCCAATCAGTACATGAGTGAGATTACTACTACTACATGGGTGGAGGCGTATTGAGAACACTTAGAAGACCCTCTTAAGAGCCATCTAACAAGGGACAGACCCATGTCCCTAAGACAGGTGTGAGCAGCAGCTTCAGAGCAAAGACCTCCTCTGGTCTCAGTGGTTCGGAGCTCAGGTCTCCCGTTTGTACTTCCAATACTAAACTATACTCCAAGAACTAAAATATGACCTCCCAATCTTAGTGGCACTTAAAAGTGGCACACGGAATCCAAGGTGTATCCACACTCTCGAAGATGTGGTTGTCCCAAATCCCTGTGAAGCTCAGGAGGCTTTTCAAGGCACACTTTCAAGCCCATTGCCTCTCCGTGTAAGAATAAGATGGTGCTGCCACAGTGGCCATGGCCACCGGCTCCATGCTGCAAGCCAACAAGATGCTTGGAACACACTGGGAGACTCTTCATTTGGCTGCAAAATCTCAGACAGTTCTTGCTTGCCTGAGTTCCCAGCCAGCTCTTTTGATCTCTGACTGCTTTCTACATTATGAGTCTAATCCTATATTCAAATGTATTTCTACATTGCATCAAACAGTCTGCTGGAAGTTTCCCATGATGCAGATAGCCATAATAATGGACTCCTGGTACGCTGGTCTGCTGCCATTTGCTCTATAAAAAAAAAAATAAGAATAAAAATGTTTAATGCAACTGACAGTTACAATAGATTTTAAAATACTCAAGAATTTAACATGACAAAAAGCGAACATTTAAGGCCCCTGCTTCCAAATGTCACCCTAATTCCAGGAGGTTCCTGCTCACTGCACCTTTTCCGCCTTTTCTGTGTGCCAAAGAGGCCTTATTCAAATGAGGGGAGCCCTTTGCAGCTCTAATAGAGAGCTTAGCAGGCAGGCTGCTTGTCCATGCAAATGCGGGAGGCCGGGCAGGGTGCAGATTAGAGTTATCCTGCATGCACACGCAGAGTCTTCACGCTCTGCGAGTACTTTGCTTATCAGTGAGAAGCCATGATCAACACCTCACACCGCCCCCGAGCGCGGAAGGAGCGCATCAGCATTCAGATCCACCGGTGCTGAAGGCTTCCAGTTCCCATTTGCTTCTGAAGTGAAGGCTTACTGGATACCTCTTAATGTAAACATTAGGCGGCCACGTAGCTGATGCCAAATGGAGTGATTAAAAGTGACTCCCTAAAGAGACACTGACACCAGCTTCTGTTATGGGCTCTAAGAACGTTTCTTAAGCCTTAGGAAGATCTGCCCACCCTCTACCCCTCAGCTCAGATCTTCCTGAGTGTAAGAGCATCAGGCCACTGTTGGGAAGGTGGCCTTTCTCTACAAACACAGAGGACCCCATTAGCTCCTCCTCTGGTCTCTTGTAAAAGCTGTATGTCTGGTCCTGGCACCTGCTTTGAGAAGCATGGGTGTCTCGAGCTGCTGTTTTCATCCTTACCCTTCCACTTGTGAGCCAGGCAAGGAACCTAACCATGTGCCAGTTTACCCAGAGCACAAGACACTGGACCCATGACTCTGTAGAAAGGACAGATGGGAGGCAAAGAAAACTCATGTTGCTATAGCATTCTAAAGCCTGGCTAAGGGAGAGAGCACCAAATACATCCTGAGCCCATGATGAGCAAGGACTGTGGGGGAGAGAACGTCCAGTGGCCAGCAGCAGGCACACTGCAGGCATGCGTGCTCTTCAGGAGTGATGGGAACAGCTTGTCTTTATACCACAGCATTGCTGGGAAGGGATGCTCTGGACAAAGCAAAAACATCAGTCTGTCAAGCTCTGCAGCCAGTCATACTTACAATGTAAGAAATGACTTACATATGTGTACAGTGTTTGGGTGCTGCATGGATCTGTGTAATGTCATGTGTATATATAACTTGGGGTGTGTGTGTGTGTGCATGTATGTATGTATGTAAATGGCAGGGAGCTATGCATGGGAAAGGGACATGAGTGATCTGTAACTAGGCATGTTGTTGTACATGTGCATGGTATTCTATGCATGTATGGTGTTGTATGTGGTATACTGTGTGGTGTGAGGGTCCATGATTCACCAGAGAAGGATACCCTGTACTCAAATAGTATGTAAACACAAAGAGTGTTTAATTCTACAGAAGTCCAGCATGCTGGGGTCTCCCCATTACCAAGATATAGAGAGATACAACCAAGTTAGCTTGCAGGCCTGATCTAAAGCACATTAGGGAACTCCGGAGTAGGTGACCTCTATGTTAATCTGTTGGGTTCAGCTCTACAGAATTCCATGTGTATCTCTGCAGACATTCCATTACCAGGGTGTGGGGGGCAGTAAACCTGCTGGGTGGTCAGTTAGGGAAGAATAGCAAGGTAGAGCAAACCAAACCAATGCTTGTCTCCCACTCTCTGTGGGGTCATATATATACTGCTTCATCAAGCGTCCTTTCACTTGTTTGCTATGTCAAAACATCCTTTCACCCATGTCTGCATCAGGAAAATATTCTTTCCTGTGTCTGCTTCAGCAAGACAATCTTTCACCTGTGTGCCGCAGCAAAACATCATTTCACATAATTGTCTTTCCGAAGAAGCTAGAAGTTTCCACTTCGCATGTGCTAACATGTAAGTGAACAGTGGGTGTTTCAAGTCAATAGATTGACAAGCAGGCTGTACATTCAAATATGTGTGGGCTTACTAAGGTATGTAAATGGGCCTCAAGCTGGCCTAGACTTTTGTAGGTCCTGCTTTGGAAACACTAGGCTGACACAGTCTGGTTGTTCTTCCCTGCTTCCTCTGCATCATTTCGAAACTAAATGTGAAGATGGAGGAGATCTCTGAGGCCTCTACAGAAAGCAACGGAGCTGCATTCATGGGAAGGCTAAGGACCCAGCCTGGGTGTCTGAGACGTGAGTGTAAAATAAGAAATAAGCTGGAGAGAAATTCGCTTTTGCTTCCTCCTCCAGCTTGCCTGGCAAAGACTCGCAGTCTCAATTACATTTAGTAAACACCATGACCAGAAACATGAGGAGGAAAGGTTTGTTTCGGCTTGCACTCTCAGGTCAAACCATCACAGAGGGCAGTCAGGGCAGCAGCTGCAGGGACCTGGAAGCCTGAAGTGAAGCAGAAACCATGGAGGAACACTGCTTACTGGCTTGCTCCTCATGGTTTGCTCAGCCTGATTTCATATAACACCCAGGACCACTGACCCAAGGCTGGCACCACCCACAGTAAGCTGGACCCTCCCATATCAATCATCAATCAAGAAAATGTCCCCACAGGTTTGTCCACAGGGCAATCTGGAGGGGGGCATTTTCTCAATTGATATTCTCTGTATCAAAAACAACTCTAGTTTGTGTTGAGTTCTTATAAAACTATTCAGCCCACTCCCCATACTGACAGACTCACACTGCACTTCAAACTCAAGGAAAGCCACTCAGTGGTGCATTTGTTGTGTCTCCGGGGAACGCTTGGTCAGATGAATTGAGTGGACTGTCAAGGTGTAACTGTGCCAGAGCAGGGACCTTTCAGTGGCTCAGAGAAATGGCACTTCAGGATGCCATCTAATGCACACTGCAGCTGTCAGCCAGGGATTCCTCTCCTACAAGTTACAGTAGCCCAAAGATCTCCTGCCACAATATTTGAAAGGCCACTGGAGAGAACCTGGTACGATACAAATGAGTGGAGAGACCAAGAACTATGGGAACTGTGCTCTGAGGTCTCTCCTTAAAGCTACCACCTACCTAGGTCTAAAAGACAAAATTACTCTCCAGGCCCTGAGAGCTTCAGGCCCTGAGATCTGAAGAAAGGACTCTGCTCCCTGAGATACAGCACTGCAATACTCCAAAACTGTGAGCTGTAGTTCTCCAGGTACAGTGTGGCAGTGCTCCAAAGCTGTGAGCTATAGTGCTCCATGTTCAGTGAGGCAGTGCTCCAAAGCTGTCAGCTATAGTGCTGTACAGTGAGGCAGTGCTCCAAAGCTGTCAGCTATAGTGCTCTACAGTGAGGCAGTGCTCCAAAGCTGTGAGCTGTAGTGCTCCATGTACAGTGAGGCAGTGCTCCAAAGCTGTGAGCTGTAGTGCTCCATGTCCAGTGAGGCAGTGCTCCAAAGCTGTGAGCTGTAGTGCTCCATGTCCAGTGAGGCAGTGCTCCAAAGCTGTCAGCTATAGTGCTCTACAGTGAGGCAGTGCTCCAAAGCTGTCAGCTATAGTGCTCCATGTACAGTGAGGCAGTGCTCCAAAGCTGTCAGCTATAGTGCTCCATGTACAGTGAGGCAGTGCTCCAAAGCTGTGAGGTGTCATGCTACTGCAAGCTGGCCCCCAAGGCATCTTCCCTGTCTCGAACTAAGTACACAGAAAGCTTATGCAAGGCCTGGGGCTCTTGTGGATACTGATCCTGAGAAACAGAAGAGCCATTGGAAACTTCAGCCATTTTTTGACTTCCTAGAAGGCAAAACATACATCGGTTAGCTCGGCAGCCTGCCACAGGCCATTTACTCAAGCTTTCTAAAAACAAGTCCACAACATGTTCTCATGCACACATTTATTCTTATTTCAGTACAATGCCGTTTGAAAAGTAGAGTATTCTGCTCAGACCCAGTTGTTAGAAACAGCCCCAATCCTTAGGATTTCAGTATTCTCACTGCAATCGACCTGGAATGTCACATTTCAAAACAAACTTGCAGCTTGAATCCATAATCTATTAAACACACAGCTTTTTTTAAAAATTTGTTTATTAAATTAAAATGTAGTTCCATCATCATTTCCCTCCATCTCTTGGCTTCCCCCAAGCCCGCTCATGCGCCACTCACCTCACTGTCTCTCAAGTTCATTGTTTTACCTTTTTGAGTTAATGATCTAACCTGCTCTGGTACAGAGAAGAAAGTCTAATTAAAATTAAAACTTTGAAAAATGGTTTCTCTGTTACGTGACCTAAAGCAAGATACTTACACATAAAAGATGAGAGAAGATGTCTCCCTGATTTCACACACTGAAACACATCCAGCTGAAGTGAAACCAATCAATCCTGACTATGGGTGCCTGGAGGTTCAGAACAGGCTACAGACATGGAAGCCTTGGCCTTAAAACCAAGGTACTGGTATCAGAGCAGGATGTTTAATTAACACTTTCCATTTGCAATGCAAATCTGAGAATCATAATAGTGGAGAAACCCACTAAGAGTACTGACAGCAACAGACTGGACATTTAAATATTTTTAAGATAAGTGGACTCAGTCTTTTATTTTGATGGAAGAACAGTTTAATCACATTCTAGGTTGTACAGTCTTTCTCCACACTGCTCCATGAGATGTGTGTGAAGTCTGTTTCCACTTAACACACACAATCTGTGTTTAAACTCAATCAAGAATAAAAAAGAAATTCACCTCCATGGTGAAATTACAGTTTCTTCTCAAAAGCTTTTGCCAGCTCCACAGGCTGAACCAGCTTAATCATAGCTTCACTGAGCTCCTCAGCAAAACCAATCTTCCTGTCTAAGTACCCTGTGCATTGTGCATATTTTATACAGCATCCATAAAGGAACATTCTTTTTAAAACTCTGTAATGTATATGTTGAATGGAGTTTGGAACCCCAGCAGCATGAAGACACTAAGTCTCACTAGTAGGAAACTTCCCATGTTAGTGAAATTTAACATGGCTGACTTGCTTAGAAACACTAGGATAAAGGTGGGATTAGAACCTCAACAAACACCTCCAACTTAGGAAGAGTGCTGCATTGGGTAACATACCCAAAAGGTCAGCACTTGGCCTCAACAGGAAGACCTGGCACATGGTCTGATAAACACAGAATCTACATCTCTGCATTTCAAAAGTAGGACACAACAGAAACAAAGAGAAGCTACTTGCGCTCAGAGAGAGGAGGTTGCCATGACTTTGGGGTAACTGTACAGAGATGTTGAGATGGGTCTCCAGGTGGGGAGATGAAAGCAACCCACAGGAGAGACGGTGTGTCTATAAACATGGTAAAGCTGCCTATGACCTGAATTCAGAGGTGATTTCTTTTGCAGCCAGAAGTAGCTGGAACACATGCACTCAAGCCTCTATCCATGAAGTGGAAATTTCTAGTTTCTTCGGAAAGTTAGTTATGTCAAATAGAGGGGCACACTGGTGTAAGGATGTCTTGCTAAAGCAAACATGTGGAAGAATGTTTTCCTGAAGCAGACACAGGTGAAAGGATGTTCTGATACAGCAAACACATGAAAGGATACTTGATGAAGAAATATAAATCTCACCTCACAGACGGTGGGAGACAAGCACTGAGCATTGGTTTGGTTTGCTCCACCTCGTTATTCTTCCTTAACGACATGCATGTATTGGTTCGCCTTACATAGATAGCATTGTTGAGCTCAACTTTTGGTAATGCCGCCATTGAGACAAACTCACCCAAGGACTGTTCCTAAGATTCCTGTGGAAGATTGCTGTTTCTGTGGCCTCCCCTCAGGGTAGTTGGTGTTCATGTCTGGTGTCTGTTTGCTGAAAGGATTGGACTGAAGCTACCAGTTTGTACGTGCTGTCTGCCTACCTAGATGACCCTTCTGAAGCTGCTGAGTTGTATTTGGTGTTTGCCATGGGACTGAACTGCTGCCAAAGAAGATCGAGCTTGGTCTCAAAGAACTATTGCTGAGCAGGTCCACTTCCCCCATATCCTAATAACTTTTCTCTTCCATTACCTCTGCTGGTGAGTGGTGGGTAGGAGGAGGGATTGAACCTTTATTAAAGTAGGTTGCAAAAAAATTATGCCTATATACCCATCTACACTTGTGGGGCCTTGGGGACACAGGAGCATGAGCACCATCTCAACATATTGGGTCTCAAAGCTCTTGGGTCTTTGTTCACCTGAGAACAGAAGAGAAAGTCTCACTGAAGCCCAATTATAGGCAGACTTTGTGAGAATCCGTTCTTAGAACTCTACCTGCCATAGGTAGTGAAATGACCATGACTGGTCTATAGGAAGAATAAGTTAGCTGTAGACAGCCTGGGCCACTGTAAGAAGAGGACAGAGACCTACGATGTATTGCAAATGACTCTCCTAGGTTGTCAGGGAAGGTACTCAAAGCATTTAATGGAGTGTTTCTGAAATTTGTCAACACTTAAGTCTCCAGAGAGCAAATGACACACCCAGTGTCTCCTGTGGGTGATTTTGCTGGGCATCTCTGGGCTGCACCTCAGAAAGGCAGCTCAGAGGTCTAGGTGGCACATTTGTGCTGTTAGTCTGTGGAGACATGTCTGTACTTACTTTTTCCAAATCGGTCTTCCCTAGGCACACTGTAAGAGCGAATACCTGCCCCTGGCAAAGAATCTGCCCCCAGCACTTGTCACCATGTCCTGGAGGGAGATTCCACAGGATTATCATCATCATAATATACTTAGTCCAACTTGTCATTAAAATCCCAGCACTCAGATCATTAGCTGGAGAGAACCCCTACAAGCTCATGTGTAAGCAGAGGGCTCACAGATGTAATATGGCCCATGAGAAACACCCCACCCCAATCGCCATGTCGAATAACATAAAGTATGGTGTGGACATCAAGAGCAGCCCAACTTCTGGGTCCACCTAAGTGGACACTTCCTGTACTGCTTAGTCAGTGTCAAGCATGGTCAGTTTTCATGTCTAACTCTTGTTATACACTGCTTTAGAACTGGGATACAAACTAAAGAAGGTGTCACTTCAGGAGTTGGGGCAGCATCACCCAAAAATTGATCCCAAGCTATGACAGTTACATTCCATCATCCACACCTTGTTTACTGACCTTGTTTGTCTGGCCTGGGCATAAATCCAGTTACATTCCTGCTCCCATGTCACCTTCTATGGCAACCAAACTGCCATCAGAGCAAGGTTCTGACATCACTACCAACTATCCAACCCATGCCTGTCTTCCTCCATCAGCCATTAGGTGACGTTGCCAGGTATGGAGCCATATAAAATGACGAGCTCTGAAATGCCCTTGTGCCAGGTAAGCTCTACCCCATGGCTCAGGAGACCCTTCCCTCACACCCCTTCTGTCCTATTAGTCCCTTGTCTTAGTTAGGGTTTCCATTGCTATGAAGAGACACCATGACGAAGGCAACTTTTATAAGGGACAACAGTTAATTGGAGCTGGCTTACTGTTTCAGAGTTTTAGTCTATTACCATCATGGTGGGAAGCATAGCAACATCCAGGCAGACATGGTGCTGGAGAAGTAGCTGAGAGTTCTACATCTTGATCAGAAGGTAACCAGGAGAAGACTCACTCTTCTGCACTGGGCAGAACTTGAGCACAGGACCTCAAAGCCCACCCCTGCAGTAACACACTTTCTCCAACAAGACTACACCTATTGCAGCACTCCTCCTAATAGTAGCACTTCCATGGGTCAAGCATATTCAAATCACCACATCCCTCCAAGAGCGCCATAATGGGCAGAGAAAACTGTTACCTCCTGAGGCTCTCCGGAGATGTGGAAGCAGCCAGGGTCTCCACATAGTTTGGTGTCATATCTGCCAGCGCAGTCAGAGGCGATTGAGCACAGAGGGTAACGAGCCTCTGGGCTCATGGTGGACTCTCTCTTATTTCCTTCATTATGGATAAAGCCCAGTGTTCAGTCTTGTTGTTGCAGATTGTAATGTTTTCTTCTTTTAAAACTGAATAGTTTTCCAACGTGTGTGAAAACTGATTTCTTTTAACTTCTTCTATTTTTGAACCTCTCTCCTTACTCTCTCCCAAATTAATGACTTCTTTTTTCACCCATTGCTGTTACATGCATATATGTATATGTATATACGTATAGATTCCTAGATATAGCCTGCTCATAATGTATAATGTTACTTGTATTTATGTTTTCAGGCTAACTAGTTGGTATCATGTATCCAACTGCTGTGCTCTTCTCTGGGGAAGACTTTTCTCCCACTCTCTGCATTTCTTTCTCTTTTTTGTAATTTTTTTTATTAGATATTTGCTTTATTTACATTTCAGATGTTATAGCCTTTCCTCATTACTCCTTTGAAAACCACCTATCACATTCCCCCTTCCCCTATTTACAAACCTCCCTCCCACTTTCCTGACCCGACATTCCTCTACACTGAGGCACTGAGCCTTCCCAGGACCAATGACCTCTCCTCTCATTGATGTCTGAAAAGGCCATCCTCTGCTACATATGCATCTGGAGCCATGGGTCCCTCCATGTGTACTCTTCAGTTGATGGTTTAGTCCCTGGGAGCTCTGGGGGTACTGATTGGTACATATTATTGTTCCTCCTATGGGGCTGCAAACCTCTTCAGCTCCTTGGGTCCTTTCTTTAGCTCCTCCATTGGAGACCCTATGCTCAGTCCATTAGTTGGCTATGAGCCATGGGTATTTTGATCCCCCTTCTAAGAAGGACCAAAGTATCCACACTTTGGTCTTCCTTCTTCTTGAGGTTCATGTGGTCTGTAAATTGTAACTTTGGTATTCTGAGCTTTTGGCCTAACATCAACTTATCAGTAAGTACATACCATGTGTGTTCTTTTGTGATTGGGTTACTTCACTCAGGATGATATTTTCTAGTTCCATCCATTTGCCTAACAATTTCATGAATTCATTGTTTTTAATAGCTGAGTAGTACTCCATTGTGCAAATGTACCACATTTTTTGAATCCATTCCTCTGTTGAGGGACATCTGGGTTCTTTCCAGTTTCTGGCTATTATAAACAAGGCTGCTGTGAACATAGGGTAGCATGTGTCCTTATTACATGTTGAAGCATCTTCTGAGTATATGCCCAGGAGTAGTATAGCTGGGTCCTCAGGTAGTACTATGTCCAATTTTCTGAGGAACTGCCAAACTGATATCCAGAGTGGTTTTACCAGCTTGCAATCCCACCAGCAGTGAAGGAGTGTTCCACATCCTCTCCAGCATCTGCTCTAGGGGAGAGGGTTTTTGATCTTAGCCATTCTGACTGGTATGAGGTGGAATCTCAGGGTTGTTTTGCTTTGTATTTCCCTGATGATTAAGGATGTTGAACATTTCTTTAGGTGTTTTTCAGTCATCTGGTATTCCTCCATTGAGAATTCTTTGTTTAGCTCTGTATCCCATTTTTTTTAATAGGGTTATTTGGTTCTCTGGAGTCTAACGTCTTGAGTTCTTTTTATATGTTGGATATTAGCCCTCTATCAGATGTAGAATTGGTAAAGATCTTTTCCCAATCTGTTGGTTGTTGTTTTGTCCTATTGACAGTGTCCTTTGCCTTACAAAATTGCTTTGCAATTTTATGAGGTCTCATTTGTCAATTCTTGATCTTAGAGCATAAGCTATTGGTATTCTGCATTTCTTAGTTGCTGTAATTCTTTGTGTAGGGTTGAGGCCTCATGGGCTTTCCTTGTTTTAGCATGTCTATTGTTTTCCTTGTTCAGCTCATGTTCGGCTGTACAGTTTTATCCAACTATCCATTGATGGAAAATATAAGTGTGTTCCATGTCCTACGTTGAAAATGCTGTAATGATTTTGGTGGGAGTGCCAATGGCTGGGAGCCTGATTTCATTTCATTTCTTTGGATGTATATCTGGGAGCTGAGTCTTCTGTCTTTCAGTTCTTAAAACTTCTTGGAAGTTCTATCAAATAAACTTATTACCTCAGCAATGTGAAAGTTTTACTTTAATGGTACTAGTCTCTTGTTAGTAACTGTTCTTCAGATCTGTCTAACCAGATACCACAGATTCCTCACACAAATGCCATTTGTTTCCCTCTGAAACATCACAAGCCAGGTTTCTGTCATTTGCATTACTTTCAATTTTCCTATCTTTCAAACCCCTACAGGACAGCTCACTGAGCTCTCAAAACTCAATGACTTTTCTAGTCCAAAGTTCTGAAGTCCTTCCATAATCACCGTCCCCCCCAAAAAAAAACAACATGATCAAGCTTATCACAGCAATACCCCACAATATGGTACCAATTTGTCTTCATTAGGGTTTTTACTAAACTTGGGGCAGAAAGAGTTTCTTTGGCTTATGCTTACACATCCATACTCCATCACTGACAGAACTAGACCAGGGCAGGAACCTGGAGGCAGGTCCTAGTGCAAAGGCCATGGAAGGGTTCTGTTTACTGCCTTGATCATGATAGCTTGCTCAGCATGCTTTATTATAGAACCTAGGACCACAAGCCCAGGGATGGCACCACCCATAATGAGCTTGGCTCTCCATCAATCTTTAATTAAGAGAATGCCTTACATCTGGGTCTTAGGGAGGATTGTCTCAATTGAGTTTCCCTCCTTTCAGATAACTCTTAACTTGTGTCAAGTTGACATCAAACTGGCCAGTACATCATGCATTGTATAAATTATAAAAAAAACAATTAATAAGTAAACCAATTTATGTGATATCATGGGAATTTGGTAATAGAACATTCTTCAGGGTTGCACACTTCTGTGTAAAGTTATAGCTTGTAGGGTGTGCTATAGGGAGTTATAGAAGATGGTGCTGAGGCATGCAAGCAACACCTGTTCTTTTTCAATGAAGTAATAGACCATATATTGATGAGCCTTGTGACAGTCATACCAGTGTCTCCTTCGTCTCTTATAGAGAAGTGTCATTATGATTAAGACAGTTGAGTGAGCTGATCAGGGGGTTGTGAGATCTTATTTTATGACACTCAAATGGAAGAGGGATTATTTGAGGAAAGGAGAGTGTGCTAATTAGTCGCTTGTCAACTTGACACAAACCTAGATATATCTGGGAAGAAGGAACCTCAAAGGAGGGAGGTCTCCATCCTTCATACTAACCTTAGGACAAGGCTGTGAGCCCTCCCTTTTCTTGGTTCGTTGTGGTGTGTGAGGGCCCAGTCACTGTGAGCACTCACACTCCTACATGGTCCTGGGTTAGATAAAACAGCAACTGAGCACACTCTGAGGAGCAATCCAGTAAGCAGTATTCATTCCTGGCTTCTGCTGCAGTTCCTGCCTCCAGAAACTGATTTGAGCTCCTACCCTGACATCTCTCATGATGAACTATAACCTCTAAAATGAAGTTTCCACCCTTAACTTGTTTTTAATCATGGTGTTATACTACAGCAATAAAATCCAAACTAAAACTGGCAGGGCCTCTTGAGAATTGGATTAGGGGTGGGTAATGACAGTGATCATGGCCAAGAATGTCATGGTTTGATAGAGTGCAAATGTCACTAGAAACCCATCACTTTGTGCAAAGAATGTATATGAATAACAAGAAATCAGGATCTGGCCACATGATAAGGGGTGTGGAGTGAGTCATGTGTCCCCAGGGTCAAGAGCACTGAGGGCTGTAGCAGCCAGCACCATCTGGAATGGCTAGAGCTGTTTTCCTAGCTTCCTACAGACCCCTGAGAGATGTCCAGAAGGAGGCTGGACCTGCAGATTTCACGACCACACTTGGTCCACGGGAATCATGTTATTTGCTTGATAGATGGTTCCTGAGCCTCACAGATAACTGAACAATTTTGTCTACAATTCACATGAGCTTACCTCTCACTAAACATTTGTTGACTGCCAATAGATCACATGATTTGGGGGTTACTACAAGGTCCACCTCCAGTGTCATTACTATACAGTTTTGTCCAAAGCTTTCCTATACCAGTAGCTTTGAAGCTCTCACAGAGGGGATCAGATTAAAGATGGTTAACCAGACCCTTAAACACCTCTGGAAAATGGCAACTACAGATTTGCCCCTGAGAGCAGAAAGTTTCTATCTGTGTCCTAGTGAGCTCCCCCTCTCCAGAGAAGGATTGGCTGAGGACATGTGTTCCCCAGGTACCCATCTGTCACCCAGTCCTAAGCTTTACTTGCCAGGGGAGACATCTCCAGACTAAATCATGGAAGGAAAGTGAATGGCTGACCCACAAGGCCTCAAGCCACTAGCACATAGTTTTAGGAGCCTGTCAGGACATTCTGTGGCCCCAGGCTCAGGGTGACATTTTATTTCCAAGCCTGTTATTGATTTTAGTCTGATGAAAATAACTTGCTACTGTTGCTCAGGAGAACAACCCCTCTGCCCCCTCCCACGCACACATACTATGTGCTAATAGATGGATCTCTGATGGAATTTGCCTTCTGAAGACAAGGGCAGCTGAAGATTCCACAGGGAGGTACTTGCACTCAAAGGTAGTGTGGTCCTGATGAGACATGGCACGCTAATCGAAAACACAAGTAAACTGAAAATTAAATTTAAAAGCCGATAATTTAGTATCTTCTTCACCAGGAGTGATGGCTTTCATTTGTGCATGGGATCGGCAGCCGCCGGGGTCAGTGTGGCGAGGCAGGTTGTGGGCCTCTCTTGAGCGTGGTGGACTTGATTGATCTCCCGAAACCCAGCTTTGTCTTCCCCAGCTCAGTGAGCAACTTCATTTCGCCTGATGAGTTCAAAGAGAGGTCAGAACAATCCTCATTTCTGACAATCCCACGAAATGGGAATTAATTTTATGAGTTAGTGCTGCTGCTCTATGGACAGAGCTGGAGAGCATCGGAGAAGTTAACATAACCTCGGAGGAAAAAAAAATCTGCTTATAAGATCCCACCTGGGTAAAGACAGACAAATAACTTTGCTTGGGACCAGCAACATACAAACGGGGACACTACCTTTGCTGAGTTCTAGGCTTGGTCCTAATTATGCTCTTAGGATATATATATATATATATATATATATATATATATATATATATATATAAACATTCTGAATGAGAAAAGCTGAGGGCTATGTCCGAACAGAGCATTTAAATAAATTTAAATAAATTGAGAAAAACGAAACTCTTGATTTGGTCAAATCCTACTATGACAATGATAACAGCAGATAAATAACTTTCATAAATTCAAACATTTGTCTAGTGATGTTCATTGTCGGATACTCGTGGTCCTCCCAAAGACACATACCAACATGCCACAGGTGTGTTTGAGGACGTTTCTAAGTTTAACAAGGTCCCTACAAACTCATGCAGTGATGTCCTGGCCCATGTGAACCTTCCGATGTGACTACATTTGACTAAGGAATGTGGAAAAGGTGTCTATGTTAAAACTCTATTGGTGTGGGCGATGGTCCACTCTGATGGAACACCACAGTAGGAGAGAGAGGGAGGATGTGTCTACACACCAAATAAATAAATAAATAAATAAATAAATAATCAAACCTCAGGAGTGAGATTCACTGCCATAGTATTTTTCTTTAGCAACTCCTACTGACAAATAGTACAAGAGGTTTGCACTACCTACATTCCTCTGTGTAAGCAACCAAAATGCCAAAGCATGTCCTCAACCTGTACATTTGGGTCACTCCTGAGTTCACCTTTTCAGTGTTCATTTTGAACTCTTGCCCAGCAACCTACCATCTCTGTATGTTTCACAGTCTCCACTGCTGTCAAGATAGTAATAGTATAGACTCTCCTGCAGAGCCTCAATTCAGGAATAACTCAGAACACTGAATGGGAATCAAAGATGGTCCTCTTGGCATCTTAATCCCTTTCCACACCCAATGCCCCTACCTTTAATACCCCGATCCCTGCTCTCAAGGCCCACAGGCAAGAGGACCAGTTTGGGCCACAGCATATAGAGGGGACAGAAGCAAGAGTTTGCCAAGGCCTCAGGCTGGGAATGTGCCAGGTTTGAGACTGGGGCTTGAGCCTCAATGCAAGCTCTGTAATTTCATTACCCATATTAAGACAGGCCTAGATGGTCAGGCAGGCACTGAGGCTCCCAGAAGCTTTACAGTAGATCCACTCAATAAGTGGGCATTAAGAGTGCAGTGGAATGAGAACAGTAGAGCCTCTTCCCCGATTCCTTCTCATTCACCACCGGAAAGAAATGGAGTAGTTCTCCCCGATCCTGACTTCACAAAGGCCCAAGCTAAAAAAGGGTATAACTGGAACACAGAGACGAGACAGAGGCTTGCCAAGGGGAGATGAGTCTGTCACAGGTAGCTTGTGGACCAGCAATAAGCAGGATGTGAACTTACCAACGCAGTGTGTGAGAACCTCTCTCAGGGGCCTGTGCTTCGATGACCCACCGATGAAGGTCATGCCTGTAAGGCCCTCTGACATGCCTCATAAGAAACAGTGCCATTCGGAAGATGGAAGGTGTGGGAAACAGTCTGTGCTACACTGGCAGGAAGCTTTAAATAACTTAGAAAGCTGAAATTTTAAATCATACTTATGACCTGTTTAAAAGCACAACCCTTCTATAAAGTGTCACACTGGAGTATTGGTCAAATTATTCTGGTAGGAAGGAGCAAGTCTCGGTTCTTACTAGGATGAAGCCCTGGGGAAATATACCTCCCTCTGTTAATGAAAGGAGCATTTGCCTGGGCCTCACCCTGTGGGAAATGTGGACTTAGTATGCGATAGTAGACAGCAGTGTGTCCTCATCACAAACAGTGGAGGTCAGGGAGAAACCTGTGTGTGTGTGTGTGTGTGTGTGTGTGTGTGTGTGTGTGTGTGTATCTCTCTGTGTCTCTCTGTCTCTGTCTTTGTCTCTGTATCTCTGTGTCTCCCTGTCTGTTTCTATCTCTCTCTCTCTCTCTCTCTCTCTCTGTGTGTGTGTGTGTGTGTGCGCGCGCGCATATGTGTTTATGTATCTCTCTGTGTCTCTGTCTTTCTGTCTCTCTGTAGATCTCTCTGCCTCCCTGTCTTTCTGTTTCTCTCTCTCTCTCTCTCTCTCTCTCTCTCTCTCTCTCTGTGTGTGTGTGTGTATGTATATGTGTTTATGTATCTCTGTGTCTCTGTGTCTCTGTAGATCTCTCAGTCTCCCTGTCTTTCTGTTTTTCTGTATGTGTGTTTATGTATCTCTCTGTGTCTCTGTCTTTCTGTCTCTCTGTAGATCTCTCAGTCTCCCTGTCTTTCTGTTTTTCTGTATATGTGTTTATGTATCTCTGTGTCTCTGTGTCTCTGTAGATCTCTCAGTCTCCCTGTCTTTCTGTTTTTCTGTATGTGTGTTTATGTATCTCTGTGTCTCTGTGTCTCTGTAGATCTCTCAGTCTCCCTGTCTTTCTGTTTTTCTGTATGTGTGTTTATGTATCTCTCTGTGTCTCTGTCTTTCTGTCTCTCTGTAGATCTCTCTGCCTCCCTGTCTTTCTGTTTCTCTCTCTCTCTCTCTCTCTCTCTCTCTGTGTGTGTGTGTGTGTGTGTATGTATATGTGTTTATGTATCTCTGTGTCTCTGTGTCTCTGTAGATCTCTCAGTCTCCCTGTCTTTCTGTTTTTCTGTATGTGTGTTTATGTATCTCTCTGTGTCTCTGTCTTTCTGTCTCTCTGTAGATCTCTCAGTCTCCCTGTCTTTCTGTTTTTCTGTATATGTGTTTATGTATCTCTGTGTCTCTGTGTCTCTGTAGATCTCTCAGTCTCCCTGTCTTTCTGTTTTTCGGTATGTGTGTTTATGTATCTCTGTGTCTCTGTGTCTCTGTAGATCTCTCAGTCTCCCTGTCTTTCTGTTTTTCTGTGTGTGTGTTTATCTCTCTGTGTCTCTGTGTCTCTGTAGATCTCTCTGCCTCCCTGTCTTTCTGTTTTTCTGTGTGTGTGTTTATGTATCTCTGTGTCTCTGTGTCTCTGTAGATCTCTCAGTCTCCCTGTCTTTCTGTTTTTCTGTGTGTGTGTTTATCTCTCTGTGTCTCTGTGTCTCTGTAGATCTCTCAGTCTCCCTGTCTTTCTGTTTTTCTGTGTGTGTGTTTATCTCTCTGTGTCTCTGTGTCTCTGTAGATCTCTCAGTCTCCCTGTCTTTCTGTTTTTCTGTATGTGTGTTTATCTCTCTGTGTCTCTGTGTCTCTGTAGATCTCTCAGTCTCCCTGTCTTTCTGTTTTTCTGTGTGTGTGTTTATGTATCTCTCTGTGTCTCTGTGTCTCTGTAGATCTCTCAGTCTCCCTGTCTTTCTGTTTTTCTGTGTGTGTGTTTATCTCTCTGTGTCTCTGTGTCTCTGTAGATCTCTCAGTCTCCCTGTCTTTCTGTTTTTCTGTGTGTGTGTTTATCTCTCTGTGTCTCTGTGTCTCTGTAGATCTCTCAGTCTCCCTGTCTTTCTGTTTTTCTGTATGTGTGTTTATGTATCTCTCTGTGTCTCTGTCTTTCTGTCTCTCTGTAGATCTCTCAGTCTCCCTGTCTTTCTGTTTTTCTGTATATGTGTTTATGTATCTCTGTGTCTCTGTGTCTCTGTAGATCTCTCAGTCTCCCTGTCTTTCTGTTTTTCTGTATGTGTGTTTATGTATCTCTGTGTCTCTGTGTCTCTGTAGATCTCTCAGTCTCCCTGTCTTTCTGTTTTTCTGTGTGTGTGTTTATCTCTCTGTGTCTCTGTGTCTCTGTAGATCTCTCTGCCTCCCTGTCTTTCTGTTTTTCTGTGTGTGTGTTTATGTATCTCTGTGTCTCTGTGTCTCTGTAGATCTCTCAGTCTCCCTGTCTTTCTGTTTTTCTGTATGTGTGTTTATCTCTCTGTGTCTCTGTGTCTCTGTAGATCTCTCAGTCTCCCTGTCTTTCTGTTTTTCTGTGTGTGTGTTTATGTATCTCTCTGTGTCTCTGTGTCTCTGTAGATCTCTCAGTCTCCCTGTCTTTCTGTTTTTCTGTGTGTGTGTTTATCTCTCTGTGTCTCTGTGTCTCTGTAGATCTCTCAGTCTCCCTGTCTTTCTGTTTTTCTGTGTGTGTGTTTATCTCTCTGTGTCTCTGTGTCTCTGTAGATCTCTCAGTCTCCCTGTCTTTCTGTTTTTCTGTGTGTGTGTTTATGTATCTCTCTGTGTCTCTGTGTCTCTGTAGATCTCTCAGTCTCCCTGTCTTTCTGTTTTTCTGTGTGTGTGTTTATCTCTCTGTGTCTCTGTGTCTCTGTAGATCTCTCTGCCTCCCTGTCTCTCTGTCTCTGTCTCTCTGTCTCTCTCTCTCTCTCTCTCTCCCTCTCCTTCTCTCCCTCCCTCTCTCTCTTGCCATTACCCTTGATCTCAGAGACCCGGGATCTGTCTCCTTCCAGTAGTTGCTCATGAGTCCACTGATGCAGTTAGGTTGCTGTGAACTATAGAGAACTTAATGATAAAGCATAGGTGAAGGGGCAGAGTGCTTGCTCAGGAGAAGCCAGAGAACACAACCATGAGCCAGGAATCAAGACAACTGAAAAAGTAAGGATGTCATTTTCAGGTGACTGGGAAATCCCACTACAGAGAGCTGTTCCCTCTGCAATTCTGCCTCAGTTCCTCATAAAAGCATACCTGATAGCTGTGTCTTGTGGAACCCTGTTCAGAAACACCTAGTGGGGCTGGAGAGATGGCTCAGTGGGTAAGAGCACCTGACTGCTCTTCCAAAGGTCCTGAGTTCAAATCCCAGCACCCACATGGTGGCTCACAACCATCTGTAAAGCGAACTGACGCCCTCTTCTGGTGCGTCTGAAGACAGCTACAGTGTCCTCACATAAAATAAATAAATCTTTAAGAAAAAAAAAAAAGAAAAAAAGAAACACCTAGCATGACATAAAATACTCAGAAAGCACAGGACAGAGGTCCTAGCTCCTGGGGCCAGCGTTGGGGTCTTTTCCAAGTCAGTAGCACACAGAGATTTTTCTGAACTCTACAGCTTGCTCTCAGCTGAGCCTGAGATGAACATCATCTCCCCAGAACCCACCTCATAAAGCTTCCTCTGGTCCTAGAGTTATCAGAGCATCATGCGGCCTGCCAGGCCTGAAGGGTTACTTGTGACTGAAGAAAGTCTGAACAGTTCATGGATCTGTCAACAACAGCTGGCCCACCCAGTTCTGTAGTCAGTTCCCTAATGTCTACATTAGGCTACAAGGCTTCTAGGAGCCTGCTGTGGTCTGCATGTTTGTGTCTCTTCAAAATACCCATGCTGGAAGGACTCCTAAAGAAAATGAGGGAGACGCTACTGGGGGTGTGTGGTTTGAATATAAAATGTCTCCTTGGGCTCAAGAGTCTGAACACCTGCTCCCCTGCTTGTGGCAGTGTTTGGGAAGGTGTGGGATCTTTAGGAGGTGGCATCTTGGTGGAGGAAGCTTGTCACAGTGGGGAGGGGAGGGGAGAACTTAACGTTTTACAGTCCAAAGCCATTTCCTACCGCTGTGGTATAGGACTCACCCCATGGGAAGCTGCTTCTCCATCCTGCCACCACGTCCAGCTGACTCTTCCTTTAACTGTAAGCTAAATGAATGGCCCCTTTCCTTGGTTTCAGTCATCAGGCACTTTGATCAGAACAATGAGAAAAGTAACAAACACAGGAAGTAATTTTGACATGAGAGTGAAGGCTTGTAAATGAGATAGACACTCTAACCAGACAGCCTCCCACCAAGAACTCACTCCTGCCCATCATGATACACAGTAATAGGGTGTCATCCAATAACCAGGAGTCGTCTCTATGTGACAATAAGTCTGTCAATATCTTGACCTTGGACTTCTAGTCCACAAAACAGAAATAAGTGTGCTTGACATTCAGTTGAGGGTCTTCATAACAGCACCGACATCTGGAAGATAAAACAAAGGTTCACTTGCTGCGATGCCTGGAACCTCGGTCCTGGGGCCTTCCTTCTGCTTCATCTAGATGAGACAGAATTGTCCTGACCTTGAAACCTCAGGCCATGGTGAGGAGGTGAGCTAAGAAACTGTAGCTTCTAGGGGAACTATTAGGCATCCTTTGCTGCTCAAAGACCCCATTGCACCCTCAGAGATGGGGTCTCACTTGCTAGTTACCATACAAAACTCTGAACCCTTGGCTCTGTTCACTCTCTGGCTATCAGGTGACCTGGCACTACCTTTATCACTAACTTCTCAAAGCTGGATGTTAGAGAATGCCCTTCCATACACTCACTGAAGCCACAATGTGGTCACTCTTTTCTAATAACACATGTTCCCACAGTGCCTCTGTTTAACAAGAGAAGAAGTAATCTACACCACTTAGGTCCCTGAATCCCCTCCTCCCTTAATAAAATTTAATTTGAAAGCAAAAAGTTATCTTTCTATGGGGGTTATTCCTTCAAAACATCTGATAGGTAACAGAGCACATGGGACAAGAGTGGAGCTCAGTATGCTTGGTGTTTGTGTTTAAAGAAGGGAAGACAGTAAACACCTGGATGGAAGGGTTGAGCTAGTCAGTTAGGGGAGCTTCTGGTTGTTTGTGACTCCTCCCATTTCAAAAGGTCTATAGGACTTTGTGCAAAGACAGTGGCAGAAACAGCCCTGACTCCATCATGCATAATAAGGAACAAATAAATTAAAGGGGGTTCTCTTCCTCTCCCCACCCCCACAAATCCACCTCCCTAAGTGAATATAGTGGGTCTGTGCCTGGGGCCATCCCTGTCAGTAGGTGACAGTGAAATTATTCTAGCCCTGGGCTTATTTTATTTACATAATTGCTCTTTGGGCAAATTCCTCCACTCTCCTGCAGAAGCCCTGGTTCTTCTATTGACATCATTCTCAGTCTTCCACTTCCCTCCGTGGTTCACATCCTTGAAAATAATTATAAGCTTTGATATATAAGAAATCGGTACCGACTGATTTAGATAATGAAATATTATCAACCACCACAAGATGTTCTCTGATTCATACACACTTCCTGCTGTCTCTAACATCATTTAATGATTTTTTGATTTTCATTGGAAAGAAAAAAAAAACCTTCAAATTTGAAACACAGCAGAGACATCAAGGCTCAGATGCAAAGGAAGCATTTTATCTTACTTTCTGTACAGTAGCGGAGCCAATTTTAAAAGAGGAAAATCTTCAAAGACAGCCTGTAATCATCATGCATCGTAATGAAAATCTGCCACGTGGTTGCCAAGTCGGCTCTCCATTTCTGTTTCCTGAATTCACCTTTGTGTGGACAGCCTCCTTAGTCAGAATATCTGTAAGTATTCACGGGAAATGTCTTTCAGGGGACTATAAATTCATTTAAGTACTTATTTACCAATGAGATGCTGTATAGAAAAATTAATGGATGCTTATAATATTAGCACATCTTTTAACTGTAAAAGTAACTCAAGCTTTTTGTGAAAACTCAGATAATTCTGAAATGGACAGAAAGAAAGAAAAAGGTATTTACTAAGCTGTCAGGTGGGAGAAATGTCCTCTCTGTAGATCTTCCAAGCCCCTTCACAAAGTGGTCACAGGGCCCTAAAAACTTGCCAAAGAGTTTGAGCCCCAATAGACAAGGTTATTTCATGCTATCATTTCCCCTTCTATGAACTCTTTCATGGACCAGCTAGTGAAAGGAGTTTCTTCCAGTTGACTCAGACCTTTCTCCCTCTTCTCACCTCCAGTCCCAATTTACCCCTTCTCCTCTCCTCCACAGAGTTATCAAGGTCAGCATAAGGTGCTCTGACTCATCAGCATCACAGTGGCCATCATTGTGATCCCAGACATCAACTCAGCCCCTATAGACACCTAATGAGTGCCCCATTGAAAACTGGGCATATATCCAGAGAATTCTCCAGCATGTAATAAGGACACATGCTCCACTATGTTCATAGCAGCCTGATTTATAATAGCCAGAAGCTGGAAAGAACACAGATGTCCCTCAGCAGAGGAATGGATACAGAAAATGTGGTATAGTTACACAATGGAATACTACTCAGCTATTAAAAACAATGAATTCATGAAATTCTTAGACAAATGGATGGAACTGGAAAAATATCATCCTGAGTGACATAACCCAATCACAAAAGAACACTCATGGTATGCACTCACTGATTAGTAGATATTAGCCCAGAAGCTTGGAATACCAAGACACAATTCACAGATCAAATGAAGCTCAAGAAGAAAGAAGAACAAAGTATGGATACTCTGGTCCTTCTTAGAAGGGGGAACAAAATACCCACAGGAAGAGAGATACAGAGACAAAAGTGTGGAGCAGAGTTTGAGGGATAGACCTTCCAGAGACTGTCCCACCTAGGGATCCATCCCATATACAGTTAAAAAACCCAGACACTATTGTGGATGCCAACAAGTGCTTGCTGACCAGAGCCTGATACAGCTGTCACCTGGGATGCTCTGCCAGTGCATGACAAATACAGAGGGGGACACTCTCAGCCAGGCATTGAACTGAGCACACGGTCCCTAATGGAAGAGCTAGAGAAATGACCCAAGGAGCTGAATGGGTTTGCAGTGCCATAAGAGGAACAACAATATGAGCCACCCAGTACTCCCAGAGCTCCCAGGGACAAAACCATCAACCAGAGAGTACACATGGAGTGACCCATGGCTCCAGATGCATATGCAGCAGAGGATGGCCTTGTTGGACATCAAAGGGAGGAGAGGCCCTTGGTCCTGAGAAGGCTTGGTGCAGCAGTGTAGGGGAATACCAGGACAGAGAGGCAGGAGTGGGTGGATTGGTGAACAGGGGGAAGGGGGATGGGTTAGGGTATTTCGGGGGGGAACCAGGAAAGGGACAACATTTGAAATGTAAATAAAGAATATATTTAATAAAAAATAAAACTGACAGAGATCCACAAAAAAAAGAAAACTTTTAAGCAGAGAGTGTGAATTCTCTTCCTCTTTTTATTAAAATGTGTATTTATCTCAGTGTCTTTACCCTCTTAAAGTTTCTTCTTTCATATTTTTTAAAAATTTTTGCTCATCATAAATACACACACACACACACACACACACACACATATATATATATATATATATGTGAATATGAGTGTTTGTATCCATTTTCCTGGCTTGTCTTTGGGCTCTTGTCAATAAAGTTCCCATGACCTTTCTCATACACACTTCACATGTTTGGATGCCAATTCACTCAGGGTCTAGACTTTGGAAAGTCACTGTGGGTCAAAGGGGAGAAGTGTGCTTGACTAGAATGGAGACTGACAGACAAGTCCTCAGAATGGCTGTATAAGTCACTACACTGAAATTAGGGCAGGGAGGAACCTGTCTTACTTGCATCAGTCTTTGTCATGTGGTCCATCATGGAGCCTTTATGTGGCCTTCTCTGGCAGCTTTAGTTTGTATGTCATTAGAGGTTAAGGACACTTGAGTATATTTATGATTGTTTATAGTATCCTATGTGTACTAATCACGGTTCTTTGAAGGAACATAACTGGTTGGATGCATACATAATATATATTATAAATTTATTATATAAAATATGTATAATATTGATAAAGATAATATCAATATATTTATTTTATATAATAGGATTTATTCTACTTATTAGACTGACTTACAGGATTGTCTGGGTAGTCCAACAATGGCTGTCCAATATAGGAAAGGCTGAGAATCCTGTAATCATTCAGCCTTAGAGGCTGGATGTTTCTTCAGTCCCAATCTGGTGCTGGAAACTTGGTCTTCAGCCTACATTGGAATCATGAAGAAGAAGGTTCTAGTATTAGTGAAGGAATGTTACAGCAAGAGGACAGACAGACTTTCCAGCAGGAATGAGAACAAAGTTTCCTTCTTTTATGTCTGTCTGTCTGGAATGCCACCAAAAGGTGCCTCTCAGATTTAGGGTGAATCTTCCTGGTTAAAAGTCTCTGATCAATAGAAATTGAAGAAGACCTCAGAAGATGGAAAAATCTGCCATGCTCATGGATTGGCAGGATTAATATAGTAAAAATGAGCATCTTACCAAAAGTAATACACAGATTCAATGCAATCCCCATCAAAATCACAACTCAATTCTTCATAGAGTTAGAAAGAGCAATTCAAAAATTCATCTAGAATAACAGAAAACCCAGAATAGCTAAAACTATTCTCAAGAGTAAAAGAACCTCTGGGGGAATCAGTATCCCGGACCTCAAGCTGTACTACAGAGCAATAGTGTTAAAAACCACATGGTATTGGTACAGTAACAGACATGTAGATCAATGGAACAGAATTGAAGACCCAGAAATGAATCCACACTCCTATGGTCACTTGATCTTTGACAAAGGAGCTAAAACCATCCAGTGGAAAAAAGATAGCCTTTTCAACAAATGGTGCTGGCTCAGCTGGAGGTCAACATGCAGAAGAATGCAAATTGACCCATTCTTATCTCCTTGCACTAAGCTCAATTCTAAGTGGATCAAAGATCTCCACATAAAACCAGACACACTGAAACTAATAGAAGGGAAACTAGGGAAGAACCTTGAACATATGGGCACAGGGGAGAATTTCCTGAACAGAACTCCAATAGCTTATGCTCTAAGATCAAGAATAGACAAATGGGACCTCATTAAATTACAAAGTTTTTGCAAGGCAAAAGACACTGTCAAAAAGACAAAGCGGCAACCAACTAACTGGGAAATGATCTTTACCAACCTTACATCCGACAGAGGGCTAATATCCAATATATACAAAGAACTCAAGAAGTTAAACTCCAGAGAGGCAAGTAACCCTATTAAAAATGGGGTACAGAGCTAAACAAAGAGTTCTCACCTGAAGAATATCTAATGGCTGAGAAGCACCTAAAGAGATGTTCATCATCCTTAGTCATTAGGGAAATACAAATCAAAACAACCCTGAGATTCCATCTCACACCAGTCAGAATGGCTAAGATCAAAAACACAGGAGACAGCAGTTGTTGGCGAGGATGTGGAGAAAGAGGAACACGCCTCCACTGCTGGTGGAATTGCAGGCTGGTACAACCACTCTGGAAAGCAGTCTGGCGGTTCCTCAGAAAACTGGGCATGACACTCCCAGAGGATCCGGCTATACCACTCCTGGGCATATACCCAGAGGCTTTACCTGCATGCAATAAGGACACATGCTCCACTATGTTCATAGCAGCCTTATTTATAATAGCCAGAAGCTGGAAAGAACCCAGATGTCCCTCAACGGAGGAATGGATTCAGAAGATGTGGTATATCTACACAATGGAATACTACTCTGCAATTAAAAACAATGAATTCACGAAATTCCTAGGCAAATGGTCAGATCTTGAAAATATCATCCTTAGTGAGGTAACCCAATCACAAAAGAACACACATGGTATGCAGTCACTGATAAGGGGATATTGACCCAGAATCTCGGAATACCCTAGACACAATCCGCATATCAATAGATTTCTAAAAAGATGGAAGGAGAGACCCCTGGTCCTGGAAAGACTGGATGTAGGGGAACGCCAGGACAGAGAAAGGGGAGGGGGTTTAATGGAGAAAAGAGGGAGGGAAGGGGGCTTATGGGACTTTCGGGGAGGGAGGAAACGGGAAAGGGGAAGTGATTTGGAATGTAAATTAAAAAAATAAAATAAAATAAATAAAAAAAAAAGTTCCTTACCTGACTTCTCAGCAACTTGAGCTTCAGTTGATCCCAGATGCAATTGAGTTGACAACTAAGATTAGCTACCACCCATAATTAAAATGCAAAACCTGTTTAAGCCTTGTGTTCTCTTCAACTTGATATTGATCTTAATTTGTGATAGTTTTTAGGTATCTTGGATGTGTTCCTCAACACATATACTGATTGTAAATATCATCTTTCAGTCTTTAGATTATTTTAGTCATCTTCTTAGTGATATTTATTAATAAATAGAAGTTATTCTTAATTGTTTTATACAGACACTAAATACAGAACAAGTATTTGAAAAGACAATTTTGTTCGATTGTAGTCTTTCTTCATTTACTTATGTTGTCTATGGATTCTCTCAGAGAAATGTTCATAATTTGTTCATGGTTGACCCTAAATACTTGGTATTCTCTGGTGCTATGACCAGGGATCAGTAAACAAAGATATAGATTCCAATGGAGCCTGAATCCTGCTTTTATATCGCTACTGAGATAAGGGTAGTTTTTCTCCTTTTAAAATATTGTTAAGAAAAAAACAGGAGAATATGAAGAACACTTGAGCTACATTCTCTGTGTCCTGGAAACACAAGTAAATCACTATCTAGACTTTCATAAAAACATCTGCTCTCTCTGATATTTTATAAAAATTTAATTTCATTATATATAAAATAAATGTTTGTTATATAAAAAATAAATGGTTTTATATTGTGCTTTAAATCAGTGGTTACTTATGTATTAATTTTAATAGTTTATGTAAATTTCCACATATTTGGTAAGTGAAAAGGGTAATTTTCTCTTCAGTTTTTGTAGCCTCTTTATTTTTCTTTCTGTATTTGACTCCCTTTGTCACTGGAACATGCTGGGCTGCAGCAGTGAGAACAGAGTCCGCAAGGACGTGTCAGTCCTGACATCAAGTTCATCTATTAGTTTTGTCTCTTCTTTCAAATCTCTCCATAGTAGGAACCATAGTTTCTCTGTGCTCTGCTCTGCTGTTCATTTTTCTTATGGATAGGCATTAAGTTTCATCAGGCATTCATTGTGTGTAATTAATACCCAATTATGCCATCTTCCCCTCTATTTTTTTATCCTACAAACACATACATTGAAGTTCAGGTGTTGATGTAGACATTTGTTCTTGTGATAATCTGGTAAATGGTCTTGTGCTGCCCCATTTGCATGCTAATGGTTTTGCACAAGAGTATTTTGTTTAGGGTGGTTTTTTTTTTGTCAATAAAAACAAAAATAAGCAAAATACACAGACCATGACTCTTTTTGTTTGCAGTGTCCTTGCTTCGTTTTTATTTTGGCAACATAGCAACTACATGAACCGAGTTGTTATTTGTTCCTATTTTTTGTTTTCTATAAGAGTTTGCTTAAGGTCAGTTCTGTCAGTAAATATTTAGAACAATTCATCAGGGGACAGGTTCTTAATTAAGGTTTCAGTATGCTAACAAGATTAAGGATTTATCAGATTTTGCATGTATTCTTGTGTCAGTTTTGAAAAAAAAAAGTCTCTGCAGAAAATTATTTATCTCAGTAAATACCTATCCTCTGTGTACTAGTGTGAAATTACTTAGAAGACATTTATCATTTTAATATTTGTAAGATCTGTGATGATCTGTGGTTAGGTATGATACAGACATGAATCAACAGCATTCAGTTGGGGTATGTACTTTTAATTCAATGATATGCTTTTTACTGCATTTATTTACTTAAGTGTATGTGTGCATGTGTGTGTGAATGTATGTGTGCATGTGTGTTGACATGTGTGTGTATGTGCCCATGTGTGTGAAGGGCCTGTTACATGTACACTTGCCCTCCTCCTATCAAAGTCCTTGCTCTTGGTTTCTTACAGTTGATTCCCAGTGGCTATTCACACATTTCCACTACCCATAGCTCCACCTACAATTAAGTTATTTCTGCAGCTGCATGCTGCCATGCAGGACCATTGGTTCTTAGCATGGAGATCATGATGACCATCCTATCCTGACTGCCATGGTGCAAATTTTCTGACAGTAAATTCCAGATTGACAGATACCCTCTTCCAACTCCAGGATCTCTTGTCCTCTGTTTACTGTAAGTTCTGATCTAAATCACCCACAACTCTAGTTTTCACTCCCGTGTTAGTAATCATTCCTTGCTCTTAGTATCTTTGTGAATATTTTCTGTTATGGTTTGAGGATAGAGTGTTTAGGTTTGTGTGTTGACATTCGCCACCAGTCCAGCAGTACTCAGAGCTGGGCCTTTGGGTTCAAGGACTCAGCCTTCGTCAATGGATTAGCCCATTGCAGTCATAATTTGAACACATTACTGGAAAGCATTGAAGGGACAGAAAGTAGAACCTAGTTGGAGGAGGAGATTGACGGGCTATGACCTTGAAGGTCATAGTTTGTCCTGGGTATCTCTCTCTGTCTTTCTGATTCGTGTTTGCTATGAAGTGAACAGCTCCTGCCTCCCCTTCCCTTCTGCCATGATGCTGTAACATGTCACAAGAATGGAAAGCAATGGACCCAATGTCTGAAACACTGAAGCTAATATGAACCTGCATTCTAATTATTGTTCCCTGGTATTTGTCACAGAAAACACAAACATCAAACACAGAATATCACTATAAAGAAATAGAATTATTACCGTACCCAAAGTTGACCACTAGGAACTTAAGCCCCTGAAAGTAGCTTGTGGAAAGAATTTGGGAAAATTTAAAGAAGAATGTCTTAGAATGCTGTCAGCAGATCTCAATGAGTCACTGTTGTGGGGGTTGGAAAGAGGACAATGCAAATAGGAATATGGAATTCAGATGGGTGGCTATGTGTTGGACTAGAAGCCATTCCTGTTATGTATTAGAAAAGAGTATATCTACATTTTCTCCGTGTCATGAGACTGTGGGAGAGTAAGTTTAAAAAATAAAAGACTTTCTAATTTAACAGAACAAATTGCAAAGCAGCCCAGTCTGTGGGTTAAGGAAAGGGTTTTGATATCCACTTTTGATCAGATTTAGTGAAAACAGAAAGCTCTGCAAAGCTTCCAGTTTGGCCAGAAAAGCAGAGTGTGTTAACTGGGGGAGGGGGTGGGCAGGAAAAATTGGCTGTTAAAGGAATTAGTACCATTCAATGAAGCCAATTACTTTTCACTGGTAGGAAGGAGAAGACGGCCTGAGGGCATCTGGGGATGGATGAGGCTCCACCCATCACAAGTTCAAGGTATAAACTCTGTTGACAGACTTCCCCTTGATACAGAGCTGCAGGGCATTGTGGTCCCAAGGACCCCTGGGAGGTGAGTCTGTGAAAGTTCATCCCTCAGGCACTCAAAGGCTAGAATTATGGTTCAGAGGGTACCAGGTTACAGCTCAGCCTGGTAAGTTAACCCTCATACTGTCCATATGACACAGGTTTTGAGAGGAAAATGCAAGAATTATAAGGTTATGAACTTAAGAACTTTCTCTTTCTCTCTATCCCCTTCTTTGAGACAAGTTTCTGATATCTTGTTATGAAGCCCAGGCAGGCCTTGAACTCATGATCTTCCTACTTATGACTCTCACCCAACAGGTGTGTTCTGCCAAGCTTGGTTTTATAAACCCATATTTCAAAGGATCTCAAGCAAGGAATGACAGTGGTCGAGTTCCTGCAGCCAGCAACCTTCAAGAAGGTATGTGTGATCACATGTTCCAATTGTTGAGCTTACTTTTGCGTAACTGGAATTTTTCTGAACTTCCTTTTAGAATCTGGTTTAGTCAGTATTGTGCTCCTTGAATACATCTTCTGTGTGATACTCCTTTATTTCTGGACTTAGGCTGATATCCTCCCTCCCATTTTGTCAGTCTGTAAGTCATTTTTCTTTTGCTTCCTCTCTGGCAACTGTTCAACTGTAAGAACTTTACCCTCTTCAGGGATGATGGGAGAGTCTGTGTGTATATGAAATAACACTAACTACCAGCAAGACTTTCAGGCTGCAAACAAATGTTGTCAATCTGAACGTATTCTCATGGGAATGACTTCACTATCCATTGGGAGGGTGACTTGCAGGATTCAGGACCACAGCCTTCAATGCTGTCCTGTTTGGCCCCCACATCCTCAATTAATGCCCATTGGAATGTGGTAGGCAGCTATCACCTCGAAGTAAACTGAATCTAATCTTTGTTCATACCCCTACCACTGCAACTCACCGCATTAAAACACCTCTGTGGTTGTGGTAGGCAAGCATGTGGTGTTTTCAAAGAATTTACATGGGTTGTTTGTGTATTTGTTTGTTTTGTTTGTTTGTTTTTTTTACTGGACTTGATGTGTTTTCTTCCTGGCTTGTAGAACACTGTGGAAATGGCTCTTATCCCTTGATGATGACATTTCTGTTGTTTTTCCTTCATGCTTCTGTGAGTTCTGGTAGAGGTAAGAAGTGTCATCCAAGAAGCTCATCTTTCCATTTGGCTTCCGTGTTCTTCAATACATGGTGTCAAACACCTTTGTCTTGACCCTAGGTAGGAATAAAAGGCAGAGTTTATGGGTATACATGGCTCTCTTCTTACTGCTAGAGGAGACTCCAAAATTGGAAATGGAACTATCTGACTTCGATATTGAAGATATCAGATTATGGCCAGCAGCATAAAAAACGCCAACTGAGTTGCCAGTACAGACTACCCAAAGTGGAAGATGGAGTCAGGATGTAACCTGAGCACTCACCCATGATAAGTTTCCCTTGAACTTCTGATGGTTCCAAAAAGGATGCTCTATGGACACAGGGGTCTGAGTCCCTCTGTCCTGACAGTCTAAGGGCTAAAGCACCACAAGCTCCTCTGGAAATGGCCAGAAGAACCAGAAACATGGCAGGAAGAAAGACGGGGGAGGAAACAAGAATAATGGAAGTAGACCAGACTCAGCAGGGAAAACCACAAAACAGAGTCTTGAAAATATCTACTGTAGAGTGGTCCAAGGTCAGTCTGAAGTGGAAATTTCTAGTTTCCCTGGAAAGTCAATTAATGTCAAATGATGTTTTGCTGGGGCACACAGTTGAAAGAATGTTTTACTAAAACAGACACAGGAAAGAATGTTTTTCTAAAGCAGACACAGGTGAAAGGATGTTTTGATATAGCAAACACATGAAAGGACCTGGGATGAGTATGAATATGACCCCACAGACTGTGGGCAAATTGGTATGGTTTGCTTCACCTCCCCATTCTTTCCTAATCACAAGCATGTATTGTTTTGCCTTACATATGCCTGTTGAGTTCAACTTATAGTAATGCTGCCATTGAGAGAGACTCACCCAAGAACTGCTCATAAGATTCCTGAGGCAGCTTGCTGCTTCTGCAGCCTTGACTCAGGCCAGTGGGTGAGTCTTGTGGCTTCTTCAGGATTGAACTATAGCTGCTGACTCATGCCTAGCATCTTCCTGCCTAGAGGACTAAAGCTGCTGATTCATATTTGGTGTTTGCTATGGAACTGAACTGCTGCCAAAGAAGATCAAGCTTACCGCCAAAGAGATATTGGTGAACAGGTCCACTTTCCTCATATTCTAATAACTTTTCTCTTCCACTGCCTTTGCTAGGTGGTGGGTCAGAGGAGAGGCTAAGCCATTATTAAAAGTAGGTTGCGAAATTATTAATGCCTACATAGGTTCCTTCCACCTCAACCTTAATGTCAAGGCATGTTGGTACAACATGGCAAAGGAATCACATATGAAACAGACCACACTGTATTCCTGTGCTGGATGTGGTCCTCCTTGGTGACCACAGAGTGAGAGCCAGCCTCAGTTCACGCTCTATTTCACCTCTATGTATTGATTGTAAAGTAGTTTGATTTTTGCCTTTATTTGCCATCACATCACACCAAGAATATAAGTAGTCAGTGTTATGATCATACTACCTGTTACTCATTTATCCAACACTGTGAGGGAAAGGAAGAGGAAGAGCCTGGCTAAGTGACTCCTTCTCTGGACCTACAGTTATCCAATCCCAGGTCCCAGTGTGTGGACCTGAGTTGACACTCAAAGTCATCCCACATCACAAATATCTGGATGAAGTGGGGAGTGTTTCTGGCAACCATAGTTCAAGTGAAGTCTGTAGTCTGAGTCCTTTATTATTAAACATCTTTTGGCATCACTCCCAAGACCCCAGGAAGAACTCAGAAAGATCTTGGAGGCCTATATCTCTATGGGCACTGCTTCTCAACCAGAATATCTTTCAGGCAAGAGATAGGCAGCCTCTGTTAGAGTAAAGGAAGCCTGTGATGAGCCTGAGATCAGAGCTTAATTACAGCTCTAAATGCAAACTTAATTGTTACCCAATTGTCCCTTTCTAATGATTTTCCGAAGAACGATTAAAAATATATACTCCCATGAATAAAAAAAGAAAGCAATTGTGGCTGCAATTGATGTGCTCAGGAATGAGGAGAATCTGTCAAGGGTGATCCCCATCAATTACAGGGAGCACTGTTCTTTCTGTGTGAATTCAAAGCTGTGCAGGTGGATATGGAATGACTGCTTTCTCTAATAACTTTATGATTTGATAATAGGTCCTTCCCAAGGACCATTCTTCCCTCAGCTCCTCACCACACTAATTCGCTTTCAGGGCACTTGTTTTAAGGGCTTCCTGGAGGCAGAGTTAACACTGCAGTACTTCCTCAGTCTCCCATCTGGTCCCACCTGGCCTGCCAGCAGCTCTGATGTCTGCCCACCATACGGGGGGCTTCCCTGATACTGAATTTACCCAAGACTCCTTCTCTAGTCAGGTGTCCATCTCCCAGATCTTCTGTTAATTATCTTGTCAGCAGTGTGAGCTTGAATCACAATGGGATCTATACCATGTGCAGAAACTAGCTATCCTTTCCTCTGGATAGTGAGTCTCTCTTCCCAGGAAAAAAACTAAGCAATAAATGTATTTTCTATTGATATTGATGCCACCTTGATCATACAATTTGGTATCTCAATAGATCCTTCCACAACCATGCCTGGTACCAAACCAACAAAAGACCAAGTTCGTATTAAAAAAAAAAAAAAAAAAAAAGAGGGCAATATTTGAGTCAAGCCAATTGCAATTCATCTTCCCATATACTTTGAATCACCACTGAATTACCTATAATGGTAAACACAATATAAATGTTGAATAGAGCATTGCTAGGTTGTATCACACAGGAAATGACAAAATTCTACCCATGCTCAGTGCAGTTCTGAAACCACTTCAAGCCTGATTCCCCCTGTTTCTTGACTGCCAACAGGATTTGGACCTTACACTTACACTTCCACTGCCACTGTAAGCTTCTCCCACCACTATGCCTTCCACAGCATGATGTACTAGACTCTCTTGAACTGTGAGTCAGAGTAAATATTTCCTGTCTTAGATTTCTTCTTTTCAGGGATTTGTTCATAGCCATGAGAAAAAAAATAGCTAAAACATTGGTGCCAAGAACTGAGGTCATTGTTGTGGAAGAAGAAAAACAAAAACAAAACCTGGGAATGTGGTTCTCAGGCCTTTGGGGCTGGTTTGTGGGAGGAAAGCAAATGTGGATAATAGGGTTCCAGAATGCTATAGGCAGTGCTTGTTGAGCCATTCTGGAGGGAATGAGGGAGGCCATAATGTCAACAGGAAAGTGCACAATGAGGACCAGGCTGAAAGGTTTCATAGGCAAACACCTGGTATTAGTTACCTGTTGTGAATGGGCCTGGTACTGTTTGTAATTCTACTCTCCTGGAAGGGGCTGCGGACAAGGGGCATACTCAGGTGACTTCTTATGAACCAATCCCCTAATGACTAAAAGAGCCAATCACTGGGAGAATAGGAGGGACTTCCGGGTTGGATGGAGGAAGAGAAGATGAGAGAAAAGGAGAACGAGAGCGAGAGCGAGAGCGAGAGCGAGAGCGAGAGCGAGAGCGAGAGAGAGAGAGAGAGAGAGAGAGAGAGAGAGAGAGAGCTCTTTTGGACAGGGATAGCATGAGGACAAGATGTAGCTACTAGTGTCTCCCAGTTTCAATGGCAGATCTGTTAGGATTTGCCACCAGAGGATTTAGATTTAATAAGACTTATAAGATTAGGTTTTTAGTTGCTGTGCCCAGCGATTGAGTTATGATCATTTCTGAACTAAGTTTGTGTTGTGTTTTCCTTCACACAGTGGCTCATCCGGGTTCAAGAGAGAAAGGTACTGCAGTAATGCATGGAGTTGCCTGAGGTGCACCACAATAGCAGTGGGGGATTTGAAGCACGGGGTTGGTGTGATAGCAACCTGCCAGTGGAAACTTAGCCAGCTGGGTGGAGATCTTTCAGGAGCTCAAGGCCAGAGAGTCTCCATGAGATAAAAGCAGGTAGGCCATGACCCACCAGTGCATGGCCTGCCAGCTCCCCCCACCCCAGGTCAGAGAATAGCAGGGCATCATCCAGGAACATGCTGTTCTTTTTTAATATTTCCCACAACAGTTACCTTTCTCATTCCCGTGACAAAATACCATGTCCAAGGAAACTTCAGACAAGGTTTGTTGTTGTTCAGGTCAAGGGTATTGCCCATCATAGTCACAGCAGCTGGATCATGGGGCAGATGACTACAGCACATTCAAAGTCGTGAAGTTGGAAACAATGAACACTGGTGCTCAACTCTCATTTCTATTCAGCCCAGACCACAATCTACAGAGTTGTGACACCAAAAGTCATGGTGGGACTCCCCACCTCAATTTACCCAATGCAAATAATCCCTCCCAGGAATACCCAGACAAAGGTTTATCTTCTAAATGACTATAAATTCTATTCTGAAAATATGAACTACTACACAAGGACTGTACTAAGAACTAGACCAAAGCTATTCTCTTATATTCTGGCAATGTATCCTCCCTAGGCTGGGGAACTTATAATGAGACAAATTCAAGGGCAATAGGCTAATCAACTTTGTAAAGGAAATTCCAAGACAATGTAATAGTCTGGCTATGGCATGATTACTGCTCTTTGTGTCTAGTGAGGTTTACAATGAGAATCCAAAGCAAAAAGCAAACAAGAAAGAGGAGAAAAAAACATACAATTTGGTGAGGAAATACACGTCAGAGAATTTACAGTTGTAGAAAATGAAACTGCAGACAAATTGGCAGTACCCACTAAAGATGTCGGCAAAATTAAGGAAAAACTTCAAACTCTACACTTAGCCTACAGGGAAATTGCTTTGAGAGCAAGAACCCACCATCAAAAGATATAGTGTGGGACAATGCAAATTCAGTTTTTAAAACTTACATTTGAAAAGAGAACTTTTGAATAAAGACAGACTCCAAGGACTCCTGCTCAAGAAAAAGAAATATTTCCTAGACTCAGGCAGGAAGAAACTTAAAGGCAGACTCTGTGGCTGAGGTGAAAAGGGGCCTGGCTAAATACTGTCCAGCAGCAGAACCTAAAATAATTATCCATATGGCACTGTTTTTGCAAGCATGCAAAATAGGAGAGTTACAAAGTCATGGAGGTTTATACCAAGGTTCTAGAAAGCAATGAAGCTAAACAAGGTGCAGTAGGATGGAATTCCCTGAAAGATGTGCCTCTGAATCTGCAAAGGCAAAACCTCAGTTGAACAGACACTTTCAGATATTGTAGATGCTGGGACAATGAGATGTCTGCCAAGGAGCTGAAGTCATCAAGCAAAATCAGCTCCAGGGAGATGTTTTGCGGGCTTCAAATAGAAAGGCTGTAGGAACAGGGTTGTCGGGACTGTTAGGGCTTATGTCACAGCACAGTATGTACCAAGACATGATGTAGAGCTACAAGATTTGCTATTTTCTGCTGGATTTTGGTCTGATTCTTTGCTATGCTCCACGTTCTCCATTTTAGAATGAAAGTGTTTATACTACACTACTTATGTTGCAATTAGTAATTTATATATATACATATATATATTAGATATATCTTTATTTACATTTCAAATGTTGTCCCCTTTCTTGCTTCCCTCCTCTGAAAATCCCATAAGCCATCTCCCCTTCCCCAGGCAACCCTTCCCTGCTTCCTTATCCTGATATTCCTCTACACTATAGCATCAAATCTTTCCAGGACCAAGGGCCTCTCCTCCCTTTGGTGTCTAACAAGACCATCCTCTGCTGCCTATGTGTCTGGGGCCATGGGTAACTCCATGTGTACTCTTTGGTTGATGGTTTTGTTCCTGGGAGCTCTGGGAATACAGAGTGACTCATTGTTGTTCCTCCTGTGGCACTGCAAACCCCTTCAGCTCCTTGGGTCCTTTCTCTAGCTTCCCCATTAATAACATTTTAAAAATATATTTCATAGGTACACAGTGTCTTATTTACTTTTCTATTGCTGTGAGGAGAGATCAGGATCAAGAAAACTTGGGAAGCATTTGCTTGTAGGGCCTGATTAATTTTAGAGGGTGAATCCACGATCAGTATGGTGAAGATCATGGTCCAACCTGGTTGATCAGAATAGCCTTGACTTCTAACAGCAGGCAGGCATGTTGCTGCAGTAGTAGCTGGGAGAATACAAGTTCATACAACACCACCCGTAACACAAGGAGCGAGAACTAACTGGGAATAGTATGAGCTTTTGAAACCTCAAAGTTCATCTCCAGTGGCACACTTCCTCCAACAGAGCCACACCTCCTAATTGTTCCCAGACAGTTTCACCAACAGCAGAGCTAACCTTTAAACATATGAGCTTATGGGGACCATTCTCATTCAAACCACCACACACAGCTGAGAGTTTGCTCTGAGTCTCAAGAAACACGTGGACTTAGAATTTTGATGGCTGTTCAGTTATATTTGAAGCTCAAATCAGCCCTGCTTCCATTTGAAAATGGAATGCATGGGCAATGTGGGGACATTCATGAGCCCTCCCTGTGTATCCAGTGTCAACAGCGGCCAGCACAGTCAGGACAGAAGGACCTGGCAGTACTCATTATTCATATGCATTAGCATTTTGTGTAAAATCTGACAGTTTGGACAATTTTTGTGGCTCATCATGCTACAAGGTGACTACAAACATGTGCCCTCTGTGGCCTGCTGCACACCATGAATTCCAACCTGCCCAGGGCCCACACACAGCAACAGAGCTAAGCACCAGCCCAGGAGTAAAAGTAGCATGTCCAGGTTAAGAGGCAGCGCTTGTCCAACCTGGCTGATCAGAACAGCCTCGGCTTCTAACAGAAGCATGACAAAGTAGGACTGTGATGGCTGCTGTTTGGCAAAGCTGGGAGAGATCCCTCCGATAGGCCCATATCTTCTCTCAGCCCACTGCCCTGTCTCAGTGTGGGAGGTGACATTACCTGTCTGATGTTGGCAGGCACTGGAGAGGGGTCCTGTCCTGAGCGTCCTACTCTGATGAGGGCTGTCCAAGTGATATGATCACCATCAATCCATCACTGTCACTGACACTGTCCCTCCAACCATTGGAGCTGCAGCCCCGGGTGTTTCTTCCCTTCTGCGTGTTCAGATATAAAAGGGAGGATAGCCAGGCAGGTACACAGCATTCAGGCTTGTCAGCATGTTCCCAGGACTGTAGTGGCTGACCAATCTTCTTTCCTTTGCTTCTCTATCAACTCTGACTTGGTCCCACTTTCCCATCCAGGTGCCATGAAAGTGTCCCCTGCAGGTGGCCACCAGCCCAGTGGGAGCTTGTTCCTTCCTCCCTCCAAGGATGACATTGTGCTCTCAAGAGTAAAAAGTCAGCAGCTCCGGCCTCACTTCAACCCAGGACTCCATAAAGTCTGGGCCCCAGAGGCCCTGTGCACTTTGCATCATGATGACACAGTGTGGACATTTTTGTGGTAAATTCCAGATCCAAGGGACATCTAGCACATGGAAGGCAATTGGGCATCCTTATTACTCACAGGCAAAGTTAGAAAGGGGCTGAGAGGTCCTTTCTCTTGGGGCCACTTGAATACCCAGCATGTTGTATGTGAAAAAGCCCCCAACGCTTTCCTCCCCAATGGTCAGTGGATATTTGGCTTTGTTGCCAAACCCTGTGATCACAGAGTCTTGAATGAGATCTGCTGAAGCTGAGGACACAGTTTGGTGAATACTGTTGTTCTTATGGTGTTCTTCACACCTGCTTCTCCCATCTGGAAGGAAACACAGCTTTCAGAGTTACCACCTCCTCTGGAAAGAAGTAGCACAAATAATCACTCCATAGCTGGTGATAGACCCCTTAGTTTCTATACCCAACTTGCCACTCTAAGCCATATTGTCCCTTAAGTGTCTATTTCTGAATTGGCCACAATGATAGCCACTAATCTACTTCCCTGCAGTGGGGCATGGCAGCTCAAGAATCCTCACCAGCAGCTGGGCTCTGAGACCAATTAAGCAATTCTGATAAGAAACCCATCTCCCTGGTGTCGATTTATGGAGCAGGGGCCTCAGCACATGGGGTGCTGGTCTTTCGTTCTGCAGGAGCATCCTCTCTCACTGTAAGGATTAACTACTAACTTTCAGTCACCTGACAACTGGCTGGGCTTTGTCCCACTTTGTCCTACTGCCACTTGGGAAGGGGAAGCATCCTGGGGCTCCTGGGGAGATCTTTGTCCAATCACTGGTGGGGACTACCTTAAGACCACAAGCCAGGTTCCACTGTTAAATCCCTCTTCTCCACCCAGCCAGAGGAAAGCACATCCCAGTTGTTCTCCTGGAAGCTTCACGTGAGACCAAGCTGTGGCTAAGACAGAGGATCCTTGATTTAGACCTACCTTTGAGAGAGTCTTGCCCTGGTGGGGCAGCCATTAGAGGAGTCAGAGATGGGCATCAAGTGCACCTCTGGATTCTTGGAGGTCTGTGCAGCCCAGAGTCTGACTGGACCCAGCAATGTTCACCAAGAGATGATGGTGCAACTCCAAGTTGAAAAGTCTCCAGTACCTAGTATCACAGGTGTCTGTCTGCACTGGGTCCTGGTGTGCTCAATAGAGCTGGGAATTAGGAGTCACATTCTCAGAGGCAAGACTGCCCCAGAAGCCAGTTGCTGCCTTCTTTTCTTCAATGGAAAAATGAGAAGCAAGAAGTACGTAGCCTCCAGACAGGGCAAGAGGGTGGGGAGCTGACTGAGGGCTGAGCTATGGAGCAGGAGCTCCTTGATGCACCTGTTGAGTGGTCAGGACGCAAGCCCTAACCTAGGTACGGGGACACAGTGACCCACAAGATAGGAGGCTCTTGAAGGCCACGGTCCTAGGGTCCTCTGCATCAAATCCAGCTATAAAAGAAAGACAGGTGCAAGGGTTGGAAACCTTGGGGATGGACATCTATTTTAGGGACAGTGACTTTAATATAACTTCCCCCAAAGAGCCACATTAAGAAAGCAAGGAAGGGCAGAGACCAAAAGTGGCTGGAAGTGGTTGTGTGAATAGCCAAAGAGCAATGTTCTTAGAACCCCAAAGACACTTGTGTTTGCAGAGCCAGCTTGAGGTCAGACTTCATTTACACAAAACACAGTGCTAGAGCCTAGGGTCACCTCGATGGCTGAGAGTCAATTAGAAAATCTTTATGAATCTCCCTGGTGAAGCAATTCACTTAAAGCTTATTTGTACTTCATTTCCTCTGAGGATTTCGTCGGTGTCCAGATCGTAGCCTCGGTTCTTCACATACACAGAAATGCTGCAAAGCCTCCCTCCTGTGGAGTTGAAATAGGAGGCATGATAGGTGATAGCTGTGGCTCTTGAACAGAGCAAGGTGTCTCAACAGAGCTGGGATGTTCGCCTATCTCCACCCCCCCACCCCACCCAAACCAGCTCTCATGGATGCCTACACTCTATGAAACATTAATTCATGATTTTCTTAATATCTTATTGATTTTTTTTCCCCTCCAAAGGCCAGAGGTTAAAAAACTCCATAAAAACGTCCTGGCAATTTATTGCTGTCCCTTTAAGACACTGCACTAACCTTGCAGCCATTTGTTTCCCCATTGTCTTTCACAGAGGGTTACAGCTCAGATGACTGATGCACCTTTTCTATGAACTTCCTCCGACCTGGCTTTTAAATATAATAGAGAGAGACATCCCCCAGCACTATTCTTAAATAGTTACAGAGGCACACTCGGGGAAAACACTGTGGGGGGGACCTGTCCATCTACACTCAGTGAGCTTGGAGCGGGCCACAACTCATGTAGAAGAAATATATCTATATACTATATCACATATACATCTTAATTTATATCTGTATAGATATATCATCCTAATTATGTATGTTATCACCGCTCTGAATGATATATTTATTGTGGGTTTTTTGTAAGGACACGACACCACAATCCATATTGTGGCAGGGCTTCTGCCATGTTTTCCTCTCCTTGGGAAGTAGAGATAGATGCCAGTAGGCCAGGCATCCCAGCCCCCACTCCCACCCCTGCTCCCACCCCATTCCCCCACCCAACCAGAGCTCTATCAGTACACATACCTTCCACTCCCAATTCTTCTACTGGCTCTCTAACCATTCCCCTGTTAATTTTGTGCCACAAAACCACAGGACGTCCCAGAGAGCTACATGCTAAAGTCACTCTCATCCTGAAAGTTGGGAGCAGAAAATCCCAAAGTAATAGATGGAAAACGAAAGGGGGTTTGTAGTTCCTGGGAAAACATTTGTTACTGTGATCACTGTAATAAGCAGGTAGAGAATCGGATGTCCTTTTAATTGCATTATTTAGCCCCAATAGGCACAGGCAATGAAGGTTTTAATTAAACTGACAGGGAGGGTAAATAATCTCCTCTTTCCATTCTGCATTCCCCAATGTGTAGTATAGCTCCCTGGTCATAAAGATCCCTCCTCCAAACACAGACACAACACAACGAGCTGCTCTGCCCTGGGCAGAGGAGAGAGAAATACTGGACAAAAGGGTAAATGCAGATTTTCTGTTTCTTTTCAACTTTTCAGATTGAGACATGAACTGAGTAAATCTTAAGGAAATGGAAACAAAAGGGTATTCTCTAACATTGTGACCTCCAAAGGCTACTACTGCTTTGGCTCTGAATCAGCCTCCCTTTCCTAATCTTAAGTGGATACTTGGGCAGAGTTCTTTTATTTTTATTTTATTTTATTTATTTTTATTTTTATTTTTATTTTTTATTGAATATATTCTTCATTTACATTTCAAATGTTATACCCCTTCCCAGTTTTCCCTCTCCCCGAAAACCCCCAACCTATCCTCCCACCCTCTACCTCCAAAAATATGCTCCTCCACCCAACCAACCCACTCCCACAACCCCCACTCGATTTCCCCACACTGGGGCCTCTATTGAGCCTTCACAGGACCAAGGACCTCTCCTCCCACTGACGCCTGACAAGGCATTTCTCTGCCACTATTTTGGCTGGAACCATGTTGATGGCTTAGTCCCTGGGAGCCCTGGGGTGTCTGGTCATTCTTCCCATGGAGCTGCAAACCCCCACCCCCAGCTCCTCCAGTCTTCCCTCCAACTCCTCCATTGTGAACCCCGCACTTTGTCCCATGGTGGGCTGCTAGTATCCACCTCTGTATCTGTAAGGCTCCGGCAGGGCCACTCCAAAAGACAACCATTACAAGTTCCTTTCAGTACACACTTCTTGTCATCCATAGTAGTTTCAGGGTTTGGTGACTGTTTATAGGAAGAATCCCTAGGAAGGACAGTCTCTGGGTGACCTTTCCTTCAGTCTCTGCTCCACACTTTGTCTCCATAGTTGTTCCTGTGAGTATTTTGTTCACTTTCTCCGAGGAACCAAAGCACCCCCACTTTGGTCTTCCTTCTTCTTGAGCTTCCTGTGGTCTGTGAATTGTAACTTGTTTATTTTGAGCTTTTGGGCTAATATCCACTTATTAGTGAGTGCATACCATGTGTGTTCTTTTGTGATTGTGTTACCTCACTCAGGATGACACTTTCTAGTTTCATAAATTTGCCTAAGAATTTCATGAATTCATTGTTTTTAATAGCTGTATATATCCATTGTGTATATATACCACAATTTCTGTATCCATTCCTCTGTTGAAAGACATCTGGGTTCTTTCCAGCTTCTGGCTATTATAAATCAGGCTGCTATGAACATAGTGGAGCATGTGTCCTTATTACATGCTGGAGTATCTTCTGGGTATATGCCCAGGAGTGGTATAGCTGGATCCTTAGGTAGTACTATGTCCAATTTTCTGAGGAACCGCTAAACTGATTTCCAGAGTGGTTTTACCAGTTTGCAATCCCACCAGCAAAGGAGAAGTGTTCCTCTTTCTCCACATCCTCTCCAGCATCTGCTGTCCCCTGAGTTTTTGATCTTAGACTTCTGACTGGTGTGAAGTAGAATCTCAGGGTTGTTTTGATTTGCATTTCCCTGATAACTAGGGATGCTGAACATTTCTTTAGGTGCTTCAGAGCAATTCGAGTTTCCTCAGTTGAAATTTCCCTATTTAGCTCTGTACCCCATTTTTAAATGGGTTATTTGATACTCTGAGTCTAACTTCTTGAGTTCTTTGTATACATTGGAAATTAGTCCTCTATTGGATGTAGGATTGGTAAAGATCTTTTCCCAATCTATTGGTTGCCTTTTAGTCCTATCAACAGTGTCCTTTGCCTTACAGAAGCTTTGCAGTTTTATGAGGTCCCATTTGTCGATTCTTGTTCTTAGAGCATAAGCCATTGGTGTTCTATTCAGGAAATTTTCCCCTGTGCTCATGTGTTCATGGTTCTTCCCCACTTTCTCCTCTATAAGCTTCAGTGTATCTGGTTTTATGTGGAGGTCCTTGGTCCACTTGGACTTGAGCTTTGTACAAGGAGATAAGAATGGGTTGATTTGCATTTTTCTGCATGCTGACCTCCAGTTGAACCAGCACCATTTGTTAAATATGCTGTCTTTTTCCACTGAAAGTTTTTAGCTCCTTTGTCAAATATCAAGTGACCATAGGTGTGTGGATTCATTTCTAGGTCTTCAATTCTATTCCACTGATCTTCCTGCCCTGTCTCCATACCAATACCATACAGTTTTTATCACTATTGCTCTGTAGTAGAGCTTGAGGTCAAGGATGGTGATTCCCCCAAGAAATCTTTTGTTTTGGAGAATTCTTTTTCCTATCCTGGGTTTTTTGTTATTCCAAATGAATTTGCAGATTGCTCTTTCTAGCTCTATGAAGAATTGGTTTAGAATTTTGATTGCATTGAATCTGTAGATTGCTTTCTGCAAGGTGGACATTTTTACTATATTAATCCTTCCAATCCATAAGCATGGGAGATCCTTCCATTTTCTGAGATCTTCTATGATTTCTTTCTTCAGAGGCTTGACATTCTTGTCATACAGATCTTTCACTTGCTTGGTTAGAGTCATCCCAAAGTATGTAATATTATTTGTGACTATTGTGAAGGGTATCATTTCCCTAATTCCTTTCTCAGCTTGTTTATCCTTTGAGTAGAGAAAGGCTACTGATTTGTTTGAGTTAATTTTGTATCCAGCCACTTTGCTGAAGTTGTTTATCAGCTTTAGCAGTTCTCTGGTGGAATTTTTGGGGTCGCTTAAGTATACAATCATATCATCTGCAAATAGTGATACTTTGACTTCTTCTCTTCCAATTTACATACCTTTGATGTCCTTTTGTTGTCAAATTGCTCTGGCTAGGATTTCAAGTACTATATTGAATAGATAGGGAGAGAGTGGACAGTTTTGTCTGGTCCCTAATTTTAGTGGGATTGCTTCAAGTTTCTCTCCATTTAGTTTGATGTTAGCTACTGGTTTACAGTATATTGCTTTCACTATGTTTAGGTATGGGCCTTGAATTCCTTATCTCTCCAAGAATTTTATCATGAAGGTATGCTGAATTTTGTCAAAAGCTTTTTAAGCATCTAATGAAATGACCATGTGGTTTTTTTTCTTTGAGTTTGTTTGTTTGTTTGTTTTTATTTTCTAAGGTTTTTTTTATTTATATTCAAAATCATTTCCCCTTTCCTGTTTCCTCCCTCCCTGAAAGTCCCACAAGCCCCCTTCCCTCCCGAGTTTGTTTATATAGTGGATTACATTGATGGATTTCTGTATATTGAACCATCCCTGCATCCCTGGGATGAAGCCTACTTGATCATGGTAAATTTTTGTTTTGATACATTCTTGGATTTTGTTGGCCAGAATTTTGTTGAGAATTTTTGAATCAATGTTCATAAGGGAAATTGGTCTGACATTGTCTTTCCTTGTTTGATCTTTATTTGGTTTAGGTATAAGCATTATTGTGGCTTCATAGAATGAATTGGGTAGTGTTCCTTGAGTTTCTATTTCGTGGAATAGTTTGAAGAGTATCAGTATTAGCTCTTCTTTGAAGATCTGATAGAATTCCCCACTAAACCCATCTGGTCCTGGGCTTTTTTGTTGGGAGACTATTAACGACTGCTTCTATTTCCTTAGGACTTATGGGACTATTTAGATGGTTTATCTGATCCTGTTTTAACATTGGCACCTGGTATGTGTCTAGAAAATTGTCCATTTCATCCAGATTTTCCAATTTTGTTGAGTACAAGTTCTTGTAGTAGAATCTGATGATTTTTTAAATGTCCACAGTTTCTGTTGTTATGTCTCCCTTTTAATTTCTGATTTTATTAATTTGGGTAGTGCCTCTGAGCCCTCTGGTTAGTCTGGCTAAGGTTTATCGATCTTGTTGATTTTCTCAAAGAATCCATTCTTGGTTTTATTGATTCTTTGTATAGTTCTTTTTGTTTCTATTTGGTTGATTTTGGCCCTAAGTTTGATTATTTCCTGCCTGCCGTCTACCTCTTGGGTGCATTTGCTTCTTTTTGTTCTAGAGCTTTCAGCTGTGTTGTCAAGCCGCTAGTGTACGCTCTCTCCAGTTTCTTTTTGGAGGCACTTAGAGCTATCAGTTTTCCTCTTAGCATTGCTTTCATTGTGTCCCATAAGTTTTGGTATGATGTGTCCTCATTTTCATTAAATTCTAAAAAGTCTTTAATTTCTTTCTTTATTTCTTCCTTGACCAAGCTATCATTGAGTAGAGAGCATTGTTCAATGTTGGACAGAGTTCTTTTTGCAGATGTTTCTCTTTAGATCTATCAACCAAAGCACTAAAGAGCTCTGTTCTCTCACTCAGAAACCTGTGATTTGGAGGTGATGGGCAAAGCAAGAGAGTTTCCTCACCATCCTGAATGTGCCCTTTGGGGTGAGCTCTACACATCTCGTCTAGTCCTAGCTGAACACTGAGGCCCCTGTGTGGGCAAAGGCGCTGTTCTGGGCACTGTAAAATTTGGGTATTTGTTGATCAGTTCTGCCTGAAGACAAGTTCAAAGTTCCCATAACCTGAAACACCACTCTACTGGGTTTTAATATACAAGCAGCAATCCCAGTTGGAAGCTACCAGTACTCTAAGGTGTGTGTGTGTGTGTGTGTGTGTGTGTGTGTGTTTCTCTGTGTGTGTTTCTGTGTGTATGTGTCCATGTGTGTATGTTTTTCTGTGTGTATGTTTCTGTATACACTCTTCAATTGTGTGCATGCAGGAGGCCAGTATTAACCTCAGTATTCCTTAGGATGCCTTCCATCTTGTTTTTATAGATCTCTGTCTCCCTCCATCCCTCCCTCCCAACTTCCCTCCCTCTCTCCCCCTCTCCCTTTCTCCCCCTCTCCCTCTCTCCCTCTCTTCCTCTCTCCCTCTCCCTCCCTCTGTAGCTCCCTCCTCCCTGCTCTCCCCTTCACTTTGGCCTGGAATTCATGAATCTATTTGGTTAGGTTGACTGGCCATAGAGTGCCAGGGATCCCCCTGTTTCTGTAGCTGCCTCCTCAGTGCTAAGATTATAACCACTGTGTCTGGCTTGTACATAGGTTGGAGAGATTGAACTCAGAACCTCAGGTTTGCACAGCAAGCTCTTTGCCACCTGAACTGTCTCCCTGCCCTGTACTCTAAGATTTATAGTGTGTTCTTCCTATCTGATTAAAATGACCTTTTCTTTTTCTTTTTAATTAGAATATAAATAGCAAGTTTTGTTGTGATGCTTTGGCACATGCACACTGCTGAGCTTTGCTGATTGCCCCCCCCCCCGTTGCCCTCACCTACCCCTCCCTCCCTCCTACAGTTAAGTAACCTTAAGCAATGCTTTACTTTTGTAACAAAGTTTAACATGCTAAAGACACCCAGCTCTTCTTGTAGCCAGACAGTAAGAGTGCACAAAGACTAGAGAAATATGACTCTTGCTTGTGGTATAGCACGCAGGATCATGTTGGAGAATTGGCATAACTGCATCTGTGACTCCACTAATACCTCCCAACTTTCCCCTGAGCTTGGGCTTTAACCTCTGAACAATCAGAGGTGACCAGGAAACATCACTCACAGATGCTCTGAAAGTAGCACATTGGACACGTGATGTTTGGGCTGCCCCTCTACCCTGGTCTGCATGATCTGCTTATGGAGGGCATTCCTCTAGTTGAGAAAAAAAATGGTTGCACGCACCTGTTTTGCACAGAATCACAACAGTTGAGCTGTAGAAAACCTTGGCAGGAAGCCAGGTTGCCTGGTCACCCCAGCCTCTCAGGACAGCCCTATATCTTTGCAGCCACCTGCTTTGTCATGGTGGAGACACTACTATCTACTTTTCTCAGCTGATTTTGCCAAGAGATGTCTTAGCAGATGAGTCTACAAGCCTCACAGACCACAGAGACCCAGGAGAAGCAGGACTCAAAGTCATGGGTGCAAGGCACTTGGATGCCACAAGGCTATTAGGTCAGTGCCTACAAAGCATGCTTATTCCCAGATGAGAAAGATACGAACTCTGAGAAAAGGCTGGAATTTCTGGATTATTGAATTACTTGATGGACTAGGATAATTAGATATACTGTTGTGTATTACATAGTGGGAATCTAAGATGCAAAGGAACCTTAACCAACACCATGCTACTACATAGTGGGAATCTAAGATACAATTGAACCTTAACCAACACCATGCTACTACATAGTAGGAATCTAAGATATAATGGAACCTTAACCAACACCATGCTACTACATAGTGGGAATCTAAGATACAATGGAACCTTTACTCAAAACAGGCAACATTCTCATTTGTAACCTTTTAAAAGTGCAAAGGGAACCAAGAGATATTACTCAGTTGGCAAAGTATTATAGCTGCATACATGATATGTGAGTTCAATCCCCAGCACCAATGTAAAAAACATCTGGGTTCAGCATTGAGTGTCTATACTCTCTACTACTGGGGAAGCAGACACAGGAGCATCCTTAGGGAGGCAGAGACAGGAACATCCCTGGGCTGGCTGGCCAAGCAGTCTAGCCAAATTGGCTAGAGTCTCTGTCTGAGAAAACAAACAAAAACCTGGTAGAGAATAATTGAGGAAAATGCTAGACAGTGACCTCAGGCCTCTACATGTATGTACATGCATGTACAACACACACACACACACACACACACACACACACACACACACACACGCTTGAAATTAGCCTAAATTGGGACAATATCAAGATGACAAGTAGGGACCATGCAAAGAAATTTAGGTAAAACTGAGACTTAAAATGGTACCTGCTTGTCTTAAGCTGCATGAACCTAGGTCCTGGGTCTTTGAGACACAGCAGTTGAGAACCTGGAGGCTGTGTTCAGTTACAGGAGCCACCACCGTGCAATAAAATGAATTTATAGAATCACACAGTAAGCATCATAGACATTGCCTGATCTCTCATGAGAAAGAGAGAGAGAAAGATAAGGAAGAAGAGGAGGAAGAGGAGGAGGAGAAGGAGAAGAAGACTGGCGGGACTGAAGGCTAAGCACTACTGTAACATTGCCATGCTGAGAGAAACAAATGAAACAGTGATTCAGATACAAGGTAACTAGAGAGAGAAATTCCAGATGAAAAAAAATAATGGAGAAACTTCCCATCGAACAGAGTCTGCCTCTCTGATGGACAATTCAGGGAAGAACGATTTACAACAGGATTGACCAGAAACAAATAAGGAGGGCTGGAAAACAGGAAGTATCTCTGCCCAAAGTCTGTAACCAGGGAAAGAAACAGGAGTATTCAAAGTTATCCACACAGAAAGGATCAAGGAAAGGCATCAGAGGATGGTTACTGAAGATTGTTTTTTAATAATATTGTTTTCTTTAAGAAAGCAACTTAAAATTAGGAGGTTGCATTAGGCCAGGGAACTTAACATTTCTGGAAGGCTCATGAAACAGGTCTCCAGCTGAGAGCCACCTTGTGTCTGCTAAGAGTTGGAATGAATAGAATCCATGATATCTTCACTACAACCTGTAACCAGCAAAGGAAGAGTTACTAAAGTGAACATGAGACTTCAGCCTTCCGGATAAGGAGGCAAGGTTGCTCATGGAAAGAATGCTGGATTACAAATAGTCTTCCAAGTAAGAGATATATAAATGAGGTCTCCCTGGTTTGAGAGCAATTTCCTATAGGTAATGTCTGGTAATTAGTAAAAACTGCAGAACAATCAGGAAAACCACCAGGGCTGTATGTTTCTGAGCTCCACTAAACACCCTTACTTATGCAGCCATAAAGTTGTAAATAAATACAAAGATTTAAAATAAAAACTTGCACTTAAGCACCATCACCATCGAAAACATCATCATGCAGAATTTTAATTTTTAGTTAAAAATAATTATGGCTTAAAAATCAAGGACAAGAAACCAAAATTAAGTATGTGTGAAAATGCCACAAGGAAGCTGTTCTTTGTGCTGATTAGAAGATAAGAAAGAGAGTTAGAAAGAGTAATTCAAAAATTCATCTGGAATAACAAAAAACCCAGGATAGCAAAAACCATTCTCAACAGTAAAAGAAATTCTGGGGGAATCAGTATCCCAGACCTCAAGTAGTACTACAGAGCAATAGTATTAAAAACGGCATGGTATTGGTACAGCGACAGGCAGGTAGATCAATGGAATAGAATTGAAGACCCAGAAATGAACCCACACATGTATGGTCACTTGATCTTTGACAAAGGAGCTAAATCCATCCAGTGGAAAAAAAGATAGCTTTTTCAACAAATGGTACTGGCTCAACTGGAGGTCAACATGCAGAAGAATGCAAATCAATCCATTCTTATCCCCTGGTACTAAGCTCAAGTCCAAGTGGATCAAGGACCTACACATAAAACCAGACACACTGAAGCTAATAGAAAAGAACCTGGGGAAGAGCCTTGAACACATGGGCACAGGGGAAAATTTCCTGAACACCAATAGCCTATGCCCTAAGATCAAGAATTCACAAATGGGACCTCATAAAATTACAAAGTTTCTGTAAGGCAAAGGATACTGTCAATAGAACAAAACAGCAACCAACAAATTGGGAAAAGATCTTTACCAACCCTACATCCGACAGAGGGCTAATATTCAATATATACAAAGAAATCAAGAAGTTAGACTCCAGAGAACCAAATAACCCCTATTAAAAAATGGGGTACAGAGCTAAACAATGAATTTTCACCAGAAGAATACCAAATGGCTGAGAAGCACCTAAAGAAATGTTCAACATCCTTAGTCATTAGGGAAATGCAAATCAAAACAACCCTGAGATTTCACCTCACACTGAATGTGAAGATAAAAAACTCAGGAGACAGCAGGTGCTGGAGAAGTTGTGGAGAAAAAGGAACACTCCTTCACTGCTGGCGAGATTGCAAGCTGGTACAACCACTCTGGAAATCAGTTTGGCGATTCCTCAGAAAACTGGGCATAATACCACCGGAGGACCCTGCTATACCACTTCTGGGCATATACCCAGAGGATTCTCCAGCATGTAATAAGGACACATGCTTCACTCTGTTCATAGCAGCCCTATTTATAATAGCCAGAAATATATTTTATATATAAATATATAAAATAAATACATATATAAATATATTTTATATATTTATATATTTTATTATATATACATATATATATATATTGGAGTACTATTCAGCCATTAAAAACAATGAATTCGAGAGACCTGGAAAGGGGATAACATTTGAAATGTAAATAAAGAAAATATCCAATAAAAGAAAAGAAAAAAAAACAATGAATTCATGAAATTCTTAGACAAATGGGTAGAACTGGAAAATCTCATCCTGAGTGAGTTAACCCAATCACAAAAGAACACTCATGGTATGCACTCACTGATTACTGGATATTAGAAGCTTGGAATACCCAAGACACAATTCACATATCAAATGATACCCAAGGAGGAGGAAGAACAAAGTATGGATCCTTGGGTCCTTTGTAGACATGGGGAAAAAATACCCACAGAAGGAAATACAGAAACAAAAGGTTGAGCAGAGTCTGAGGAAAAGACCATCCAGAGACTACCCTACCCAGGGATCCATCCTATATACAGTTACAAAACCCAGACACTATTGTGGATGCCCACAAGTACTGGCTGACTGGAGCCGGATATAGCTATCACCTGGGAGGCTCTCCCAGTGCATGACAAATACAGAGGGGGACACTCTCAGCCAGCCATTGAACTGAGCACAGGGTCCCCAATGGGGGAGCTAGATAAAGGACCCAAGGAGCTAAAGGGGTTTGCAGCACCACAGGAGGAACAACAATATGAGTCACCCAGTACTCCCAGAGCTCCCAGAGACAAAATCATCAACCAAAGAGTACACATGGAGTTACCCATGGCTCCAGACACATAGGCAGCAGAGGATGGCCTTGTTAGACACCAAAGGGAGGAGAGGCCCTTGGTCCTGGAAAGACTTGATGCTGTAGTGTAGAGGAATACCAGGACAGGGAAGCGGGAGAGGGTTGATTGGGGAAGGGGAGATGACTTATGGGATTTTTGGGAGAGGGGGGAACCAGGAAAGGGGACAACATTTGAAATGTAAATAAAGAATATACCTAATTAAAAAAAAAAAGAAAGAAAAAGGATCAGGGAGCCACTCAGCAGGCAAAGTGTTTGCTGCATAGAGATGAGGAAGACCTGAGTTTGCATCTCTAGTGCCCAAGAAATATTTGGGTTTTGGGGTTACAAGTATGTAACCCAGTGTGCTAGAGGCAAGATTCCAGGAGTCTCTAGATAGCCAGACTAGCACAAACAGCAACATGAGGTTCTGTGAAAGAAAGCAACTGAGGAAGATATTTTGATGTCAACCTCAGGTTATCATATAGATACACATGGGCTAGCACACTCACACACACCCATATGCCTCACACTTACATCTCCAAAAAAAAAACAAAAAAACAAAAAACAAAACGCCAAACAAAACAAAAAGAAGAAATATTCTTGACGTTACATGGATCTATTGCAATTGACTGAATGTGAAGAAGGGTTGTTATTGAAACACATACCTGAAATACCTTATAGTACACAGGAAGGTGATGACCACAACCTATACGTGACACATAATGTATACATGTCTTCATTAACACTGGTATGTAAGTCTGAAAGTCTCAAGATACACCTGTGTTCACACCTCCAATACTGGGGTATGAATGCCCCACTCTTCCAATGAAAGAATTTGGTGAGTCTCAATTTCTGTAGGCTTTGTAATGTCCTGTGGGGAATCAAGGGATTACTCACCAGAAATTGTAACTCCTTCCGTGTTTTTCTTTCTTTCTTTCTTTCTTTCTTTCTTTCTTTCTTTCTTTCTTTCTTTCTTTCTTTCTTTCTTTCTTTCTTTCTTTTTTAATAAACTAGGAAGTGTTTTTCTGAGTGTTCTCAGTAACCATAAGCAAATTTAGCTCCTCAGCTTCTCAGTGGTTAAGAAGGAGGTGGTGTCCTGAAAAAAACATCTTCCATGGGACAGCCTCTTTAGATGTATTCAGTGTCTGTTTCTATCATTTAGCCCTTGGCTTTTCCATGAGGTGTTTGAAAGTCTTCTTGGCTTCAAACATATTCCCACTGCAGTGGACACTATGTCAGAGGCTCAGTCTAATGACATCCTGTGCCATTTTGCTGGTGGTGCTTATTTTCAGAGCTGGCACTAAACACTGGTGAAGATTTTGGTTACTTTGCCTCCTCCTCTTCCCATGTCAGTTACTAATGGCACCCTTGCTGGTGACTTGTAGAGTGATCTGCTCCTCAGTCGGCATCAAGTGTAAAAGCCTACTTCTGGTGCTGTACCACACAGGTGAAAGCTGGCCTTACAGAGCAGAGCTGATGTCCAGCAAAGGGCTGCCTTGCCTGGTTGATGGTATGGAATTCAAGTAGGGCTCTGATCTACCTCAGTGGGAGCCCATCTGAGCACCTTAGCTCCCTGAGACTATGGGGACTACATGGGTAGGAGGCTGTCCTTGTCCTCAGTTGCCTGATGCTGGGGTTACTTTCCAGGAAAGCAAGGAAGAGGCCAAGGCATCTCAGGCCCTGCTCCTTGCCTGATTCCCAGTCTGAGTTCCATTAAGAACCTGGACTATGCTGGGCAACGGTGATGTAAGTCTTTTTTTCTTTTTTTTAATCTCAACACTTGAAAGGCAGAGGCAGGAGATCTCTGTGAGGTTGAGGCTACCCTGGTCTACACAGTGAGTTTCAGGACAGCCAGGGACACAGAAAGAGAGAGAAAGAGAAAGACAGAGGCGGGGGAGGAATTTGGGAAAAGGCCAGTTGAAGTTGTGAGTGAAATGCTGTGAGCAACTAATTCTTATCACATTGTAGATTGATTTTACTGTCCATAACTACCTGTGGGACAATGGAGGTATGCCTTTAAGTATAAATATTAAATTAAGTTAATACCAATGAATTCAATATATGATTAAGCTAAACTATGAATAATACACAAACTCATGACAAGCAGAAGACAATGCTATGTGTGCAGCCTTTCCCACTGACCTAGACAGTCATGACAGCTATGGCTGAAGACCAAACACTGTCTCTGGCTGACTATGTCTTCATGAACTGTCCCAGTAAGTGAAGTAACTGTTGGTAGTAGTAACAAGCACCATCCTTGCAGGGACATGATCATCTCAACCACAGAGTTTCACAGACAGGTGCACAGCCAGGAGCCTAGGTCCTTTCCACTCCAAGATAACTTTGCAGGAACTAACCCAGTAGAAAGTCAAGCATGGCATGTCACATATTTAATCTCAGAGCTCAGGAGGCCGAGGCACAGGGATCATGAGTTTCAGGCCAGCCTAGGCTATGGTGAGGTATACAAACAATGAAAAGAATAAACTTAAAGGAGGTTATTAGGAAGAAAACAGCAAATGAGAAGGCTATGATGGAGAGAGATCAGCAGTCAAAGTGTGGACTTCTCTTAAGGAGACCAGAGTTCTGTCCACAGCATCCATTGCAAACATCTCGTCATGCCTGTAACTCTAGGTCTAGGGGAATCCAACATCTCTGGGTTCCAAAGGCACCTACACTTGAGTGTACATGCCTGCACAAAAAGAAAAAATTTAAAATATAACATCTCTTAATAAAGATCTATAGAAACAACCCTTATCAAAACAGGAAAAAAGAGAAATATTTGGGCACCTGCTAAATTTCTATTTGGGTGACAGGAATTTGAGAACTACACAGAGAGAGGAAAACTAGCAGGTCAGGGTAGAAAAGGTGGTGAGATATAAAACCATCTTATGACCTTATAACCTTATCATCTTATAACCACAATAAGGTGGATAATAACATGTAGTGACCTGAGAATCAAAGCTTTCACACAAAAGCTTTGTTTGGGGCAGGGATAGTAGGCAAGGTTTCCATGTACTATAGAAGAGGAAGTTTATCGGGTATGATATTCATTAGAAATTGGTGCTTCTGTCATGCCACTTAAGATGTATTTTCTGCTAATTGTTTACATTAAAATCTAAAGAGAAGTACCAGCGTTAGAAGAGGGAAGAGTATATAATCCTCAAGAGTAATCAGCAAGGGTGAGGAACCAGTCATGTCCCAGCCACAGAAAGAAGAAGGCGTCTCCGCCTGTTCCATAAATGGGCCTCAAGCTGCTGAGTAATGTCAGACCAAATTCACTGTCTCACTGTGCAAGGATGTGGAGGCTTCTGAGCTCAGGTTCATGAGTGTGTGTGTGTGTGTGTGTGTATGTGTGTGTGTGTGTGTGTGTGTGTGTGTGTGTGTATATCTGTGTCTGTGTTTGTCTATGTGTGTCTGTGTCTGTGTGTCTGTGTGCATGTCTCTTCGTGTGTGGATGCATGTGTATCTGTGTATAACTGATTGCATGTGAATGTGTCTGTGTGACTGTGTACTCTGTGTATGACAGAGTGTGTGTGTGTGTGTGTGTGTGTGTGTGTGTGTATGTATTCACATCCTTCTAAAATGTGAATTATGTCTAGATTCACCTGCATTAAAGATATCTTCTGGTCTATGCAAATGAGACTCCATTGGAAGTCATGCAAGTCATAACCCAGGAAAAAAGAGAGGCAAGACATGCACACTTAAAGGAAAATTGAGAGCTTGGGAGTTTAGAAACTATCTGTTAGCTATTTCAATCTATTAAAGCAATGCCTCTCCTAGGACCAAAGAAAAAAGTCCTCAACCTTGTTCTTCATACATACAGACACATTTTATCAGCATGGGACATAAGTCAGAGGGTTTGGGGTTTGGAGGCTAGAGGGAATGAACACATGAGAGCACAGTAAACATGATTGCTGATTCACATGGACAAGTAAGTCAACATGCCTACATGTATAAGGTGCACATGTATGAACTGAGAAACAGCAGAGAGCTGTATGTGCCAAAACTGGGTCTCTGGCCTCCACATGGAATACGAACAGTACTAGCCAAACACATTACAATGAAAGCCTCGACAGCCAACCAGGACATGGGCACAGTTCAAAAGCACAAACAACCAGGGGGATATTCACCATCTATCTATCACCAAAGACATGTGTGGGTAGACACGCAAATGAACAAAAGCCTCAGCAAAAAAGGCTGAAGAGTAGTGGTAAATAAATATCAACCCAAAGCAACACAAATAATTCCAAAAGCAAAACGTCACCAAATTCTTTGAGCCCAGTGGACTGGGGAGAAGAGAGTCTTTGCACAGTGACAGAAACTCAAATCAGAGCAATAGGGGGAGGGGGCAGGTAAGACTAAGATATTGCAATCACTGTCTGTGTGGAGTATTATACACTGTGACATTCCTATAATGGAAGAAAGGGAAAATATTTGAATTGTCTATCAAATGGAAATGCTTCCTTCACTGGAGGAAAAGTCAAGGCAAACCCAGATTGTGGAATACAATGGACAACTGTCAATAAGTATACTTATTGGGTCCTGATGTAAAATGCTATAGTCACATACGTGCATAAAGACTGTTCTCACTGATATTGACCCAGAATCTCAGAATACCCTAGACACAATCAGCATATCAATAGATTTCTAAAAAGATGGAAGGAGAGACCCCTGGTCCTGGAAAGACTGGATGTAGGGGAACGCCAGGACAGAGTAATGAGAGGGGGTTGAACAGAGAAAAGAGGGAGGGAAGGGGGCTTATGGGACTTTCGGGGAGGGAGGAAACGGGAAAGGGGAAGTGATTTGGAATGTAAATTAAAAAAATAAAATAAAATTAAATTAAAAAAAAAAAAGACTGTTCTCAGCAACAGTGCCTGCTTGATAGAAAACTTCTTTAGGAAAAACTATCTCTTAAAATACCCACCTCAACTCAAAGCCAAAAGGTCCCAGCAAGTTTGGGTATGTCATAGACAGAGTGGACAGGAGACAAAGCCCTGTGACCTCACGCTGATTCGACCTGTGGTCTCTGAAGCGGCTCAGCTTCTCCCACTGTCCCTGGTCTGGGCTCTTCCTGTTCTTGGTTCTCTTGGACCTGGAGGGGGACAGATGAAGTACTTGCTCTCCCTTTACACACCCAGCAGAGCGCTGTCAGACTGGTGCAATTGGAATACTTATGTCTTCCAGCTAAAACTAATGTTACATTGAGAGCAAGAGGTTGTGTCAAGGACAGATTTGTTGCAGGCACAGATTTAAAAAATGAGGGACAGATCCACACTGCCTGCGACACTCCAGAGGTCCGTCCCTACACACCTTCTGGGCAGCTAAGTACAGCTGGCCCTGATCAGGGCCAGGGGTTTGCAGGGGAGCCAGCCCTGAGGGCACGAGAGAGGGGGAGCTGGCCCAGACCACCCTGGTCTGCAGCAGCACCAGGGAGAGTGGACCCTGAACTTCACAATAGAGATGGCCCTGATGTTGTAGGCATGGATGAACCAATCTCAAGGGTATAACAGCAAACAGTTGACTCTGCCCCTTGCTGGTTTTGGCTTTGGATGAACTAGCCTGGGCAGGAAGAGAGCTTGCCTTGGTGGTGTGGGTGCCTGTAGGAGAATTGGTAAGCTGACCAGCTCAGATACTTCTCAGGTCCAGGTCCAGGGATTTAAGTTGGCCCACCCCAACATATACCCCATATATGACCTGCTGGAGTGAATGAAGAAACCAATCCTACAGATACAAAGATGCAGGATCTCTACGACACAGGGCAACAACAGGATATCTGAGAAGAGTCTCAGTCCCAGTGAGGCTCTAGTATTGGTAGTGTAGGAGAAGCCCAAGACCTTGAACCAGACCAATGACTCATTGCAATGAACATTTGCAAGCAAAGTGTGGGCACACTGTGACACACTACACCTTCCACAATAAGATTTTTTTTTTTTTGAGGAGAGGTTGCAAGGATGGCAGGTAGGTATGAGGGGACTGGATGTGAGTGGGACTAGGGTGCATGATGTAAAATTCACAAAGAACCAATAAAAAGTTTGTTTGTTTGTTTGTTTGTTTAAAAAAAAAGGAGTATCAAAGGGTTCCAGGCTGAGGAGTATCTCCAAATTGCAAATCTAATTGAGAGGTTTTCATTTCTGAGCACAGAGCCTCAGACAGATGAGGCCCTCCATTCTTAACTGATGGCTGTCACAGCTCCTGCCAGGAAAGCTTGGAGTCTTGAGGAGAGAGTGCTCACTGTTGGGGGTCCCAAACTTGGGCAGGTGACAGCTTGTACACCAAGTGTTACCTATTCCTCCAAGACCTTTACCGTGGTACTGGGTTGGCACCACGTACCTAGCATTGTGAAAATCTTGCTTGGTTCTTAACTCCAGGAGCCTCCATCTCCTCACTAAGATGAAGGTGGTTGTGTGAACTGCTGTGCATTACTTTACAAAGCATGACAGTCATACATTGGTTCTGTGATCAATGGCTAAGCATCTCAAAACAAAACAGAACAAAGTTGCCGACACAGAGACTTTTCTCTAATTGACCTCAGAAGTCTTGAATGAAATCACACTGGTACTTCAGATCTCAGTAGTATTTACACAGGAAAATTGATCAGGGGAAGTCTGCCTACAAAAATCACCCTCTCACAGTACAATATTATTTTGAATTATTTAGGAAAGAAATTACATAGGAAGATATATTTACATGTGCATTGAATTTATCTTCTTAAAAATTCCACTTTCGCATGTGGTTGAATTAATTACAGGGTTTTTTTTCTTTTCCATTAAAATTTCTGGTCTCAGAAATCATTAACTGTTCATTTGAAATACAATTTAAGAAACAGGGATTATCCATTATGTTAGGTTATGCGTGTCTATTCTGGAAGGTTCTAATGAGAGAATACATTATAATATAATAATTTAATCTCCAAATGTTGGGCTCCTGATTTTCTGAGGTAGATAAATAACAATATAAATGACAGAAAGTTGTTCCAGCCCTCCGAAGTCACTGTCTAGAGGAAGTGGGAAGGAAGCCTGCAGACATTGCCTCATTGGATGGATGAACAGGTGTGGAGGTGTGGTCTGAGGGTTCTGAGTGCTACAGCCAGGTAAACTCAGACGACTGTTCAACCCTGGAAGACCCTACAGTTTGTTAAATGTCGTCTCTCAAGCCACAGACCCTCACCAAGGCCCATATTTTGAACAATTCTAGCTACCTTGAGCTTTGAGACAACTCTTAGGTATTCATAGGAACGATCGACTCCCAAGTAATCATTGATTTCTTCCTCTGCTTTGTCCCAGAATGTCCAGAACCGTCCCACACTCTGGTCATTCTTCTCAAAATACTCTCTACCAGATGCGTGCTCAGCAAGTTTGCTGCCCTGGCAAACCCTGGCTGATACCTCCTGCAGAGCACAGCAGGCAGGTCTGGGTGGGTTACATGCCAGCAGGAACCAGCATAAGAGGCTTAGCTCTAGGGAGAGCTTGGTGATCTTCACCTCAGAGATTAGAGGTGTGACACACCCTATCCTGCTCTGGGAGAACACTACTGCTGTTGCCAGGCGTGCCCTTCTCCACGTCTGTGAAGCCTGCCTCCCTCCCTCCTTCTTTGCTGTAACTGTACCCTCCTCAAGTTGTCTCCAGGGCTTCAGCTCCACAGATTTGCAAGTTCAAATTTTCACTTTCAAAACTATCCTGGTTTTGTCACTGTTGCGCAAGCTGTTTCTGCCTTAAAACATCCCTTCCTTGTGTTAGAGACATGGCTCAGTACTTAAGGTGATTTATTGTTGTAAAGGATGCAGGCACAAGTGCCAGCATCCATATGGTGACTCACAACCATCAGCAACTCCAGTTTTAGGGAATCTAATGCCCTCTTCTGACCTCTGCAGGTTACAGGTACATACACAGTACGCATACATACCCACAGACCCCCCCCCCAAAAAAAAACCCGCACAAAATAAAGTTTTAAAAATCTAAAAAGCAAAAAAAAAATGCTTTCTAGGGATAAAAGGAAGTTCATACATCTTGGGAAGCTAATAAAGTTTATAAAGCCCATGAAACTCAGAAAGTTACAAATGTCCAAGGCCTTCTCTCCAAGGTTATTAGCAAGTAATTGTAGAGAGGGGATTTTTCTCCAGTGTTGCTGCCTACAAATCACAGAAGGAGCTGTAGGGATGAAGTTTTCATGAGGAGGTTGGCTTTACAGTGAAGCAGCTGCCTTTGAATCATCCATTCTCTCGTGAGTAAGCCCTCATTCATGCTTCTATAAGTAGCCCCAATAAACTGCTGGTATACCAAGCTAAGCTTGAAGGAGTCCTTTCTTTAGTCAGTCATTGATGCCAGATATTTGATGAAGAGATGTCTGTTCACATCTTTCAGGAAAAGCCACACAGCAGCCATTGTCTGACCCACGACTTAGCATAGGGCTACCCAGAGAACTGAAAAACCAAATGGAGGCTGTACATGAAAGACTCCGTCTATTGAGACCACCTAATGGGAATGCAGCGGTTGTGGTATGTATTGGGTGGGCCCATGTAGAAGCAGGATTCACTTATCCACAGTGCTGCTAAGGTCCAGTAGTGGTTGCTGGGCCAGGAGTGCCTGTTTCTTCTCCATGGTGCTCCTTCACCAATACAGTTCAAGGCCAGGAACTGCAGGCAGGCCAGGGATATGCACTTTTCAGAGTCGTCGTCGTCTTTTTCTTCTTCTTCTTCTTCTTCTCCTTCTTCTTCTTCTTCTTCTTCTTCTTCTTCTTCTTCTTCTTCTTCTTCTTCTTCTTCTTCTTCTTCTTCTTCCTCTTCTTCTTTTTATTGAATATATTCTTCATTTACATTTCAAATGTTATACCCCTTCCTGGTTTCCCCCCTCCCCAAAAACCCCCAACCCATCCTCCCACCCCCTGCCTCCAAGAATATGCTCCTCCACCCAACCCATTCCACAACCCCCACTCGATTTCCCCACGCTGGGGCGTCTATTGAGCCTTCACAGGACCAAGGACTTATGCCCTCCCACTTATGCCCAACAAGGCATTCCTCTGCCACTCTTTTGGCTGGAACCATGTGTACCCCTTGGTTGATGTCTTAGTCCCTGGGAGCCCTGGGGTGTCTGGTTGGCTGACATTGTCATTCTTCCCATGGAGCTGCAAACCCCCACCCCCAGCTTCTCCAGTTCGCCCTCCAACTCCTCCATTGTGAACCCCGCTCAGTCCAATGGTTGGCTGCTAGTATTCGCCTCTGTATCTGTAAGGCTCTGGCAGGGCCGCTCTAAAAGACAACCATAACAGGCTCCTTTGGTACGCACTTCTTGTCATCTATAGTAGTTTCGGGGTTTGGTGACCTTGCTCTGCTTCTTTTGAGAGAGAAGTTCTACAGTTTAAGCAGCATACACCGTGACAACATTTGTGTGTTGTTGTTAGCAATGACATCATTAGTTCACCTAGCAACCCTCGGAACCGCTGGCTCAGTGGGAGGTGATTATCAGTTTCTTGGCTACATGAGTTTCTCTCCTTGGCATTTCTGCCTTGAATGAGAAAGTCCTAAGTCCAGGGCTTTCACTTACAAAGATGTCATCAAGATGCACTGAGATTACAGGCTGGGCCTCAAAGACAGGTGACCAGTGTCCCCATAAAAACACAAATGCATACGGGGCTAGAGAGACAGCCCAGTTGGTAAAGTGCTTGCTTTGAAAACACAAGGATCTATCCTGGCTAACCTAATATATACATTCCAGGTCAGTGAAAAACCCTGTCTTAACACCACTGCCACCACCACCACAAACACAAACAAAGCTAAGGAGCCTTAAGAGTGGTGGCAGAGGCTTTCTTAGCCCCCCCCCCCATGCACTGCACTAACACTCATGCAAACACGTCTCATGCACTTACACACATATGAATATTTACACATACACGTATACACACAGATAGAGACATAGGCATAAAATTGTAGGGGTACCCTGTGGATACAGGAAAACCTACCATTGTTCCTGTGAGCAGAGGGCACTGTCACCCTCCCATCGGGTCTTCACCTTGTGGGAGTTCTGTCACAGCAGCCTGTGACACTAACATGCCTGGGATACAAAAAGACAGAGATGCCTAAAACTCCACTCAAAGAAAGTTCTACCTGAGTTGAATTAGTCCCAAGACATGTTGGAGTAAAGTCATGTGATTTCGTCATGTGTCTACTCCTGATCCTCTTACCTTGATAAAACTCAACACGACTCAACTCTCCTCCCTTTCCCCTGTGCCTGGGGCAATGCACAGCTTCAAGATATTACTGCCCTTTGCAGAGAAGTGGCCCTTGCGGATAGGCTTCTGAGTGACCATACTATTTAGAAAGACATCATGAATGACATGCTTCTTTAGTAGAGGCTAGCAGGGTCAGTTCAGCCATGACAGGAACCTTTCCCCGTGCGAATCTACTCTCTGTCCTCTCTAATCCAAAAGTGATGGGTGCTCTGCCCTACAGTCCTCAGGAAGCAGAGCTTGAGGTACAGGACCATGCAGGGCATGTGGCTGTGCAGCCTTTACTATCTGCATATTTATTTCAGCTCTTAAATGAAATCCAATTTGAGGCTATTAATATTAATGCACTGAGATAATTCTGATGATGAATTAATAAAACACTTGGCCTCTCTGTGTGCTGTTTGTTCAAACATTTAATGATGCTCTTAACTGGGAAGAGGGAAGGGCAGAGCAGGGTCCACCTGGAGCCTGGGAATCAACTCACCTCATTGTTCTGCACTGGCTGCTTTAATGGCAATCGATGTTATCGATCTGAGAAATGTATCTACTCGATCTCCACCTCGTGTGACAACTGTTGCTTGGATTTCTCAAGCATCACGTGAGTGCAGTATTCCGGCAAAGTCCAGCATTTCTTAATAAATTAGATGCTAAGTGAATTTTGGGGCCCCTCCCACTGTTTGATCCCACACAATAATGCTTTCTCCTGGTACTAACACGGCTTGAACTGTCACAGGTCAGTGATGGATGCCTTATTAGAAAATCCAGAAACCATCTCCACTGTCGACTTGGATTGACTTACAAAACAGACTTCATCCTTGAGCCAAGCTCCGGTCTCCTCCAGGAAGAACTCTAGGCTGGTAGTATTTTGTTATTTCAATAATTTGCCATTCACAGTAAACCACATTAGTCATCAAAAGGACAATTTAACTCCAATTAACTTAACTAGGTTTAGTACTATATTTGAATTGGATACAGTTTCTCTGCAGTAGCCACACAGCAAATACCTTTTAAGGCTCTTTAATTGGGTCATTTTCTCAGTTGATTAAACATAGCACCAACAACCTACAGTCCTATGTGTCCTGCCTCCACATACACACTAGAGTCTTCCCAGTCCAACATGCATCTCTGCACTCCAGTAAAAAGGAGGAAGGAGTCTTTATCCATGGAGTTGAGATCTACTCTGCAAGTCACTGAAAAAGACAAATGAGAAGAAAAGACAGATTCTAGACTATGATGCGTTTTAAAAGTAAAATGTGAAGTACTCATAAAAGACAGTCTGTGGTCTATGTGAAAACACAAACTTCCATTATCATGCCCACTGGAGGCTTGAAAAGAGACAGTGGGATAAGCCCAGTCTGTGTGGCAGGGCTGATTTTAGCTCACTAGAACTTGGTTAAAGGAACTCTGACCCTTCACAAGGGTGTCTAGCATCCTGCATCTGTCTTGGCACACAGAACAGTGGTTTGCATAATCTCTCTCTGTTGTGAGATATGAGAGAACTAATTTTAATCACTGGCGAGCACACAGGTCTAGGAAAGTAAACAGGACAGAATTGGAAGCAGACACTCTTGGGAGCTGTGACAGGTGCTGTCAGGTGTGCCCCCGTTCCTGGGAGAGTTTCAGGAGAGGTCACCCACAATCCTGACTCACAAATGATGATTAGAAGAATGTTCTCAGATCAGTACATAGCAACGTGGAAAACGCAGTTTGTAGAATACATTGTGGTACTTGAATTGACAGTGTGAGGCTCCTGATGCAGGACCCAAATGTGTGTGCATGCACCCATATGTATCTGTACATGATTATGCTTTACATTTATATGTGTGTGCACGTGTATAGGGTGTGCGTGTGTGGTGTATATATTATACATAGCCTTGCAGCAAGGAAATTATAATCATAACGTTGTGAGATTTATTAAGCATTTAATCTCTATAACAGATGCTTTTCATTATTGTGATATGACACTTTCCTGTCTTACAAATGTAGCCATAACTCAACTTTAGAAAAATCCTACGTGGCAAGAATCACTAAGAAATAATCACTTAGAGTTCATGTGAAATCCACAGCTAGGACCTCTGCTACAGAGAGCTTGAGGGAGGAGACAAGCTGCCAGGCACTATCAGATCTACATTGCTGGGACCCATGACCATACCAGAGCACAGTGTGTGCTGGCAACCAAGTGAATTATCTGTACTGATCACTTTTTTCACTGTCAATGTAGAAAACAGTCAACAGCGGGAGCCCATGTGATTGCTGTGTGGGTTATAAACAATACCCAACAGCCCAGCACAGCCACAGACAAAGATATGCACAGAGACATCAGCACAGAGACACCAGCTCCCTGACTTTGCCCAGCAGTATTGGAAAACCTAAAGAGTAGTGCTTTGTGGTAGAACTCAGGATCCATCGCAGGGATTGGCAGCCCAGGGTCCCCTTGCTCAGTGCCCCAGTGAAACTTCCCAAGAGTCTCAGCCTTGAAGCCCAGAGATTCCCTGGGCAACACCCTGGTTTGCAGGCTCTTCAGACAGCCCCATCTTCTGCATAGACTTTTTGGAAAAGGTATGGCGTATATCTATGAGTAGATGAAGTGAGATGAAATAATAAAATATAGTAAAAGTATGCGCGACCCCCCTCTCACCTTCCGCGTGGCTCTCCGGGTCAGATTTATGCTGTGGATCGGGAGATAGCCAGTGAAAAATGAAAAACAATTTCATATTTTAAATTTATGGGCCTGGAGGGTAATAGATCATCTTTTCCCAAACCCCATGCGTTAAATTGTCTCTAGCCTATTTGGTAATGTTCCCTGAGTCACTCACACCTGTCATTTTGGTTAGTGTGACTTTAGTCTTCCCTGTGTGTCCCTTCTAGAAGTTGGAATACAGAACTAATTGTTCTGGGGGAAGCTTTAACCTGTGTTGTAAGTACTAAGGTAGCACTGGGGGAGAAAAGGAGAGAGAGATATCATTCCTGAAGCTCCTCACTACCCTGGCTGGGGGGAAAAGGCTCTTCTGACATGCCAGGGTGATAAAAAGGATGGGACACTGTGTCTAAATCAACCAGGCTGGACATGGTGTCAAAGCCTTTGGCTAAACACAGACTGACTTAATTCTCTCCCTGATAACTTGGGTCTGGAACGCTTCTCTGCCACAAGAGGGAGCGTCCCAATAGAACAGAGCAAAGCTCTTGTGTGGGTGATCTTGACTGGGCTCCGGGCAAAACCTAGAAAAGATTTTTTTAATCGAGATTCTCTACAGCAGCCCTCTCCAAATGCCAGTATCCATCACCGCTGACTGGATCGATCGCTGTGTTTTGGCCCCAGTCTCCTGCGAGAGATGGCATTCCATCAGTGATAGACGAATATCACAGTTAAGCAAAGTATCCAGCCAGACCCAGTAACATTTTTATTGATTTTTGTTGTGCAAATAATGTCTTTTTGGGCTGAATAAATGGCTTTGAGCCAAACAGTCATTGTTTATGATTCCAAAATGCAATAAAGGGACAGGAAATATATTATAGCCTGTGTCTCAAGGCACACACTATAATCATCCTTTGGTGGTAAAAAAACACCCATCTGCAGCAGGAGTGCATATTTATCCCTGCTTAAAGGTGCCTGTAGGACTTGCAAATCTCACACAGAATGTCCTGTTAGGAAACTGATGGCATTGCCCTTTCACCTATTGAATAACTACTAGAAAACCAAGCAAAAAAGTAAACACTATATTTCTTCAATCAATACAAAGAAAACAGTTTATTTCAGTCCCTTCGAATGAAATATCAAAGTTGCAGTAACAGCATTCATTCACTCTGAAAGAAAACATCAAAAATCTTCCCGACTTTATCAAAGGGTATAAAATCAGAAAATATTTTAAGGAAGTTTTTGTTTTGTTTTGTTTTGTTTTTTTACCACACTCATTCAAAATGTTGGCTTGTTGCACTGGGTTAGCACAGCAGAAAGCTGGCTACTCAAAGTCTGCCCTGAGCCAAAGATCCATCTTTTGTGGATAATCATTTTAGATTCTCTGCCCTTCATACAGCTCTGCTTCAGACGAAGCCACTAAACTGAATCTCTTCACGTTTCATGCAGGATCCATAGACGATACGCACACAAAAATGATGACAATGTAGGTCCCTGTACCTGTACTCACCCAAGATACAGCATCCTGGGGTCCTGAGCTCCTTCAAAGAGCAACATTGGTGCTGTTGTGTTTGCACGCAAGTGAGGCCAGGTATACCTTCCCTATGAATATAATTAAGATACAATTTCCTTAGAATTGTTATTTTATCAATGTTTTCTCCTTCCAATAATTTAAGGGCAGTTCAAGGAGCAAATAATGAAATTATTAAAATAACACTCTAAAGTATTGTTGCTTTTTAAATTATTCTTTCATCAAAATATTGTGATTCTTTTAAAGAATTGGTCTTAGCTCTTAATCTACAGATATGAGGACATATCTTGAAGTAACTACAGGAAAGCAGCAGGAACCATTGCTGGGTGGGGTGGGAGAGTAAGATGGGACTAGCAGGGTACAAGTGATCTGGTCAGGGAAAAGAGGAAGGGGACAGGGACTCTAGTTCAGGATGTGGTGGTGGGGTGATGAATGCAGAAGGAGGAAGTAGGATAATGTAACAGTAAGGGAATTTGAAACAGTCATACGGAGTTATAGTATTAGCTATTCACATTTAAGAACTGTAATACAATTAAGTCTGTACATAAATAAACATATATAGTTCATATACAATTTTCTCATCTGGACCAATGGTTCTCTTTCCAAGAGCTGAAAACTACCTGAGAAAACCCCAACACCAGGCATGAGACGCTCTCTTTGAGCTGTTAGACAGGACTGTTCAAGTGGTCCCACGATATTACAGGCTATCACTATGGTCCTTGGTGGCTCCCCAGAGGTTGAAAGTAAGACCCTATTGCTGAAGACACATGCACTTCAGAAACAGGGCCCAAAGGCCTCTGAGCTGGAACTAACATGAATGCCTCCTCCCAAAAGTACAGTTTTCACAAATCAATATTTTGTCTAGAATCACAGAATATGATATACTTATGCACATGGAGGTCTGAGCTGATGTCAAGTCCCTTCCTCCATTACTTTCTACTTTTATTTACTAAGGCAGCATCCTCTGCTGAATCCATAGCTTGCCCACTTGACTAGTTTGGCTAGCCAACATGCCCTGATAATCCTATCTCCATCTTCTTACTGCTAGGATTGCAGGCCAGCTGCTATCCTGCCTATATATATATATATATATATATATATATGTGTGTGTGTGTGTGTGTGTGTGTGTGTGTGTGTGTACTAGAGATGCACAGCAAGCACTTTACTGAGCTCCACAGTCAGATCCTGGGAATTATTAACTTGTGATACTGAATTTTGCCCAGGAGTCCTCTCATTTATCCCTATATTAGCCTTCTCCTAAGCTGTGTGTATAACTTCCCTCTTTGACAGTCTATGTTTTTAGTCCACCTGTTTTGTTAGAGATTGTCATTTTCCTCACCATGCTTCCTGTGCTCTCTAGTGTAAACATAGCCAAGGCTACCACTCTCATACATGAGGTAACTTTCCCTATTGACCTGTAGTTGTGTCTGACTTAACTTCCTCCTCTGAGGAACAGGCTTCATTCTTCTCTTGAGTTTCCTAGTAAACGGTCATGTTTAGAAAACTGGCTAACCTCACATCTTGCTCTCAAATTCAGTTGTTTTGTGTTAATAACTGTAGCTGAAAGATTCCACTCTAACCTCTAACAGCAGTCTATAAACAGCTCGTAAATGCACAGGGTTTTTCCCAGACAACAATAATTGTTTTGTGTCCCCCTCAGAGTCTGGTAACAGGTATGCAAGTGAGAGAAAGGGGGCCCTTTTGAGTTTCTGCTTCCAAGAAGATCACAGCAGCCCAGAAAATCTGGAAATGGTATCCAACAGACCATTCTCTGGGACTGCATTCTAGAACTTTCCAAATGGTACATCTGGCTTTGCTGCTGTTGGACACTATTATTGGCTGTCTTTTTCTCTCGTGGCTCAATTAGATGCTCAAGATGGGTGACCCCTAGGGAATGTAGATTATAACTCAGTGTGTTGCTTTCGAAGGAATCAATGCCTGTTCATTTATGTTTGACTAAGTACGACCTGACACACACACATACACACACACACACACACACACACACACACACACACGTGTGTGTGTGTGCCCTTGCTCCATTACTGCCACAGAATGAAGGACAACCCAACACAGCCAGGCCTTGAATATTCCCCAGGACCCCTGACCTTACCTGTACAATGGGGTGGACATAGTTACCTGGGTAGTGTAGTTTTAGTACATAGACAGGAATAGACAGCCTCTGATGTGACAAATGACCAGCCTTGGTCACCACACTACTGTACTGGTCTCCATGAGGTCTCTAACTACAACAGGATGGTAGTCAGTTCTTCCTGACACAAGGGGTCCCCATAGAATTTTCCCCCACTATCCCTCTAAGCCCAATGCCAGACTGAAATGTGGAACACAAAACACCTGCAACTTGTCCTGGTGTACCTAGGAGCTCAATATGCAAGGACCAAAAAAACAGACTTCCCTTCTTAAGGGAAAGATGGCAAAACACTGAGCTAGTGCCATCTCAAGTCTTTCACCAACTGAAAAGAAAATATGGGGGGTTCTTTTAATCTGAAGAGGGGACACACACCTGACACTGTGCACATTAGGGCAGCAGGGGACAAAACAGCACCCATTAGATCCCTGGGAGAGTCCTCATTAGCTAAGGGTACCTTTAGTATAACAATACTCACCTCACCTCTAACATCACACACACACACACACACACACACCACCACCACCACCACCACCACCACCATTTGTAGTAAGTACCAAAATATAATGAGATAATGCCTGTACAGCTATATTCTGTGTCTACTGTGTGGTAGAGAAATCTCTCCCACTGATACAGCAAACCCACTCAGGCCCAGCTGACTACAAGCTGGTGCCCATCTAAGGTCACCACCAATGATACACAATAGCTGTTCCCTCACAGAGACCCTGAGGAGAGTTGACTCTATAGTAGCAGCATGTGACACTAGAGAAGAATGGACTATACGGTTCTTATACCCTGCAAAGCCAACCTAGCCTTGCTCAGGTGTTCATGGAATTTGCCCAGTTGAGCTTCCTTAAGACCAGGGTACTAAGAACAGCCCCCAGGGGATATCAGCGTGGTTGGGGACAGCAGCAGATGCCTGTGAATTGACAACCATCTTTTTGAAAATTCAGGTGACATTTTCTAACAAAATACCAGCTCCCTGCACAGTCAGGTTGAGAACTGGAAGTAATAGTATTGGAATGCAACCAGGAAGAAAACAGGGTTCAGAGCTGAGCAATATGGTGTCCTGGAGGGAGTAGCCAGAGAGCTGCAGGAGACCTGCAGAAGCCTCTTCCTGCATTCAAAAAGCCATGCACAATGGCTGCATAGCTTCTCTTTGCTTTATTTCCCCGACATTTGTCGCAGTCTTTGACGAGTTCCTTAATCATCTTTAGCTCCAGGTTGCCCATTTTTTAAATCACAATAATAACACAATCGATCCCGAAGGATCATTATAAGAAACTAAAAATGGCAGGATATAGAGAGTGCCCGGGGCAGGAGGGGGCATGGGGATATTCATTTCCCTTTCTACCTTCCACCTCGCTTCCTCTCCCCACAGTACCAGAATTGTGAGGGTCAGGTTCTGGAGCACAGCCCACCCCATGCCCTGGGTGTGGAACTCATTGGACAGGAGGAAAGTTCCATAACTCAAAGGGTTTAAAAACCCTTTGACTAGTCTCACATCGAGTATTCCAGCTTGTGATAAACAAGAAAGGCCTGCTAGGCCCGACCTGTTTATTAGCCTCCTTCCCTTTGCAACTTGCACAATATTTTCTGGAACTATGAAAACTAGATTTCAGAAAAGATGTCTTCAAATTAGATCCTTCTTGAGTCACCCAAGTCATATGTCCTCAGTGTATAGTGTCTTCAGCAATAGAGACCTACCCTGAACTCCTCAGAGGCAACCAAGGGCTACATCTACATATATCCTATTGTTTTGGAAGTTACTTGGACTACTCTGAACAACCTTTCAAAAGGAGATTTCTCATATCTGTTGTGTGTGTGGGCGGGTGGGGGTGTCATTAGTTATGGTTCTTGTGAGGAATACTGTCAGCCCAAATGTTTTAACTTCCTTTTATGTACACACACACACACACACACACACACACACACACACACACGCACACACACACACGCACACACATGCACACAAACACACACACACACACACACACAGAGCACTTTTAGAGGTTGCTGCATAAAGCCCAGAGCAATAGCAACATCAATGAACATGCTAACATGTTAACATAAAGAGGGAAAATTTTATGAGATTCCACCCCTAAACAAAGACAAAACAGCAATTGATGGCTGGGGAGGCAGACACTAGCTTCCCTCAGGGATGAGCTCCTTGCTGTTTAGCCAATGCAAAGTTGTCTAAACCATGCACAAAACCAATAAAAAATAGACTCAGCAGATCATACACATACCTTCATGTACATGTGCACACACACACACACACACACACACACACACACCCCAAACATAAAGAAAAGGATTACCAACTTGAGAGTGGAGACATGGAATAGGTTTAAGGAAGGGTGACTGGAAGGAGCAGGAGAGAAGGAATGTGATAAAACGCCATTTCAATTCACAATTTTTTTGGATTATTTTATGTTTATTTGCTTTGTCTTATTTTGGTTTGTTTATTATTATTATTATTATTATTATTATTGACAGCTATTTGTATTCTATTGAGAGGGAGAAAGAGGAGGTGTGGATTTGGGTGGGTATAGAAGTGGGGAAGATCTGGAAGGATCTGGGGAAACTGTAACCAGAATGTATTGTATGAAAACAAACTATTTTAAATCATTTTTTTCAACAAAAACATTTTTAATAAAAATAATGTTTTTTTTAAAAAAAAGATGCAACTGCAAAGGATCTTGGGAGATGACCACAAGACAAGGAAAGAGTCTCGGTTGTAGGGAGTGCACACTGTAGCTCAGCAATCACTGTGGCTCACAGGGCTGATAGGAGTAGGCAGAGTTAACTGCATTGCCATAGTTTCTGAGACTCCTAGCGCTAGCCACAGGCAGGACTGGAGCCCCAGCCTCCACAGTAACCATATCCTCACAGCATCTGGAAGCAAACTTCTGTTTTGTTTTTCCTTCTAATCGCTCCCTAGTATTTGGAATACACAGTTCTAATCTTCTTTGTCTATGTGTGAGGCTCAGACTTTTTCATTCCATTAGTCACAACAGATCTGTTTAAATAGATCTTTTGAACTTTAACAGCACATCCTATATCTTATTATTGTGAAGAACAAGTCAGGAACCCTGGTCACGGTCCTAACTGAATCTCCCTTTGAAAGATGCTACATGTGAACTACCTGCAAAGAAGCTCTGTGTCTAAGCACATCCCTGTAGGGACTCCAGATGCTCTGATATGGAATTATATGTGTGCAGACCCTTCAGTTTGTGTGGCTGGAAACAAAGTTTGTACCTTGGGAAGTCAGAGCCTTTGTTACAGTATAAATGTGAAATGTCCCCACAGACTTGTGTTATTGAAGACTTGGTCCCCACCTAGTGGAGCTGTTTTGTGGAACTAAGGTGTTGGAAGGCTGGCTGGAGGAAATTGGTTACCAAGGTCAGGACTGTTTTTCTTCCAATCGGCTTACTGTTTTGTGACCGGCCAGGATGTGAGCAAGCAGCTTCCTATTTCCACTGCCACAGACAAAAGCCTATCCCAGCACCATGCCTTCCCTGCCATGATGAAATGTGCCCTCTAACTCTTTCTTAATTAAGTTGGACACAGAGAGAAGTAAAGTACCCAAGGCATGTGTATGCAATCTCTCTGGAACTTTCTGCCCCTTGATGAAGATGGTTATGCCAAGGTTCAGGTTATGATGTGTGGGGAGCAAGGTGTGAGCTCCCCTTGAGGAGCCTCCACCTAATGGTGTGACAATAGGAGCATACACAAGGTTTCTCTTTTTATATACACTTCTACTGAGATGCAGTCCATGTGCTGTGTGCTCTATAAATTTATAGCACACAGTACATCTCAGTGTGTCTGCAATATGTGCAGCTATTGCAACAGTTGGTATCAGAACTGTTGAGCACATCAGAAAGAGAGTTCCTAAGCTTCAGCTCCTTTGATCTTCCTACTCCCCTAAGAAAGACATCATCTGCTTTATTCTTTTATACATCTTTCCTGTGCTGGACAGCTCCTATTGATGGAGTGATAGTCTTAGCATAATGTGTTCAAGGTCAAGCAGGTTGCCCTGTATTGTGGCAGTACCTCAGTCAATTTGTAGAAAACCAATATTCCCAACTACAGATAAACCCCACATTGTATAGCTGTTCATCAGTAGATGGGCACTCAGGACATTCCCACCTGTGAGCTACAGCTAATAAACAATGCAATTTGCACATACACTGACTCTTGCATAGACAATTCTGCATTTTCTTTGGACGAGTATTTAAGAGTAGCATTTCTAGATCACAAGGTAGGTCTGTAGTTACTCACTTGAGGAGCCACTGGGCTGTCTTTCAGGACAGTCAGCTTCACCTAAGGGTTCCAGTTTCTCCACGCTGTTGTCAATGTGTGTTGTGTCTGACTTTGTCCAGCTATCCTGGTGGGTGTGCAATAATTTGAAGCAACCTTCAACCAGAGATGCCCAGCTACTCTGACATGCTTGTCACCCACTTGTATGTTCCTCTTGAGGAAACATGTACATAGACCCTTTAGAACTTTCAAACTGTGTGATTTACCTTCTTGTTATACAGCATGAAAGTTCTTGGGATGATGTCTAGGTGTAAGCCCCTCGACAGATACATGCTCTGCAAAGACCTTCTCTCATTCTATGGAAGGACATCATCTTAACTATCTTAGTAGACGCTCTTTGAGGTACAGAGAATTTAATGATGGTGAAATCCAGCCTTCCTTTATTGACTAAGCTTTGGGTATCCTATATAGCCATCAACTGATAAATTCAAAGTCACAGAGATTTATCTTAATGTTTTCTTCTAAGAATTCTCTATATATCAGCATGTTTATCAATTTTTTGTCAACATTTAGGTTATTGATCCCACTTGTGTTAATTTTATGAATGGTTTATTAATGGTATGTTTGAACTGGTTTTGTTTGCATGTGACTAGATAGCCAGCAGTTTAGTACTGTTTGTTGAAAAGTATGCTTTTCCCATCAAATGGCCTTGCATCATGGTTCTAAGCTAGACAAGAGCCAGTGTGGTTACAGGCTCTCAAAGAGGACTTGGTACTTGGTACTTTCTGTGTCTGGGGTCAATGTACTTTCTGCTTTGCAGTGTGTTTTGGAATAAAAAAAAAAGCACAAGTTTTCCTATTTTATTCTTCTCTTCCAACTAGTTTTTCCTCTTTTAGATCATTTTGGTTCCCATATGAACATTTTAACCAGCTTATCAAATTTTAAGTAGTCACATTCTGGTAGGGATCATGTTGAAACTTTAAGTCAATTTGGGTAGTGTTACATTTTAACAAAATCAAGTATTCTGATCCATGAACATTATGATCATACATTTATTTGGATCTTCCATAATTTCTTTTAAAAAAACGCTCTATGGTGAGGTTGGAGAGATGACTCAGCAGTTGAGCACTGACCGCTCTTCCAGAGATCCTGAGTTCAGTTCCCAGCAACCCCATGGTGGCTCACAATCATTTGTAATGGGATTTGATGGGTGTCTAGAGACAGCAACATTAAATAAATCTAAAAAGAAACCCCAAACAAACAAAAACTTAAAAACAAAAACAACAAAAAACACAATAATAAAAGATACTCTATGGGTTCAGAGTATAAAATTCAACATTTCATCTGCCATGTGCATTCCTATGTGTTTTCTTCTTTATGAAGCTGCATTACCTTGGAATGTATTCTTTATTTCATTCTATAATTAGTCCATGAAAGTAAATGGAAATATAAGTAATTTGTGCCTGCTGATTTTGATACATTGTAACCTTGTTGAATTCTTTATCTAACAGTTTTCCTCCTTAGCTGAATTCCTGAAGATTTCCTCTTTATATACATAACATGTATTTATACCCAGGCCATCTTCCAATACAGATGTGTTCTCCATCCTTTTCAGCCTGAATGTCTTTTCCTTGCACTGAACATGCTCTCTGATGCAATGACAGACAGAAGTGGTATGAGTGGGGACCTTTCATTGCTCCTTGGCTCAGCTGAAAAGCGTCTGGTCTTTGGTCATTACATACAGTGTGACTTCCTTGAATTTCGTTGTTGTTGCTGTTGCTGTTGTTGTTGTTGCTGCTGCTGTCATTGTTGTTACTGCCATTCCCAGACTGAAAGAGCAGGTCAGAGGACACAGCAGAAGCAGTCTCCTGAGCAGCCCACTCACCATCATTAATTCGAAGCAGGAATGTGCTCTGTAGTTGACATGAGCTCTGTATGTTAGCCCCACCCTTGGAACCCTTCCATAGTTGCTTCCAGTGATCTGCCTTCTCCCCTTCCTTCACATCCAGGATAGATTCTGCTTTTCTTCAAGTTCCATGGTTCATTCTTTCCCACCACCTTTCTTTAGTTTACTTCTTTTACTTTCTGATTTTATTTTTAGTTATGTGTGTGTATGTGTCCGTCTGTGTCTGACTATGAGCTTGTACATGTGACTACAGTGCCCATAGAGGCCAGAAGAGGGTGAAGGTTTCCCTAAAGCTAGAGTGACAAGATTCTGGACTGCCTGACATGATGCTGAAAACTGAACCCTGCTCTTCTGCACCATCTGTTGCACGTTCTTGAGTCATCTCCGGTCTTCTTAGTTTACTTCTTAATCTAGCAGTATTCTACCAGTTCTACAAGTCATTATGGTGCATTGATGTTCTTCCTAGATCTCTGAGGTGAAAAGCCCTCTCAGTAAACTCCCCTGTCAACTCACTGCATCATGTTAATGTCACAGTAACTTGTATCATGCCTGGGTACAAGCTCCTTGACTATCTCTTGTGGAGGGCAAGTTACCTCTATATCTCCATACATACACCTATAGCCAGTGAAATTATGGACAGGCAAATGGTGTGTTTGTGTGTGTGTAAGGGGAACAGATTTTGTTAGAAGTAACCTCTGTTTGGTTTGATATGGCTTGAACCCTGACACCACCATACCTCTACAGAGCCTCAGATTTAGAAGTAGTTTACATGGGACATGTTAGCTTTTTAACAAATTGTCAAGTGAAAAATCACTGACTGTTGGCCTTCTTTGCAGAAGTTGTGAGCATCCTTGCAGCTGGATTGCACACTGGGGTTTATACACTCATGATTAGAGGGGTGTATTGAACTGCAGAGGATCTGCCCAAAGTCTATAGGTACTGCCCTTGCCTAAACACCAGCATCCCTCACTTATTCCCACCATCCTTCTAGAAGACTGCCTAGATTCAAGAAGAAACATGGAATTAACAACTTGACAAAAATACATCTGTGTGCTCAGTCTGCTGTCAACAGAGCCCTTTCTTGTCTTAAAGAGACTACTGACTATTGGTTTTCTAGTTTGAGTTATCTGAACATGAAGATGGCTGTCTTCAGTTAGAAATTAAGTCAGGTGATGGGAGCCCCTTCCATTGTCAAACATACATATGGTCGCTTCCCACAGCAGAGGTGTGACATAGGAGGTTTAGATGCAGATGAGAAACAGGAAGGGAGCATCTAGAACCGAAAGAGAAACAGGAAACGGGTATCTAGACCCAGAAGAGAAACAGGAAACGGGCTTCTAGACCTGGAAGAGAAACAGGAAAGGAAAATCTAAACCCAGAAGAGAAACAGGAAATGAACATCTAGACCCAGAAGAGAAACGAAATGAGAAGCTAGCCATTGATGCAGCAATGTGACTGGGCTGTTTTATGCCACTTGAAATCTAATAACTTTAAACTCAGCATCTTCTTATTTAATTACTGATTTATTGTTAGTATATGGAACAAAAAAAGTGGTCTGTTGTGGGTTGGGGGATAGTGACAGACTGGTCTTTCCTGTTCTTCAGCTGCAGAAGCTCACGTCTTACCTCAAACAAAGTAAAGCCTGAGTCCACAGTCTTCCTGAACTGCAGACTTATGAGAGTCAAGCTGAGGGTTAAGTGGCCCGTCCATTATGATGTATGCTTGGCCGCTTGGCTGTCTCTGTGTTGAGTGAGATGTCCTCCTCTTTCATGAAGTGTTCTTGTGAAAATAGGAGAAAAGCATCCGTCTTGCTCAGGAGCAGTGGGAAAATAGAGTCCCACCATGAGGCTAGAAAGAGGCATGGGTAGTCACAATGGGGTTAGGAGCTTAAGACTTCAGTGGAATTTCGGTTACCGGCTTTGCAACATCTGTAAGAGACACCTAAGTTCAAACAAATCTCCGAGTAGGCGTGTTGGGCTAACTGCAATCTTAAAACTGCGTTTGCTGCTTAAAGGCAAACAGTAGGAAGAAGTGCTGTTTTCCAGGGCCGCACAGACCAAAGCACACACTGAATCCTAGTAACTGTTCCCTTGAGGACAGGGGTGAGGAGCTTGGAAGGAAGCAGCCGGAGTCCCTCGGAGGCCTTTCCTGGGTTATCTGGCTTTGAAAGGATCATGTTCAAACCCTGCAAAGATAAAAGGCAGCCTCCACAGGCTGTGAGCTGGACCCTTAAACATTTCCATATGACAAAGCCTTCTCCTGAGGCCTGACCTGCCAGGGAGCCAGCCTGCAGATCTGAGGGGCTAGCCTGCTTCTCCTGGCTCCTCACTCCAGAACAGTCTGCAAGCAAGCTTTTGAAAATGACTTTAAAATGCTTTCTGTGGGGGAAATCCTAATAAGAGAAATAGGTGCATGAAAACATTCACATGGACTCTTAAGTGGAATTTTTAGAATTTTTTTTTAAATCAAACAAAAAGTGGTAATAAGTCTTGTAAAATAAGGTCCGTGTTAACTTCCTGGGACAAATTTATTAGAGCTTATTTATTTATCAGAGGTTATTTATTCACTTCATTTGTGTTTATTTTTCAGCTTAAAAGTGAAAGTCAGAAACAGAAAAATCTGAGAGTCTACAAGCTGTCACGAGAGTCATAGAACTTAATAGAGAGGGTATAGCAATTTGACTTCCGATATCTCCCATTTAATTTTTTCCTAATTTTTAATTTATTTTTACATGCACACTGAAAGTCAGACATTAAAGGCAATCCAGGATTGTCCCTGTCCAGGGTGTCACTTCTATCCTCATCTCTGACATTGTCTCTAAATGATTTTCTACCAACAGACAACGGATTCTTTGAAGTTGTTACAGGGCTTGGCAAAATTATTTCATTCAAAATAGGTCCTAGAAGTGTTTGCATGTGCTCCTTGAGCTTCTCTGTTTAGTGTTACTAGATGAGAGACTCTTCAGGCAGCCATGACAAGGCTTCTTTAAAGGGCTTCAGTTCCACAGTTGGACAATGGAACCTTACAATGTGTGTAAGAGGCTCCCAGGGGTGAAGCAGCCTGGGTGATTGTCTGAGGACAGGTGCAGAGGTAAGTCTCTCCAGTAACTCTGGTTGCTTCCTACCCCAGGGAGGACTCAGAAGGAGCATGTCAGGGTAGTGGGGAGGTGGGTTAAGGGAGCACCTAGCGACTGACATAACTCCAACACCCATCCTTCCACAGTCATGTGTACCAGGCCCCCATTGCTCTCTGTGAATAATGAACTCCAGCAACAAGTTTGCTTCCAGAACACTGAGAGGTCCCTGTTGTAATTGACGGACCCTTCAAAATCCACAGAGCTCCTGTTCATTGCTTGTGCCACCTGGGTGATGAGGCTGACTGTCTTGCAAGGCATATCAGAACATTTTAGTTTAAGGCTGGAGGAAGAATTATCCATAAAATAAGGGGTAGGTGCTGAGCATTTTCTGTTGAACAATCTATCATGCACTCTAGGGTCAAAATTTGACTCTAGCAGTCCAAATACTCAACAAATCCACTGAAATCACCTTTGTTTATTGAAGGAGCATACGTTTTCTACCCACATGTGTTTGGAAAGATGGTAAAGTTGTTTGGCTTTTGTCTTTAATTTAACTTAATGACCCAAAGGGAAATCTGAGCAGCTCCTTGGAGAAAAAAATGTATCCACCTTAGAACTCTCTTTTGATATTAGATTTTAAAGCAGCAAATTAAGCTTGAGGGGTATGTTTTAGACAATGGAAGAATAAATTCAACACAATGTCCTTTCTACCTTAGCACCAGACCTATTTCAACATCACAAAACATTTGCGAGTATTTGTTGAAGTTAAAGAATTGATTGGTGTGTAAGGATTCTAGGATGAAACTTTATTGTTCCTGTGAGTGTAGCCCTCAACTCCTGCTGCTGAGAGTAGCGGGGAACAAGCATGTGCTCAGGCACACACACAAGCACACATACATGCATACGCATAGCAAACATACACACCTGCATATACAACACACATGCATGTACACACATAAACACACAAACATACATCCATGTACAAACAAAGACACATACCTGCACACCTACAAATACAGTGCATATACACGTATATACACATGTATGCAGGCATACACACAAGCAAACATACATACATAAATCCACATGCACACACAGAGTGTTATGACTGGCGGGCAACTGCAGTGCGGCTGGGTCGGCCAACGGCTGCAGCAGCAGCAAAGAGACCACCCCAGTTCCAAGTGGGGTTTATTGAGGAGGGAAGGGTCAAAGGTGGCGGTGGAAAGAGAAGAGGGAAAAAGAGAGAGAGAGGGAGGCACTACTCCCATATATACAGATGGTGATGTGGTCGCAGGTAAAGGTGAGCCCAGTGGACTCTGGAAACATGGTGGCTGTTGCCAAGGCAACAGGCATGAAGGTAGCGCTGTCGCCTATGTAATGTCACAGGTCTCAGAATTCCCGATACCAACACAGAGACTGACACACTGAAACATGAAGTTATTGAGACAAACACTTTAAAGGATGTTTCAGTGTGTTTGTCTAAGGAATGGATCAACCGTTAAGAGCACTGACTGCTCTTCCAGAGGTCCTGAGTTTTATTCCCAGCAACCACATGGTGGCTCACAATCAACTGTAATGGGATCCGATGCCCTCTTCTGGTGTATCTGAAGAAAGCTACAGTGTATTCAAATAAATAAATAAATAAAAATCTTACAAAAAAGAAAAAAGATCTCTGCCCATAAATATCACACCTACACCTAACACATACACACACCTTGTTCAACATTGTAGCCTCTGCCAGGAATTTCTCCTTTTTTTCAGAATTATTTGCAGTTTATCTCTTTTAATAGTTTTGAGAATTTCCTACATGAGTATTATAATTATATCATTTATATCTCTCCCTCTCCCTACTCTACCTCTTCCAGTTTACTCCCCACTCCCTCTAGAATTCGCAGCCTCTACTTGAGAATTATTGACACATACACACAGCCTATTGGATCCAATTAATGCTGTTCACAAATACATGGGCTTAAGGCTGACCACTTGGGATTGGATATTGTATCAGGGAGCTCATCCCTGTTGTAGTCCAATCATCCCTTGCCTCTTCATCTAGGGGCAGGGCTTGTGAGATCTCCTCCATCCATGTTGGTATGCAGACTGGTGTGGTCATCTTGATTGGGATACTGTGTTTTTGAGACATCATGGATGCAGCTTTCCTGTCAAATTTGTTCTATAATTTTTAATTGTCTTGTAAAACATGTACATTTTCATGGTTTATGTTTAGGGGCTCATTCTGAAATACTCTGCTCAGGCCAGGGCTATCCATCTACAAGACCCCTTAAACCTCTCCTAAGAGGTCAGCCAGGATGTGAACAGCTTCTGGTTTGGGGGTGCAAGACATGTGCCTCTGTGGTTCAGGGTGTCCCTGTCCCCATCTCTTAACTCCTAGTGAGACAGCCTCAGAATGAATCTCAGCAGTTTGTGGGGAGTCAGATAGTTGCATGGCACACTGGGGAAAACACCTCACTCCTACTGCCCTGTCCTGGACACTGGACATAGACGCTGCCTCTGCTTCTGCAAATGGATGTATTGGGACATGACTCTGTGCCTACCCCTAGTCAGTGCGGTCCAAAGTAAAGCCTCTATAAGCTCACTAAAGAGAATGCCTATGCTGCTAAGGATGCCCAGACCAGGGAAGATCCCCCTGGGTTAGGTCTTTATCTGATACTCGAATCACCTCAGAGAATCGTATTCAGAAGAAGGAATTTTCCATAGCAAGGTGACAGAAAGGCCCTCACTGGCATGAGCAAACCCAAGAAGACTCATATTGTCACCTAAGCTATTGGTAACTCAGGAATTCATAGAAGCTGTGTTGTGCACGGGGAGTTGAACTTAAGGAAAGCTGAGCAGGGGTACACTTGGGCTTATGGAAGTGTTCATACCAGCCACCCTTACTGTGTGTCACAGAGGCCTCAGGAGTGACAGTGTCAGGAGTAACCAGAGGAAGGAGTCACTGGCTCCATGCTGTTGAGTAGAGATGAGGCAGACATGGAACAGGAGCAGCATGTATTGCCTAGGTGAGCTGGAGAGAGAGAGAGAGAGAGAGAGAGAGAGAGAGAGAGAGAGAGAGAGAGAGAGAGGAGAGAGAGGGAGAGAGAAAGAGAGAGAGAGAGAGAGAAGGGAGAGAGAAAGAGAGAGAGAGAGAGAGTGAGAGAGAGAGAGAAAGAAAGGGAGGGAGAGAGATGATCACCATACATGTGACACTAAAGGACACATACAGGACATTGACACCTGTAAATCAAGCACTGGGTGACCATTAGCTGATCTAGGATCTTCATTAGCTGAGCCTCAAAGGATATTATGGTTGCATTTGGTCCCTGACATGGCCTCAGAAGGAACTCAGTGTTCTGAAATTCAGTTCTCCCAGAGCTTTGTTTAAAAATAAATGTGTCCATTTCAAGCCACCTTGCATAGCCTGATGTAAACTGACTTTGAAAATACCATGTCCATGCAGAACCTTGGTTACCTTTGTATGAACTCCCCAACTGGAATCCTTTATTTTGTCCCTTTCTAAAAGTTCACTTTTGATGCTACTCTGTCATGTTGCCCTGCCACGAAATGACAAACAAAATCAGACCAGTCCTCCATCACATGCGAGTCGACATGCCAATTTATTTATTATTTCTAAATGGCATTCACCTACCCATTGTAAAGGCAGGGGACAAGCTACTGCATTGGCTTCATCTCTACCTAAATTAAGATAGCAGTTTAAATTGAAAATGTAATCTCAGTCCTCCGCAATGTGGAGCACCACGTTTTGTGCCCCCCCCACGCCTTGAGCACCACAGAAAGCCTGGAAGTCGGCTGTTGCTGCAGGAACCGCCCTCAGTCAAAGGAGGGCTAGGAGCTGATAGAGACAACCCATCCCACGACACAGGTTAAAAGGAGCCTGTTACCATGACAACAGATGGGGTCAGATAACAAAATGAACAGCCACTTTTGATCTTCAAAAAATTCTTTTTGCTTTGCTCTCTCCCCTGTTATCTGGATCACTCCATCAAACACCTTGCAGATAACACAGTTAAAAACCCAATCGACCTTCAAGAAAACCCAGGCAGGGTAGAAAGTGTGTGGGAAGGTTAGTGTCCCAGAGAAAGCATGGCTGATGGTATTTGCCTGTGTACACAGAACCACACATGCTTCCATTTTCCCTGCCAGCAGGAGGATGGGTTCAAAGGAGTCTACCGAAGTGCTTAACACATGTACATACAGTTTTAAAAAAATTATCACTGTGAACCAAACACTGAGAGTGACTTAGAGTGAAGAGAGTTAGACATCAGGGTTCTATCCTCACGTTTTGGATTTGTTAGAATAAAAACACTCCACTCGACATCAGCTGGCAGGTGAATAGAGTTATGTGCAAAATAATCAAGATGCTGGAATGGTTGAGGCTCCTGTCACCCCTTCATGTTCAAGAACTAACTGATATTTAAAAATCATGTATAAGTTAAAAAAAAATAAGCAGAAAGATTCCAAAATTTAGAACCCCCTTCCTTCTATTTAATCGTGGATGAACTGAATTTAAATTGAATTATGCCACATTAGTCCTCCTGGGGTTCACTGTGGCCTCCACACCTGCTACACAGAGTGCTCCAAGCACCCAGCATGCACTGCTGGTGTTTGGAGAAGCAAGGAGAAATGTGGACTTGCTTTTAGCATATGTGTGTTTCATTATGATAGCCACCAAGATGTTTTGCTGTGGAAAATGGTAGTTTCCCTAGAATGAAATGTCTAAACGGATACTGCAACATGCTTTCTGCAGGAGAATTGTCCAGGGTGATTTGGCTGGTGTACAGGGCAGAGTTGTGTATCAAATGCAGAGTCCACCTCTGGTTACACAAGCCTTGTGTTGTGCTTGGGTACTCTCCACTGTGGGTTTTCACAAAGTAGGAAAGAGTTGGAGCCATGAAGACCACCTGAGCCCTCCTGAATTTCCACACTGTAGCATCACTCCGAACTAAAATTTCCACCAGCTATTTCAGGCCAGAAATGATTTATTCCTATTTTAAGAAAACAAGAAACAGTGTTCAATCATCTTTGATCCACGGGTTTCTGAAGAGCAGGCATCCTTTCCTTGTGGGCCTCCACAATAAATTATTTCCAGAACGAATGACTTCAGATGAAAAGTGCAGGGGTGAAGGCTGCAACGGAAGGGGATTTAAACGCCCTCAGTGGCTCTGGCCGAGACCAGATACAGAGGAGGCACTGAGCTTCCCAGGACAGCTAATTTTCATAAGCAGCAGAAAGTGTTTAATTCAGCTAGACAACAGAAAATGGCACTTGGGCACTTTTGATGTGGACCGATAACTTATGACGTTCATAACACTGAATGGCTATGATCCTTTGACTTGCAGAGACTGAGAGAACCATCGGTTGCCTTTCTCCTCCCCTTTAACAGAAGTCTGTGTTTGTAATTTCTTACTCTGTGAACTTAATCTCGCGTGATGAATTCTTACTCTGGGAACTAACAGGGCAATGAGAAAACGATGTAAAATTCTAATTTTTGGAAAAATTTAATCAACAAATAATGACTATATACCTTTATGGGGCCACAATGTGATGTTTCCGTACAAGCGCACACAGTGGGATACCCTACCCAAACTAATTAGCACATCTGTCACACCAGCTGTTCATCATCGCTTGTGGTAACAGTAACTAAAGCCTCTTTTGATATTTTGAAATATGTATTATATAGAATATTGTCACTAAAACTGTCCTCAGAGACTTGGAATCTTTGGCCAGTGGCTCCCTGGTCCTGCCCTGCCCTGCTCCGCCCTTGTGCACCCGTAGGTTCTATTACAGGAATTCAACTTTCAGAAATTAAACATAAACTGAACACAGTTGTTAACTGCCTCTCTTAACTCAGCCATGTTCACCAGGCTTGACCCTTGGACACTGTGATGTAGCTTGCCAAGTGTCCTGTCTCTACCTCCACCGCATAATGCTCACACACTTGCAGACCGACAGGCCTGTCCTGCTTCCCATCATTATGAACATCGATCCTGTGCAAACAGAGAGCAGCTTTCTTTTCCTTTCCTTTGGGAATGGGTTCAAAAGTAAAACCGCTCAGTTATGCATTAATTCCTGGTGGGAACCCCCTCAGGGCTGAACTGCTCAGCATTCCCAAAAGGGTGAAGTCTTCCTTCCAACACTTCCAGCATTTTCATCATTCATCTTTTCTTTTTAGTTTAGTTTTTTTTAAACATTTTATTTATTTACATTTCAAATCTTGTCCCCCTTCCCAGTCTCCCCTCTGCAAACACCCTCCCCATACCTCTCCCCTATGAGGGTGCTTCCCCACTTACCCACCCACTCTCACTCACCCCTCCTGTATCCCCTTCCAACACAAGGCTGCGCAGAACCAAGCACCTCCCTTCCCACGGATGCCAGATAAGGCATCCACTGCTACACATGCAGCTGGAGCCATGGGTCCACCCATGTGTACTCTTTGGTTGGTGGTTTAGTCCCTGGGAGCTCGGTGGGATCTGAATGGTTGATGTTGTTGTTCTTCCTATGGGGTTGCAATCCCCTTCGGTATCTTCAGTCCTTCCCCTAACTCTTCCATTGTGGTCCCCAGGCTCAGTCCAATGGTTGGCTATGAGTATCTGTATCTGTCTCCGTCAGGTGCTGGCAGAACCTCTCAGAGAACAGCCATAGCACGTTCCTGTCTATAAGCACTTCTTGGCATCAGCAATAGTGTCTGGGTTTGAAGTCTGTGGATAGGATGGACCCCAAAGTAGGGTAGTCTAAGTTCTTGAGTTCCTCATACATTTTGGATATTAGCCCTCTATCAGATGTAGGGTTGGTAAAGATCTTTTCCCAATATGTAGGTTGCTGTTTTGTCCTATTGACAGTGTTTTGTTTTGTTTGTTTGTTTGTTTGTTTGTTTTTTGTCTTACAGAAGCTTTACAGTTTTATGAGGTCCTATTTGTCAATTGTTGATATTAGAGCCTGAGCCGTTGGTTCAGTAAATTTTCCCCTGTGCCAAAGTGTTCAAGGTTCTTTCCCACTTTCTCTTCTATTAGATTTGGCATATCTGGTTTTATATGGAGGTCCTTGATCCACTTGGACTTGAGCTTTGTACAAGAGATAAAAATGAATCGAATTGCATTCTTCTACATGTAGACCACCTGTTAGACCAGCACCATTTATTGAAAATGCTTTCTTTACGAGGGCACTTACTGCTATGAATTTTCCTATTAGCACTGTTCTGCTTTTATGGTGTCCCATAAGTTTGGGTACATTGTGCCTTCATTTTCGTTAAATTCTAGAAACTCTTTTTTTTTAATTATTTATTTTATTTTATTTTTTTTAATTTACATTCCAAATCATTCTCCCTTTCCCGTTTCCTCCCTCCCCGAAAGTTCATAAGCCCCCTTCCCTCCCTCTTTTCTCCATTCAACCCCCTCTCGTTACTCTGTCCTGGCGTTCCCCTACATCCAGTCTTTCCAGGACCAGGGGTCTCTCCTTCCATCTTTTTAGAAATCTATTGATATGCGGATTGTGTCTAGGGTATTCCGAGATTCTGGGTCAATATCCCCTTATCAGTGACTGCATACCATGTGTGTTCTTTTGTGATTGGGTTACCTCACTAAGGATGATATTTTCAAGTTCTGACCATTTGCCTAGGAATTTCGTGAATTCATTGTTTTTAATTGCAGAGTAGTATTCCATTGTGTAGATATACCACATCTTCTGAATCCATTCCTCCGTTGAGGGACATCTGGGTTCTTTCCAGCTTCTGGCTATTCTAAATAAGGCTGCTATGAACATAGTGGAGCATGTGTCCTTATTGCATGCAGGTAAAGTCTCTGGGTATATGCCCAGGAGTGGTATAGCCGGATCCTCTGGGAGTGTCATGCCCAGTTTTCTGAGGAACCGCCAGACTGCTTTCCAGAGTGGTTGTACCAGCTTGCAATTCCACCAGCAGTGGAGGAGTGTTCCTCTTTCTCCACATCCTCGCCAACAACTGCAGTAGAAAGTCTTTAATTTCTTTATTTCTTCCCTGACCAAGTTATCATTGAGTAGAGAGTTTGTTCAGTTTCCATGAGTATATGGGTTTTCTGTTGTTTTTGTTGTTATTAAGGACTAGCCTTAGTCTGTGGTGATCTAATAGAATGCATGGATTTATTTCAATCTTTTTTGTCTGTTGAGGTTTGTTTTCTGTCCAATTATATGGTCAGTTTTGGAGAAGGAACCATGAGTGCTGAAAAGAAGATATACTCTTGTTTTAGGGTGAAATGTTTTGTAGAAATCTGTTAAATCCATTTGGTTCATAATTTCTGTTAGTTTCACTGTGTCTCTTTTTAGTTTCTGTTTCCATGATCTGTCCATTGCTGAGATTGGGGTGTTATGTGGGGTTCAATGTGTCTTTTGAGCTTTAGTAAAGTTTCTTTTATACATGAGGGTTCCCTTATACTTGGTGTTTAGCTGTTCAGAATTGAGAGGTCATCTTGGTGTTTTCCTTTGATGAATACGAAGTTTCCTTCCATATCTCTTTTGATAACTTTTGGTTGAAAGTCTATTTTATTGAATGTTAGAATGGCCACTCCAACTTGTTTCTTGGAACCATTTGTTTGGAAAACTTTTTTCCAGCCTTTTACTCTAAGGTAGTGTCTGTCTTTGTCACTGAGGTGAGTTTCCTGTATGCAGGAAAATTCTGGGTCCTGTTTGCATATCCAGTCTGTTAGCCTATGTTTTTTTATTGGGGAATTGAGTCCATTGATATTGAGAGATATTAATGCCAATGACTGTTAGTTCCTGTTATTTTTGTTGATAGAGGTGGTATTATGTTTGTGTGGTTCTCTTCTTCTGGGTCTGTTGTGGAATGATTAATTTCTTGGTTTTTCTTGGGTGTAGTTTCCCTCCTTGTGTTGAAGTTTTCCTTCTATTATCCTCTATAGGGCTGGATTAGTGGAAAAATACTGTTTAAATTTGGTTTGTCATGAAATCTTGGTATCTCCATCTATGGTGATTAAGAGTTTTTCTAGGTATAATCCTGGGCTGGCATTTGTGTTCTCTTAGGGTTTGTCTGACCTCTGTCCAAGGTCTTCTGGCTTTTAGAGTCTCTGTTGAGAAGTCTGGTGTAATTCTGATAGGTCTGCCTTTATATATTACTTAGCCTTTTCCCCGTACTGCTTTTCATATCCTTTCTTTGTTTTGTGTATTTAGTGTTTTGACTATTATGTGATAGAAGGAATTTCTTTTTTGGTCCAGTCTATTTGGTGTTCTCTGGGCTTCTTGTACATTTATGGCAATCTCTTTCTTTAGATTGGGGAAGTTTTCTTCTATGATTTTGTTGAAGATATTTTCTGGCCCTTTGAATTGGGAAACCACTCTTTCTATTCCTATAATTTGTAGGTTTGACCTTTTCATTGTGTCCTGATTTCCCTGGATGTTTTGGGTTAGGAATATTTTTCACATTGTGCTTTCTTTGACTGTTTTTGTCAATATTCAGTTAGGTCAGGTATTAGGGTAGGGGGGCTCACCTGTGAGCCTGAGTATGATGAACCTCCTGGGAGTCAAGCTGTCTCCGAGTGTAGGGGGGGGGGTCTAGAACACTGGCTCTTTTTAATGACAGCTACTCTAATAAGAATTTCTGACTTTTTTTTCAGACTTGATACCATGTGCATGTCTTTCCTTTATGAATATCTTTCAAATCTTCTCCCCTTCTTTAAAGTGTTCTTTGTTTCTTCTTATGGCTGATTTGAGCTCCTTGTGCAATTTAGACATCAGTCCTTTAGCTGGTGAGCTGATATTTAATTGCTAGTACTTTCTACTCATCTGAGAATTTTCATTCATTCAGTTTGCTGTATATATATATATATATATATATATATATATATATATTTGTATATATATATTTGTATATATATAATATATACATATACAAATATATATACATATATATACAATATATATGTGTATATATATATATTGTAACCTCAGGATGTGACTGAATGGTGTTTAATAGACACAAGTTCGGGGGTCGTAGTTAGGTAGCTCTAGCTAGATCCATTCCGCAGGGGGGAGAAATGGAGAATGGGAAGATGTTGTGTTGAGGGCAAATGGAATACTTTAGCCAATTCTTCCATCTGATGAATTCAAAGAAGCTGTGGCCAACTTCATCAGACCCTTAGGAGCAGAGATCTATTAACACTCTCTCATGGATGTCCTAGATTCAGGAGGCTCACATGATCCCCCTTTCCCCGCCCTGCTCCCTCACAAAGCTCCATATAATATATATATATACAAATATATATACATATATATATATTTGTATATATATATACAAATTCAGAAAAAATGATACAGTAATTCAGTGAAGCTGAAGGACAAAATGTCAACACAAGTATCAATTATGTTATTGTCTCAGCATGTGAACCCACCACACATAAACACACACACACACACAAATAAACACAATTTTGTTTTTTTAAGCATCAATGCATTTGTGAACTTGCAATGAGTTATCTACAAGAAATTAAGATTTTTCATAATAGCATTTTATAATAGCATCAAAATAAAAGAAACAGAAGGAAAATTTGAACAAAATTCTGAAAACTATTCAACAGTGATCAGATATACTGAATTTGACATACTGACAAGCAAGGGGACCCTCTTCCTGGTAGAAATTGATAATGAGTAATTGTCACAGACTTGGTGCAATCCCTCTTCTTTATACCATTAGAAAAAAAAATTATATAATATTGTGAATCCAACAAAGACCCAGAGTATCTCAAAACCATCTAGAGCAAAAGGACCAAGTTGTGGGAATTACACCATGTGGTGATTTGAGGAGAAATATCCCACATGGTATTGGGCATTTGAATACTTGACTGCAGTTGCTGATCCTGTTCAGGGAAGCTTAGGTGGTGCTACTTTGCAGGAGGAAGTGTGTTACTCAGCACAGACTTTGTGATTACAATCCTCAGACCACTTCCAGTTGGTTCTCTCTGCCTTGTGCTTGAAGGTAAGACATGAGATATCTCAAACTTCTGCTCCTGCCCCATGCTTGCTGCTTGCCACCATGGTAGACTGTAGCTATCTGTAGTCATAGCTAAAATAAGCTTTTTTTTCTATAAGTTTTCTTGGTCATGGTACTCAATCATGGAAACTGAAGAGTGACCAATATCCCAAGATTTCAAATACATTGCAAAGTTATAGTAAACAAAACAGCATGGTAATCACAAACTGACAATGGAGGAGAATAAGCAGGTGGCTGGGAGTTAGCCAGTGTGTATGTGGCTCAATGTCTTTGACTAAGGTGCCAACCACATATGATAGAAAAGGAACAGTTTCTTCAATTGGTGGTGTTGGAAAAACTGGATTTTCACGTAGGAAAAAGGCCATGATCTCAGACATTAAGTTTTAATGGAGTAAAGACTCAGATATAAGACCAAATGGAAAGACAAAGTTCCATAGCACTGTGCACTCTTTTCTGTGACATGACCCCAGAGTAGGGGCTACAAAAGAAAGGACATATCGGTGGGATTATCACCAAGCTGACATGTCTTTATGGGGCAGTACAGAAGCACTCCATCGGTGAACACAATTTCTCAGGAAACCTCAGGATGTGACTGAATGGTGTTTAATAGACACAAGTTCGGGGGTCGTAGTTAGGTAGCTCTAGCTAGATCCATTCCGCAGGGGGGAAAATGGAGAATGGGAAGATGTTGTGTTTGAGGGCAAATGGAATACTTTAGCCAATTCTTCCATCTGATGAATTCAAAGAAGCTGTGGCCAACTTCATCAGACCCTTAGGAGCAGAGATCTATTAACACTCTCTCATGGATGTCCTAGATTCAGGAGGCTCACATGATCCCCCTTTCCCCGCCCTGCTCCCTCACAAAGCTCCTCTAACATCAGGTGTTAGAGATGTATGGTAGATTAAAGGTGGAATTTCTGGGCATTGTAGCTGCCTGTGACTTACCCATGCTCCTGTGAATGATCCCAGTAAGCTCACTGCCTATCAATAGACATTTCAGCAGGATAGGGTATGTTCATAGATGTCCTTCCTGAAGAAAGCACTGGGACATCCCCGGAACCTCCCTCCCTCAGGTTCCCTCACACAGCAAGCAGACTGCTTGCTCCTACTGTGAGCTGAGCAGTAATTTAGTTCTGTCCCTGCTAGTGACCAGTCCCAGACAACAGGGCAATTCTCTGTGTGCATACTTCCAACTGCACCTTCCAAGCAGACTCTGAACATTGTTGCTATTCTGGGTCTCTAATTTTTCCCACTTCCTTCTATTCTTTCATTTCTCTGATACAAACCCAGTCTACATCACAGGTTTGCACCAAAGATAAAGAGATACTTGCTTAGAAACACCTTAGACTAAATCAGACTCTGTGGTACGTTTTGTGTGTTGGCATCTAGCCATCCTCCTACATGCATAGGAACCCAAAAACAGATGGCCACTATCATGGTTCTTCGTGGTAGAAAGCTGGGGACTACATGTTTGCTGTAAGGCATGGTAAGCACAGCCAACATACATCCCAGCTGTGGGACAGAACCAAGATTCTGAATCTGGAGGGGATGTGGGAACTACATTGAGATTCCTCACCGCTCTGTGAGACCTACACATGGCACACTGGACATCAGTGTGAACCTCACTAACACTGAGTACTTGAGCATCCAGACTACATGTTGCACCCATTTCACCCATGAACATGCTTTGTGAGAGGAAAGACCCCCAGGCCTGAGTCATTATCCTCCCTGGGCTACTTTTTCACTTCTCCTCCTCCACTCATAGCTTGGCCGACCTAACAGACTCTCTCCTCTGCACTTTCTCCTCCAGAAAGAGTTCTTCTTTCTTGCACAGTATCCCACCTCACCTCAAAAAGACCCAGAGCATATTCAAGGTCAAGTGCCTACACTTGCCCATAGGGTACTATTAGATATCAGATGCCTAAGAAGCCAGATGTGGGTTCTAGCAGAAGCATCACGGTGGAGTCTCAAGTGCCAGGACCACCTTTGATTTGTACCAACCCTCTCTTCCCAGCCAGATGAGCATCTGAGTCCTGACAGCATTGCTAGGCACTTCTTCCTCTGACCTGGCTGTCTTCTTACCTTACCTCCCCACCCCCAAACCCTCTATCCCATCCCTCTTCCCCCTTCTCCCTCCCTGCTTCTATGAGGGTGCTCACCTATCCACCCACCCACTCCTACCTTCCCATCCTGGCATTCCCAACAAGGTCATCCTCTGCTACATGCATATATAGGCTGGACCTATGGGTTCCTCCATGTATACTCTTTGGTTGATGGGTTAGTCCCTGGAGTTCTGGGAGGTTCTGGTGGTTGAAATTGTTGTTCCTCCTATGGGGCTGCAAACCCCTTCAGCTCCTTCAGGCTTTTCTCTAAGTCCTCCATTGGGGACCCCATGCTCAGTCCAATGGTTGTCTGCAGCATCCGCCTCTGTATTTGTCAGGCTCTGGCAGAGCCTCTCAGGAGACAGCTATATCAGGCTCCTGTCAGCAAGCACTTCTTGGTATCCATAATAGTGTCTGGGTTTGGTGACTGTATATGGGATGGATCCCCAGGTGGGGCAGTCTCTGGATGACCTTTCCTTCAGTCTCTCCTCCACACTTTGTCTCAGAGTTTCCTCTAGTGAGTATTTTGTTCCCCCTTCTAAAAGGCAGATTCTCCATCTGGAATTTTTTTTTTACCTAGTTTTGTCTTACCTCCAATGTTGGACAGGGGCACAGACAACACCAGCAACTCTGGTGTTCAGGTAGACTGTTCTGATGACCCACAGCAGTTCAGTGGAAGAACCCCAACTTGAGTTTGTCTACACAGCACAGCTCAGTCTCCCTGAACCTCAGCAAAGGGCAGAGATAACTCTCTTGACAAAAATTGGCAGAAAGGGGCAAGAAAGAAAAGAAAGGGGGTAGTCTTCTAGGGGAGACAACATGACCAAGGGGATCAAAAAAAGGGAGGATACCTGGATGTGTTTCTCCATTACACACTGAAGACCATTCTCATTCTCACCTGCCCTGCAGTTCTGAGGACAGGAGATGCCAGTTCTCTGAGATTCTTGTTGATGCAGCATCCTTCATCTGTGCCCCTGGACCATATACCAGGACACAAGGCTTTTATTTCATCAGGTACTCCACTGAGAATCTCTGTCTGGCTCATTTTGGAATTGACAGACAAGGCAAGGTTCTGAAGACTGATTTTAAGTTGGGACAATAGGCACAGTTCACACCACCCCCCCTAAGTTAAGAAAAGAGGCACAGGTCACACCACCCACACGTCTTGCAAGTGTGTCCACAGTAACACTCCCTATACCCAAAGAAGCTAATTGATGTTGCATCGGGGCTATTTAGGAAAGTATTCCATTTATAAAATAGCCATGGTGATTACCCTGGGACTTTAAGTACCCTCTGAAGCTATATTTAAGGAAAGCTTCCTGTTACATATGTACCAGTGGCACAGATACCTTTCTGCTTGGAGAGACCTGTGTAAAGGAGAAGACAACCTCTTCCTTCAAAGCTTCCAGCCAGGAAGCTAGAGCTGGTCACACTCAATAAAGGGCAGATAAAACCAGGAGGGCAAAGTCATCAGGAAGCAAGGAGCCTTCTGGGTGGGTTGTGTTTAATATTTATACTTAAAAGCAAATTAAGGACTGTTTAAAGGATGTTTGCAGGAAGAGATTGGATTTACTTTAATTATTTGGTTATTTGTCGTTCCTAAACCACATTCATTAATCAAATGAAAACACAGCTTTTAATATATTTCATTTCTTGAAAAAAAAACCCACATAGCTCACTGAATTATTAAGTGGCAACATTCTCACTGGCACCAGAGCTCCCTTCCAGCTACCAGCCCACTGCCACGAGTTTCCATGTTTCCCCAAGCACAGGAACCTTTTGATTTTCAGAAGTTCCTGTCTGCATCAGTGTTACTGGGGTTAGCTCCATTCTCTTCTCTCCCCATTGTTGACGGCACTGGATTGCAGATCTGCCCCGGGATACACAAGTGGAACCCCCTTCTCCTCAGGCAATAGATAATACCCTCTAGTTTCTGGATCCCTTGACTAGTCACCAGGAGACTATTCCTAATTTTAGAAAGCAAGGGCAGTGATGAAACCCCTCCCTTTCCCCGTGGTATATGTGTTGTGTCTCAGTGTTCCTCTCCCTGATGGTCACTCACTGAGCATCAACTCCCTGCCTCTTTGGGACATGACCAGCTCTACTGTATCCTGTTATGACCAGGGCGGTGGCTGCTGGAATTTTTGCTCCTAACGACTCCTCAGGGGAGGAAAGAATATGTGCCAGAGTTACAGGACAAGCATAAAAATTCTGCTTCAGATGTGGTGCCCAGACAAGTGTTACTAGAGGAATGTAAGTCAGATGGGGGTGATGTGAACACATGATCTAGTTCTTGTCACCTCAGAGAAGGTATGGCCCTGCCTTCATTGTCACAGGGTATCTTCAGAGAACACATGAAAGGCGGGTATTTGACTGCTGTAGAAAATGAGGGGAAAATATGGCTGACCAGTGGACAAGGTAGAGGGGAGGGCGCAGGTGAGGGCGCAGGTGAGGGCATGCCCAGTACGCTTGGAAGCTATGTCCCAAACTCAGAGCCTTAGCCCTAGTGAGAGAGATGCTTCTGTGTAGGTCTGTCATTTCCAGGACAGATTACCTGGGGAGAGTAGACCAGCCACCAAAATGAGTTGCACCCTTTGGAGGTAGCCCAGATGTGAGGAGGTCTTGGAAGAAATGGAGTCTGATGATAGTGGAGCCCAGATCCTCTGCTTTCCAAAATGGAATGAGGTACAGCAGATCTCCAGGAATCCTCCAGGCCTTCAACAAGATATCGTGACTAAACAGCCATGAGGTTCTTAGCCTCACAAGCATGCAGACAGCAATCATTAGACTACACAGTTCCTGCCTCTTAAGTCAGTCTAATAAGTCTCACACCACAATATATATTTGTTCATCAGTTCCATTCTTCTAGAAGACTCAAATACATCATTGGGCCTGGCTTTGCCTGCAGCTGGCTTGAGATCCACCCTTTTCCACCTCTGTTTCCCTTCGACTTTCTGGTCTTCTTACCAAACTCATTAGCATAAGGTTATATTAGCTCAAAGTAACTTCCACGGAAACCATTGGCCACCATCCAACCTCTCCGTGCTTATCCTATAGGTTCTGGTTCCTTCTGGTTTCTGCTTCCTCACCCCTGTACCATGCACTCCTTTATGTCAGATCCCAGGTCTAGCAGAGTCAGCCAGCCTGGAAGCCAGGGTTCTGAAGTTCTGAAACCACCACCTAGAAGTTCCATCTGGAAGTCAGACAGGCTAAAGCCTGCAGTCTGCACTGGTTAGTAAAGGTACCTGGCATTTGAGCACCCCTTATCAGGCATTTAAGTAAAATCGTACTGGATTTCTTTTCAAGAAAAAGAAATATGTGATGGTTTACTTGAACACTTGCTCCCAGTTAGTGACCCTGAGGGAAGAGTTTGGAAGTACTGAGGGAGGTACACTACTAATTGTGGGCTTCAAGAAGTGTATAACCTCACACTACTTCCAGTTTGTCCCTTTCACTTTGTCCTTGAGTTGAAGATGTGAGCTCTCAGCTTCCTGCTACCAACCATGACTGCCTGCTGCCAGGCATAGAACCACAATGAACTCAGTCCTCTGAAAACTTACCCCCAAATAAACTCTTCCTTCTCTCAGCTACCTTGGTCACAGAGTTTTATGTCTAGGCAATGGAAAGTAGCTATCACAAAAAGATGGGGAATGAAGTATAGTTTTTTGGTATATCATAGCAAGTACATCTCAGGACATTCTCCTTCTGGGGCTGTGTGGAGATCTGCCCCATCATGCTGGCTTCTGGCTGCTGTTTCTCATAAGACTCACAGATACTAACCACCACAGTCATCTCAGCCTCATCTGGTGCTGGAGTCTATCATCAAGGTGAGCAGTAATGTAACTTACAGTAACTTACAGACTTACAGTTTGTCTCTCTCCCTGGTGCTCACAGGATAATCTTTCCTGCCTGATCAAATGAAACCATGCTGACATCACCCTACAAGAAGTTTTATTAGGTAACAGAAAATATGTTCTTCAGTGTACATATTCCTAGGATCTGTGTGCTGGATTTTGGAAACTTGACCCTTCTTCTTGGGGCTGCTCCAGGAACATGGTAACCCCACCAACACAGCAAGGGTATAAAGATACAGGAAGCATGTGGCCTGGAAAACATGAGACTACTCTATAGTAAAAACCAACACTTGGTCCTGGGCACTGGACAGAACACTTTATGAATGGTGGCTCTAACACCTTTATCTAAGCATTAGCACACTGGGTCAAAAGGTGGAGAGATAGTGGCTTGTCAAAAGTCATCCAAAATATAAATGGGGAAGCATATGATTCTGTAGAACCTGGGACCCACGTCACATGCATCTCTCCAAACCCTGAAGCTCTAACACCTGGACCATGGTGAGCTCATCCCCTCTACTCCTATCACCTCTCTCCTTCAGCCATCATTTCTGCCCAACATCCCTGCATCCTACCTTTCAAGTAGTGGGAACACTACTATAATGTCCACTCACCACAGTGTTAGAAGTGAGTTGGGGTAAACTCCTGACAGAGCTGAAGTCTCTAGTAGTAACCTCTATTGTGGATGTGTTAACTTCCAAGTACTCATGGGTCTCAGTGTCTCCACATTGGATCCATTTTATCTATGGGCCCCAGAGTTCGTATGTGCACAGTTCATCTCTATTATTCTTGAATCTCTGCAATTTGGTTCCTGTTGCTGCAGTGCTGCGGTATCCCCTCAGAAGGCTATAACACCTTCTTCACAGAAAGCCTAGTAATGTTTCCCTGCTTCACACCCTGCCCAATCCACAATCTTTGATACCTCCCTGTCAACCTTATCAGAAACCCATACCCAAACCTGCCGTTCACCCACTTTGGCTTCTAAGCACTCTTTTAGCTTCTTGCCTTGGTTTAGGTGCACTGAGCACACAGTAAGCACTCCACCATTAGTCATTGTGTTTCCCAAGGATTTCAGAGAAACATTGCACACAGAAACCTGCAGTCATTATTCTAGACACAAGTATTCCAAAGTCTCATCTGTTCCTCCAGATGATGTACCGGAAGAATGCATTGGAAAGTCAACGGGAGGCCAGTAATGACTGGTGGATGTATGTATGGGTGGGTCTATAGATAACTATGTAGGTGTATTGATGAGTAGATAGATGGATGAGTGGATGATATATTGATCTAAAGAACTGGGAAGTGCTTTCTTACAGTCAGCACATAAAAACTGTGGTCCAGAGGGGACCAAAACTATATATCATGAACATGGTAATGTGTAAGAGCCACAAAGGTAATACTGGTTTTGAAGGCTTTAATGGGATATGGAGAGCAGTGAAGGCTTGGCACTATGACCCAGGAGTGGAGGCTGTGAAGAGAGGCTGACAGAGGCCATTGATGAAGGTGAAGCTTCAGTTGCAGTTAAAGCTCCAGGACGAGGGGGTTATTGAAGTTGCATGTGAATGGGTCAAAATCCTTAAAGAGAAGCTAGGAGAGACTCTTGGTGAAAGTGCAGCCCAGCTTCAGTGTGGACCCACCAGTCTGAAGAGGCCAGTACCATGGAACAACCACCAAGAACAGCAACAGCTGTGAAGTGAAGCCAGGATTCTAATTGACAAAATGTATCCAGAAGCCTGGGCTGTAGGCAAGTCTGCATGGTATCTTCCTAATTAGTGATTGATGTGAGAAGTCCCAGCTCACTGTAAGTGGTACAACCAACCCCTAGCTGGTGGTCCAGGGATGTATAAGAAAGCAGAGTGAGCAAGCCATGAGGAGCAAGCCAGTAAGCAGCACCCCTCCATGGCCTCTGCTTCAGTTACTGTCTCCAAGTTCCTGTTCTGTTTAAGTTCCTGCCATGACTTCCTTCCATCACAGGCTAATCTAACCCTGTGTTGTGCAACTGTATAATGGAATAAATTGTTTCCTCCCCAAGTTGCTTTTAGCTATCATATTTAATCACAACAATAGAAAATCTACCTAAGGTAGAATGGCTAGGTAGATCAGTGGATGGGTGGATGGGTGGGTAGGATCAGTGGGTAGGTGGGTGTGTTAGTGGGTGGTTGGATCAGTGGAGGTGTTGGGGGCTGAATAGGTGGATTGAAAGATATAAGGAGGAATGTAAAGATGGAAGGAAGAACGGAAAGGAAGGCATTGTCTACTTGACAAGAATTGTAATCACCATAGAAAAAACACCTCTTGGTTGTATCTGTGAGGGTGATTCAGGAGAACTTTAACTGAGGAAGGGAGACTTACCCTAAATGTGGGCAGCACTGTGCCATTGTTGAGGACTTACTCTACATGTAAAAGACAAAGAGAGCTGAGAGACAGTACTCGTTACTCTGTCTGAATGCTCAGATGATATAGATACAATGTGACCAGCTTTCTGTAGTTGTTGCCACTTTGACCTATTCCCTCAAGCCAAGATCAAAAACAAATGTTTCCTTCCTTGAGCTTCTCCTAACAGATATTCTGTCACAGCTGAGAGTAAATTAACCAAAAACAATTGGGAACATAAAATTACTCCATGTTAATCTCCTTCACAGGGTCAAACCCTAAAGCTGTTCTCCTTATTGTATTAACACTTCAACCATCCCCATCCCCGCCTGTCCAAACCCAGCACCTTCACAAGGTGACTCCGCTTGGGCTGTACTTTCTTCTCCACACTTGCTATAGAAAAACTTGGACATCCCTGGGTCTTTCTACAGCTAACTCTGGGCTGGGATCTGTAGGGACTGAGTGCTTATTTTTAACCTTTAGTCCCCACTGATGGATTCAAAGAATTTCTTTCCTTATTCGAATACAATGGCCCTCAGAACAATCAGTCCAGAGAAGGCGCCATGGCTATACCACCTCTCCCGTTAGCCACAGGCAGCTATGCCCATTCGGGCTCTGTGCTTTAGCTGTTGGAACATGGTGGGAGCACAGTCTTTTGAAGCACTGGCATAGTGGCTAAGCTTTTGGAATAGGACCCTGTGTTCATCAGTAAGCCCTGCTGAACAATGAAGTCCACCCTTCATGTGACAAGGCCCAGGTGAGCATTCTGCACATGCATCATAGTAGCTTTGAGCAGCCATTTCTTCTTCCCTGTGGAAACAGAAAGGCCCCGTCCTCATTCAGCTTTAATGTTGCCATCCTAATGAGCACCCCAAAAGTGATAAGCCCCACTCATTTCCCTCCTGCCAGCACACAGGCCCTAGGGTAGGATTATTTGTGGAGCAGGAACTCCAACAAGCAATTTTTCCAAATGACCGGCTCGTCATTAATTCTTATTGATGTTAAAACTTTGCTTTTTAGGGAAGAAAAAAAGAAACTGTTCCCAGAGCACCCTACTGTATGTCAATAACAGGAAGGAAAATAAATGTTAAAACATGCTAAATAATTGCCCGACAGTACTTCTGCTAATGACCGCAAATTTCTACTATGCTAATTTTTCTCTACACTTTTAATTACTGATCAATAATACTTTGCAGTTGACATTTAAAAATGCTGAACCACATGTAGGAACACAGACCAAGAGAAAATCTACAATGTGGGGCTGAGGTAACTAAATCAATAAATGTTACCATTTAACAAATAGTAGCATGTAAACAGCCACCAAGATTAGCAGGCGTGGAGGGCTGAGCCTGGAGGAGTTAATTACTGTTTAGTAACAGAGTACTGACTGTTTTCTGAGAAAAGCTCCCATCAGGCTTTTCTGTCTAAAAAGTCTCCCTCAATAGTGAGGCAAGCAGGACACATGATAGGAGGACACGTGTCTCCGATGGACAGACAGGAAGGACATCTCTATGCACGGGGTCCTCCTTTGCTGAAATCCAAGGTTCTGCCCAGTGGCTCTAATTGATAGACCCGTAAAGGCATGAGACAGAGCTATGAGATTTTCACAGATCTCTCCTGGGCGTATCAATACCATGCCAATCATTCATTTGGAGTTTAAGGGATTGAGGTAATCAAATATCCATCCACCTTGCAGACCGAAGAAAAGGTGGGCTTTGAACATACGTGCAAGCCCTAGGAGAATCAATGTTTGCAGCTCACTGAGGGAGAACATAAGCAATCTCCATTTTTATTATTATCAGCAATAATAATAAATCTCGACTTAAGCATCGCAAGCATGTGATTATTGAAATGTCATTTTCTGCAGGAGGGTAGAAGTGATTTTTCTTGGCCAAGCTGAGGCCTGGGCTCTCTAGGCTACCAGACAGTGGTGTGTAAACTCGTAAATGGCAGCCCACCTTTTTCTCCATACCAGCACTGCCTTCAGACACAGCAGCTTCCTGTGTCGTCTGGCTGGTAGAAGCTGAAGTGTATGGAAGATTGTGAGCTTCCCTTGTTCCTTGCTCTGACAGGTCCAGGATGTCACTGCCAAGTGTGTTCCTCCTAGCGTGTCAATCTCTCAGAAGTCCTGAGTGTCTTCTATACAAGCATATCTGGTTCATTTAGAACAGTTGGTAGCATTCTCCTGAGAAGAAAGAGTTTAATCCATTGGGATTCAATCATCCAACTGTAAGTGGGACCCCATCCTTGAGGTCGTGTCCAGCTTGGGACCATGATGACAGGGGGTTTCCCTCTGGTTCTTCTTATGGCTATTACATGGTGCTGATTCAAAGAGCCAGGTAAACAGAGGCAGCAGACTTTGCTGTTCTTCTTTATAGAGGCTCTGGGTGGACTTCACCACACTGACTTCCACTCAGAGCTGCTGTATCCTCCTGTCTTTGCTAGGGGCCCTGAGCGTGCCTGCTTCCCATTTCCACAGCAGTGTGGCTGTGGAGGCGGTAATGATGCTACCACATACCCAGCATCCCTGAAACTGGAAACTGCTTTCAGAAAAGAAAGCTGATTGACACATATCTGCATAATTTACCCACTCCTGAGTGAGAGGAAACAAGAAGTTAAGCCCTGAGGACAAGAACCTGGCCCTAAACACCATCAGAGTTGACAGCTTAACAGCAGCATTGTGCTGTTAGAACCTTGGCTGAGTGGATGGTCCCCGGCCCCCCCCCCCCACAAAAGCTTCATCCTCTACACAGGGTGGGGTTCTGACCACTGTGGATCATGGCTCCTCGGGTCTGGATCAAAGATGGTTCTGTTACTGCAGGAAGGTACGGACGGTTGGAAATCCCAGGCCCATCCACACTCCCTGCAGCTCTCTAAGCACAGAGGGACCACAGACCACAGGCTGCGCAGGGCACGGTCAGAATGGAGACATCTCTGCACTCTAGGTCCAGTGAATTCGTTACTGAGTATAGCAGGAAGGAGCTATAGCATCGATAAGGAAACAACAAACAACTTAGTGCAAAGACTAGCACTAAGATCGGGATGAGGAGGCGGGAGCACTGGATCATGAGAAAAGACATTAAAGGAAGTAAAACTGAGATTGTCAAGTTAGGGATAAAAGGAGGAAGGGGAGGAGTAAAGAAGGGGAGGGGAAGTGTTAGGAGAAAAGAGAAGAGCAGAGGAAAGATGAGGAGAGTGCAGAACAGGAAAGAAGCACAGAGAAAAAAAGAGGAGCAAGACTTGGAGGAAGGCAGGCAGGGAGGAAGACACAGGAGAAGATGGAGAGAGTGGAGCCTAAGCCCTCACCCAGACTCTTTCTCCTCTGCCATATAGGCCCCTGAGAGGCCCTGTTGACAACTGGGCATGGGACTTCTGCCGGTCACTCAGGGTGAAGAGCAGGTAGAATCTCCTGATCTTCACAGAGCTCTCTCCATCAGTACAGCTTGCTCCTGAAGCTACAGAAAGTACAGGTCGATCATATCAAGTCGCTCTGCACAGAAGCGTACGATAACAGTCACACTCCACCACCGTCAGGAAGCTTGTCTGCTCAGGGCACAGCCAGTGGCAGCAAGAGTAGAGGGAGGCAGGTGGTGAGGGACCCTGGTGTGCCTGGACCCTGGCCTGGTGCTTGGCTCAGCGGGGCCGGGTGAGAGGCTTTAGACTGGGGTGCGGTAGAAAAGTGTTTCACCACTGAGCAGCACCCTGGCCCTGTGAATAAACAACCCAGTGAAGCCAGGGAGCTCTGCTGTCATCCCTGCAGATGAATTCTCGGAGGGAACCAGCCAAGTTCACCCTGCAGCCAAAATCAGCATCTCAGAGTGAGAAATGAGGAGAGTGGAGACTGGAAATGATGAGCAGGGGTCATAAGTCTGTTGCTGATGAACTTCTCTGCCAGGGAGTCTCAAGTCCCCTGTCACGAATCTGTTTGTGACTTTATTCATTTTTTTAATTCTTGGAAAACTTCTGTTAGATTGTTTTAAACGGACTGCTAATCACTTCAAAACAATAAATATGTATCTTATGTTATAATTAATTCCAATAGCTTTTACTCAAATGAATTTGAAAGGGAGAAATGTTGAGAAATTTCTATGTGGGAAGGGAATTAAGAAAAATAAAGTCAGTTTCCACTGCTCCCAGATTCATGTGCTAGGCCAGTTACAATTATCCCACACCATCAACAGGGCTCCATTAGTGAAATGCAATAAGCATCCCCCTCCCCCTGTCAGATGGTCCTGCCAAGCCCCTCCCCCAGAGGCAGATCCCCCTGAACTCACTCTGAAGATTAACTGGCACACATCCTCAGGGAAATCACACATCCATCAGCCCAAGTTTGCTCCTGATTTCTCCAGAAATATCTAAACAAAAAAACAGGACTAAATTAAGAATAGCCATGATTTCCCAGGAACTTTGAAAAGTCCTTCCTCCTACTGCCGGCATCCACAGAGCCACAAGCCAACATCTCTCTCCTCCATCTGTTTGATTCTTCTCGGACCCCCAAATCTCAGCATGCTTCACAAAGTTAATTTTTAGCTGCTTGCCATCATCAAGTGGTACAATGGTAGAGTGAAGGCCCAAGCATGCAGAGCTGTCTTCCCCTCCTACTGCACAGTTAACTGCCTTTGATCTTATCACATAGTAGATAAATAACTGAAATAATCTCCATTTAAATATATTAGGTTGTTTGACATAGGTACTACACACAAGTAAAATCAATACTGATTAGACACTTGCCAGATACAATGTAAACGCATACCAAGAAGTCTTTATGGGCCAGATAACATCATAGAGATCCCGACGAGAGTCAATAACCATTAGTTTTTAAAAGTGGCCACTTGAACTTGTGTGGGTGGGTGTGTGCCCCAGAATCAGGTTGCCCATAGGCATCATATGTGAGCTTCAAACAAGAAAAGAGGAGTTCAAGAAACACCCCCATCATTAGTCACAGCAACAGGGGAAACTTTTGAAAACTGAAGTGTGCTCAGGTTCTGTTTGGGTTAAAACACTTCAGGCATTTTGCTCGTTTGAGGAGAAAGCTTAAGAGCAAAAGAAGCCACTCACAAATGCAGTTGAACTCGAGTATCCACTTGTTCTCCTGGCATGGTGAATTCAACTCCAGGCTCTGCCCTTTGAAGCTGAGATGTGATCCCAACACCAACATGTCTACCCCTGCAAATGCCAGGAGACTTAGAGTCACAGGTCTGTCTGGCAATGTTTCTTTCCAAGGCTGTTGTCATGAGTATTCACATCACAACTCAGTCACTTGGGAGAAAAACACATCTGACTCTGTCAAGAGTTCATATAGGTTCCTCTAACCCTATCCTGACAACTAACACTGGAAGTAAGGGTTCCTGGGCAGTGAGGACAAGCTGAGATATGGGTTCACTGACACAAAGAGAGTTATGGAGTCTTGAAATTGATCTTTGAGTGAAGAGGCTCCATGTTGGCCCAGTCATTCTGAGCCCTAAAGCCCAGCCTGCAACAATGTTTCTCTCTGCTGTCAAGCCCAGTCTGCAACAATGTTTCCCTTTGCTGTCAAGCCCAGCCTGCGACAATGTTTCTCTATGTTGTCCCTGTCTGCAGCCATTCCAGGAAGCAGCAGTACATCAGTCAAGAAGAGAGCCAAGGTGGATCCCTCTGCTGAGAGCTTTGGAAAAGAAAAGGCCACCAAGACTGAAGCTCAGATGCAAATGCTATAGGATGGAGGCAGGGATGCGGGAGGCAGGGAAGTAGCAAGAGCCAGCATGCTCCATGTCTGCCTCCTTCTGAAAAGAGAAGTGGGTGGAAGGACCATGACAACTTTTTAACAACACACCCCCTCCCTGAAGCTTTCTTTGTAATCACAGGATTCCATGCCTTGTCACTTTACCCACCCCCACCAGCCCAGCTAATGGTTTTAAAGGGAAAGGAAATGACTTGTCCTCACAGCCAGGCCTTGACACTTTTATGAGTCATTTGTAATGAAGCTATTCTTCGGCTTTAATGGAGACCTTGATTCTGACCACTGTGAATAATTGTCAAAAGGTGATTAATTAAATATTCACCACTCCCTATAAAATTGATCAACATATTACATTACGCTGTTCCGAAGTTATTTTATTTCTCCATTCTCTTTGCAATTCTATGCATTTAAACAAGCTTTAAACTGGTGCTATATAATTTACTGCATATTAATTATGCACACACACTGACTAAAGTGAGAGGGAGTGTTTTACACCTTGTGTAACTCCATAAAAACACTCTGTCGTGACTCGAAATGCTGGGAAGCCCTGTCCTGGAAATGGAAGGCCTAACGGTGACTTCCTGTGTGAGCAAGCAGAAAGCTTGGGTAGTATGAGTTAAGGCTGACCACCACATAGTTCAATCTACCATACAGTCAATCTAAAATGACTTCCAGGGGAAACTTCATCTGACCAAATAGAAGGGCTATAACCATCTTAGGGTGCCCATTTTCACCTCAGACAAGACACTAGAGTGTCCTTGTTGGGCTGTCCTTTTTGTCCATGGAAGGTTTAGACTATGGTGCAAAAGAAAGTCAAGAGAGGGAGAACGAGGCAGAAAACTTTGCTGAGATAATAATGAACAATGAACCAGTATGCACACCAGGAATCTCTGTTTGGTGCTAACTCTGGTCTTTCACTGTCTCTATCTCTATGTGAAAAGTCCTAGAAAATAAACCCTTCTGTTCATATGCTCAAGGGTTGCTCTCTGCTGTCTAAGAGACAGGTTGTGATTATATAAAGGACTAAAAGCTCTTTTTTCAATCCCAAAAACTGGCCTAGAGTCTTAATAATCTAACCATTATTCATTATTTAAGTTATTGATCCATCAGAGCCTCCCTTTATAGCCCAAGCTATCCTCCAACTCACCTTCCTCCTGCCTGGAATGCCAGGAAGACAGGTATATGACACCACACTGGGTTCAAACCAAGGAGTAGATATGAGGGATTGTGTCTAAAATCTGTAAAAATTACTTTGGGGGTGGAAATGTGTAAAATGAAACTCAAAAGGCCCAAATTTTCCATTGCCTGTGACTCTGAGCTTGTCACTGAGAAGTAAAGGGGGCCAAGTGACTTTGGTATGCTTGGGACAAAAGCATCTCAGTTGGGGGAGGGTCCTGAAGGCGGGGCTCTGCAGACACATGCATGCACACACTGTCCCTACTGAACACACCGGAGGGCTTCCAATACAGTCTTCATCTTGGGTCTTGCTGCAGATGGATGCACCCAGCTCTGAGTCCAGGCTACCATGGGTCTCTGCCGAGACCCTTGGAGGATCCATCCAGCTGCTTCCTAGATGTCCTTGGAGGAGGCTGTTTGGACACAAATTACTGATTTCAGCGAAGCAGTCAGTCAAGCCCCTTTCCCCCATAGGCTGTTAAAACGTCGTTGAGTGAACATAGTGGATAAAAAAAAATGATGAGCCAAAAAATCATATTTCAACTTGAACAAACTTGCTATTTGTAGACTTGATCACATGAAACTGGGGCAGTCCAGCTGATTTCGGCAGCAGCTACAGAATGAACCCCACAAAGGGACTGAGTTTAATCATCCAATCCCAGACTGTATTGATTTTGGGACTACTTGCAATGACTATATAAATAAGCCATTTCTTTGCCACTGTATCTACAGCCGGTCATGAACCCAGAACCTTCACAACCTGGTCCAAAGTGAATTATGCCCCGCAGAAATAAATTAATAAAACTAACACAGCCAGCCTTCTCCATCGAGTTATTTTCACGTTTCAAGAGCTTAAAAATATAAAATCAATAATCATTTAGTCATAAGGGTAAATGAAGCGACATAACATCAAAGTCTACCCTTTAGCCATTCAAGCCGTCCTGGGTGATTCATCCCGTCAAAAGGCGGTGGTAATAATCCTTTCCACTCGGAGACAAGCTGCCACACAGCTGCAGTATTATCCTAGGGTAAACAAGTTGGGAGAAAATATTAAAAATCAATATCTGTTTCCTCCTATCAGACCAGATGGCATCCATCATAAATCCGGCCAGTAAAGAGTTCTTGCAGTTGGTACCCAGAATGAGGAACCCAGAGGAATTCACCACATAAAATGGAGATGCCTGTTCGATAGGGACTGCAGGTAGGAGCTTCGAGAGTGAAGGATCTCACAATAACAAATATTGTTGAAATCACAATTAAAGAGGAAAGATTAGTTGTAGCTGCAGGACGCTGAGAAGAAGTCATTGCCAGCACAGCCAAGTGAGAACCCAAACAGCAGCTTCCAATGCCCTGCGAGTGTGCTGGGCTCTGAGTCCTTCCAGCCATTCTCTCTGGGGATCTATCAGGGAGCCCCACATCACCTCCTCCTCTCACAATGCCTGTGGAAAATAAGGGCAGACTCTCATAGACTCCAACTGCCCATGAACGAATAACAACTGTCCTATTACATCGGTGGGTAGCCTACATCAGGGAGCAGGGAGGAGTCACCTGCTCCCCTTGTGCCGTGCATGGTGAGAGACTGACAGCTAACTCTTGCAGAAGCAGCAGCCAACTGTGATCATTCTGGAGGGGATAGAAAGCTCTGGAATGTAGTCTGCTGTTTGGAAAACAAGATGCTGACAGTCCCTTCTCCAAATCAGCTTCAAATTTGAAGATCTGGCTGAATTTTATTATTTCTGGAAAATGGGACACTATCTCTCTCTGTTCTTATTGAAGATCTTAGTATCTCCCATCAGTGTTACCAGGATGTGTGTGCACCAACACACACACACACACACACACACACACACACACTCACAGTATATATACATACACACACACCATACACACATGTACATACACTTAAACACATAGACATCATATACACATGCACACACAGGCATGTGCACATACAGTCACACATGCACACACATGCATATGCACTCAAACACATACATGTATATACACACAGTCATATACCATACATGCACATATGCATATTCACACACACAAACATGATGTATACATACTAACATACATTCATGAATGTACACACATGCATTCATATAAATTCATAAACACATAAACAAGTGCATACTCACATACATGCATATACATATATCATACATGTATATACATCCTCACATATACAAGCACTTACATTCATATACACACATACATAGATACAAACAGTCTCACATACATGCACACATTCTCACATACAACAATACTCACACACACATATCCATACACGCTCACAGTTTTACATACTCACACACAACATTATCATTTGGAAAGCAGAGTCATGGGCCACAGTTACTCCCCAGGAATGGTTGACGGCAGCCTGGGGACTTCACTAGAGAGGAGTGTTTTGATTACCTGTCTCCACACCACACACTCCCAAGTCACCTGTGCCTCAAGCCCAGCCAGTCTCCTTAGCTTTTCCTCCTTGCTATATTAGAGTCTTCCTAATGTGACTCTCCATCTGTGTCTCTCCTGAAACAAATGGCAGTTTAAAGAAAAGCATTTGGTGGTTTGTTCTTCCAGAGTTTTGTCACTCCCTCCTTCAGGCTCAGATGATGAAATGTGCCTCTTGGTCCACCAAGAATACCTTATTCAGACACTGCATAGACAGCACTTAAGCTACCAGGAACCTATAAAGGAAAAGGAAGTCAGACAATCATTAGTTCCTCATCACTGATAGTTTTGGATGATGCCTAAATCCCAACCCGTGTATGAGAGCATATGAGAGTGGCTAGATCACCACCCCTGCCAATGTCAGACAGTAGCTAGATTCCCATTAGTGCCAATGCAGAATAGTAGCTAGATCCCCATGGCAATCAGTGTTGGATAGTGGCTAGATCTCCATCATTGTCAGTGTTAGTTAGTGGCTAGATCTTCAACCCTATATTGCCAGTGTCAGACAGTGGATAGATCCCCACCGGAGTCAGGGTACTGGAACTTCATGTTCAATCCTCCTCTCTCTCCAACATATAAAGATTTGCATTATTGGTTTTCTTCTTTCTTTTTGTTCTTTGGGGCTACGCATGAGATCTGGGGCCTCATGTATTTGAAGCAAGGTCAGTAGCACTGAGCCATACACTAGCTCATTTTAAATGTTATTTTAGCCTGGGTACATGAGGGTGCCTTTTTACTACCAGGTGAATCTTCATCTTGGTCTCAGTGGCTGCTAGCAATGTCCATGTGGATCTTGATGCTCAGTTGGTGAGTTCATGACTTTTCCTGCTAGAATGTCACACTGAGACTGTGGTGTACAAAGCTCAGAGAGCAACAGAGTTTGGACTGGCTGGCCGAAAACATGCCTCCCCCAGATGCATGGTGCCTTAGCTCTGCATATCATTAGCTATCCTTACACAGTATCATGTATTTTGGGTCTATCTAATTTGGAAACAAACTGCAAATATTACTCTCAGAAGCCTAACTGACAGTCTCTTCTAAAAGGCTGATCCAGTCCAACCAGCCCTCTTGGCATCTGGAGCATTACCCTTGGCCTCCTAATGAGGCAACACTGGATAGTTATTCTGTCATCTGAACATGTCTTTTCTTCTGTGGCGATGACTAGCTGAGCTCATGTCATTCGATTAGTTCACAGGGCAAAGTAGCAACAAATGAAAATCTGGCATGTCTGTCCTCAGAAACTTCCTCTTTTGTATGGATTTTATTGGACCATTAAGCAATTGAAATTGGACTTTCTGTAGAAAGTTCTAAGAATCCTCATCCTCTGTCCTGATATAAATTTTCACTTCTTGAATGTCTTGGAAGATGTAACATGCATTCCAAAGCTGCCACAAAGTGTTACCATCTCAGCTGAGCCATTCATCCTCAGGTACCAGCACAGCCCTTGAACCTTCCCAAAGTATTGCCCTGCAACCTGCTTTTTAGGAAACAGTCACTCAGCAGCACCCTTCTTGTTGGCCATCAAGAAAGTGAACTTTTTAAATCCATCTGGTTGCTGTGACTGTAATTTATATTGGAAAACTTTCATCTGTAACAGACATAATTTTCTATTATAGCCCAGGCCCACAGTTGCCAAAAGGTGCAAAATATGACTTTTATAAAGAAAAATCTCAGTGACCCATATGTATCTATCCTCTTTCCTGGAAACAGTTTTTCTCAAATGCAGTTCAGAGAGACTCCAAAAAGAGTGTATGAAGGGATAGTTAGTGACAATTATCCACTTGTTCCTAGTAATTGCATAGTTAATAATACTTATCTGTCAGTAAGACAATATCTTATGTAATATTGACTGCAACATAATAAATACTGAGATTCCAGATCCTGGAGGATTACTGAACTAAACCTATGTCTTAATCTTCCTATAACATCAGCCTAATGGTTGCAGGATGTGCAGGCTCCCCAAAGGCACCACTGTCAGAGTGCAAACCCTTTGTCTTCTATCAGTGTTTTGGGGAGCACTGATGTGTGAATGTGCTACCCAGGGACACTGCAGACAAAGCCAGACTGCCTGCAGGGAGCAGAGGACAGAGAAAGGCACTTGGTGCCACGCTGCAACTCCCCATTCAGACCCTTCTCTCGTGCTTGGCCTGTCTCTACTATAGAGTTCTGCTAGAATCTACATCCTTATTTTAAAAACAAACAAACAAACAAAACCTTTTGACTATGCTGAGCTCTTTTCAATTCCAGGTTTGGATGCCTGGATGAAACAGACAAACTTCTGAAACAATAACCAGTCTACTACCAAATACAAAACAATAATAAATATGGAGAAATCTATGTGTTTCTTAAGTAAATCGATTGAGTAATTAAATGCCCATCCCAGGGCCTTTATCATGGTCATCATTGTGACCACTGGGCTAGGAGATGCTCCTGGGAGACTTGAGGAAGTCACATGAGGGTGTCTATTGGGTCCCCTTGAAGAGAGACTCATGTGCACATACTCTGGCAAAGGGGTATTGATTTTAGCATTGTTCTAGCAGCCTTAGACATTCCCTTTGAGCAATCTGGCAGACACAGCCAGGTGCTACCTAACGTGAGAATTTGTTATTAGAAATACATTAATAAGAAGTTCCATGATGGGCTGGAGAGATGGCTCAGCAGTTAAGAGCACTAGCTGCAATTCCAGAGGACCTGGGTTCAATTCCCAGCACCCACATGGCAGCTCACAACTGTCTGTAACTCCAGTTCCAGGGGATCAAACACCCTCACACAAACATGCATGCAGCCAAAACAATGATGCACATATGATAAATGTCAATACAATTTTAAAAAAAACCAGAAGCTCCATGTTTGTGTAGACTTTCCCTTCATTAACCTAGATTCTATAGCCTTCCATGACTTCAGCTGTATAATACATGCATGTAGGCTATCCTGTTTCTCCTGGGGAGAATACAGAACAGGAGAATGGTCCAACCTAAGACCTAGTATGCCTGAGATGTGTGAGACATTGTCAAAGCACAGAGGCACAATGTGTAGCATGAGGGTTTTCCATTTTTTGTTATGTAAAAGCATGGAACTTCCTTTTGTACTTTTTGTGGTGCTGGGGATCAAACCCAGGGCTTCAAGAGTACTATGTTTGTGTTCTACACTTGAGCTACAACCCCAGCACAGAAAGTAAGAGTATTCCCCCAAAATAATGATGGGGAGTGCCCAGTAGAAGATACAAACCAGGAGTACAGGTGCACTGTGCTAGCCAGGTGTAACACAGTGTGCTGTTAATAAGACTGGAAGTGAGTCAGGTTACAAAGACAAGAATAGGTGAAATGTATTGCAGTGTGGAGTTAGGGAACCACAACATATCAGACCACAAGGACTTGGGGCTCCACTGTAATTTTACAGGGCAATTTTATGTCATAGTTTTCCTTGACCACAGGTGTCACTACACGACCAGTCACCTTATTTTTTTTAATGCATTTAGTTCTCTCTTCTTGTCTCAAGTACTTCAGGAGCTATAGTTTTCTGTGCTGACATGGCCAAGTCCCAAGTCCCACAGCAGACATAACCAGTCCTGAAAATATCACAGAAAGAGCATCAGGAAACCCAGGTCACAAAGAGAAGACCTTCTAAGACTGTCAACCCCAAGTTCCTGAGGAACATGTGTTTTGGCAAAAAGCACAAGAATCACAAAACTAAGATGCAGCCACATGATGAAAAAGCCATGACGATGAGTCAATAAAAGCCATTGTGAAGCCCAAGAGGTTCATACCAAGATGGCTAAGGACCCCAACCATGACTCTGATGACCTGCCTCATCACCCATCCCAAGTTTGGGAAGCAAATTCCTGACTATACAGCCAAGAGCTACAGGCTCTGCCTATGAAAGGCTGAGGCTCAAACCAAGGTTAAAACTGCAGCTCCTGCCCTGGCTCCAAGTCTGACTCAGGACCCTTATGAAGACCCTGAAGTTAAAGCCTCTGTCTGTCCATGTGGAGATAAATGGACTCGTGTGATCTTCCTGCACACATAGCTATGGTGATCCTCCCAATCACCCCTACACACATGACTATGGTGATCCTCCCAATCGCCCCTGAACACATGGCTATGGTGATCCTCCCAATCACCCTTGCATACTTGGTCAATGCACTTTGCTATTTCCAAAAATAAACTTAAAACTGTGAAAAATAAAAATATGTGTTCTATACAATCACTGTTTGATGTAGAATCTAGATCACAACAGCATACTCAGTGTGACGTGTTGTACTCTTCCCACTCAAAATTTAGCAAAAATCTACTCAACACAAACATGCCAGCATTTGGAATGACAGTTCACTGCTCTGTATGGATTTAGACTTGGTGCTAGAGGGAAATGTGCTAGGAGGGCAGGGGAAGGACAGGAAGGACAGACAAGTCAAGAAAGGACAGGCCAGACTACACTGATTTAAAGTGTAGGCAATATTCTGGGAATTAGATACAAATGATCAAGTAGGAATGTCAATAAGCTGGTTGAAAACCTCCATTGGAAACTGTCTTTGGATTAAGAAGTGCAAACATTTGTTGATCCAGAGACTCTAGAATCTAGCCAGCAGAAATAAAACAAAGGAAGAGATGTATTTGTAAGATAGACCTGATAGTAGATGGCTGAAAATGAGAAAAGGATTCCCTTTAATTAGGAAAATGGATGAGTGGATTGCTCTGGTTTATTTTCATTCCCCAGAGCATAAATCAACCACAAAAGTACAACAAATGGAACCATGTGTTGTGGATTGACAGGTCACTATGAGCAACACAAAATCAACATAAGCATAACAGGAGCTTTGAGGAATAACTAGGCATCAGAGACCAATGGCCAAGTCCCCCATGTGATACCATAAGCACACTGGGAGTTCCTGAAAGAGAGAAGAGGTGAAAAGTACATTGAATAAAAATACTAGTTATCCAATACCAAATGACCATCCCTGAAAATATACATGCAAGTCACATTACACAGACCAAATAGGTTGTATTTTTGTATTTAGTAACATTTATGCATAAGTAATAACAATGAAAATTAGAACCACAAGAAGAGAGCAAAGAGGAATGGATGTATAGGAGGGTTTACAGGGAGGAAAGGGAAGAATTATAATGTCAATAATAATAATTTTTAAAATGCTGAATGATTTATCAATCGGATGACAACTTATGAATACACAAATAAAAGTCATTGAAGTTCGGCGGCAATGAGCACAGACACTTCTTGTGCAGCCATCATGGGTGGGAAATGCCCCCCCCACCCACACACACAGAAGCCAAAGATCACAGTGTGTACAGATATCACTTGAGGAAATATAAAAACCAAAACCGTGAGGAATTCTATAAAGTGCTGCAAGTGACAAAAGCAAACCTGTAACTCTAGATCCAGGAAAACTTTCAGTTAAATAAGACAAAATAAAAGTTTTCTCCAAGTAGATAAGTCTTAGTGAAATTTTTGCCAGCAGACAATACCACAAGAAATGTTAATAACAGAAGCCTTTGGTGCTGAGGTCAAGTGACTTCAGAGAGGAACTTGGGTCTGCAAAAAAGAAACAAAGAACTCTGGGGATGGCAGCTGAGGATGTGAATGATACAGACATTTTTATCACTTAAACTCTCTAGAATGTAATTGACCACTGGAACCAGAATGGGCACAACACACTATGAGGCTTGTATCTCAGGTATACACCAAAAGTAGGAGAGCTGGGAAGGAAACTCTCACATGGCATCCCAAGGTGTAGCCTGTTGAGTAAAGCCAACCTTCAAGTGACCCTGAAGTAGTTTAGAAGAGTTTTAATAAATATACTAATAATGGAGACAAATGGGAATAGTAAAAATTCAAGACCAATTCCTGGACTAGCCAGGAAAGCTGAACATTATTAGTATGATTACAGACCACTTGGGTTCCATTCTCTGAGAACTGATCATTTACGGATTGTTTGATTTCTTCTTGTTTAGGGGTTTTGTTCTGTTTTTGTACCTTGAAGATACAATTTATTCCTGACTTTTTACTCATTTTATTTGTTGCACAGAAAGTTTTATAATTCCATGAAATTCCATTTGTTGATAATTTTCCTTATTTCCTAAGTAAACTGGGACCGTAGGGGTTTCACACTTAGCTTTTATAAACTTGGCACAAACTTAGACACACCTGGAAAGAGGTAATATCAACTGAGAAATCTCTATCAGACTGGACTGTGGCCATGTCTATGGGGCATTTCCTTAACTGTTAATTGATACTGGAGGGCCTAGCCCAAGGTAAGTGATGTCACCCTTGGGCAGGTTGACTCAGGGTGTATAAGGAATCAAGCTGAGAAAGTCATGAAGGTCAAGCCAGTAAACAGTGTCCTCCATGGTCTCTGCTTCAGTTCCTGACTCAGATTCTTGCTTCAGCTCCTACCCTGTCTTCCCTCAGTGATATACTGTGATCCAGAGTATATCCCTCAAGTTGTTTTTGGTCAGTGTTTCATCACATCAATAGAAGGCAAATTAAGAGAGGGGTGAGAAGGAGGATGCTTTTGTATTGAAACTTAATAAACATAAGAATTTTAAATATCAGTTTCCATAAAGCACAAGAAAATAGGACAAGGAAATAGAAAAGACTGAGCAAATAGTAACGTAATTGATTTAAACCAAGTGAATAATAGTTATACTAAATGTAAATGAGCCAAAAATCCCCAATTAAAAAGGCAGAAGTTATTAGATTTGGTAGAAAAACAGAAGATAGCTGCATCCTAACAATAAACATTGACTTCCCATGAAGATCTGACTAGGTTAAAATAAGGTGACAGAAAGGGTCATGTCAGAATGAAGACAAAAGAATGAAGTAAGGTAAACAAAGCTTTGGAGAACTGTGAGAGGCTCCAGGACAAAAGACCGAGGGCCTTTTACCTCAAGTGCATTTTGTTCCCTGAGTTGTTCTTGGACATGATTTCAGGCCTCCTGTGACAACCATTTGCATTCAATCTATGAAATGTGTTTATTCTTGTTGGGTATCAGAACATAGCTGTAGAATCCAATCTGGTGAAAGGACACGCTCAGCGCTGCCTTCAATGTACTCTGAATCTGCATATGGCCTTCTCCCTTATTTTCATGCTTTCCCAGATATAATCTATAATACATGCCAGAGAAGTGTGTGTTAAATTGGTCTGACCTGAGTCCATTCTGGGAAAAGACCGCTCTGTTAATATTTAGTATGTGCTTTCTAGCATTTATTTCTGTGTTTTTCTGAACTCAAGCAACTTTCCTTGCATCATTGCTTTCTTTCTTACATGTGTATATAAAAGTACCCAGAAACTAAAGTAAAGTTATCGGCAGGATTAGACCACAGTCTGCTCCATTCTTTAAGGTCTTCAAATCTCAGGCCTAAAGAGAGATCTGCATAGGCTGATGAGAGTCAACAGAGTCACAATGTCAAAACTAACTTCAGAGAGATGGAGTGAACATCTCAGGATCAAAGTGGTTCTTCAACTAGGAACTAAAGTCTTAAATACAGGATAACATTTAGTAAGGATAAAAGGGTCAATGAATCAAGGATATTAAGCAATCCTAAGGGGTCATGTTCATATTAGAAATGTGTTAAGATGCATGTCCATCAACAGAGGAATGAGCATGGAACATGTGGTACAAATACATGTGACGAAATTATGAGAAAAATGCCACCAAACATTTGTGAGGAAACAGAACTGGAAATTATCTTATTAAGCAAATCGGCACTCAAAAAGACAAATACTACACACATGCTTCTATCAGGGAGATTCTAGATTTTAATATATATATTTTAATATAAAATATATAATATATTATATATTCATATATATTATATAAATTTTATACATAAATTATATATAAGTTTTATATGTTATGTGTATATTTATATATTATATTATATACATATAAAATATTATATATTTTATAAAATACATAATATATATTTTAATATGTATGCATTTATATATGCATTAATTTCATATATGCAAGTGTAGATGTGAGTCATAAAACCAGAAAGAAGACTGGGAGTGGGTGTTAAAGAAAGGTGTAATACTGTGGTTCACAGTCTCCCTAATGCTAGGAAACTTTAGTATAATTCCTCTTGCTAGTATAACCCCAAACCATAAAATTATTTCATTGCTACTTCATAACTATAATTTTCTACTGTTATGAATTGTAAGTATCTGATGTGCTGAGTATCTGATATGAGATTCCCCAAAGGGGTTGGAACCCAAAGGCTGAGATCCACTGGTATAGTAGATTGTATGTGTCCTGAAAGTTGAGTAGAGATATTGAAGTGGGGGAGGGGACCAGCAGAAGTGAGTCACAGGGTGGCAAGGGGTAAAGGAGGATCTGTGATGAATGATATCACCTTTGTATGCTAATTTTAGGAAACTATGAGTGTGGCAGAGAAGCAAATGTCCCCTGTCCACTGGAGAAGGCAAATGATCCCGTGGGTCAAATAAGAGATCCAGATCAGAGGGAAAACAGAGAATAGGAAAATAAACTTTTCAGGCTCAGAAAGAAAGGTATAAAACTCTGCATGGAGAATTTATATCTTCATGAACAAGAATGTGGGATCCATCTCAAGGCAGCAAGGGAAAGAGAAAGAGAGAGAGAGAGAGAGAGAGAGAGAGGAGCAAAGCAAATGAATAGCCTGTTGGTCATAATGCATCTCATGGCTGAACTCAGCCCTCAGAAGGAGGCTTGGCAGGATGATTGTCACAAGTTTGAAGTTAGCTTAGACCTCATACTGAGTTCCAGGCCAGCCTGTACTACAGAGTGAGATGCTAACAGTAAATCAAATAATTAAAGAAATGTTTAAACACCTATCTTAAGACAATGGAGGAGGAGATGGGAGGAGGGAGGAAGGAAAGAAAAAAAATAAAATAAAAACAGATTAGGAGGAAGAAAAAAATAAAGAACAGAGCTGCAATCGATGCTATGGAAAAAAATCAATAATTGAATGGAAAAATAAGTTTTTTAAATGATTGATAAAATTCATGAACTTCTGTTGACTGAAGAAGAAAAACCACAAGAGAGGTGGAAAACTGCCAATATGAATCAGAGAGGAAGGAGGCATCACTACAGATCCTAGAGAGGCTGAAGTATGAAGTCACAGTTCATTAAATATATAGATAAAAATATATCAGATACTTATCTGGCCAAAAATGACTATATAATCAAAATCTTCATTAAAAAATACTTTCCAGGCCTAAATAAGCTCAGCACATTTTTTTCAAAATAGATAAAAAATGAAATCTTAATAATTTTTCTCCCAAATCCTTTTGTGCCTGGGACAAAAACCCAGTGGAGAATTGTCAACTAATATCAGTCTCAAAAGTTAGCTTTGCAGATGGTTGTAAATCAAATTTAGTAACATATAAATGTATATCATTACTCTATTATCACTAAAGGAGTTTATACCCAAATTCACTTGTTAGTTTAATAAATCAAAATGAATTAGCATAAATCACTATGTGAATAAAAGAAATAAGAAAACTCATGATTATTACAGCTGGAAGTAAACTGATTGACAATGTTTGTATCCATTATTAGCCCCAAACCCCCTGCCAACTGTACTGAAAAGGATCATCTTCAACACATAAAGGCCATTTACATCCAACCTATAATTAGCACTGAATTTCACAATAAACATTGGATGTTCCTTTAACCCTGGCCACAGACATAACAACTTGTATTCATACTGCTTCTGGTGAACTCTCAGCTAGGGATCTAACTAGTACAATAAGATGAAAAAAGAAAGTTCATTCAGGTTAAAAGTGAAGAAATAAAATTCTCTTTTTATGAAATATAATCATGTGTAGAAAATTCTAATAAAGCTAGGAAAGTTGCCAGAACTGAGAAATGAAGTCAATAGGATCATATGCTATAAGGTAAATAAATACAGGGCAACTCTGTTTCTCTATGCCCACAGTGAACAATAGGAAAGTGAAAACATTTAAGCATCCATGTCAACAGCATCAAACATTAACCATGTAACAATATCAAATGGGCCATGGGTGCACACTGAAAACCGTAGAACATTACTAAGCAAAAGACCCTGCATTAGTTACTTTTCTGTTTCTGTGAAAAAGACACCATGACTGACGGCAATCTGAGGAAGAGTTTATTTTGACCTATAGTTCCAGTGAGAAGAGTCCATGGTGGAAGGCATGGACAGCAAGGCCAGGCAACAGAGAACACATCTTAAATTGCAAGCATGAAAAAAGAGAGAGCAAATTAGAAGTGGCTAGGATTCTTTTTTTTTTCTAAATTCTTTATTTACATTCTAAATGATTTCCCCTTTCCCTGTTCCCCCCTCCCCGAAATCCCATAAGCCCTCTTCCCTCATCCTGTTCCTCATTTGCCTAAGAATTTCATGAATTCATTGTTTTTAACTGCTGAGTAGTATTCCATTGTGTAAATATACATGGAAAATACCTCTGATAAAATTGAAGAAATATATAGAAAAACACGTTAAGATTTTCATGGAAAAATTATACAGATAAAATGGTAGGCATAAAAATATTCCTAAGTTGATTGAAAGTAGAATTATAAACATTTTCTGATAAAATTGAAGATCTACAAGGAAAATATTTCTGATAAAACTCAAGAAATATATAAAAAACATGTTAAAACTGACTATTTCATGAAAAAGTATACAGATAAGATGATAGGCATAAAAATATTCCTAAATTGATTGAAAGTAGAATTATAAACATTTTCTGATAAAATTAAAGATTTACATGGAAAATATTTCTGATAAAATATTCAGAGTTCCTCCAACAAGATCACGGGTCTCAAACCTCCCCAAATAGCTCCACCAAGTGGGGACTATGTGTTCAAACATCTGAACCTATGCCAAACTTCTCACTGAAATCACTATAGACTCTAAACACATGGTAAGGAGATAGCTTTCATTGACTGGCCTCAGTATTATGATTTTTGTTTCTCCCAATTAATTAATAAAGTGTCTGTGAACTTCAACAACGTTCCAACAGTTCTGCCTATAGGAAAAAGTATCAGTTCAAGGCAATATTGAAAAGTACAACACTTGGCTGGTGAGATGGCTCAGCAGGTAAGAACACTGACTGTTCTCCCAAACGTCCTGAGTTCAAATCCCGGCAACCACATGGTGGCTCACAACCATCCATAATGAGATCTGACGCCCTCTTCCTTCTGGTGTGTCTGAAGACAGCTACAATGTACTTACATATAATAATAAATAAATCTTAAAAAAAAAGAAAAGTACAACACAAACTTTACAAGTGAAATACGAGAGTAAGGTTGGAATGGGTCATAGGTGGAAGACCAAATGGCAGGGATAACAAAACCATCTCTAACACAGATGCATGCAGAAATCTCCTCCCGGGATGCAAAGTGAGCAGAGTGCCACAGAAAAGTGGGAGAGTGAGTTTCCACGTGCCTGCTCATTTTATGTGGACTGTCACATGTAAGAGAAGGATCCAAACATCCAACAAGGGGTATACCTAAAACACAAAGGGATGCTGGGAACACCTAACAGCAATATAAAAATGGCATTTATAAACAAAGGACACATGATTGGTTAAAAAAAAAAAAGGCACGTGAAAACGTGTTTACTGTGGTGTCAGACAAACACGTCTTAAAACTTCGAGAAGCCTCAGATACAAGCCTACACAGAAAGAGAGAGAGCCTGAGAAAAGCCTGAGAAAGCTGCACTGGAAAGTAGGCAGAGCAGCCACAGCTCCTGCTGCCCAGTGACCTGGTCAGAGCCAAGTATACTAGGGCAGCCCTGGGGAAGGCTCCCCATAGTCCTTCCTGAAGATCCAGATCTCAGTTCTCACAACCTACCCAAGGGAAATGAAGGCACATTCCACGCAAAGACATGGAGGCTCCCGGCCTCTTGTTATCAGTTCTCTAGTGAGTCCACTCAAAATCGTATCCCAGGCCAGGAAGATGGCTCAGTGGATAAAGGTAATTGCTGCTAAGTCTGATGGCCTGAGTTCCATCCTTAGAACCTGCATGGTTGCAGGAGAGAAGTGATTCCACTAACTGTCCTCTGACCTCCACGTGGACCCATATATACACGTACTCAAAATAAATAAAGGACATTTTAAAACCATGTCTGGAGAAGAATGTTTCAAGAACTATATGTATAAATACAATATGAGAGAAGTCAGGACTTTACTAGGAAGCCATGACCAGTCCAACATAGCCATGCTCACAGGGTAGGATGAAGCTGGGAAATCTAGCCTGAGGGGTGAGAGGAGGAAATATTACACTGGTGTGTGTGTGTGTGTGCGTGTGCCTGCGTTTGTGTGTGTGAGTGTGTTGACGCACACGCGCATGACATAGGAGGAACTCAACATAGAACACCATAAAGTGAAGCTGAGGGCAGAGGTCATGAAGCCACCAGCAGAAGAGCTGAGGGGCCAGAGAGACAGAACAATTCTCCCTAGGGCCTCGAGAGGGCGCCAGACCCATCTGCACCCTTACTTGACCTCCCACCTCTAGGACAAAGGGCAGTGTGTTGCCTTAAGCCACAATTTGCAGTAAATTCTTACAGAAGCTAGGGGAATCTTAACTTGATCAATAATCTTGAAGTCATTTACGGTAACAGTATAATTATGTGTAATTTATGTAAATGAGTGTTTGATTCCTATCGCAGCAACAGCCCTGACTGAATGACTTGTCCTGCTGTTGCTTCCTCCTTCCCCCTCCTCCCCCCTCTTCCCTCTTCTTTCTTTTTCTCCCCCCACCCCCCTGCTCTTTCCTCCTCCATCTTCCTCTCTCAGCCTGGAAAGTGCCCTTTGTCTGACCAAATAGATCTCGGTGTCCAGGGGACCTGACAGTTTTGTCCAGAAGACTCACGTCCCGCATCCATCCACTTCCGTGTGCTGTTTCTGCTTCCTACACGGCCCGACCTCAGTCTCACACGCTTTCCACTCAGTAACTGAGTTCCGTTTTGCTGATGTTCTCTAGTTCCCAAGTAACTTAGTTCCAACTCGCGTTATTATTTATTCCATACTATGATAGCCTCGTATACCGTTTGAAATTTTGGAATTAGAAAATAATTTTGCAAACTAATTAGGTATCGTTGTATGGCTTTCAATGTTTCTTGAACATCAGCTTTCTTTGATGAACACATGCATGCACGCACGCGTGCACATACGCACGCACGCGAACGCACACGCACACACATACTGCCCAAGACACGCTTGTAAAGAATAGCTAACTCAGCACAAAATGTTCTTTTTAAAAAGATTTTATTCATATTACTTTTAATTACATAAATTTGCTTGTGTGTCGGGGGTGATGTGTGCCTATGTGTGTCATTGCCTGTGGAGACCAGAGGTACTGGATCCTCCTGGCACTGGAGGTGATGTTGGCGATCATGTAAGCTGCATGGTGTTGGTGGTAGGAACAAAGCTATGGTCCTCTGTCAGAGCAACAAATGTTGCTCTACATCCTAATTGCTTATCTATCTCTCTAGCCCTCATTTGGGCAGTTTTTGACAGCATCTCACTGTGGAAACCAGGCTGGCTGGAAATCACAAAGATCTAACTGTCTCTGCCTCCTAAGTGCTGGGATTGCAGGCCCGGATACCATGCCTAGCCTTGATTTCAAAACAGGCTTTAAAAAAAAAATGAAGACTAACAGTTCACGTGGGTGGCACAGATGTCTTCAAGACTTTGGTCAGTGATTGCCCAGTTCGTCATATCTAAAGGGAATCTACATTTCTTATTTTAGTAGGAAGAAAGAAGCAAACTGAAGACCCCCTCTGACAAGAGCAGACCACTATTGGGTTCAGGAAGAGGCTGGGAATATGACCAAGGCAAAGGAATGTGAAATACTCAGTGTAAACGTTTTTTACCTTGGAGCAAGTCCTACCCACCCATATTGCTATATTTTCTATAAGTCATCAAAGCCCAAGGGACTTTAGTCAGAGCCACAGACAGCCTGGCAGGTGGGGAGAAGGCCAAACCAAAGCCCCTAGGGACCAGGTGCACTCTAGCTCCCCCACCCACCCACCTCTGTCCTGGACCTTAAGGCTGAAGGGCTTAGGAATGAACACCAGGCCCACTAGGGTTGATCTCTTCCTCTGAGTCTGGTTAAAAACAGGTTAGACTAGCTGTGCTCTGTATCACCTCTCACCTGCATCTGAGGTGTGGAGACCGGAGGGCACATTCCAGCAGTGTGGAGGCAGGGGCCAGGGATGAACTGAGTGCAGCCAGGCCTTGCACAATAAGCTATAGCAACCAGGCACACAAGCTCTAACGCCCTGGAAAACCTAGGCTAGTGTGTAGAGTGACTGCTGAAGCCTGACATGCACCCCCAGATCCCTGTGGAAAACCTAACCGGTCCCCTCTCCCCCATGATGGGAAGAGATCGAATGGAGCCCTTAGGATGGACCCTCACTCCTGATGCCTAGCATCTTCATAAATGGGATGTTCAGGATTCACATGACCCTATGAGGTCACTGGTAACCAAGGAGAGCTAGCTTTCAGCCTCAGGAGACTCCAACCCTGCTGAAGCGCCAGCCTTGGTCCTACAGCTTCCACAGCTGAGAAAAAAAAATAATGCCATCACTGAAGCCATCCAGCAAATGGGGGCTGTCCTGGCAGCCGTGGCTGACTTAAGGCAGTATCAAGAGTGCACTGTTAGACGACTAAAATGGGGCATTGTGCCTCCTGTCCAGATCAGACTCTGGGACTAGTGACTAAGGGAAGATACAGGAAAAACTCACCTGGGGCATAGGGAAGCAGGAAGGTGAGGGATGAGGCTGGAGTTTGGGCAACCCTGGGAACGCCATGGGGACGGGAAGAGAACAGACTCCCCAGAAGTCATGGAACGAACATAAAAAGATGGCAGACAGCAAAGATGGTGTGAGCATCCTCCCTGGTGACAAGACACCTACGTCCAGAGGTCTTGCTGCTTGGTCTCTTGGTAGCAGCAGCATCTTGCCTGGCATGCCATTTTGCTCCTCTCAGGTTGTGGAGTTTCCTGCCTGGGGTCATCATCTAAGGGCATGTGCTAGCTGCAGTCCTCTTAGAGAATGGCTTTCAACTCTGGAGGCTGAAGAGTGCCCCCCCCAAAGCTACTGGGGTGGTGGAGATTCCCTGATAATCTATCTCATAATTTGTGAGCTGGAAGAGGTAGGAAAGACCATTCCATCTGGTCTCCCAACTTGGTTCTGAGAACATCTTCATTGTGGACTTCTACTCTCTGAGACTGTGAGAAGAGATAGATGATAGATAGATAGATAGATAGATAGATAGATAGATAGATAGATAGATAGATAGATAGACAGACAGGATGTAGATATAGATATTTTTTGCTGTATTAAGCCAGCCATGTGTAGCCATTTCACATCAGCCACAGAAACTAACTCTCCCTGACTTCTGCCCTGCAACTGTAAGATATGGGTGGCCACTGCCCACCTTTCACGGACAGCATCCCTCTAGAGACCACTCCCACCCCAGAAGCTCATTGTCACTCACAAAGGCTGGGGTGTCCTTCTCTTGGTGCTGCTTTCAAACGCCCCCTTTTAATTGCTTGTAGTGTTTTCTAGTTCATCTTGCCCATGCTCACTTACTTCCTGGGAAACAAGGTAGGCAGGCACATGTACCAGTAGATCAGAGACCAGGAACCTCGCTGTGGGCTCACAAACCAGGCTCCACGCAGCACCCCACAGAGTTTCCATGAAGGTGTTCAGTACAAAAGTGTCCCACTGAGTGAGCTCAATCAAAATGAGGTGGTACTGACCCTCTCTGCATATCCCCTATCTGACTATACTCACCCCTGCCACAAGGCAATAAGGCTTGACAAACATCCCAGTCTGGCAAGGTGCACACTGGAAACAGAGACCTCAGGAATGCATCCCAGCACACTCTTCAATACACAGGCTGCTCAAGAAGACAAGGTACGACACTCTCGATTGTTAACATGTCACTGCAGGCAGCAGTGAGCCTGCCCTGATGCTACTGAGAACAGGTCCCATTTCACTTCCCCAGAGGGTGTGAATACAAGCCAAGGGGATGCACTAGAAGGGATGTGGTGCCATTTTTTAATAATGAAAAGCAAGAGCACACTGCATGCCACAAAGGTGGGGATCATTCAATGGACACCATCAAGCAGGGGCAGTAACCAGGATGAACTATGGGAATAGGAAGCAAAACCACAAAGCTTTTCTACCTTGGCGCTTGTGCACAGTCTATAGTTACCTTCTGTCTCTGTGCTTGCATGCAGTCTGTGGTCATCACAGTTCAGCTATATGACATGCAAACGCTGCCGAACATAAAGTTTGTCATGGTGGTGCATGCCTTTAATTCCAGAATTTGTGAGGCAGAAGCAAGAGGATCTCTTATGAATTCAAAGCCAGCCTGGTCTACACAGTGAGTACCAGGACATCCAAAGCTACGACGTAGAGAGACCCTGTCCGAAAACCAACCAACCAAAAACAAAACTGCAACCAAAAAAAAAATGTTAAAGATATAGAATAGAATGTGAGGGAAAGTTTCCCATTTTAAGCCTGGATTAGGATGATCATGCCAGGAACAAGCAGAGGAATATGTTCCTAATATGTAACTGAATATGTTCCTAAGCAACAAGATCAGGAACGGGTGGGCCTTACGTGGGCATGAGGACAACAGGGACTGGGTCTGGAGCACTGCCCTTCAAGGAACAGTGAGGAGGAAGCCCCCTGTTTGTTCAAAGTGACAGATGAGTTCAGGGATAATCTAAAGCAAACATGTGCAGAAGTCACAGCAGAGGCCCCCATTGGGACAGTCCAGCAAGTAAAGGGTTAATGAGGAGCCGCTGGAGTCACTAGAGTCTGGGGAGCTTACATTAGAAAGATTAAACATTTGGTGACATGAATTAACTGTTTAGAGAGGCCTTCTGTAGCCTAAATAGACAGATCTGGAAGCCCAGATTAGATCCTGCCTAGAAGGGGGACTTGTAAACCTAGGCCACAGGTAATCAACATGGTTAAGTGAGAGCTAGCCATAAAGGCTGTTTAGAGCTCAGTATGATCTCTGCAATTTTCTGTAAATCTGGAATCATTTCCAAATTAAAAGGTCCTCTTTTTCTCCAAACTCATGAGCATGATTTGAAAACAAGATAAAGCAAGACTATAAATACTCGGGAACATTAAATACGAAGCAGGATAATTTCAAACAAATAACTAAAATAAGTTTTAATAAACATTACCTCATATGACTAAAAGTTTAAATTTCAGACAAAAAAAATACATTTGTTGGAAGATCCAATAGAGAAAAGAAAAACAAGGATGTTTTTAAATTTCAAGTTCTTGCAAAGAAATGTTTCTGGTCAGTCAAAAAGCCACAATTTATTTGAAAAAAAAAATCGAGATTTTATTTCGATTCAAAGACTTTTTTTTATTTTTGAAATAATTTAATTATAAAGTTTCTCCCTTCCCTTTCCTGAGTCTAAACCCTCATATCTACCCCTCCATGTTTTTCAAATTGATGGCCTCTTTTTCACTAATTGATATTTGAATATATTTTAATTTATATATGTTTCTTTTGTTATGTATAATGTATCCATGTTTTTAGGGGTGATTGGCACTGAACAACAAATTGATGTACTCCTCCCTGGGGAGGGCCACCTCTCCCCTGCCTAGCTTTACTCTATAGCACCCAAAGACATTATAAGGAAGGCAACATCTAAGAGAAACATAGTTTTAGCATCTGTGGATGTGAAAGGTTTAATACCATCAACTATGAAGGAGCTCTTCAAAACCACAGAATGAGAAAAAAAACAAACAGCAAAATAGGAAAGATGTTGTCTTAGGATTTCTATTGTTGGGATGAAACACCATGACCAAAACAATAAAAAGCAAGTTGGGGAGGAAAGGTTTATTTGGCTTACATATCCATAGCACTGTTCATCACTGAAGGAAGTCAGGACAGGAACTCAGACAAGGGCAGGAACCTAGAGGCAGAACCTTGGAGGCAGAGGCCATGGAGGGATGCTGCTTACTGAATTGCTCATTATGATTTGCTCAGATGCTGGCTTATAGAATGTAGTACCATCAGCCCAGGAATGGCACCACCCACAACGGACTGGGCCCTCCCCGATCCATCACTAATTTGAAAAATGCCTTACAACTGGACCTTATGGAGGCATTTTCTCAGTTCAGTTTCCCTCCTTTCAGATAACTCTAGATTGTGTCAAGTTGACATAAAACTAACAAACACAGGTACTGAGGAGTTAAATCTGAGGAATGGGAAGAGGGCCAGTGTAAAATATGCCCAGGAACAAATGTAATAAGAAAAGCAAGGACTGGGGAGTTGGCTCCATTGTCAAGAGCAGCTTGTGTTCTTCTAGAGGACCCACACTGGGTAATTCCATACTGCTTGCAACTCCAGCTCCGGGAGAATCCAGGGACTTTATCTGGCTTCCACAAGCACCTACACTCATGTGGTATGCACATAATCACACACAAACACACACACATACACACACACACACACACACATATGCACACAAAGACAGAAATACACACAGAGAGACACACACTGATAGAGACAGACACACATCCATACAGAGAGGTACACAAACACTTATACACAGGCACACATACATATACACACAGAAATACATAACACACACACAGACAAAGATACATATCACATGCACACACAAAGATACACTCACATACACATGGAGACACATACATAGACAAGCACATACATGGACAAATTCATATACACTCAGAGACACCCATACGCACAGAGAGACACATTGACATATACACACAAATATATACACACACATATACAAAAACATGAATAAAAAATTTATCTAAAAATGTAGTTAGAATAAAACCAGAATATTCCCCATCTACCATCAGATAAGCGTGGCTGGGAACAACTGCTTTTGGCAAGAGTTTTATAGACTCTGTCATGCAAATATGAATTCTGCAGCGAGTATTTAAATATTAATTCATCATTTCAGCAAAAGCATAAGCAGTCTGTTTTGTTAATGGAGATGAAATTTACATACCATGTGAAACCCAACCACTACATTTAATTTTTTTTATATGTCGTGAATCCATGTCAATTCCATTCTTATAAAAATACCTTCTTCTTTTCTACCACCACCCCTTGGTCCCAGGTGACCCCCATAACCATGGACACTGCCTATAAGTCTCTTGGGAAAAAAGGATGCACAGAGAGTACGTCAGACCCCACGTACGTATGTCTGCCACTAACTCACTGTTTTGGGATTGATCCCTGCCACGTGTTATTTACACATTTTAAAACCTGCATGTCTAAATAGACCCAAATTTAGTGGTCCACTCACTTGCTGGATATCACAGCTATTATGTGATTACCATGACCATGGATCAGAAGGTATCTTTGATATGTGTGTGTCGGGGTGGATGATTGGTTAGTAATTCCCCATATTAGTGACAGTTCACAGTTACATGCAGAGCCAGTCTTCTGCTTTGCAGCTACCCACGACACTCTACTGTCTCCGTATTCCATCCTTATCCACATTTGATATTGTGCGTTTTAAATGTAGCCATTCTAGTGGACTTGCACTGGGCTTATCAATAGGGTTCAAACTGATGCTCCTTTATGACTGGTGATGTTAAACGTTTCCAAAATACTTACAATTTTTATATCTTCTTTGAGGAATGTTTAAGAGCTGAAAATTTTAAGCTGATTTATCTTACTAAATGCATTCCCCAATATAAATATCTCACTAAAGAGTAAGCTGTGATATTAATTAATAATGATACGTAGTTCGTACAAAGATTGTCTGTCTTGCTTTTTTTCATTCTTAAAAATATATTTATTCTGTGTGTGTGTGTGTGTGTGTGTGTGTGCGCGCGCGCACTTGTATGTGGGTATGTGCATATGAATGCAGGTGCCTACAGAGGCTACAAAAAGGCATCAGATCCCCTGTGGCTGGAGTTGAACCACTGGTGTGGTTAGGAGGATGGTGAGAACTGAACTCAAGGCCTCTTCAAGAGCAGTATGAATTCTTAACCACTAAGTCAGCTCTCCAGTCCTCATTTTATTATATTTTCCACCCAAAATGATTTTTTAACCAATATATGCCTTCTTGTATAAGCAGTTTTGCTTGGGTCCTAAGGAAAAGTTGCAAACCTGAAAATTGTGACATTTTTTCCCCTTTTTCTTCCAAAGAGTTTTGTGTTTCATTCCATGAGTTTCAAAATGACTCTGTTACCTTTGTGAGGTAAGAGGTTCCTTTCCCTGCATATGGACTTGTTCTGTCAGAACATTTATTTCAGAGTTAACAGGCAAGATCTGTGTGAGCCTCTCCTGGGTCCTCCATTGGTTCAGTCAGTTTCTGTGTCTCCTTTCTACACTGCACCAGAAAGAACTAATTCTGTGACCTCACAGCAAGGGAAGAAATGATGTCATCAGTCCTTCTCAACTTTATTGACATTGTAAAGACAGTTCCTGGGATGTTAACTGAGAGTTCACTGACTCCCATCCCACTCTGACCAATGAGCTTCTCAACAGAGCCTCGAGCCACAGCTGTGGTGACTCCTGTTACATTGTAACTCCTTCACTGGCTTTCCACACTGTGCTGTGGCTCTCGGTGTTGTGTCTAACTTCACTTTATCCGTGCTATTTTAATATTTAGATAATACGATGAGTGACATTTTAAAAATTAAACATACTTACTGCTTCTTGTTATAATTCAGAAACACAATGGGTTTTTAAAAAACAAGGACTTTCGTATTAGTTAATTTTGTTGCTGTGATAAAAATACCATGACCAAAAGCAACTTGTAGGAGAAAACGTTTATTTTGGCTTCAAGTTCCAGAGGAGTAAAAGCCCATAATGGTGAAACGGCACGCCAACAAGTGGTCAAAGCAGACAGCTAAGAGACCACATTTCAATCCACACATACTTAAAGCAGAGTAAACTACAAGGGAGGCAAGGTTATAAACTCTCAAAACCCACATCCCTCCAGTGACATACTTCCTCCATCAAGGTGCCAATACCTCCCCCAGACAGTGCTACCCCACTGGGACCAAGTGTTCAGACACTACAAGCTTTTATCCTGTAACTATGTTAAAGTCTCATGTGAAGTTAACATTTTGAAGACAGCTTGGGATGTTTGTAGACATCTCTCTTGTCTGTCTGTGTGTATGACCACCTTCTCAAACTGGGGTGTGTGGTTCAATGTTGAGTAGACGGGGAGACACCTATCTTTTCTCCCCAGCTTCATTCAGCAGATCAAAGGTTTTATCTTGCCTGCAGTCTCCTGGATAATGTTGACTAAGAAATTGTTTTTATTGTTTGTTTGTTTGATTTGCAGTGCAGGGGTTTGAATTACAGTGTTGATAGGCAAGCACTCTACACAGAGCTACAACCTCAACACCAAGAAGTTGAAAAATGTTGAAATGGTCACATGTTTGTTTGTTTGTTTATTTTTTATGCTAATATAGCAAGTTCCTGAAAAGAACTTATCTCCCAACTTCTGCTGCCCATTGACGCTGAGATTCATTGATGAACATGCTTGAGGATTTGGGTTCTACGATAGTGAGAGACACTGGTCTGTAAAATAGTCAAACCCAGGGAAGGAAGTCTCTGAAATGCAACTCGAGTTCAACATTTGAAAATCAATTAGTGATATAGCTATCACCTGGGAGGCTCTGCTAGTGCATGAGAAATACAGAGGGGGACACTCTCAGTCAGCCATTGAACTGAGAACAGGGTCCCCAATAGAGAAGCTAGAGAAAGGACACAAGGAGCTGAAGGGGTTTTGCAGTGCCACAGGAGGAACAACAATATGGGTCACCCAGTACTCCCAGAGCTCCCAGGAACAAAATCATCAACCAAAGAGTACACATGGAGTTACCCATGGCTCCAGACACATAGGCAGCAGAGGATGGCCTTGTTGGACATCAAAGGGAGGAGAGGCCCTTGGTCCTGGAAAGGTTCAATGCCACAGTGCAGAGAAATAACCAGGACAGGGAAGCAGAAGAGGGTTGATTGGGGAACAGGGTGAGGGGAAATGGCTTACAGGATTTTTTTGGGGAGAGACCAGGAAAGGGGACAATATTTGAAATGTAAATAAAGAATATATCTATGCCGGGCGGTGGTGGCGCACGCCTTTAATCCCAGCACTTGGGAGGCAGAGGCAGGAGGATTTCTGAGTTCGAGGCCAGCCTGGTCTACAAAGTGAGTTCCAGGACAGCCCAGGCCTACACAGAGAAACCCTGTCTCGAAAAAAACAAAAAAAAAACTGTAAAAAAAAAGAATATATCTAATAAAAAGAGAAAAAATTAAAATAAAAATAAATATTTTAATAAAAGAAAATCAATTAGTGAAACACATATTAGTAGATTTTAATGGAAATTTTTTCTTTATACGTGGAAAACCAGGTCCAGGAAGTACAACTGCTATTCACAAAAGCATAAGTTTTCCACTTAAACATTCTAAGAAATTTCTTCAGCATGACCAAAGAGAGACACAGCCAAGACTGCTGTCCTTGCTGCATCCAGTGCCACGAGACTCACCTTGCAGGTCAGGGAAGAGTCAAGGTTTCCCTCCACACTGTCCACCCCACTCGATTCCAGGGCCTAAACACACGAGGCCATCCATGGAAATAAATGTTGAACATAGACACAATTGGGATTTAATAGAGCCATAAAGAAGAATGAAATCTTGACATTAACAAGAAAGCAGGTGGGACTCGACATTATGCATCGTGTTAAGTAGATAAGCTAGATTCAGAAACAAGACTTTCACATTGTCTTTCACATGGGGAATCTAAAAAGAAAAAGACAGGAGTGTGGAAGGGAAACCTCCAGAGCATAGGAGGGGTCAGGAGGGAAGGGCTGGAGGTCAGTGATGGGCACAGGGGAGCCATCGTGATCAAAGCACCTTATATGCAGTATGAACATGTCATATTGAAGCTCACTATTCCATACAATTAATATTTTATAACTAATGAAAAAGAAAGCAAGTAACTCAGAAAGAGAGAGAGAAATTATTGTGGACAACCAACATAATAGTTTACAGAGAGTTTGTCTTTAATCTACAAAAAGCTAATGTAATAAACCATCAGATTCTAACAAGGTTGTCATATAAAGTCAGTATACAAAACTCAATTGTAGCCAGGAATGGTGGTGCATGCCTTTAATGCCAGTACTCAGGAGGCAGAGAAAAGCACTGTGTTTGAGGCCTGGTCTACAAAGTAAATCCAGGACATCCAGGACTCTGTTATACAAAGAAATTCTGTCTAGAAAAACAACAAAAAAACCAAAACAAAACAACAAAAATAATTCCCTCACTTTTATTACTCTATAATTGTGATTTTAAAAAACTGTATTTCAATAGCAAATAAATAAATGAATAAAATATTGAGAAATCATGTTAATAAATATGGTCAAAGTTTGTATACCAAAAGTCATATAGCAATCCCAAGAAAACAATTTTAAAAATTTGACTAAAAGGAAAGATTTGTAATATTTACAGATTGAATGAGTCAATAATATGCTTTTAAGAAAGCAATCTCCACAAATTGATCTCTCTTGTCAATTAAATTCCACTCAAACCTCAGCAGGCCCTTTGTAGACATTTCAAAGCTAATTCAGAATGTACATGCAATGAAAAGGACATGGAGTTTCCAAGAACAACTTTATGAAAGTGGAAGGAACTGGTGCTGTGCTTGGGTGGAGAACATATAGCTGGGACTGATATAGTTACTGCCAAACTGAAACACAATAGATCTATATGTGAGAGTGAGGTTCTAGACTAGACACATACTTCTAAAATGAAACATGCATACACGCATACACACACACATACTCATACACACACACTTGCCCATGTACACTCAAAGAAATATACACAACATCACCACCTAAGTACATGATACATATGTATGTGTATGTGTGTACATACTCATGCCCCCATGCACATACATATGCCCATATGCAAACATGTGTGGGCATGTGCATGTACACATGTACTCATATGCATTCACTCATGCACATACACATAGCCACCACCTAATAACAATATACACATACAAATATAACACAGAAATGAACAAAAACATATATATATATATATATACATATATATATATGTGCCTACATGTATGACCATATGTGTATGAGTCAAATTGATATATTCCACACATGGAGGTCAATGAAGCTAAACAGAGATCTGAGGGCAGGGTTTACTACAATAGAATGGAACCCAGGGCTCTGTGTACACAAGAACAAATGCATAAAAAACCTTCCCAGAGCTGAAGGTGGTTATGCAGACCTGTAATCCCAGGACTGGGAAAGTGAAGGGAAGGGGGTTCAATCAAAAAAACAGCCAGCAATTACACAAAATACTTTTAATACTTTCATAAGAAACAGTGAAAGCAGAGGGCTATGAGAATCTCCTTTTCACACTTCATTTTAAGATAAATTTTTAAAAATTATGTTAGGAAAGCTGAGAAACGTTCTTTCCTAAGGAATACCACATCAGTTGGTTATCTAGTTCCAAATGGTCAGCCCTGAAAACATATATATAAGTAACATTGTACAGACTAGACACATCAGGTTGTATTTATACATCACTTACATCTACATCTACATAGATAGATATACATGTAACAATAATTAAATGAAAAAGGTAGCATGAATCTAAAAGAGAAGAAGAAGGAGTATATGGGAGGGTTTGGAAGGTGGAAAGAAGATAAATGATGTAATTATTTTATAAACTTAAATACTTTTTTAAAAAGAGAAAGAAAAATGTTAGCATAAGGTCTGGAGATAAGGACCAACAGTTAAGAGCACCTGCTGTTCTTTCAAAGAATCCAGGTTCAAGCCCCAGCACCTGCATAATGGCTCATAACCATCTGTGACGTCAGATCTAGGGAATCTGTGTCCCTCTCATGACCTCCTCTGACACTGTATGCATGTGACACATACATACCTGCAAGGAAAATACACACACATAAAAAATGAAATTAGGTAAGTATTTAAAATAAGGTATTTATAACCTGCTTCCATTATGGTACTTTTTACTAAAAATTATCAAAGCTCAATTTGCTTTTATTTAACTTTCTTTTTATCAAAGTGTCAGTATTCATTGCTGCTGAGATATCTGCCCTTTCAGGGACATCTGCAGGTAATCTGAGATAGAAAATGAAACCGTATGCACACTTAGCTCAAGGAATAAAAAAGTCTGGGGATGACTGCTAACTCACAAATGTATTTTTAAAATGAAATGCTAATACAGGTATGGTGACCCATTTCTTTAATCCCAGCAGAGACAGGTGGATTTTTTTTAAAGATTTATTTATTGTGAGTACACTGTAGCTGTCTTCAGATACTCCAGAAGAGGGCGACAAATCTCATTATGGATAGTTGTGAGCCACCATGTGGTTGCTGAGATTTGAACTCAGGACCTTTGGAAGAGCAGTCAGTGCTCTTAACTGCTGAGCCATCTCTCCAGCCCTGGCAGGTGGATTTTTATGAGTTCAAAGCCAGCCTGACCTACCGCAGTGAAATCCAAGACAGCCAGGCATACATAGAGAAACTGTGTTTCAAAAACAAAGAAACAAAAAGCTACTTGAAACAGTCTTATCTATTAGGCACTGCATTGGTTGCTTGTGGCAGTGACAAAAAAAAAAAATCACCTGAGAAAACCAATTTAAAGAAAGAGGAATTTATTTGGGCTTTCAGTAGAAGGGGAAACAGTTACAACATGGAGGGGGAGGGGCTTGGCAGCAAGAGGTATAACAGGTCACATTGTATCTATACTCAGGAAACTAAGAATGAAGAGGAAGTGGAACCAGGCTATAAAATGCCAAGGTCCAGCTCAAGGTCCCCACTTCCATAGGTTCTACCTCCTACTGTTTCCACGACCACCCAATGTTGTCCACAGCAACACTATCTGGGGACCAAGAATTTAAACAATGAGCCTATGGTGACATGCAAACTGCCAGAGGCCTTAAAACATAGCTTCCCAGGCTATGTTTTATCCTCAGAAGCCCAAGCTGCTGCGAGGGAGAATGACTGGACTTGGACTGACTACATAGTCAAGTGCAAGGTGGGCTGGAAGTTAGCATCTAAAAGAACCATCTACACCATGGTTGTTTCTATCCTCCAAGCCCCATCCCCACCCTAATGCCTTCCAGAAATGACCAGCCAAGAGCCAGACCTTTATCTTTCATATGTGCATTCATTTAATCAGTGCTTGTCTAGTGCCTAGGCAGGCTGGCATAGAGGCAGTGGTAGAAAGTGAGGAGAGCCACAGAGCAAGAAGCCCTGTTGATGGCAACATTGCCCCTGCAAACTCCTGAGAAGGCTTTACTAAAGGTATCAGCTAGGAGAAGCCCTGCTGTGGAAAGTGGTGACAGTAACCCAAGGCTTCAGGCTTATCAGGTTTGAACCACAGAACTAAGCAATGCCTTGAAAACATAGTGCTCTCCTCTCTGCGTCTGTGGCTGGTTATAAGGAAAGACCACGGTAAAGGGTTCCTCTCTCAATACAAACGCTTTATGGGGACTTGGGTTTGCAAATACCCCATTCCTCTGGCTGCAGCCAGGATAAGTGGACAGAGCCTACAGCCATTGTTTCTCAAAGAGCTCTGTGTTCCAGTCTTGGAGAGAGAGGTAGCCTGGGAATATCTGCAGTAGGAGGATAACCCTCTCCCTCCCTGCTTCTGCCGCTCTTTCCCTATCAGGCTTCTTACTCCCTCCATAGGCTCTTCCCCCAGCTTCCTATCTCCTGATATACCCTAATTGTTATTTGAATTATCTAAAATACATTCACTGTTCACTGTGGTGCTGGTGCTAGAATCCCACACAGAGCAGAAGCAAGGCATTCCCACAGAGGTGTGCAGGTGCCCTGACTGTATTTAGACCTCTTCTGGCAGAATCTATGGCCTAAAGAATTCCTGTATATACAGTTCTGATCAGAGCAGGGCCACATTCCCCACTTCCTGTAAGGAAAACACCCTGCCCAGGTCCCTCCCATGCCTCAAACAACCCCACCCAACACACACAAAGATGTCATTTGTTTTAAAGGTTAAACTGCAAACTCAATACGTTCATATTTATTATAAAAAGAGATACAGAATTAAAATGTTTAAGAGAGAGATATTTTTTTAAGTCAAGCATCCCCCTCCTCCAAGAAGCACATTATACTTCCACACCTAAGGTGCTCCTTTGTAAGGCTAGTGCCTAACTGTAAATATTTTAGAAACATAAAATAGCTCACACAAAGGAAAAGTGCAGAGCAATATATCCTCAGGCAATAGACCTTCCTGGCTAAGAATTGTTAGGGTCCTGCAATGTTTATTTGCCCACTCCAGGAGTGTCTTTCAGGACAGAACCCTACTGACAGAGCTGCACAGGTATCTCATGCCTGAAGTCGGATACAGACGGTCCTCCAAGGTCCCCTCGCTCTGTCTGGAAGCACGAAACACTGCCACTTGTTTTTAAATTCCATCTTCATCCCTCTCTGTCCTCCTCTGTCTCCTGCTGACCTAAGCGGTTTCTCCAGTGGCAACTTTGTATGCCATCCACTGGGAGGTCTCAGGTCTGCTACTCTGTGCCACAGTCTCCCCAGCACCCATGTGGCATTTCCTATGTAGTGTGCAGTGAGCTGGGCAGACAGCAACTCTTACCTCTTGCTTTTTCAGATGTCACTAAAATGCCTCTCCCAATTCTTTGAAGCGATTTGAGCTGTCACAGTCCAGATGGTTGGGGTACCTTCTGCCTGGGTCTTGCATGGAGTTCTGAGGTGGAGGCAAGAAGTGCATCTCTTTGTCTGGAGGCCTCCCCTGGCACGGTGGATCCAGTCATTTTCAGGTTCTTCTAGGTGTAGAGGTGTACACATTTTCTCCCAATGTTACTCCAGAATCCTGCAGAACTCTGCATCCTTGCCCAACTCATACCAGCACCAACACCCTTCTCCCAGTGCGTTTTATTTTTAATTCAGATTTATCCATTTTAAAAGAATTTGCATTTCCTGCCTTGTCTCCTCTCTCCCTCCCTCCCGCCCTCCCTCTCCACATTCCTCCTTTTTCTTATAAATTATAATATTCCTTACAGTTCCCGAGTATATAAGAGCATTCTGAGAGAGTGTGAGAAAATGATGTGCTTGCTCATGGTTACCTGCCGCCTAGACGATGTCCTGGAGAGTTGTTTGGACATACCAGTGAGAAATGGCTGGTGGAAATTAAGCCCAGCCCCACGCAGACTCTTCAGGACCTGCTTTCTTGGAGAAAGACTTAGAGAAGTGAGGGTTTTCTTGCCTTGCTTTCCTTCCAGAAAAGACTCCTCCCAGGCTCAGGCAGGTTTGCAGTCGCTCATGGGGCCAAGCTCGAAAGGCAGGCTCTGGCGGCTGTAAACCTGACCGCAGAGCCCAGAGCCGCTACCGAGGGTTCGGGAAAGGTGCCTTCCAAGACCAAGAGTAAGCAAGCCCTAGGAACCCGAGCTCAGTTGTAGGTCGGGAGCTGTGTCTGCAGTGCGGGGGAGCCCAGGGGAGCCGGCTGTAAAGTTGCTTAGTTGCTCTCAGCCGGCGCTGAAATGGGTCCCCTTTTAACTCCCTCACCGGTTCTGGGACCGCAAACTAGCACAGTCCGGGGGAGACAACATCCCTAGTCCAGTCTTTGCCGGGCTCTCAAGCTGCGCGCGCTGCGCTCCCTCCTGGCAGAGCCGCGGACTCCCGGATCTGCCTAGCGCAGCCACCTCCTGGCGGAGCGCAAAACCCTAGGCCGGGTCTCCTGGACGCCTTTCCCAGGACACGGGTGGACCGCGGGGGGGAGGGGCAGGATCGCGGTTGAGAGACAAGAGGAGAGAAAGGAGCAGACAGAAGCAGGACACCAGCAGATAGGGTTGAAAACAGCGACCAAATGGCCAGATGTGGAGAATTGTCCGGACTCGTGCAGGAGAGAAACTTCAGGAAGCCTGTCTGAAGCGGGGCTTCTCCCGGAGAACGGGAACTCAGGCTTCCCACTAACGAAATCAAGGAGAGACTAGTTGAGGGTTGACCAGGATCTGGAGCGAGGGAGAGAGGATAGTTAAAGGAGAAAGCACTGGTTAGTGGAATTCTCGATCCTCCAGAGGGAAAAAAGAAAAACAGTGCGTCCCCCCTCCTCCAACGCCCCCCCCTCCCCAGCTCAGAACGGAAAGCAACCTTCTGTGCAGGCCAAGGAGGGCAGGCCTTGCAGGCGGGTTTAAGAACCCCAGGTGGGGCCCAGACTTCTCTTCCAGGATGGGGACATCAAAAGCCCCTCACCTTCAGGGGACTGTCCTGCGTGCCCGCTTTCCAGGAAAGCGCTTTGGCTTTAGAAACTAGAAATACAAATGCAGTCCCAATATAATGTAAGCCCGAGGGAAACTTCTTTTGCGTGTGGAATTAAAGTTGGTGCACTGAAAAATCTTTAAAACAAAACAAAACAAAACAAAAACGAAACTTAAAGAAAAAAGAAACAAGGCTTGACTTCATCTCTCCTTTCTGTCTTGCTGAGCAATGACTTGCCCATGACAGAAAGTCCTGGCTGCTAACATAATAGACTAGGACTTGATACGTTGAAACTTACTTACATTTTAAATTTTCTTCATTAAAGTAAACCCACTTTAAAAGTGGATGTTTCGTTTTATTTAAGATTAAAAAAAAATATCAGCAAGCACTAAAGTGGCAGCTTATTTTGGGTCCCAAACTTAAATAAGTCACGGAGGTCAGACATGAAACAGAATAGTCATGAGAGCTCTAGCTTTATTGAATTGCCCTGGTATTATTGTTTTCCTTCTTTCCCGAATAAAACAGGCGTGGAAAGAGACAGATCTGGCCACTGGCGAGGCGTCAGCCATGCGTCGGTGGCACGGTGGCAGCGCCAGGTTTCCGCAGCTGGGCCTAAGTCGGCAGGCGCGGGCCACAGCGCCCCCTCGCCGCCTGCCGCGCGACTTTAGCCCTGGTAGCCTCCTGAAAACCATCGGACAGGACAGTGTCAGGCCAGCGCCTGGGCCTTCAAAACCAGTTTCGTAACCAGAAAAATACTATTCTTGTCCTTAATATTTGGCCCGCCAGTGGCCTCCACGAAAAACGGGGGCAGTTTGAAAGAGTCGCTAGCTCTAAATATTTCCGCCTCCGCTTGTGTGAGGACATAGTAACATGGTTTGTTTTTAACTCCACTACATATGTGAGGGAAGGTCCACAGCACAGTACCCACAGCCTGGGTAACCAAGAGACCGCTTTCTAAGCAGTCACCCGATTTCGTTACACGTCATACATTGTTCACTCCATGTGTGTAGCTGGAGCAAAGGAGTAAACCACCGGAATTCCTAAGAGACTGGTACATCTGAACTCCTCTTCTTCCCTAAAGCACAACATCCAGGCCTCTTTTGAAATTGGAAGCCAAGAGCAGTTTGAGGTAACCCTGTCACCCCAGTAGCAGTGAGGACTGTCTGCTCAGTCTCTATACTTGGAGAAGTTTTTTTTTTTTTTTTTTTAAATTAAGGCAACTTTAACCTAAGAGAAGAAAAATAGGCTTTTCTAGAGTTTGGGAGGATTCATGTAAACCAGAGTTTTAATGCCCCAATAACCATGGGAACTCACGAGATAATATCCCTGTATAGGCATTTTAATTTGCCACAGTCACTACCAATAAAATCGGGATGTAGTCAGATTCGATTGTTTAATTGCACAAGGTAGGTTGTTTTTACTAGTAACAGACAGCAGTATGAACATTTTAGATTTTGGTGAAAGATAATTTATGGAGGAAATACCAAATACCGGGGGCTTTGGTCTTGATGGGTTATATGGAGCAATAATAGGGTTGCACTTTCTTGACATCCATGGGCAGGAGGAGACCCTCCAAAGTCAAGCACATTTGTCTGGTTATGTAATTAATGTCTGAATCAGCTGCATATAGGCACAAGGACCTGCTCCATTCTACTGATATGTAGAGAGATGTGTATGTATGTGTATATATACATACACATGCATATGTACATACCTACTTATACATATGTATATATACACACATGTATACACACACACACACACACACACACACACACACACACGCTGCTTTCTTCTTCATACCTGGCATAGGTCAGAAGGAAAAGGTAGGGCAAACCCTGTTGAAATTGAAACCAGGGCAGGAAACTAATCTTTGAAAAGATTAAGATCTGGACAATCATTCCCCAGGTAAAACTTAGATACTTCACATAAAAAGCTGAAACCAATCTAACTGGAAGCTAAGAACCTCAGTCTGACTTGTGGGCCCCTTCCCAAAAGAATTCCTTCCAGTGAAAGCAAAATGTTTGAATAAACTGATTTGGCTCCGCCCTGTTGCCCTGTACTGGGGTGCTAAGGTGATGACCCTTTCCCTTTCCCTTTCCCCTTCCCTTCCCTTCCCTTTCCTCCCTCCCTCTCTTTCCCTTGAATGAGGATGCCCCACCCATGGTCTGCACTGTAGATGCTAGGCTTTAAGTAGTTCGGGGTATAATGGAAAGTGGGCTGTGCATATGCACTGAGACTGATGAAAGGGGCTCAGAAGGTCTGCAAGGGGAGGGTGTATGGCGGTGGCAGTGTTTGAGTAGAGTGCCTGGAAAGTACCTACCAAAAGTGACAAACTTGCCTGCCTGCCTGCCTGCCAGCCAGCCAGCCAAATTCCCGGGAAAACAAAAAACAAAAAAACAATCTCCAGTCCATCACTACAATTGATTCCTGGTTCCCTGGTTCCCTGGTACAAGACAAAAATCTGTCTAGCTGACTACAGCATCCATTCGGTGCCCAGATCTGGCTGCTGCTGGAGCTGGAGCGCCACAGCCCAGGCCTAAGCAGAAGTCAGGCGCCCACATGCGGGAGAACTCTGCCGCCCTCTATTAGGTTCAGAGCCCATCGAGGATAGAATGGCTGCAGATCTGAGCTCAGGCCCGCGTCCCAGCCGGCAGCGTCCTCAGGCTCAACCTTGCGAGCTTCTACGAGACACCTGTTGGGCGGGCGCCCCCTCCCGGGCCAGCTCACACCTGACCCCTAAGAGTCCCCCCCCACACACACCCCTTTGACGCTCCTTCACGTCCAGTGTACCAGTGCCCTCCCTGGCTACCGACCCCCCTCACTTGGGGAAAGGGAGCAAGTGCAGGCGAGAAAGTTTAGGGGCTGGGTCCTAAGGGCCGCGAGTCAACTCCTCCTGGACCTCAGGTTACCTGAACCACCTCAGGACTCCACCACCTCACCAGCTGGCCCATGTCCCTTCAAGAAGTGGCAGTGGATACCTCGAACAAAGTCAGTCAACTCTCCTGGCAGGAAGTCCCCGCCCCCAAATTCGAACACGCATTCAACTTAACAAAAGAAAACAAAAACTCTTTGGGGGCCAGAGTGGCGTTTGTGGAGACGAGTCACTCACTGACGTGTTCCAGACGTTAACAGACGTGATGTTCCTAACACGTCCTGAAATCTTCTCTGTGGACTTGGACAGAAGCCTCACCTCAAGCCGAAACGCTCAGATTCCGGATGGATGCTTAGCAGCCCGGGCACCAGGAGCAGGAGACCGGACGGGAGGCCACGCGAGCAGCCTCCGCCTTGAGGACAGGCGGACAGAGGACTGTAGAAGTGGGACGGCCCGGCAACTCTGCAGGTGTCTCCACACTGCCCTCCAGCTCCCTGCGCTGTCTGCACTGGACACGGGATGCGACCTGGGCCGCTATCTTCAGGGTGACGAGGGGTGCCCGATCCGTACGTTCCCCGGGTGGATCGGACCTGGCCCGACTGCAGGAGGCCTTTGCTGACCAGTGCTAGGCGAGCAAGAGCGCCGGCAGTGCCCTAGATAGGGGGCCCCGGGAGGGAGAAAGGTGGCTGGGCCGAGGCGGGAGCGGGCGGCGGGGTGCGCGGACGTGGCTGAGAGGACGTGCCAGTGGGAGGGGGTGAGCGCTACGCCCAGTTTGGCCAGGCCGGGCTTCACCGCTGCAGGCTGCGGGCCGGGGCGGGAGCAGAGAGAGGCGGCTGCGCGACAAAGCCTGCACGTCCCTCCCTCCAGCCTCTGGCTGCCACTCCTCCGCCTTCCCCTCCACTTCCCTCCCCTCCGCTCTCTGCCCCTCCCCCGGCCTCAGCAGGGCCTGGGCGGCGGGCGGAGCAGGGGAGGGGCGGGCACCAGAATATGCAGATGAGGGTGTGACGGACAGCTCGGCGTTCCAATGTCCCTCGGAAACTCGAGCGCTCCTTCCTCAACTCCTCACTCCTGACTGCAGACTCCCCCAAATCCCGACCGCCGGCCTGGCGCGCGGCTGCGCCCACCGGCTCCGCGCTGCCGCTGCCGCCGCTGCCGCCGCCGCCCCGCCGATCCGCCAACCCCGCGCCCAGCCTAGCGCCCACCGGCTCAGGCTGCCCCTGCCCGCGGCCCCGGTGCGCCCCGGCCGGGCGTGGATGGAGGGCGCCGCTCGCGCTGCCCGCTGCTCCGTGTGACGCGGGCCCCGCGCCCCGCGCCCACCATGTCCTACCCGCAGGGCTACCTGTACCAAGCGCCCGGCTCGCTGGCGCTCTACTCGTGCCCCGCGTACGGCGCGTCCGCGCTGGCGGCGCCGCGCAGCGAGGAGCTGGCGCGCTCGGCGTCGGGCTCCGCGTTCAGCCCGTACCCTGGCTCGGCGGCCTTCACAGCGCAGGCGGCTACCGGCTTCGGCAGCCCGCTGCAGTACTCGGCCGACGCCGCCGCGGCTGCCGCTGCCGGCTTCCCGTCCTACATGGTAACCGTTTTGGGGTGGGGGCTGGTGAGACCGAGACCGGGGCGTGGGTTGAGCTGGGCGCTGGGAACGCGACGCGGGCGGTGGTTCCAAAGTCACCAGCACCCGCTGCCGCACTAAACAAGGGACGGAACTGACCCGCAGAGCTCCTAGGCTGATTTCCCCTGAGCTCGTGCGAAGTGCTACTCTACGGGTGCCTGGGCCACGAGTTAACTCTAATCCGCGCGTGCGGATTGCTGGGGCTGAGGAATCAGTCGGCAGCTCTCCGCATGGTTCCAGGCCGAGGGCCGTCGCTGCCCAGGCCTTTAGGGCCAATGCCACAAGGTTTGGGTTTTTGGCCAGACTGGTAGTGGCGGGGTCGCGGGGTGTGGGATTGGGGGGGGGTGGGGAGGGCGGGAGCCGAGCCTCTGGCTACCGCCCTAGACCCAGGCCGAACTTCTTTAGTCTTAGCCTTTTCTGTCTCGCCTACCCGGCTTTCAGGGAAAAAAAAAATGTGTTAACGGGTTTGGGACCCGCTAAGTGCTGCCAGAGTTGGTACTTGGCCTACGGGCTCCAGTTCCAGAGACCTGGGATCTGTCTGAGCCTCTCTGAGCCCTGAGAATGGGCCCCGCCAGAGCGGGTCCTTGGCAGTTTTGGGGGCGTGTGAAGACATTGTGTATCGGGGGGAAGGGGGATCTGCTCTAGGTGGAATTCCCTGGGTAGGAACCAGGCCTTGGGAGAAGGTTACAAACGTCTCGTAGTTAAACGTTAAAGGATGAATTAAAATGCTAATTACTACGTAGTTGAAGAATTGGAAACGCTGACTGGCTTCTGGGTTGCAAATTGGATTTACTCTGCTTTAGAGGGTGAATAGCGGAGTGGGGTTCCGAAGTATTTTTTTTTTAAATCTACATAAAGGAGGGAGCAGTGTGGGAAACCTCTGATGAAATTTAGATATAAAGAAACTACTTGCAGAAGTGCGGGACCATCCAAATATGTTTGCGGACATTGTTCGTGGTACTCGGGAAACTATGTCGTTTTTAGGAAAAGTAAGGTGTTAAAACAAAATTCTAGAATCAAATGGCAATAGTTTTGTTTTCCAACAGCTAGCCTTGTATTTCTCTGGTTCTCTGGCTAAAGAAAGGTTTCCAACCCAGAGAAGCCTAGCAGGAAAGACAGCGCGGAGGGGGGGGGGCAACGGAGGGTCGCTTTGGGGGTGACGACTGGGGAACCCATGCACGCTCCACTCACAGGCTGTTGTGGGTTCCAGGGCTCGCCATACGACACGCACACCACCGGAATGACTGGCGCCATCAGCTATCACCCATATGGCAGCGCGGCCTACCCATACCAGCTCAACGACCCCGCGTACCGCAAGAACGCCACGCGGGACGCCACTGCCACACTGAAAGCCTGGCTCAACGAACACCGGAAGAACCCGTATCCCACCAAAGGAGAGAAGATCATGCTGGCCATTATCACCAAGATGACCCTCACGCAGGTCTCCACCTGGTTCGCCAACGCGCGCCGGCGCCTCAAAAAGGAAAACAAAATGACCTGGGCCCCGAGAAACAAAAGCGAAGACGAGGACGAGGATGAGGGAGATGCTTCCAGAAGCAAGGAGGAGAGTCCGGACAAGGCTCAAGATGGCACAGAGACCTCTGCAGAGGACGAAGGTGAGCGGGGCAGCAGTCTGTGCGAAGGCTCAGGGAGCTTTCTTCCCAAGCGGGCTGTGGTTGGGGCGGACACTACGCACCTGTCACGCGGGGGCCCGGGCCTAGAAAATGGATTTGGGTTGGAAAGTCCCCGTGTTCTGCGGAGGTACTGGGCTGCATTTAATGCTGCCTCGGGGTGAGGTGCGGGGTCGTGGGAAGGCCGGCGCTTAACGTTGGGAGGCTGGGGGTGCGGGTGCCCTGCTGGCCCGGCTTTCCGCCCACCGTACACGCGTCCCCGCAGGGATCAGTCTACACGTCGACTCGCTCACGGACCATTCTTGCTCGGCGGAGTCAGATGGGGAGAAATTGCCCTGCCGCGCCGGGGATCCCTTGTGCGAATCGGGCTCGGAGTGTAAGGACAAGTTTGAGGACCTGGAGGATGAGGAGGACGACGAAGATGAGTGCGAGCGGGACCTGGCGCCGCCCAAGCCCGTAACCTCCTCGCCTCTCACCGGCGTGGAGGCACCCCTGCTGAGCCCGGCGCCCGAAGCCGCGCAGCGCGGTGGCAGCGGTGGCAAGACGCCCCTAGGCAGCCGGACGTCGCCTGGAGCGCCGCCGCCCGCTAGCAAGCCCAAGCTGTGGTCGCTGGCCGAGATAGCCACGTCGGACCTCAAGCAACCAAGCTTGGGCCCGGGTTGCGGGCCTCCGGGGCTGCCCGCTGCCGCCGCGCCTGCCTCATCTGGGGCCCCTCCCGGAGGCTCGCCCTACTCTGCTTCGCCGCTGCTGGGCCGCCACCTCTATTACACGTCCCCTTTCTATGGCAACTACACAAACTACGGGAACTTAAATGCAGCGCTGCAAGGCCAGGGCCTTCTGCGGTACAATACCACGGCCTCCTCACCAGGCGAGACACTGCACGCTGTGCCCAAAGTGGCCAGCGACACGGGCAAGGCGGGCTCGCATTCGCTGGAGTCCCACTACAGGCCTCCGGGCGGCGGCTACGAGCCCAAGAAAGGTAGGCTGCCTGAGGCCCGTGGGGAGGGATTCTGGTGAGTTAGAACTAGTTAGAAACCTGGGAAAGGGCGCCGGGAGTGTGAGACCTTTGGACCAACTTAGCCTCTGGTCAGACCCAGAATTTGGGAAGTCAGTGGAGGGAGACCAGTTGAAGGCAAAAAGGGCTAGCCCTCTTTTTCAGGTCTATCCTGCTTTATCTACTCTTTATTTAATTTACTGTTAATATTATCATTGTAACTATTTTGTCTTGGCAAATTTATTGGCAGGAAATGCGATCTGTGCTTGTCTCCCTGGTGGGTGTAGTCTTTCTTCTGTGGTGTTGGTTAAAAGTGGAGCTTAGTGGGATTCTATCTGCTTTTGGCTCAAGGAAAGCACAGGTTCCCTAGAACTCTCGGAGGCCTAATTTTCTTACACTACCTCCATTGTTCCCAACTCTGCATGCCTGAGACTGGGGCTCAAGGAGAGGAAGAAAGGAAGGAGAAGGAGGGATCATAAGTAAAACGCATCTTAGATTCCCTGGGAGTGTATGTCCCTTGCAGGGATAAGAGCTGGTTGGTGCTTAGCTGCCAGGGGCTGTAGCCCGTCCTCACTAACTGCCCCTCCCCTGACAGATCCCCGTGAGGGCTGTGCAGTTGGTGCAGGCGTCCAGCCCTATCTATAGGAGGGCCAAGGTCAGCAGTGCAAGTAAGTAGGTTCCCTCTGCATCCTTCAGTCCCAAGCCCTTGTCCTGTGTAGTGTGCTGTGGTTTTGTCTCTTGGGACTGGAGAATAGAGTATGGGTTTCTTCTAGCCTCTTTGCCTTCTGTGTTAGACGTTTTTTTTGTTTTTGTTTTTTTTTTTTTCTTTTCTGCTCAAGTTCTGCTTTAGAGAATCACTTCTCTAAACGGAACACACACACACACACACACACACACACACACACACACACACACTACCACTGTGGTGGTGTTTGATGATGGTTAAAAAGATTTGGGCATCTCTGTGTGCTTCAAAACTGTTTTAGACATATAAAGGACACCTTGTCTGATGAGTGAGTTGTGCAGAAACCTGGGCATTTAACCTGTAATGGATATTGTTTTCAGAAGATTAAAGAGATACCAGCAGGCCTGGTCTTTCATGAGCCTGCTACTTGGTATCCAGTATCCACATGGACACAGTGGACTCTGTAGTTCTTCTAGCCCAGAGCTGTTACAAAAAATTTTACAGCTAGACAACATTACTAGTTCTTAGCCACTGAAGATGGCAAAGAGGCAGAGCCAGCAGACATAAGCTTGCTTGCGTGTTGTGATGTGTTGATGTGGAACTGAAGAATTTGGGATAATTTGGTCTTTTCCTTGGTCCACAGGTAGGTGTCACAATTGCTTTGGAAAAAAAAGTCAGGAGGCCATTCTCCCTTCCCAAGTTCATAAATACACAGATACAAACCCCAGATGTGGAAATCTGGACCACATTTTGTGCCACTGTATAAGAGGATGTACACTGCACTGTCAACCCACAGACTCTAAGGACTGGACACACATTGTTTGGGCAAATGAGAACTTGTTGGCATAGTATAGCTTCCCTATGTTTGTGTGACTTTTGGAAACAATCTGTTTTTTCTCAGGATATCTTCATCACTTCATTGCCACGGTATATATTCTATAGGTGTGATAGGACTTGCTGTAAAATTTATTTGTAAAAAAAAAATGTACACGGTAGAACTAACGTGATTGAAGAACTTGAGTCCTTCAGAAGTGGAAACAAATTTGATATTTATTTTTATAATGATATAAAGCTTCTAGTAATTTATGCAAGTTGTATTGCAATGAAATCTAAAACTTTTGTAAATAAATTCTGCCTGGTTTTTATTTGAACATTGCTGGTTATACAATCTCTGTTGGTTGTTTAACATGAATTCTCTACTAATTTATATCTAAAACTGTAAATAAAAACAGATGCGCCTACGAGAAAATGGTGTTTGGGGGCTCATTTTTACAAGTTCCAGTGGTGGCCCTTGTTCCTGCCCCAAAGGTGATCCTAGCTCACCTTTTAAGTGAAGAGCCCCTGTGAAGTAAACTTCCTTCTTGAGCTTATTTGAAAATTGCAGACCTGAGAGAGATTAATGTACAACAGGAAGATATCTATAGTTCTAGTTTATTTACATACAAATGTGTTTCGAGAAAGTAATTCAGGTTTTTTTGTTCTCTGAATATGCAAATCCCTTCTTAGTGTAAATTTCTAAAACATGGAAAAAAATAAAAGAATATGCCACCTCTCTGCATTTCATCTTCTTTTGTGGTGCTGGAGAAGGGTCCTCCCACTAATGCTGGAGAGTCCTCCCACAAGAAATGACTGATGGGAACACTTGTTTTCCTCAGCCTGCAGTGTCTCAGTTGACATAGATCATGCACATTTATTGAAGAACCCTTTCCTTTTTCTTTCTGTTTAGCTCCCACTAACAGGAGGGGGCGGGAAGTAGATTCTTTACTATGGCACTCTGCTTACCCTTACCCTCAGGGAAAAGAAAAGTTTAAACATCCTCAGACATTGTCTCTTTATTGTCTACTCACCTCCTAATTACAGGACCAGCCTGGAATTTGCAGCCAAATAGCCCAGCCCCTTTGATTAGTATCATAAAAGCAACCACTCTGCCACTTCAGCTTTTCTCAAATTAGGTAGATACCCATATAATAAAATTTCTGTGAAGAAACGAACAATCGTTTATTTCCTCTGCAAAGATAAATTGAGTGAATATAACTTACGTTTATAAAGCAAGAATAATGGCTCCTTAGATTGCCCCTTAATCAATCATACACTTATTTTTCAAGAGGCTCACCTATTTCATCCCATGATTAATAACAGTGCGGCAGGGGAGCGTTATTGGAGCCCAGCGGGGGAGGTCTCTGGTGCTTTGGGTTGCTCTGGAATGGTCAGTTGGGGTTCATTATGGGCTGAGATTGAACGATTTATAAAATCTTGTCTAAACATCTGCCAGCTCCGATAGGCTGATGTGACTGAGGATGGGAAATTGTAGGCCAGTTGATATTGACAAAAGGATCTCTCTCCAGTGGCTTTTTGTGCCATAGAAATTAGTGGCCTCTTGCTGGGGTCTTGTTAGAAAGGGTATTGGAAAGTCATCTTAGGTACTTGAAGCAAAGCCCCAGCAGGCTGGCCTGGGGAGGAACTAAATGAAGGCTGCTTGGGCTTTAGGGATTGGTTTGAAATGCATGGGCACTCAGAGCTCAGACCTTAAGTCAGTTTCTGGGTATGAGATACTTTTCTCTCTCCTGTCTCCCTGGAGATGGAAATGGAGATGTTTTAAACTGAGCTCTTGGGGCCAAAAGAGAATGATTGTGTGTGTGTGTGTGTGTGTGTGTGTGTTTGTGTGTGTGTGTGTTTGTGTGTATGTGTGTGTGTGTATGTGTGTGTGTGTGTGTTTGTGTGTGTGTGTATGTGTGTGTGTATGTGTGTGTGTGTGTGTGTGTGTGTGTGTGTGTGTGTGTGTGTAACAGAGATCCTTGCTAGTCTGGGAGATTCCTGGGCTGGGGAGTCAGAGGTTTACTTTTGTTGTTTTCTTGTTTGTTTGTTGTTTGTTTCAGTTTCTTAGGATTTGCAGAGATAACGTCTCTCCTTCCAGATCCACTTTACTCTGCAGTAAGGCAGCAACAAACAGCCGTCCTTTATTGGCGTCCGCCATGTTCACAAATCAGCAGGGAACGAAAAGGGCAGAGTGACAGTATCTCTGTCACATGTGATGTTGTGACTTGAGTCTTTTAAAAATGTTAGGGGAAAAAGCATGAAAATTAACAATGTCTAACTAACAAAATGCCCAAGATAACTCTAATGAACAGTAAGGCAGAAGTTTGGCTGCAATGTGACCGGGAAAAATCCCAAGCCCAAAATGTCCTTCCTGCATCTACCCGGAATCAGAAAGCTGGTGTAGTGGCCAAAGTGGATCTCAGGAAATTTTTCTTAGCTGGACTTACTGGGTCCCTTTTGCAGCACAAGGACTCCAGACCCCCACCCCCTTCCAGAGGACTAGCAAGTTTCTCTTGGTGACATCTTGGAGGCCTCAGGAGATTAGCCAAAGCTAATGAAGCTGCTTTGATGTTTATATGCCCAACAAATTATCAGAGATTTCCATAGCTTATCCACCTCCCTCCCGATCGATCTGAATATCTTACTGGAGAACTTGATTTTTAAATAAGCTCGAGGAACATAAAATTGCAGGTGTGTTTAGGTGGACTTATTTTTAGAAACACAAAGTGATGAGAGAGAGAGAGAGAGAGAGAATCCCCGTGTAGGGAAGTGACTTCCGTGGAGAAATGAGCCCCACGGAGCTCAGGCAGGGCAGCCTCACTGGGTTGCAGACTGCCTGCATGCCCGGGCGCGCTGCGGACTACTGGGCGCCCGCCGCACTCACACAGTCTGGCCACTACAGCCAGAAGGGCAGAAGGCCCTTCACAGACCGAGTTTCATTAGAGCTGATTTATCAGAATTCGCGCTTTAATCTCAGGTGGGCCTGGGGGCCAGGGCACTGCCGAGAGCACCGGGGGGCGCTTGCCGGGCGGCCGGCTCGGGTGCTGCCTCCTGCGCCCGTCAAATGTCAACATTTGTTCCCAATAAAAGAGTTATTGTCTCAGCAGAGCTGCCTAGCAACTGCCTTTGAAACTTGAAAAGAACTTCACCCACCTTTGTCTGAGAGTCAGGAGGGGCGGGGAAGAGAGAATAAGGGGGCAGGAACAACCAGTGGCCTAGCAGGGATTGGGGTGAGTCTCCCAAACACCCTCTTGAGCGGCTGAGGTCTGCGTTCCTTCTGGGGGTGGGAGAAAGGCTAGAACTGCGTAGAGAGAGGTCTGCAGAGGTGTGTGGATCTGAACACTGCAGACTCCCCGAGTTTCCACCTGGCTCAGACTTACTGGATGGCACCAAAGCCCCAAGTCTCCTAGGGTCAAGTACAGTGGAAGGAGGCGAAAGGCAAAGTGTGCCCTCTTGAAACTACTAAACTAGCACCATGAGGGAGTAGTTTCACAGACATTAGTCTTTAAAAAAAAAAATCACTTCAGACCAATTTAGGGAGTCAGAAAAGTATTTTTAAAATTTTAAATGCACCGAATTGTGACAAAGTTCACCCCAATTAGCCGCATACTAATCATTGTCGCCATTTAAAATTTTTAGTTAACCAGTCCATCAAGATGAAGAAAACATTCACTTAGACACCCCCAAATTAAACCTATAGATATATTAAATATATTTTAAAATAGCTTTTGTCAAAATAGCATTTCAAGGATGTTAACCCAAGTGGATCTTGGAAACAACACACAGCTGCCTGTCCCTTGTGAATGTTATGTTAACGTCATTTAAATTTCCACAGATCCCAAGGGGCACATGGCCCTTTGATGTAGTCTCAAACCTCTATGCAAGTGACAAATCCCTACCAATATTTTAAAGGCTTATTTTAAGGAGAATTAATCTATGACAATATAATTTCCCCCTTCCTATTGGTCATTATGAAAATGTTTCCAGCCTACTGACTACCACAGACCTCAGCCACTGCTAAGTGAAGGAGAAAACCCAGCTAACCCCAACTTGTAGGGGTCAAATGGCACCATTTGTAGGTTTACTGTGTGCCTTCACTAGTACTTTTTGCAGTCTCTCGAAACAACTCTTTCTCCTTATTCCCGGCCAGAGAACTGGCTCTCAGTACAGGGAGTGCGTAGAATGCTGTCTTTTCTAAGAAAAATGAAGACATTATTTGGGAAGACAATACTGATAATACTGCTAAAACAGTTATGAAACACCCTGTCTGTTCTCTTGGAATCCCAGGTAGAAGAAGGAGGAAGAATGCTTGTTTGTTTAAATCTGGCCCCGAACTCATAAGGAAAGGGCTTTCAAAAGGTGCCCCAACATAATTTTGTTCTATTTGGAGCTGAAAAGAAGTTAAGTCTAATATTCTTCTAGGATTGACTGTGGGATCCTGGCAGCATGTACACGCGGAGTGGATCTTTGTAGGACATGCCCAAGGGAGGAAACCCAGCTACACTAGCAAGCATATTTTATGAGGAGATAAATTGACAATTTATTGTGTGTAACTCCTGATCAATTATTAATCGTTAGTGTCAACAACAGGGTTATAATTACCATCGGTTATTTTAAAAAATATTTGCTTTTTCGTGGCTCTGATCTAGCGATTAGTTAATGCTCTCCGGTAATGAGTTCCAGGAAGCACTGATCAGACTCTCATCCTTCCCTTCTCCCCACCCCTTCCCTCCTTCCCTCCCCTCCTTTTTGGTGACCTTTAAAAGGAAACACATTCACTCTCTTGTTTCTCAGAAATTTACTCCTTGCCTCGGTTCTTTCCAGGGAGCACCTTTTATTTTTCTGCCATAAATAATGATTCTGGAGGAAAGGGGGAAAATGACAGACAAATAGGGCGCAGCTGGAATGAATAAGGCCGATCAAAGGATGTGGGGCTGGGCTGCCAAGGCTGGGCAGGTCTGAGCACTCAGCGAGCCCGCCGCCGTGGTCTTAACCCTGCAAGATCAAGAGCAGGGACTGTAGTCGTTTAACCCGAACGCGGCCGGAGGAGATGGTCCGGCCTGAGGACATTTCCTTGGAGACCTTGCCCATTCTGGATACACGGGGGCCTGCCGCTGCACTTTCGCCCTGCGCGGGTTCAGGTTCTAGGTTTCCCCCCTCAACCACAGAGAAGGGCGAGCTAGGAGGGGCTCCAAACCCGAACAGGAGTTCAATTATCAGATTAGGAGTGATGAGTAGGGGGACAGCCCCAAACCCAGCTGGCGGCAAGAGTTGCCTGTGCAGTCTAGGCTCTGGACTTCTGCTGAGCAGCAGTGCCCAAGGACAGTGGGCGGTAGAGGTGGCCCGAGACCTATTTACCATCCTAGAGACCGCCCTACACTGACCAGGACAGTCCCAGGCTAAAGGCCTAAGCTGGACTGGTCTAGGGCACCGATTTCTCTGTCCCCAGAGCTGGGGCTGCTCCCCGATCCCGGATGCTTCGTTCACTACAGGAATCCTGGTTTATGGGCGCCTCTTGAGTGTGTGGAGGGGTTGGGGCGGGGTGTTCTGAAGTGCGTTCTGAAAATGATACCCAGGGTCTGTCCAAAGCACAGGTTTTTGCCCTAGCTACTACAATCGTTTTGTTACAAAGCTCTCCATCAACCCGCACCCACCCCTAGAATTGTTCGAGCCGAGATGGGAGTCCTTTGGCCGACTTCTCCAGCCCCCTTTCTAGTCTTCTATCTATTAGAACGGAGCTTTAGCCACGTGTGCTCTTAATTATCACATCGAGGTCCTATAAGACCACCGCCAGCAGGAGAGTTCCCAGAGCGTAAGCTGGCGCTGTAGAGTCACCTCCCGACAGATTTACAGAGCTTTCGGAGAAGTAGTGGTGGGGTGGAGTCAGGGCCGAGGGCACCCGGACATGGCGGGCATGGAGGGAAAAGGTTCCATCGGACCCTCAGAATCAGCCTGCACACCCTGCGGAATGGGGTCAGGCACCCACGGCCTGGTCAACACAACTTGCCCTGTTGCCAGGACTCGTGTCCTCCCGGGAAGACAGTTATAGTATAAAGCTTCGAAGACTCCACAGAGGACGCGGCTACAGGACCCATCCGGCTCGCTAAGAGGCCCTATTCTGGGGAATCTCCCCACGGAGGACTTCATCCCTTTCGGTGGTCGTGTTCTCCCTCCCGGGTCTCAGCCCTCTCTCCTCAACCCCAGGAAGCAGCCAACTGGCCCAGCATGTCGGGATCGCGCAGTTGAGGGTGCTGTGCTGCTGAGCGTTGGGCAAAAGCTGCGCAAATCAAATCGAAAGCGCCTCTGGTTCAGAGCGATCCCGAGCCGCTGTGAAGAGAAACAGCGACCAGCTTCCCCAAGCCCACGGCAGCGTCCTCGCCGGCTGGAACTTGTTCCAGCTGACACCCCCTCTCTCTTAGCATTTCTCCTATTCATTAATAGCACAGGTCCCTGTCCGCTCTCAACAGACCTAGACCTTCCCATACTCTATGGGGACACAGCGCTCCCTGATCCACCGAAGGGTGGAGCCCAGGGTAGACCCGCCGCGTGCTGGAGTCCAAGTCAGGGAGCCACAACTGGGAGAGAACCCGTGGGGCCCTACGTAAGCCTCTGGCCCTCAGGACGCACCCTCAATCCACACAGAAGGATCTTAGAGAGGGCAGGAGTGCGCGGCTCATGATTTGCTCCGTTGCCTGCCTGCAGGCACGGGTCTGAGAAATTTCTAGGGAGCTTATGCAAAGAAATAGGGGAACCACTGGCCCGGTGCGAGATTTAGTCACCCAGAAATACTCAGCACCCTTCTCTTGCTCCTCCTTAGGAACCCGGTAGGAGGCTTCCCTGCAAAAGGTAATGGTCAAGATGGGGGCGCCAGAGAGCAATTCAGGTCTTCAGATGCCTCCAGCTATTCTAACTGGGAGTTCTGAGCCCCTGTGTTTACCTTTCCTTAGTAGAAACCTTTCTTTGGGGACCTGATAGTGACTCGCATTTCCAGTGACGTCAGAAACTGTGTATCATCTCCCTTCCCAAGTATGGGGAGAGGGTTCTCAAGATTTACTGGAATTATAGGAAGATGCAGAGCCCCCACTCCATGCCAGAAGGCCTTGGTGTGTATGGATGCCAGACACTGAGGTGGAGGTTAGATCTAGACAGCGGAAAGCTGTCCTTTGCCGTCTTTCTTAAGTAGACTCAGTGGACAGTCTGGGGGAGGGAGTGGTACCCACCATGGGACCTCCCCTTAATCCTCTTCATCCTGGGGTAGGCAGGGGATCTGCATCCTGGAGATTCCTCACAACCCCCATTTGGATAGTGGACTACCCACAGAGTCTATGGCTAGGCTGTCAGGCTTGGCCTCCCTGTTGTGGGGGTGGGGTTGGGGCAACAGCAGCCATAGACTCTGTGGGGGTGAGTGGCAGAGCAGGCTCCTTTTGGCCTCCAGAGTGACATTAGTTTGTTTAAATAGGAGTGGGTGGCAGGTCTTGGTTTCTTCTCCCTGGCTCTCACACAGTGAAAAAAACGATTTGTTTTATAATGATTATAGGACACTCAACCCCTCAACTAAAGTGCCCTCCCTGATAATGGGCCCAGACATAAACAGGAGGAACGAAGGCCCATCCAGCTCCTTGAGAGTGTGCTAAGGCAGGGAAATGGAAATAGGAGGGTTATTTTTTTTACAGTTTCTTGCTATTTCTGTGTGGCTAACTGTGAAGGATGGAGTTAGATAAGGCAGTGCTGTGGGTAAACAGACGTTGTCAGGACATAGACCCTCTGATGAGTACACTGAATCAATTCTGTCCTCCTAACTTCAGCACCTTCAAGCAGATTCATGTACTGAAGTTTAATTGCAAAGTCCTGCTTTCTCTCTTTCAGACACTATTAAAACCAGGCACAACACACTGTACTCTAATAGCTGGTAATAAGATGGCCCCCCTGTGGCCAGTCACCCTTAGTCTGGCTGTTGTTCATTAAAGTTGGGAACCCTGTGTCAGGAACCTACTAGGGTAGGGAAGTATAGTAGCCCTAAATTCCCCTGGTTGTTGAAGGAACCTTGAAGAGCTGGCACCAACTGCTGGCTCCTACAGTCAGTCCTGGAGTGTGTTTGACTTGAGACTGAGCCTGAATATATCCTTGTACCAAGAGGATGTCTCTTCTGCACAGTCCATGGGCCTGTGTTTTGACATTGCCTGTAGAACTGCAAGTGAGGTCCTCTGAGGTCGGGGCACTGCTGAGCAGGATCTTGGAAGGGAGGCTAGCACTCAAGACTTCTCACCACGGCCTCTCTTTTCCCAGCTTGGTGTAGCACGCACGATGGGTCCTCAAAACTCATTTAAATAGAGCATGATGGTGCACACCTGTAATCCTACCATTCTAGAGCTGTAGACTGTAGGATCAGAAGTTCAAGGTCATCCTCAAATACATAGTGGGTTCAAGAGAAGCCTAGGCTACATGAGATCTAATTGCAAAGACAAAAAGTAAAGGAACAGTCGCCAGGCTCCACACTGTGGAAAGGAGCTCTCAGGGGTCACAGAGAGTTTCTCAGTCCAGGTTGATTTGTTCTTGGGAGCCCCTAACCTGCACAACGAGCTGTCTACCTGCCTACTCTGGTCCTTAGATATTATTAAGAGTGTCCAATAACCAGTGATGCCCATGAGATCAGCTTTTTAGGGAGTGGGCTCGGGGAGTATTCTGCATAGTGTGCTTTGTTCTAAATCTTTGGAAATGTTTCTGATGATGAAGCCAGGAGCCATGCAGCCATCCCAGAAGATGGGCTTTTTGTGTCACCTGCTTGGTGGGACCATCTCATGAAGTCATTGTGCTTACATGTGTGGTCAAAGAAAGAAAGCAAAATCCCTGACTTACATACCATAGCCATCCTGTCTTCTCTTCCTTTTTCTCTTTTCTTTTCCTTTCTTCTCTTATTTCTTCTCTTTTTGGGTGGATGAGAAGTTGGGGGGGGTGTCTCATAATATAACGCCTAGCAAGCCTAGAACTCTCTATATAGATCAGGGTGACCTTGAACCATATCAATCTACTTGCCTCTCTGCCTTTTCAGTGCTGGGATTAAAGGCATGTGCTACCTTGCCCAGTCTGCTTTTGGTTTCATTACAATGTACTTACACGTCTAACTTGGCAGTAATCAAGTGTCTTAACATAATTCATGTTTTGTTTGCAAGAGTGGTCTAAAAAACGGAATCATATTCAAGATCTTTCAGATACATTTTCCCTTATAACAAGACTGGCAAGATATCTCAGCAGGTAAAATCCACTTTCATCAGAGAGGCAAAAAAAATTGAGGAAAGAGCATATGTTTAGAATACCAGGGCTCAGATCTCACTCTGGCAGCCCCCAGAGAAGAGTTGAACTATCCATTGTGGGGCCTTGTTCTATGCATCTGTGTGTGCTGGGGACACAGCAGCCTTTAAAGAGTTTGGAGACTATTAAATGATAGGCTGGTGTGCAGGAACTGAGGAGAACTACAGGGGAACTGAGGACATGAACTTCAATAAGCCTAGAAATAACTGGGCCTGACCTGAGGTGTGACAAGACAGTTCAATTGTAGGAGGCAGTTGTGGTTTGGATCTGAGGAGTCTCCCCCAAGGCTCACGTGTTAAAACCTTGTTCTCGGCCTGGTGTGGTTGGAAGGCAGTAGATCCCTGGTTCAGTGGGGCATGCCCTTGAGGACAGAAGGACAGTTCTTTCTTCCTTGGGCTGTGTGTGAATGGTTACAAGGGACCAGTTCCTCCATCGTGTGTTCTCTGCCACAATGCACACCCAGAGTAACTGGCTGCTTGGTCATTTACTGAAAGCTCCAAAGCTATCAGTCTAAGTTACCCTTTCTTCCTTATCAATAGAGGATTTCAGGTGTCTTGTCATAGTACAGAGAACCACAGGAAGAAGGCTGCTTATTGGAGTCCCCCCCCTCCAGCTAATCTATTGTTCTTATACTGCCCAGAACACCTGCCTAAGGTTGTCACCGCTCACAGTGGACTGGGCCCATCTACATTAATTAGCAACCAGGAAAACCCCATAGACATGGCCACGGATCAATCTGACAGGCAATTCTTCAACTACAGTTCTCTTTTCTCAGGTGACTTAGGTTTGTGTCAGGTTAACATCTGACACTATGACAAACATGGAGGGACTTCTCATTGAAGGCCACCAGTTCCTACTCCCACTTCCTTAAAGCCGCATGCAATGCCGCTAGATTTTAAAGCTCCTTCTACAATAGTCAAGACTTCTGAGTTCTGGCTTTAAATCTCAATTGCTGAGCACTGGTACCAGCTCCCCATTTCACCTGCTGCTAGGCAGGTTTCGTAGATGTCAGCCCTGCTCTGCTTTTTTCTGGCTTCACACACAAGATTCTGTTAAATATGTGTAAAAACAATCAGATGATTTAGTGGGTGCGCATATTGTATGCTTGGTTTTTAAAAAGGTTTCATTGTTTCGAAACTTACTGGAATTAGCATCACAGATGCTAATCTCTGGTGCATCTTTCTGCTGCCTCAGTTTCCATTTTATTACTATTTTGCAATAAGGGGGGGACATGAAATACAATGAGAAACTTATACAGATACATTGTTACCAATTAAAATCTCTGTGTCATATCAGAGTTCATTTTCAATTTCTCAAGCACAAAACAGACTGTTTCTCAATTCATAGCATTTCACATGTGCATGTAATAAAAGTATACCTGAATAACAACAGGAATAGCATGAATACTCAAACAGGAATCTATAAAGACCCATAGACAACGAAGTTGCAGAGGACAATAGGGCTGTAGTTACATTTACCCTTAGATGTACAATGGATACTTTTGGATCATCAGTGTGTAGCTATGTGTTTGCCTCAGACTCTAAAATGCTCTGTGAGCTCCAAAACTTATAGTTTGACAGGGTATACTCTATTTTGTAATCTACAAATTCTGTCAGCTCATTTCTCAGTTTCCTGTCATCTGGACAAAATACCCAAGGAAAGCAAGTTCAAGGTTCACCATTTCAAAGTTTTATTCAGTCCAAGATTTGGAGCCTGAGAAGAGTCAGAATTTCCTAAGAGTGAGTGCAGAAAGGAGGTGAACTGTCATGGCAGCCAGGTCTGGGGAAAGAGGGCATCCTGTTGTGGTTTGTATGAGAAAGTCTTCCATAGATTCCAGCCTTTGAATGCTTGGTATACAGTTGGTGCTATCTGGAGAGGTTTAAGAAACACATCCTTGCTGAAGGAATTATGGAGCTAGAGGCAGGCATTGGAAATTTAAAGCCCTGGCTATATTTCTAGTTCTCTCCCTCTGCTTCTTGCTTGTGGTGGAAGATGTGAGTCCTCAGGTTCCAGCTCCTGGAGCCACACCTGCTGCTTGTTGCCATGTTTCTCCACTGTGATGGACGCTTGTCCCCTAGAACCATAAGCCCTAGCAAACCCTTCTATAAGTTGCCTTGGTCATGTGTTTTATGACAACAATAGAAGGCAACTAATACATATTACCTTCACAGGCACACTGCCAGTGGCCTATGAGTATGTCCACACTCCCACTCAGCTGTCAACAAATCAATAACTTAATCTATTGATGACATTGATGTCCTCAGGACCCAGTCACTTCTCAAGAGCTGTGCCAGCTGGTGATTAAGTACTCAGTATGTGAGCCTGTAGACAAGTAAGTAACCCTAATACTGATAAGAAGTATTGAATAAACACTTGTCAATTGAGATTTTCTTTTTATATGCCTTAGAGCACAGTTGTACAACGGGGAGAACTGAGATACACACAACTAAACTCACTTGACTGATCTTGCTCAAAAGAAATGGTTAAGGATGTAGATGGAGGTCACTGTGATGCTTGGTTAGGCAGAATCACCTGTGGTGTGCAGAGCAATAGGCCAACACTGTTCTAGAAAGCCTATGACCCTGTCTTTGTGCTGGTTCCTTAGTCTTCTAGCTCTCCTCTTTCTGTCTATGAAGGCCTTCCTTAAACAGCATCTTTGTTCCCAGTTTCACCCTCTAACTCAACAATGGATTCTCCATGAGCACTGATTTACTGGTAGTCCCTGCACCTTATTTCATTTACTGCAAATTGTCTCATGTCTTTTTCTTTTAAGATTTATTTATTTAATGTATATGAGTACACTGTAGCTATCTTCAGACACACCAGAAGAGGGCACCGGATTCCATTACAGATGGTTGTGAGCCACCATGTGGTTGCTGGGAATTGAACTCAGGACCTCTGGAAGAGTAGTCAGTGCTCTTAGCCACTGAATCATCTCTCCAGCCCCTCATGTTTTAATCTGAGGGTACCATAGCCGATCAGATTTCAGAGTCACCAGACTGAGCAGTGTTCGTTTTGAGCTAAGTGTGAGTAATCTGCTGGTGAATCTTCACTGGAACCAACTGGGGCCAACCCCAAGGGACGACTGTAAGGGTGCTTTTAGAGAGGTGTAACTGAGGAGAGAAGGCACATCCTGAATGTGAGTGGCATCATCCAAGGGTTGGGGTTTAAGACTGAGTAAAACAGGAAACAAGAAAAGGAGGTAAGCATCAGAATTCATGTCTTCCTGTTTCCTGACTATGGATGCAAGCTGACCAATTACTTCTTACCTGCCACCATGTCTTCCATGACTTCATGTTTTACACTGACAATACATGTGGCAGGCGTGTGCATAGATTCATTGGGTCATGAGCAGAGTGTGTTTCTAAGTGTTCAGAGACAGAAGTTGGGAAGTAATATAATATAATGACCGATGTGGGTTTTCATCAAGACCTGGAGTCTGGTCGTCTGCTGACTTTTGTGGGGGTGAAGTGGGGTGAGATGGGGTATGCTGCTGGAACAGAGGCTCTTTCATTGCCCACCTTGAGTTGAGCTGCAGCCTCCAGTGGGCCATGATGACTGGGGGTTTTAGGATCCTTATGAGATTCTCCTGTGTTGCAACACTAGTTTCATTTAGGTTGCTGTGACTAACTCTGACAAAAAGCAATTATTAAGGGAGGAAAAGGTTTATTTGTCTTACAATTCCAAGTCATAGTCCATCATTTCTGGGAAGTCAAGACGTGAACTGAAGCAGCTTGTCACATTATATCTACAGTCAAGAGCGGAGAGAGAACAAGCTCATCCTCGCTTCTTCTCAGTCAGATTTCTCTTCTACGCTGTTTAGGATCCACCTTACTAGGGAATGCCGCTGCTCACCATGGGTGGGGTCTTTCTATATCAATTAATAAGTAAGACATGTCCCCAGGCCAACAAGCTCTAGATGATTCTTTATTAGTACACTCTTTCTAGGTGACTTTGGCTTGTGTTAAATTGATGGCTATCACCATTAGCATAGCTCAGTCCATTCTTGTGCCCAGCACTGTGTGATGGTATTCTGATAACTGCTGCCTCCCTGTAGATCTACAGGAAGATAGCAGATTTGTTCAGAGAATGTCATCCACTCAGGAGGCAATAAAAGTTCTATGTGGAGGGAGCAATATGGTGGGTGGGTTGCATGGACAGCAGACCTCAGTTTTGAGGATTGGATAGGAGGTTCTATCACAAAACCCACAGCTCTTCAGTGCTCTTGTTAACTCTTTCTGTGCTGCCATACTCTTCCCCACAGTGTCTTCACAAGTTATGCTGTACCCAGCTCCCAACTATCATCTCAAGCACACTGCAGACCACATACCTGTCCCAGCCAGGGGCTGCCAGATGACCCAAGCATCTACTGATGAACTCAAGCCTAAGACTCAAGTCCACACCCAGTCTCTGAATCCTTCCTCAGTGCCCGAACCACCCCTGCTCGCAGCCAGGGGTCCTAAAACATACTCTGTGCCAGGGTTCTGTGTATACTAAGAGCTGCAGGAGTCCTGTGTGGATCATCACATGCAGGCTGTGGAGACGTAGAATTGAAGGCTTTAATAGACAGAGCTGGAGGTTGCTCCTGACTCAGAGATCCAGCGCCTCCTGCCCTGGAAGCAGAACTCAGTGCTAGCATGAGAGACGCAGGAGCCATACATTTTTTTTGCAGTCTGCTTTTAATAAGGGTTCAGCCTCACCTACCCAGCAAAGGTAGTGGAAGAGACAAGTTATTAGGATATGGAGGGAGTGGACCTGTTCAGCAATAGTTCTTTAGGAGCAGGCTTGATCTTCTTCAGCAGCAGTTCAGTCCTGTAGCAAACACCAAATGGGATTCAGCAGCTGCAGGCCAGTCCTCTACGCAGGTAGACACCAGGCACAAAATGGCAGCTACGGCCCAGTCCATTCAGCAAGCAGACATCAGGCACGAACCAGCAACTATAGTTCAATCCTGAAGAAAGTTCCAGGCTCGCCAGCTGGCCTGTGGCAAGGTGGCAGAAGCAGCAAGCTGCCTCAGGAACCCCAGAGAGCAGTTCTTGGGTGAGTCTCTGTTAACGGCTGCGTTACAAGTTGAGCTCAACAACACTATGTAAGGTGAACCAATACGTGCATGTCATTAATGAAGAGTAGTGAGGCAAAGCAAAGCAAACCAAAACTCAGTGCGCATCTCTCTGTGGGGTCATATTTATACTCCTCCATCAAGCATCCTTTCACCTGTGTCTGCTTCAGGAAAACATTCTTTCATGTCTTTGCTTTAGCAAGACGTCCTTTCACCTTTGTGCCCCAGGAAGCCATCATTTGCCATAACTAACTTTCCAAAGAAAGTAGAGGTTTCCACTTCAAGAAACAACAGTTTATTTGGAGTAGGGAGCATTGGCTTTACCACTAACATCCCATCCTCTCATCCCCAATTCTAAGTTCTCTCAGGGGGCATCCTTTTCTCTCCACAGATATTCCCAGGAATGACTACCTTAACTATGTATCCTTACTGCACACTCATTAAACAACCCCAAGGCTTAGAAGGGCCATAGATGGGAAAAGCAGTTGTGCAGTGAAGGGAAGAAGAGAATGTCTTTGGAGAGCATGTGGAGAGACAGCAGTGAGGTCTAGTCCTTAACTTGATAAACTCATCTTTCTATTGTGCAGAAGGGGTAGCCAAATAAGGCATGCTTCCTCCATGGAGATAGCTTCCAGGAGGAACTTGTATGTGAAGAACAGACTCCTTGTGAGGTGAGGCTCACAGGCTGAAGAAGCTTAGGCTGCTGGTTCAAGTATCATTCCCTGAACTGTTGCTACCTGGAGTAGAATATGGCTTTCAGCAAAGGTATCAACTACATTCACAATTCAACTTACAGATACATGCTGTATATATTGTAACCAAAGATTATCTATGCACCTGTGAGCATACACACAAGCACCTGCATGTGTTATTAAGAGTGTCAAAGATAGTTCCATCCAAGACCTCTTAACTGTCAAGGCTCTCTCCTCAGCTCACAAGCCTCAGCACATGATGTTTTGATGAAGTGGGAAGCTCAGAGACGAAAAAAGAATCTCATGAAATTCAAAACCATTTTATTAATGCTAACTGCTATTAATTTTAATGAGCGCTCCTGATAAGAGAAGTTAACTAGGCAAACATAGGAAATATTCCGCCCCACCTAATATTTTATTTCTGTAATTAGTGGCTTCAGAGAGCATTCAAATCAAAATATAGCAAATTTTTCTGGGGACTTGAGGAAGGAATAAATAATGCCTGTTCCCTTTCAGGGAGGAGTGGTGGGGACTGTGCTGGGGATGGTGGAAAAAATGTACCTGTGAAGGCGCATAAGTAATGTAGAACTTAGCCCTCATGGGTGCTATACCTCAGAGCTGACCATAGGCCCTTTGACTTAGGATATAAGGTGGGGAGTTTCCCAAGACTGGATTGACTAACTGCTGTCAGGGAAAGTGGCAAGATTTGTGTAGCCACAGGTTTGTCTGATGCTGAGCACAGGTGGTCCCTCTGAGGGTCATGTTTTCTGGAACCAGAAGTGATCCCCTCAATAGGAATGTGTCTTTGTGGTCAGAGTGGAGCCAGCAAATTCCATCACTGTTGCTACTTTGTTTCCAACCCAATTACCCAGTAAAAGAAATCTCAACTCAATCAGTAACAATACAAGCTATAAGCCTAGATATAGCACTCTGAGTGCTGGGTGATGGTGCTGAGTGCTGAGTGATGGTGCTGAGTGCTGGGTGATGGTGCTGAGTGCTGAGTGATGGTGCTGAGTGCTGGGTGATGGTGCTGAGTGCTGAATGAGGGTACTGAGTGATGGTGCTAAGTTCTGTGTGATGGTGCTGAGTGATGGTGCTGAGTGCTGGGTGAGGTTGCTGAGTGCTGAGTGATGGCGCTGAGTGCTGGATGATGGTGCTGAGTGCTGAGTGATGGCGCTGAGTGCTGGGTGATGGTGCTGAGTGCTGAGTGAGGGTGCTGAGTGCTGAGTGAGGGTGCTGAGTGCTGAGTGAGGGTGCTGAGTGCTGAGTGGCGGTGCTGAGTGCTGAGTGGCAGTGTGGGAACTCTACTGCTGCCATTTGTGAAATGTTCTCCCTCTGTTATTGTTCATCACGAGGCTGCAGAACAGCAGGGATGACATTCCCAAAGCTTGTAACTCCTGGGATTCAACCCAGGTGAGAGTTTGCCCTGTATTAAGTTCCAGAAAGAATCATCCCCATGTTCCATAAGTGACCTACCTCCTCATGTCTTTCCCCAAAGCCTCTTCTTCCAGGCTGGTATCTCCTGCCCTGTGTTACCTGTGTTCAGTAGTTCCCTCTACCTGGTCTTGTCTCCCCTCACCAACCCCGTTACAAATAATGCCTCTGGTAAAGTAAAGAGTGGACCAGGATGCTGATAGCTGCCCTGTGACTGTGAGTTCCTGTCTCCCATCCAGGCAGCAGAATCAGATACATACAGCGGAGACTAACCATAAAGTAGCATTTCTGTCCATGAACTGGCAAGGCTGAGAGTACTTGCTGTTTTACTAGCTGCTGCTAGTGGGTGCTAATTTCCTAAATTAATCTGATGAAAAGCCAGAGCATATATTTCTGTAAACTGCATTATCGGAATCCAATGCCATGTGCTGTAATAATATGAAAGAAACTGGTAAAGGAGGGTGAACATCCAGTGCCCAGGTCTGGTCACATGATTTCTCTGATGTTGGACAGCATATGTCATGGTGCAGGGTCACAAGAGGCATCATGGATTCACACCTTCATATCTATGCAACACTCCCTTCTCCCTCTCCCTTCTCCCTCCCCCCTTCCTTCTCCCTGTCCCTCTCCCTCTTCCTCTCCCTATACCTTTCCTTCTTCCTGACCCTCCCCTACCCCTTCCCTTCTCTCTCATAAGATATGAATACATATGGGTACACATCTGTGTGCCCAGCTCAACATAACATTCACACATGCACTCTGGTCTTGGCTTCTACATCTGAAGCTAAAGGGCTATTTCTGGGTTTTCTTTTGTGAAACCATGTGTTCTTGATTTAACACACACACACACACACACACACACACATACATATATCCCAATATCAACATTCTCTGAATTTCTACATCAGTTCCTCCCTCTGCTCTTTCTATGACTAAATTATCTGCACCTTATGCATTTATCTCCATCTCTTATTTATGCCTATTATTATCTCATGAATCTTCAACTTCTACAAGTAAAAGAGAGTGTGGAAGGGAGCTAAAAGACTCAGCGCCTATGGGAAGTCTTGGGCTGGCTTCCTGCTCACCCGGCCTTCAGGTAACGCAGGTGTAAAGTGGAAGGAAGATTCTGGGTATGTGATGTGATGCAGACTCATGTGGTGTTTTGCTTGTGCAGGCCCATGTGTTGTTTTGCTCTGGCAAGACCTAAGGGAGGACACATGTTGTTTGGAGATAGTATAAATAGGACTCAATAGACAGTGACAGTGCACCTGCATAGCTAGGTTTGCAATGCTTAGTTGGTCTAGCGTCTTAGTCTTCACTGATCTTCACTTTATTAAGAGAGGCATGTCAGAGAACTTCTCCTGGTATCCTGGCTGATTCTGGTTGCTTTTGGAGGCCTGGAGGTTTCTACTGGATCCTGCCACCACTGCTGATTCATGTTGGTTCCTGACACTACTGAATTGGACTTCTGGTATCCTGATAGATAGAGATTGTAATTGCCTCAAAGAACTACCTCTAAACAGTTCCACATCTCCTCGTTCTATTTACCATCTTTTCTCCCCTGCCCTTGGATGGTGGCTAGAAGTGAGGCTGACACATTCCAAAACCCTTATTAAAAGTAGGTTTTTAAAAATCTAAGCATACATGGGTGGGCTATCAGGGTGGGAGGATTGATGAAGGAGCACAGACAGTCTCAGGGTGGTTCACGAGCCTATCGCAACACATCACACTTTCTGCCAAGCCTAATCCTAGCCTTCTAACCCAACATTTCTCAGCTTGTGGGTCACAAACACTTTGGCAGCCCAATAACCCTTAAATAGGAATGACCATCAGAAAAGAGATATTTACAGTACAATTCATAATGATAGTAGCAAAGTTACAGTTATGAAGTAGCAATGAAAATATTTATATGATTGAGGGTCACCACAGCATGAGAAACTGTATAAAGGGTCACATCATTAGGAGTTCGAAAACCGCTCTTCTATCTCAGTGGGAGAGAAAACGCCTAGCCTCACAGAGTCTTGAAGTGCTAGGGTTGGGGGATACCCAAAGGGCCCCACCAGCTCAGAGGATAAGTGGAGGGGGAATGGGGAAGGATTATGGAAGGGGCAGTGGGTGGGATGTAAAGTGAATAAGTAAAAAAAGAAAAAATTAAAAAAAAAAGGAAAGAAAAGAAAACTACTCTTCTAATCCTAATCCTAACTCTAACCCTCATCCTTCCTTGTCCTATCTCTGCTGGAATTTCTTAGATTGAACATTATTTTAAATTCTTAAAACCTTAAAAATATGAATCTTTGATTTTTGGTTATTCTCTCTCTCTCTCTCTCATGGACACTCACAGATAAACACAATCATGGACAAGCACATATGGGGACACACTGCACACTAACACTAGGACAAATGCACTCATGGGCACACCTACATGCACATAGGGACATTGCCCTCTCACACTCTGCCCACAGTCACACAATCAAGTTACACACACACATATGGGGATGCACTATATAAAAACACTGAAACTCTCACACATACATGCATATGTACACACACACACACACACACACACACACACACAGTCCAGTCCCATTCTTCTGCTCTCTGAAGATCACAGTCTCCCTATCACACTTCACATTCAAACCTTCACCTTTCTGCTCACCTTCACATCTCATTTTGGAGCAGGAGTTGTGTCTACAAAACTTATCCTGGGAACAGAAAGTTGGCTGAGCACCTCAAGAGAGCGTGGGACTTGTCAATCATTGCCATCAGTAGCCTGAACTCTCTCCCACAGCAATGAGACTGCAGGCACACCCAGCACTTCCCTTCTCTCAGGAGCTGTTGCTTTAAAAAATCTCATGGGCTGAGCAAGGGCTTTTCTGGTTTGCACAGACACACACTGCCAGTCACAAACAAGCACTTCAGAATGTTACAGTGTGCTGAGGTGCAGGGAAAAAATGGTTCTGTCAGAGGATGAGAGGCATGAGAGTACTTTCCTCCAGGGCCTTCCTGTTCCTCTTCTGGTCTGTGGTATGAGCATCTACACAAAGTTGGACTCCTCAATGGAACTCCTGGACCTCCAGATAGTATTTCTGCAGGTATGTTGTCACTGTTGCTGGGTGAGAGTCTGGGACAGAACTGCCTTTGTTCAGCTGTATGGTTCCTGGTGTATTATCAAGAAATTGCCAGACTTGGTGCTTCAAATGCGGATCTTAACATACTCTTCTTATGCATCATGTAGCCTGAGATGAGGAGGAAGGAGGCCAGGAATCTTCATCCAGATTCTTCTGAAGGATTGAGTCTCCAGTGGCCCTGGTCTTGCTGCCTCTCATGCACTGATGAGCAGTGTCCAAAATCTTTTCTAAGTCTGTACACACAGACACTGAGGCTCAGTTCCTTTTGTCAGACAAGACCACTAGGTGCTTTCAGCAAATTTTGAAGTATCCGACATAGTGATATATTGATTATCCAGAACATTAGTTGAGTTGTGCAGTAGACTTTTTAGTCTCAGACTGATAGTGGAGGCAAAAAACTTCAGATTATTTCTGAGGCTATAATTAGAACACATATACAGAACATCGAAATTGGAGGTTTTCATGATGCTGCCAGAAGCTTTCAAAAACCATTAATCTATCAGCTAATTAATCAAATATCATCGACTCTACTACTCTTTCAAAGGAGCTTAGCATGGGTGTCGATAAGTGGTATGTATATTACTCATAAAGATTACTCAAGCCCACCAAGAAGCTAAAGTGAGAGTGAGTGTGACTTGGGGATGACTGGAAGGGAAGAGATGCAGAAAACAGCTTCCTAGAAAGGGAAGAAGGGAGTGTGTGTGCCATGGACACAGGACTTGTGTTGGTGGCAGCAAAGGTGCTGTGGACAGTTGGCTTTTGTAGTTACATCATTGCCTCAGGGGAGATATCCTGAAGTCACGAGTGTCATGCACTCAGGGGAAATCACAAGCAACAAGGATTGGGCATTCACATGGTCATGTACAGGGTGTTCCATCAATTGAATTTCTATTTGCATGACCCTTCATGATTTCCAGTATGTGAGCAAAAAATAGCCTTTTCTGACTATGGAGATCCTGGTCTATGTAGCACAAAATGGTCTCCAAATGTAAATATGTTTATGTCCAGCAGTGATGAAGAGCAGGAATGAGATGACACAGGAGCCACATACTCCAGAAAATGTCCCAGAGATTATGAGATGGAGCCTGTCTATGTCATCTATGATGGTGTCAACCTGATGATATCCCATGAGAACCTGTAGAGTCACATGGGCACTGGGTATGCTGAACCTATGGTTGTGAAGGAACAGAGCGTATGATGGGGGACTGGTTTGCTATGTGGGAAATGCAGTAGGGCAGCTGTAATTTTACTGGAGAAAGGGCCATTGCAAACATGGAACTCTGGAACTTGGAGGTGATGATGGTATTGACAGCAGACAGTGAGGCAGGAAGAGTTTAGCATTCGTAGAGTGAAAGTTCTTTGCTAGAAAGCTGCCAGAGCTTGGTTGTGTGACAACAGCCAGCCAACACTCTGATCCTGATTCTGTTTGAACAGATAGTTAAATTCTTCTCAGTCAATGGTGGTGACAACAGTGGCCATGAATGTCACAAAGGAAGAATATCCTGCCGCATGTGAGGGTGAGACTTGCTTCTCACTTTCTGGCATTCCATATGGGCCCTCCCAGGTGGTTTTTTTATTCCTAAGTCTTAGTTCAACTTCCCTGGGGCTGTTTCTGGCTCTTTGTTTCCAATCCAACCTCATTCAACACAGAAGACAGGTTGCATGGGCTTGACTTCTCTACCAGCTTGCAACAGACTAGTGATTTTCTGAAAGTAGGATTCATTTGATGTGTTGAGGCAGAGGTCTGGAGACAAGGCCAAAATCTAAAGAGTGGCCTGAGTGATAGCAGTATTGTTGACCTTATCACAAGGGTTCAACAGAACCAGCTCTGATGATGTGAGCAGTCTGCCAGCTGCCACGAACCGTGGAGGGAATCCCCACACTTTGTCCTTAAACCTCATGTCTTGCCACCTTTAGGATAGGAGAATGGGAGAGTGAACCCCAGTGATTCCCAAAGTGAAATTCTTTCAAGAACTCCAACAAGGAATATTCCTTTGATACCATTTAATTCCCAGATCTGATCAAAGAACACTATTCTTCATTAAGCCACCCAGAAGTTCTGGCCAGCTGTTTCCTGCCATTGGCTCCAGAAGAGGGTGCTGAAAAGCAGAGATCTGATTCCTGGATATCTGTCCTGATGTTCTCTGAGGTTCAACTGTGTAATTTCACTACTATAATGCTTTTCCTAATCCGGAATCTGAATCTAAGAGAGGCTGTGTGACTTTTGCTTAACATTTGACGCGCTCTGGTGGATTTTGCTCATGGCCGTTCTGGAAATTGTGGACATTCCACAAGTCAAGCCTTTATTCTGTCAAGCCCGAGGGTCTTGACTCAGCAACACAATAGGTGCAAGAAGCCACAGTGATGTGTCATGGGCACGGATGCCTAGGTGGGCTGTGTAGGCTTAGATTTTTTTTAAAAAACACTTTTAATAGGGTTTTTTAAAAATGTTTTAACATCTTTTCTAGTCCACCATCCTTTCTAGTGGAAAGGAAAGTTTAATAGAACAAAGGAGGAGGTAGACCTGTTTAGAAATATTTCTTTGGAGTAAATCGAATCTGCGCTGACAAGATTTTAGCCTGCACATGGAAGTTTAGTTCACAGGAACCATCAGTGGCAGCTTGATCTACTTGCAAACACCATTCAATCTAGAAACTGCAAGACTCTGCCAATCGGCCCAAGTCTGTGGAAGTGGCAAGAAGCCACTGGAACACCACCAGAGATTTTTGGTGCATTTCTCTCTATGAAATCATGACAAACAATGACCAACAACAAATAGTAAGGTATGCCAATACCACCCAGTGTCATCAGCAAAGACCAGCATCAGCAAGGCCCAACGATGACCAGCAAAGAATGACAAGGCATACCAATACCATCTAGCGTTGTCAACTGTCTGTTGGGCTATATTTATATCTTTTCTAAAAATCATGTGTTCCCTCAAGGATCCACTCTAACAAAACATCACATGTCCTGTTTCCAGGCCACCTCCAGGAAAACACCATGCGTCTGTTATTAGCAAAATGTCCTCCCACATGTCTGCTTCAGCAAAATCATCCTCTCAGAAGACAGTTTCCAAAAAAAAACATTACATGACACAACTGAGTCTCCAAAGAAACCAGAAGTTTCCACTTCAGGGCTGTCTCCACATCCACACATTCGGTGTCTAAAAGTCACTTGTAATTCTTGTTTTTGTTTGTTTGTTTTTGACATGCTGGACATCAATCTGGGGTCTCATGTATACTAGACACAAGTGTTCTACACTAAGTCTTATCCCAACTTATAAGTAGCCAAGACCAGAACTTAGGAGTCTCTGTATTAGTCTCCAGAGTTCTGGAGATCATGAATGAACCAGAAGGAGTAGCTGACACTTGTAAATCTGTCTTGCTAAACCTTACTAATTCATCTCGGGGATGAAGACTTCCCGGAGATTCTTCATTCCCCCACCTTTTTTTCCTCTGTGACCACAGGTAATCCTGAAACCCCAGTTTCTCAGGCAACCTAGAATACAATGCACAGCAAGTTCTTATTTATTTAAGTCAGTAGAGCCATTGCTATTGAGAGCCATGCTTGGCATCCCTGGTGTACTATGGACCTAGGAGGGGTTGGCTATATCAGAGGACTCCCTGGGGACTGCGAGCCAGGTAATTTTTCACAGGTAAAGCCTACTTCAGTCCTCTTTCATTCACAGATAGGAGTCACTATGAAGTACTACAGAGTCCTGCTTGGTGGTTCTCCCCTAGCCACCTCTCGTATTCCCAGAATCTCAGCAATGTTAGTGCCCCACAGGCCATTCTGCTGTGTAGTGTAGACACCACATCTCAGTATTTCCATTGAGGAGACTCAAAATGATTAAAGTAAGGAACTTTTCCCAAGAAGATTCCTCAGGACCCTCTGAGTCTGTGGTGAGAGTCTTCAGGCTGGACAGAAAAGGGTGGTTGTGAACCTCTACTTTGTCTTTCTGTTTCCTCCCAAAAAATTAACACTAAATATAGGTACCCAAAGCTCTCCACTAGTATTATCAATGACTTGGATGGCCAGTGGGGACTCTGGTAGGCTCTAGCCCTGTGGGGTTTGGGGTAGAGGACATATCTGGGATCAAACAGGACACAGTCAGGAGCAGATAGGAGGCCACATGGGGTTCTGTCGCCAGTCTTCAGTCTGATTCCTAGGTAGGAAACCTTAACTGCTGTGGAGGAGACCATGCAGGTAACAACCTAGGCTATCTTCCTGTCCTCTGGAGGGGTGAGATCCTGTACTACTCCGTCTCTGGCCCTTTCTTAGATACTTGTCCCACTCACTGGAGGAAGAAAGTTGAATTTGTCATCTTGCTCTGCAAAATGGGCCTTCCCTCAGCTCCAGAGTTCCCCCTACTCAGTGTTACTTTCATGTACTGGGGAGAGTTCTTTGTAGGCGTTCAGAGAGGAGGAGAAAGAAAACACTATCCTAGCTTGGAAATGGGCCAGCATTGGTGGTAACTTCCTTAGGACAGTCACTGTGGTCATGGGGAAATTGTATTGGATTCCAGTCTTTCTATTATGACCATCTCTGATTTGACTCTTGAACATAGGACTCTCCCATGGATGGTCAGCCAGGCCATTTATGACAGTCAACAGAAATGGTTCACCTGAGGTATGGGTATGATGAGACCCATGCATCTGAGTGGAGAGAGGTTAGCCCACCTGAAATGTAAGTGCTCTAGAGAATAGCTGGGTCTAAGGGACAAAGTTGGAGTGGAAATTAAGGGTAAAAGTGGTAAAATCAACCATGGTTCACCCCTACCTGAAGTATCATATCTACACACAAGCATCCCCAACACCCAAAGCCACCAGTGCAGAAGTTTCCAGCATTCTCTGTCATGTGTCTAACTGAGGACTGAGAGTTATAAGCATCAAATAAGTCTGAACACATGAAGAAATGAAGTGGTATAATTAGCTCTAGCTTATCTTATTTTTCCCCCGAATAACAAGGACAACGCTGGACACGTAATTTCTGATTTAAGATCTTTCAATATAAAATGTAACCATGATATTTTCCCCGAGCTTATGAACTTCCAGTTTAGGCACACTGTCTCTTGCCTTCCCATTCCTTACAACTGTTCCAGGTCCCTGAGGAACCCCTCAGTGTAAGGATGCCCTCTTCAGGCTGGAAAAAGAGAACTGAGGCAGATAATCACTGATTTGAGTGGGTCCACCTGGGAGGTGTTCAGGAGTCATGGCCAAAGTAGCTATCAAGGGGGATTCCAGGCTGAGGAATCACATCATGTCATGGGTCACGTCACGTTGAGGGTCACGTCAGCCCATACACAACTGTCTCAGTTCCTTCTATTCTCTTGCTTGCAATGAGGCAAAACTTAGACACTGCAATAGCTTCTATGTTTAAGTCCAGTGTCAGACCTATTTTCAGAAGAATTCTAGCATCTTTCCACAGCTACAGGATGCTGGGACAATCCCAAATTTATAAAGTGAAGTTCAGAACACATCTCATAGCTGTAAAGGGATAAAAAATAATAATACTTCTCACACAAATCTATCTGACTTTTCTGTATTGGTGGATGACATGCACTGTGTACTCATGTAACCACAGGGATTTTATCCTAAATTACGAACATAGAAGGTCTTCAGTGTGATTCCTCTTCTGTGCAATTACCTGTGTTCTGTACTGAGAGGTCGAAGAGCGGGCAGAAATGTTCTGGGTTGTTCTCTTAACATTGCTGTTCAGGGTTAGATTTCTTTGCTTTTCAGCCAGAAACAACAGGTTTTATTTCTTCACCAAAAGAAACACATTTCCATATGGATTGGTTTTTGCCTCCTACAAATAAGAATCAGACAGAACAGACAAACAAAAATATTCTAAGAGTGTTGTGGACTAATTAAAATGCTAGATTTTTTTTTGTTCTTTTAAAGTCGCATCAATAATACCATTGAGAAGAAACATCTGAAGTGGTCTGGGTTGTCATCTACACAGACATCTCTACACCACAGTTCCCTGCTTGGAAACAAGGCAGAAGACTGCCTTCTGTCAGTGACACAGCAGAGTATCTCCGTTGAGTGTGTCCCTTGCTTCTAATCCACCGAGTCTACCAGAGTCTCCCTGGACACTGGGTCTTACTGCTGTTACTAGTGGGGAGCTTTAGGTGTCTATATTTATTATAAGTTTTTTTTGGGGGGGATGCAAACAGAAGGACAAGCTAAGGGCTTGCAGCCTCTCTTCTTAGTACAGCCAAAAGATTCTTATAAAACATTCTGAATGCCCGAAGGATTCTTCCTGGAATCGGCTTTCAGTTTAGTCACACCTGAGTCTCCTCATTGTGAGTAATTGCCAGGCTATAGGGAAAGGCCTGGAGCACAGCAGAACTTCTCCGCAGGGCACTAATGTGCTGCCAGAGTATTGTGTGTGAGAAAAGTCCTCCCCAGTTAGGGCAGAAACACAAAGCCAAGGTCATAGGGGCAGCTTTCCTTGGTAGTTCACAGTGACCTCTAACCTGCCTATGTAGGAAAGAGGACCACAAGGACTTCCATTCCTTCAGTCCCAGCTCCATGTTTCTACAGCTCTGTTCTCAGTGGCTTTTGTCCCTCTGGGTAGTGACACAGACTTGCTGTAGACTGATGGAAGCACTTCAGAGCTGAACATTCTCCAGGAAGCAGTGTCCACTACTCCCTTTCTTAAGGTGAAGCACTGGGCAATGTGGATTCCAGGGTCAGTGAGGCTATTTGCAGAAGGTTTCCCTGTAATCTGAAATTCAGTGGTTATATAGAGGTTGGTACTCATGGTATCTCCATGGGATAACATACTTCTCAGCAGCACCAAGACCAAGGAGAATTACTGAAAACTACTTCCTGTGCCTTGGTCACCTCCAGGATTCTCTGGGTTGCTTGTTGTCCCTGTACCATTTAATGGCTATTTTGGACACTGGGGAAATGACCAGACAGCTATGGAACCATCCAGGGAAGGCAGGAAGCAGAAAGAAGATCTTGCGATGAGAGATAACAACGTGGTAATGTCTGGTTGGCTCAATATTCTATGGCTGGAGGAGCTGTGAGGAAGTTTGGCAGAACACTATCTCACTCCAGAACTTCCTCCTCTGACAGTAGGAACAGCATCACTGTATCTGTGCTTGGCTCACTGGGGCCCTTTTCTGGCCTATGACATTGGAAGGGTAATATGGGGGCTCAGTAAAGTCCGTCATTCTTTCTTGTGGGATTCTTGTCTCCCAACTCAGGCTATGCTTGAAAGTCCCAACTGAGCAATGCCTCCCTCAAGGACCGGAGCTTGGAACTAAGAAGGAGCAAGCCATAGATCAGTAAGAATCAAGAACAGGATTTAGAGATGTATTAGGCTGAAGAGAAAACATCAGGAAACACTGCAGAATGTGGGACCTTTATACTAAGGTAAATAAACTTCCAAGATGGACAACAGATAAGAAAACTTCCATGATTCTGGAAACTAAGTCTGGAGAAAGATAGTTTTTGAACTATAAAGCCATCTATGAGAACAGTTGGAGCAGCTAGAGGAAGTTGTCTATTTCTTTATATCAATATGCCAATCATCCATCCATCCATTGATCCATTCTTCTATTCATCCACCTACCCAACCATCCATCCCTCCATCCCTCCACTTAATCTGCCTGCCCACACATCTACCCATTCACCCATCTGTCCATATAATTCAACTTCTTTCTCTCTTCTCTCTCTCCCTCTCTCTCTCAACATCTGTATCTACCTATCTGTCTCTGTATCAACATCTATATCTATCTGTCTGTCTGTCTGTCTCTGTATCAATATCTATATCATATGTCTATCTTCTTCATCATCTATATCTATCATCTATCTATTTATCTGTCTATCTATCTATCTATCTATCTATCTATCTATCTATCTATCTATCTATCTATCTATCTACCATCTATTATTTGTCTGTCTATCATCAGTATGTCTGATATTTCTCTCCAATAATTCTTGGATGTATGACTGCATCATTCCTATGAGGCTTATAGGTCTCATACCAAGGCCTACCGTAGGGCAGATAAAGACTTACTGGAAGCCATTGCAAAGACTCGTTAACTAATTAATTGAGTCTTTTGTCCACTGGGCTAAAAATTTACTCTTTCCACCACAACCAAAGGGGAAATACTATGAGAGAGCCTTTTCTCCTTACAACCAAAAACTTCAAGTGAAAAAAAATCAGACTGAAATATTACTGGCTACCAACATGAAACATAAAACCTTTAAAGTAACTAATTGTCCATTCCAAATCAGGAGGTATTTGAGAGTGGGATAAGGATTAGATTTCATAGCATGAAATAATGAGCAGGGCAGAAAGAAGCCTGGAGAAATGTTTTCAGAGTTCAAGACTTAAAGCCTTTAAAATCACTTTTTAAAGATAAATTTTCCCTTTATGGAAATCATAAGCCATGTTACTGCAGACCCCGTTCAACCTATTGCACACAGAACCCCATCGCCTTGCCTCAAGGTAGGAAAATAAAGTTTACTGCTATTGAGTCATTCTAAAATATTCATCTGTCAGTACTTTGTCAACCATGGTTTTGATGGCATTTAAATTGAATTTAATATAAATTTAAAGGCATCTCCATTTGATGTAATGACTAATGTGGAGCCACCATCAGCTTCAATTTTAATACCTTGAATGCAGCAGGTTCCGGCTGCCTTGATGCATTTAGAATTGGAAGTGAATCGTTAGAATATATATGGATTTTTAAAAAACACTTCGTTATTTTAAACTTGCAAATAACACTGAAGCTAGAAGTGGATCCTCAACTTCAGCATCATGTCCTCAAATAGGTTGCAGGAGCTCTCTTCTCACTTTTCTGCCTTCCATGGTCCTTCCTTTCATTTTATTTAATCTTTGTATATGCATGTTTGTGTGTGGTGTGCACACATGTGTGTAAGTGCCCATGTTTGTGTGTAGTGTGCATGCATGTGTGTATATAGTATATGCATGTATGTGTGTAGTGTGCATGCATGTGTGTATATGCCCATGTGTATATATGTATGCATATGTGTGTGGTGTACATGTATGTATTATGTGCATGTATGTATGTATACATGTGCATGTATGTGTGGTGTGCATGTGTGTATTGCCCATGTGTGTTATGTGCATGTATGTATGTGGTGTGCATGCATGTATGTATGCACCCATTTGTGTGTATATGCATATATGTGTATGATTATGCACACATGTATGCATGCATGGGAAGGTCAGAGATTGACACGGAACATCTTCCTAAATTGTTCTCCATTTTATTCCTTTATTGAAAAGGTTCTCACTATGTTGCCCTGACTGATTGGCCTCTGACTCATAGGGATACTCCTGCCCCTGCTTCCCCTAGTGCTCCACTTTATTGATTAAGACAGGATCTTTCAGTAGATCCCAGAAATCTGTGATTGGTCTAGCCTGGATAGCCAGTTTGCCCAGGGGAATCCCTTGTCTCTGTCCTTGAGCAGTAGGATTTTAGGTGGGATGCCATGGGTACCTGTCCAGAATTTGCATGGGTGCTGTGGATCCAAACTCAGGTCCTCACGCTTATGTTGTATGTGCTTTACCTATTGAGCCATCCCCGAGCTTTGAGGGTCCTTCTTTATTCACTACAGAGTGGTGAGAGATTGCTGCCTGAACGTTCTAGACATGTTCATTCTAAATATGACAGTGCTGTCTTGCACCAGACTTTCTCTAAGTGTTTAATACCTCCTCCCTAGATGTTTTTCTCTCCCATAATATGTCAATGGCATTGTTGAGGCTTGCAGATCCTGAGGCTGCAGACCAGGACATGTGGATTGTCTCAGGGGGGAGACACTCAACAAGAGCAGAGTGACTGGGGACATACAGGAGGAGGTGACAGATAAGAAGAGCATTTGAGGGTGAAATTGTAGACTCCTACTTTGAAGATTTCAAGGAATCAGGAAGATACAGTGTCACCAAAACAGCACTGTGGGGTCTCTGGTGCCAGATTCAATGACCAGAACATCTCCACCTGGGATCCATGAGTATGGGTTGCTGGTCAGAAGACTTGCTGTTTCGGAGCTCAGTAGATGGCAACTAGGTAGAAGTACCTTTCAGAGTTGCCATGAGTGGTGGGTGACATTTCTCTCAAGCAGAGGAGGAAGCCAGGCAGGAAGACTAAAGGAAGGGACCATCACCTGGCATGAGGGGACCAAACACAAAGGTCATGTGGGGAGAAGGCAGGTGGTGTAAGATGCAGGGCTATCGAGGTGCACTGCGATCTCTCAGGTTAAGGCGTCCATTTGGATCTGGTACCAGTATTTCCCAGATCCGAGCTTCAGGCCTTGTGAGTCATTCCTGTGTCATTGACTGGTAAGTGAGAGGACTGGGTTATAGCAATCTGAAGCAAAGCTAGTCAAGGAGAGACAGTGGGGAAAGAAGAGGTGGCCAGGGGAGGGTAACACTAAGGTCAAGGAAGCATTTGCTCACATAGTCAATGTCCATGACTCCAGCTGGCGCAGTCCCTGAACCAGAGCTGAGAAGCAGTGAGGTAAGATGGCACCTTGTCAAGCTGAGCTCTCCAGTGACAAAAGTTTGGGTAACGGCAGGAAGGCCACCTCTGCCTCAGCCTGGGACAGAAATGCTAGCCTCTGGGTAAGTAACAAGGTGGACTCATTCATGTGATGCTGAAGGAAGTTACCTCCCTGCCACTGTTATCTCAACAAGGTGCTGGGTGGGAGTGACTCAGGTGCTCTGTAAGGGTGAATTCAGGACAGGAAGCCAGGAGAACTTGGGGTTTTGCTCAATGTATACATGAACTCACTTCGCTTTCAGGAGAAAGACATGCTAAATTCTGAAGATGAGTGATTTTCCCTCTTACAACTAGTCTCAAAGGTTTTCTACTTTTAAAAAGACTTTCCTTCTCATCCTCAGATGATACAAGAGAAGTGCTTTGAATCTGGATGGGTCTTCTATAACATCAGGTTGCTGAGTAGTGAGTCTGCTTCCTTACCTCTGTAGTACTTGTGTGTTCTACAGGAGTGATGGTCCAGATCTCACAGAGGTACAGGCCTGCTGATGAGGGAGTTGAGACATAGACAGGTTTTCTCCTCTAGGGATTTCACCAGTCAGTTGTGTCCTCAGTTCACCAAGTTCCTGCACTGGTCCCTACTAGCATCCTGTATAAAAGGGCCAGGCTTCTGGATTTGAAGAGACATTCAGTGGAGACACAAGGAAAGAATGGGTCCAAAACATCTGGAGAGGGGGCCGCCTCACGTTTTTCTGGGCCCAGGCCAGGTGCTTTCCTTTGGACCGGTGTGTGCTGTTAGAGCTCATTTTCCTCCTCATTGGGAGCTTGGGGGCCTCTTGACTTTTGCCTTACATCTGCTGTCCTGTGCAGTGCCCCACAGCAGCAGCCCAGCCTGAGGCTGGGTCACTGCAACCAGCCCTGTCCCAGGTGCTCACCAGCAGCCAGTGACCTCTGACATAGAACCCAGGGAGTCTCTGAGTGGACCATCTTCCCTGGATATGCTTGCAGGCATTCTAGAAGAGTCTGAGCCTCTTCCTCTAGCACAACAGGGTCCTGGGAACCAGAGATAGCACCATGGGCAAGCTGATTCTCACAGCCCCTGCTATGACTGCCCTCGGGGAGATGAGGTAAGAACTCAGCTGCAGTAAGGGTACCAGTGTGCAAAGGGGTTCCAGGAAATTCTTAGTTCCTGTTCTGTATGGTGAAAGTGAGCCAGAGAGAAAGGGAGAGAGAGTCATCAGCCCTGGAAAACTATACAGCACAGATGTCTGAGAAAGCCCAGTAGGTCTCTGAGGACAGAAAGAGGGCTGTATATGGCAGCATCTGTATATGTGTGGGGGTTGGGAAGATGCTTCTTCATGTATCCTTGCTGCAGAATAGGACTTGGGATGACCAACCCTAGCTCCAGGGAATCCCATAGCCACCCTTTGGGGCTGGGGTGGGAACTGAGTTGACACGGATGCAGTTCCTCATTCTAGGGCAATTACAAGCCAGGTGAGTGGCCATCTCCTCATAGAGGCCCAGAGGCTATCCCATAATGAGGTGGGCAGCTTTCCATTCCTGAACACAAGGTAAATTTTGCACAACCAAGGCCTGTGCTGTGTTTCGTGGTTCAGTGGTCTATTATAGTCATTCATCTTGACTCTACCTGCTACAGATTTTGCCCAAATTCTGGACTCAAGAGTTTCTCTTTGCTTGCTTTTATGGGTGGCCATGCATATATACACAAGACTCTTCATATACCATCCCTGTATGTTTGGAGTAGAAGGAAAAAGAAGCAATATTTATTCCACTTACCCACAGGACCCTGAGGTCTAAAGAAGCTGTGTAAACAAAGAAAATGTGCCTTATGGGACTTGTAGTGGGCTACAAAGCTCACATACAAAGTCACTGCCTTCTCCTGTGGTCATAACAAATCTTAGAAAGTATCAACTGAAAACAGAATTCCCAAGAAACTTGATGCACTGTCCAAAAAGAAAATCTATGTGAGAAACTTTAGCAAACTTTCCAAGGGTTCCTTAGTGGCCTGCTGCACACTAAAAGCATTTGTTGATCTTGGACAGGAAGATGTCTATGGTAACTAGTTTAGGTCTCACTGAGTTAGCATTAATCTCACACAAGTTCAATGCAGATATCAACAAAGAGAGGAAGCGAGAGGGGAGACCCAGGAAGAGGAGGGAGAGAGGAGTTGTGGTTGTGGGAGTAGTGGAAGTGGAAGGAATCATAGTCTTCCCTGGACTGCCCTAGACATGAAGAGGTAACATACCTTAAATGTGTTTCACTGAAAATTAATCATGGAAGAACATCCCAGATCAATGTCAGGCACATGCCTATAATCCAAGCACTTAGAGAACAGAGGCCACAAGTTCTAGAATAAGATCTACAATGAAAGAGAGTGAGGGGAACCAAAAGAAACATAAAAAGTTGTCTGAGGAGGAAACATCAAGAAATGTAAAGTCAGAGTTGTGGTTTTTTGCTGAGATAAGGGAGAGATGGAATGGAAGGTGTGATCCCCTCAGGGCAAGACCCCTAACTAGTCCTTCAACTTGTGAAAAGAAAGGGACCAAGAGATTACCAGTTAATTCTTAAAGATTAAAAGCTTATGCAGATCTAGTCCAAGGATAGACCCAGCTTTCATGCCAAGCATTTCCAGCAGAACTTGGTGATATCAACCAAATGGTTTTGTATGTGAGCTTTTGTAGCCCACTGCCAAGTCCCGTAAGGCACATTTTCTTTGTTTACACAGCTTCTTTAGACCTCAGGGTCCTGTGGGTAAGTAGAGTTAAGAAGGACACAGGAGTAAAGAGGCGATGGAATCTCCCGTACAGGGAAGTTGCTGAGGCCAGACATGTAGCAGGAGAGTCTCTGCATGGAGGGCCAGGAAGGCTATTGTTCGAAACTGGGAAAGTGAAGCCTGGATTGTGATTGGAACTCCAAGTTGTTGGAGAAGCCACAGCTATGGATGTATGGCGAAGGGCACCACATACAGGAGTGGAGCCAGAGATAGAAGCATGTTGCAGTCAACAAATCTGGAAGGGAGCTATTTAAACCCGTTCCTATCAGACATGGATCTACAGAGTTTGAAGTTTGTCATGTTGGGTTTCAGTCTTGCCTTGGTCCAATATTCCTTAATGATAGTCCCCTTATTTTCTTTTGGAAGCCCATGGCATTTTCAGTTCTCTCTCTCTCTCTCTCTCTCTCTCTCTCTCTCTCTCTCTCTCTCTCTCTCTCTCTCTCTCTCTCTCTCTGCTTCCTACCTCTGGATAAGGAGGTAATCTTTCATCAACTGCTCCAACACCACGCCTGCTTGCCTGATGCCATGTGCCCTACCATAATGGTCATGGATTCTAACCATCTGAAACTGTATACCCTAATACACTCTGCTATAAATGATCTCTCATCATTTACACCTCTCTGGAACTTGCCCTAACAGACATACTCAGAGTTGTGTATTCTGAGGTGGGGATTCTAAATCCAGTCAAATTAACAGTCAAGACCCACCATCACAGAATCCATCTCAGGCCATCCTGGCAGAGGCAAATAGCATTATGAGAAATCAGTAATGGTTTTTTGAAGGAATGAAAATTGACTCATCAAATGCTGGGCAGTGGTGGCACATGCCTTTAATCACAGCACTTGGGAGGCAGAGGCTGGTGGATTTCTGAGTTCAAGGCCAGCCTGGCCTCCAGAATGAGTTCCAGGACAGCCAAGGCTATACGGAGAAACCCTGTCTCAGAAAAAAGAAAAAAAAGTTAAAAAAAAAAGTAGAAAATTGACTCATCTCATTTTAAACAACAGAACAAACTTGAGATGGGTCTGAAGTCTGCATCTAAAATTAATTAGTTGACTAATCACTTAGTGAATCCCCGACTCCATCAAAGAAACCCACAAACAAATTCCTCCTTATGCTAACTTGGGAAAAATCTTCCAAGACAAACTCAAAGAAACGTGCAAACAAAACAAAAACAAACAAGTTACAAACGTAACAATATGCAAATATTTGTGTGCCTTCCACCAGAAGTTGTCTTAAACAAAGCCAATAGCCAACTGGAACAAATATAAACAATTATTTATCAGTTTAATGACCCAAAATTTTAATTTATATAGACATTTTTGTTAGTCATGAACAAAGTTTCAATTTATGTGGATGTTTTTTGTCAGTCATTAAAAAAAAAAAAAGACCAACTAAGATATTAGGAAAACAGTGGGTAAAGAACAAAATAGAATTTTCACAGAAAATCACAAATTGCCTTTACATGCCTGGATGCACTCACACACAACTGGGATGGGTTGGGGTGTGTGTCAAGTGTGTAGAAATCTTCTGTATTAACTTGTGTCCATAGTAGAAAAGACACTTCTCTGATGAGCCCTGAGAATTGTACTAATCTATGGGTACAGAAGAATATAGTCTGATACTTTGTACAGTTAGGGAAACAACAGTAGTACGTTTACTCCTGAAGTCAGTGGGTTATTAATTAAAAAAAAAAAGAGGACTCTCTGATGCAAGATATTTCCTATCCATTCACATTGAGGCAGTGAGAGTCCAGTGATTGGAGGGGAGAGAGGAGGAGGAGCTAAGAGAAGGAGGGGCAGAGAGAGAGGGAGCCTGGGAGCTGCACGAGGGAGCAGAGGGAGGAGACACGCAGATCCAGATGGCATCAGATGTGTTTCTGGTGTGCTGAGAGGTTAGAAATATTGGGATAAAATTTTATCATTGTAATTTGGCATTATGTAATTGGTTGTTTCATATACATAAATATATTTGGTTAACTACTCAAGTTTAAGAGTCATGCTTTGCCGGATACTTGGAAAGAGTGGGTGCTGGGCAGGAGAGAGAAACCCGCTGGGACTTGGAGCAGAGGCCTGGTGGGGTGGTTACCATTCATAATTATTACCCACTACAGAACTCTAAGGGGGTTATAGAGGTGGAGCATATGTGGGAAGAATTGGGGTTGAATATGATGAAATATATCACATAGAACTCTCAAAGAATTGACAAATAGATTTTATTTCAAAAAAGAGGAGTGTAGAGGGTTCCTTACTAGTTGGCTCTGAGACTGACTTCAAGGAACTGGGCAACTATTTGTCTTCACAGTGATGGCAGTGTGACCATGGTACCACATATACCTGAAGAATTGATGGCCATAGCAAGATACTCAGAATGTTTAATTCTGGAGGACTTGATGGAAGCCCCCATGAAACACCCACAATTCAATCACCAGGCTTTGTTGGGTATCTCACCTGGGAAGGGGTCTTGGCAGAAGCAAATGAGTGGGGAACCTTGAGATGATATGTCTGTTCTGCAGCACCTGTCTGGGTCCCGAGATCAGGGACAGGTATCCTTGTGAAAGTGAAGAAAAGAAGAATTAGAAAGAGACACACACATGAAAGGACAGAGTTGGAATGACATAGCCACTAGCCTGGGGATGCCTGGAGCACAGCATAGATGTGGATAAGCCCATGTCTCCTTCACCCTCCATCCACAGTACAGTTACTCCACAGTCATAATTGTGCACGTACAGTTACTTCTGAGAGGTGTTTCTGGCTATTTTATTGTGTACTTAGCTTTATGGTTTTATGGATGATGCTTTTCACATTGCTGGTAGCCTTTTTTTTTTTTGGTCAATTCCAGAGTCATTCTACCATTCCTGAAACTGTAGGAGCCAGGTGGGGACAGTTCAAAGCTGAGTTCCAGAGGAGAAAGTGTATGACCAGAACATGTTCTAGGCAGGACTATGGGAGACAGTCATTTAGATCCTGTAGAGACTCTGGCCACCTCCAGGGTTGTGGTAGCTGACAGCAGAGCCTTGAGACTATAGGAGGGAAGGTTTGTAGTGTAGAGAGCACAGGGAAGGAACCACCAAAACTTCTGGTATTTCAGAATGAGGGGTGCAATGAGTCACCTTGAGTGGGAGCAGACTGAAGAATGTGGATTCTCAGAGGAATCCAGGGCCAAGGCTCTCAACCCTGAATAGTATGTTTTTGCTATCAGGAATTAGGACTTTGGAGATTCACTTTGACAACTCCTTCAAGATCTTTATGAGCTGGACTTGAGAAAAAGCACTTGGAATTAGAAAGGAGGGAAGTATGCCTGTGGATGCATCTTCACATGAGTCGTACCACATGATGGGGACCCAGAGGTAAGGTCTGTCCATGAGTAATCAGAGACCCGGTGTTAATGAGAAGATGGGGTGAGGGGGCAGTGCTAGGGCCTCCTAGGGGAAGCTTGAGCCTTGGTCCTGGGTCTCCATGAGCATCATTTTGAGTGACAAGTTGCATTGGATGCATGGGGAGCCCCTTCAGTATCCTCTAAAATCACTCACCTAAAAGTCACAGAGCCAGCCCTTTAGGTCAGGCTAGGCCCATGGAGCCTTATCCTGAGAGGCCTTCTAGACCTCTTGGTTCACATGGGGTCAAGTAGACAGCTGCCTCACAGAGGGACATCTCCTTGGAGTGTAGGTCACCAGAGAGTTGGTTTTCTAAACAGAAGTAGAAGAAAGTTCTCCAGGTGAGAAGAGACATGTGAAGAGATGTAGGCCCTCACCTACCTGCCCGGAGAAGTCTTCAGTAGTACAATAGGTAAAAATACAGGGCCACACTGAAGTGGCTGCCTGCAGGAGAGAAATGCCAGGGGCAGAAGGAAGGCCGACCACCTGAAATGTAGCCAAAGATGGATGGAGTCGTCAGAGTTTGGAGTCTCCATATCTCCCTGCCCGTGGACCCCTCTGAGGGAATGTCAGGGGTCATTCATAGAGATCATAGGAGCACAGGAAGTTTCCAAGCCTACATCAGAAGGGCTCCAGGTGTTTTTTATCCAGCTGTTTTCCTGTGGCTTCTAGTTTCCAATTCTACAACCAGAGGACCTCATGGTAGGGTGACGATGCAGAGGCTGAATAGTTCTTTTCTAACTAAAACAGCAAATTAATTAGGGGAAAGGTCCAGGGTGGGAGACATGATCAGCAACCACTGATTTCTTTCAGGGAGACTTGCAGGAAGAGAAGGAGCAAGGCACTGGACCTACTCTGCAAAACCAAAGATCCAAGCTCAGCGCCACCTGATGCCCCTACGGAAGGACTGGAATTCCTGGCTGACTAACCCAGAGTCTTCCTGGCTTAATCTTTTCTTGTGATAATTCCTTCTTACCTATTTTCATCATACCACTTATTTTTTCTGGACTCTGGTTTTTTACCTGATCTTCCTTGATCACTACCCTCCCAACCTCCTACACACTCCTTCACCCACAACTCAGTTCTAACCATGTTTTTATTTGTTTATGACAACAAAGTTTGATAACAACTCTCTGTATTTCTATATTCTTGCCTTAAACTCTCTTATCTATAGCTCCAGGGAGGCTTCTGTAAGGGATTTGGAGAAAGTAGGTTTGGGAGGGAAACGATACCAAGGGCCAGGAGGGGCAGATAGTTAGGTGCAAGCACACTAATGAATTGCCCGACCCTCTTAGGAGCCCTTAGGGCATCAGAACAGTCTTTGGTGCCTCTCCTGAGACTCTGGTTTCAGGAGCAGATTGGCTTCAGTTTCCACACCCAGACCCCAGGCTACCGTGTATGCATTTTAACCTAATAATTAGAGGATCTTAATCTCTGGATCCTTTTTCCAAACATGCTGGGATCCTCTTCCTCCCTAAGGGTCTGTTTACACTTCTAACTATGGAGAGCTGGCTAAGAGGACACTGGCACAGTTGAGTGGCCTCTAAGCTACCAGCCCACCCTTCTCTGGTCTGTAAGGACCCTTAAGCCACATATCCAATTTCTGGACCTGGGCTATCACAGATGAGATGAATGCCAAGTCTTGTCAATAGCTCTAGCACTGGTCATGGCTCAGTGACAGATGCGCCAACAACATCAGGACCTAATGACGTGCTTTGAAAATACAAATACGTTTGCTTCTGTGATGCCCAACTTTAAGCTTTTGGACAAATGAACTCCAGGCCTTGTCAGCTGCACACTTCGAGCATTCTGTCACCAGCATACCCCTCCTCCCCACCTTGCTGCTCTCTGTGACACCGAAGTGATTCTCTCTAGTGACTCTGAGGGCCTCTGGTTCCACCAGTGATAAATGTAGCCAGGCACCCCTGCAACGCAGACCTCACTCCCTCCAACTCCATATGTTAGGGCATTTTCCTGTTGGTGTGGGATGCCTGCCTCAAGTCCTCTCACTGGGAGTAGTGAGAGCTTTCACCAGGGAAAGGCAAATCCCAAATAGCTGCCCTTGTTGGGTATCAATGGGTTGAGACCTTCTTAACGTCTTTCGCTTGTGATCTTTTAAAGCTGTCAGACTAAAATGATTTTCAGTCACTTTGCTCCGGAGTGGATTTAAAATCATGTCCCAAAGGTGGTAGATTAATAGATTAAAAAGGCAAAGTATTAATCTAGCACATCGTCCTGTCTCCTTCCCCGTAAGATATAGTATAACTGTCATCAGGCCCTGGCAGGTCTTCAATGAAGCGTCAGCGCACTCTAAACAGACGCCTCAGAGATTCATCCACCAGCCATTAGTTACCCTGGCTTTAGGAACCCTCTGGAGGACCATCTGGGGGAAAAGAGCATGTCTCCCACCCTGCAGAGCACACCAGGTCCCAGCGCCATCTGCCCATCTGGACCTGTGAGAATGCTGCCTCTTTCCCATGCAGGGATGCTGGTCACTTGAGCACATCCTTCTCCATTTCCTGGAAATAAAACCACATTACTTTTTGTTTCTTCACCCCTGAGCTTCCAGGAACACTGGGTGGAAGGTGGTAAGGGCATAGATTCTTTTTGAGCCTGAGCCATCCGGGGTCCTGGTTGAATAGGAGAGTTTGGATCTATATCAGTCTGAGACCTCCCAGTTTATGGGGACATTACTATAATGTGAGATTGTTGACCTGTGGCTGTATTCAGGGAAGATGTTGATCTCATAGCTTGCGTTCTTCAGTTTCATGGACAATATCTGAAGCAAACTTGGGCATTCAGGATTTTAGTGGGAAAGGAGAGCTTCTGTTCTTTAGGACAAGATTTCCATAAGGTCCAGACCATGCCAAACCAGAGAGGTCTGTGCACATGAATCCCCTGCTGGGGGTGGGAAAATTACTGGGAAACGGCATGCACCTCAGTGAAGAGCTCTATACCTGCTGCAAAATCTATGAGCAGGTGAGGACAGAGCCTCTGTCCCACTCCCTTTCTCAGAGCCTAGTATGTATCAGGCACATAGTAGGTGCTTGACAAAGGCTTCATTCCCAGTGACAGGTTTGTCTGACTACATGCTCTAATGGAGAGCCTGTATATTCATTAGGAACAACCAGTGTAAGCTCCCAGTACTCAGCCACGGATACCCTTCTAGAATGTCTCTTTTGCTTTGTAGAAATCACATAAGACATAGTTTTGGTGCCACCTACAGAATAGAGCCCTCATAGTGGGGCACATGGCACAGACTCTCACTTTAAACTCCCTCAGTCCTCAAGACAGACACAAACAAAGCCAAGCTCATGTGGAAATTTTATGTGCCAGTGACCGAGGTCCAGCTCAAAGACAGATATTATACTTCTGATATTTCAGCACTAACAACAGAAAATACTCCCAGAAACCCCTTAGCAGTCTCGCCCCCTAAATCAGGAGACTGTCTGAAGCTTTGTGTCACCAAGACCATATTTCTATGGCGTTCTTTCAGAGTGTGTCCCTGGAAAAGTACTTTGGAAGGCTGAATCTGAAAGTCCCAGAAATTATTATTATTTTCACTGCTTCAGTAGGCAATGGGGTGGAACGGCCCTCACGGCTGAGTGCCAAGTATGGTCCCCAAAGGGGCGCCTGTGTACCTCATCTACAAGGACCCCACAGCTGGGCCTCAGCTCCCCAGTCTGGGATGCCTTGCTGCAGAACTCTGCTGATTCTAAAGCCAGGCTCTGTCCAGATGCCAGATGATGCCAGGGGTTGTAGATGGCTTTCACAAGGACAGAGAGCTAGATTCCCAAGTCTCTGTATATGTCTGCTATACATAAAACTCTGCCATAGGGGCAGTAGACTGAGCACTGTCTTGGGAGACCCCTGGCAGCTGTGTGCCCCTCAGCTGACCTCAATGGCTGTCTCAGTATGGAGAGCCTGACGGGCCCTGATGAACATCCCAGTTCCCTGAGTGGCATGCAGTCGGGAGGCGGAAGAGTCTGGTTGCTCAGTGGCTGGACCTCTCTTACAACAAGAATATGCTATTTGAGGGCCCAAATTTGGCCAGAGAGGAGGCATATCTGAAGACCTCCATGGTAACAGCCTGGTTAAAGAGGAGAGGGGGTGAACATCTTCAGGAGTCTGAGAAGTCGGCACTGTGCAATCTTCTAATAAAAACACTGAAGATCACCAGCTTGCAAAGAGAAAAGTTTTCTTTCAGCTCACAGTTTGGGAGGGTTTGGCTTCTTTAGACCTATGGAGTAGCAACTTGTGTCCAGAATACAAAGAGGATCCAAATAGTTAACCCCCCCTCCCAGTCAGGAAACAATGGGAAGAATAAGGGAGAGATGAGAGACCCACAGTCTCTTTTAGAGTCCACAGAGGTCTAAGAGCTCCCACGAGGCTCCAGTTCCTGACAGCTCTATTAATTCCCAGTGCCAATACCTGGGTGTGGAGTCATGACTTCAACAACATGGCTTGGTCCCTGGAGAGAGTGCCTTAGAGACATGTAAGGGGAATAAAGAGGTTTCCCAGGAGTCATTCTGGGCTCCCTTGCAGATTCATCTGGTGTGATCCTGTGGCCCTATGGAAACGTTTCCACTTACTTCAAAAGTGGGCATCTTCTGCCTTTCGGATAGGATGATGCTGGGACTCATTGGGATGTATAGGTAGATGGTTGTCATCTCTCCTCCCTGATGGCCACAGGACCTGGCATCTTATGGCCCAGTTGAAACTGTCTACCTACTGGTGTGCACAGAGCTGTTCATACCTACTCCTGGAGACAAGGTCCTGTTCTCCATCTCACCCCATGGTGTCCATAGAAACAGGGATAAAGATTTTCTGGACCTTGTGGCTACCGGAATCTCCAGCAGGGGTGCATGTTTGGAAGATCAGAGTGACTGTGAATACACATCAGAGAGGATCTCCACTTCAGATTATTTTCACAAATCCTGGGTTCAGGAGCCTTGCCCGATTCTGAACTTCTGAAGTTCACCAGACCACTATGTGCACAAACAGCTTTTCCTCCTCAGTGAGGCACGTTTCTGAGATCTTCGAATTTTGACAGGGAAGACGTGAGACTTGTGTTCACCTTGAAAGTGAACTTTGTTGTCCCCGGCTCTGAGAAGTGGGAAGTGCCTTCCCAGACTGTCGCTCTGTTCTGAGTGTCCAGGAGGGAAGACAAGACTCAGCACCTTCCACTAAAGAAAGATAGAATAAATATATGAATGAAAAGCCACACAACAGAACAGTGTTCTAAGTTTTTAGGCAACAAAAGGGCCTCTGGCAGCTTTCTGTGGGCCCCGTGTGGAGCAGGATTGAGTCTGTATTTGTGGTGGCTCATGGGGACAAGGCCTGAACTAGTGAGCACACAGAGCTGTCTTAGTCAGGGTTTCATTACTGTAAAGACACCATGGCCACCGCAACTCTTAATGAAGGATAACATTTAATAGGGGCTGGCTTGAAGCTGGAAAGAACCCAGATGTCCCTCAATGGAGGAATGGATTCAGAAGATGTGGTATATATACACAATGGAATACTACTCTGCAATTAAAAACAATGAATTCACGAAATTCTTAGGCAAATGGTTAGAACTGGAAAATATCATCCTTAGTGAGGTAATCCAATCACAAAAGAACACACATGGTATGCAGTCACTGATAAGGGGATATTAACCCAGAAACTCGGAATACCCAAGACACAATTCACATATCAATAGATTTCCAAGAAGATGGAAGGAGAGACCCCTGGTCCTGGAAAGACTGGATGTAGGGGAATGCCAGAACAGAGAAGCGAGAGGGGGTTGACTGGGGAACAGGGGGAGGGAAGAGGGTTTATAGGACTTTTGGGGAGGGAGGAACCAGGAAAGGGAAAATCATTTGGAATGTAAGTAAAAAAAAAATATAGAAAATAAAAAAAAAAATAGGGGCTGGCTTACAGGTTCAGAGGTTCAGTCCAGTATCATCAAGGTAAGAACATGGCAGCATCCAGGCAGGCATGGTGCAGGAGGAGCTGAGAGTTCTACATCTTGATCCGATGTCAACAAAAGGAGACTCCACACTGGGAGTCTCCCCACAGTGACACACTTCCTCCAACAAGGCCACATCTATTCCAACAAGACCGCACCTCCTAATAGTGCCACTCTCTGGGCCAAGCATATTCACACCACCAGAAGCACTGTAGACACAATGTGTATAGGGCATGGGTAGAAGGTGAGGAAGGTTTGCTAGAATCTGTGACATGCAGAGAAGATGCAAAGCTTTCTGAGGAGCAAGCAGGCCTAAGAAGTCTGGGATTCAGACTCATTCTCTTTCTTCCATAGTCGCCCTTTCTGGGGTAAGTCTGTGCTTCCTGGAGTCAGATTCAGACAATAGCCCTGCCTGATAGGGCTGAGGGCCAAGGTCAGTTGGGCCCATTGCTTCGCTCTGGAGAATGAGGGTTCTCTTCAAAATTCTTAGCATGAGGATGTCTCACTCTTATCTCAGATTCAGTCTTCACACCTCACCTCCTTCCCTGAGCCCTTTACTGACTTAGATTTAGAGCCCATAATTGCTTTTATGTTGTTCTCATAAGACACCATGACCAAGGCCATTTTCAGAAGAAATGTTTTTTTTTTTTTTTAATGGCTTATTTTTTTTTTATTTTTTTAATTTACATTCCAAATCACTTCCCCTTTCCCGTTTCCTCCCTCCCCGAAAGTCCCATAAGCCCCCTTCCCTCCCTCTTTTCTCCATTCAACCCCCTCTCGCTTCTCTGTCCTGGCATTCCCCTACATCCAGTCTTTCCAGGACCAGGGGTCTCTCCTTCCATCATTTTAGAAATCTATTGATATGCGGATTGTGTCTAGGGTATTCCGAGATTCTGGGTCAATTTCCCCTTATCAGTGACTGCATACCATGTGTGTTCTTTTGTGATTGGGTTACCTCACTAAGGATGATATTTTCAAGTTCTGACCATTTGCCTAGGAATTTCGTGAATTCATTGTTTTTTTTTTTAATTTAATTTTATTTTATTTTTTTAATTTACATTCCAAATCACTTCCCCTTTCCCGTTTCCTCCCTCCCCGAAAGTCCCATAAGCCCCCTTCCCTCCCTCTTTTCTCCGTTCAACCCCCTCTCATTACTCTGTCCTGGCGTTCCCCTACATCCAGTCTTTCCAGGACCAGGGGTCTCTCCTTCCATCTTTTTAGAAATCTATTGATATGCTGATTGTGTCTAGGGTATTCTGAGATTCTGGGTCAATATCCCCTTATCAGTGACTTCATACCATGTGTGATCTTTTGTGATTGGGTTACCTCACTAAGGATGATATTTTCAAGTTCTGACCATTTGCCTAGGAATTTCGTGAATTCATTGTTTTTAATTGCAGAGTAGTATTCCATTGTGTAAATATACCACATCTTCTGAATCCATTCCTCCGTTGAGGGACATCTGGGTTCTTTCCAGCTTCTGGCTATTATAAATAAGGCTGCTATGAATATAGTGGAGCATGTGTCCTTATTGCATGCAGGTAAAGTCTCTGGGTATATGCCCAGGAGTGGTATAGCCGGATCCTCTGGAAGTGTCATGCCCAGTTTTCTGAGGAGCCGCCAGACTGCTTTCCAGAGTGGTTGTACCAGCCTGCAATTCCACCAGCAGTGGAGGAGTGTTCCTCTTTCTCCACATCCTCGCCAACAACTGCTGTCTCCTGTGTTTTTGATCTTAGCCATCCTGACTGGTGTGAGATGGAATCTCAGGGTTGTTTTGATTTGCATTTCCCTAATGACTAAGGATGATGAACATCTCTTTAGGTGCTTCTCAGCCATTAGATATTCTTCAGGTGAGAACTCTTTGTGGAACTCTGTACCCCATTTTTTAATAGGGTTACTTGCCTCTCTGGAGTTTAACTTCTTGAGTTCTTTGTATATCTTGGATATTAGCCCTCTGTCGGATGTAAGGTTGGTAAAGATCATTTCCCAGTTAGTTGGTTGCCGCTTTGTCTTTTTGACGGTGTCTTTTGCCTTGCAAAAACTTTGTAATTTAATGAGGTCCCATTTGTCTATTCTTGATCTTAGAGTATAAGCTATTGGAGTTCTGTTCAGGAAATTCTCCCCTGTGCCCATATGTTCAAGGTTCTTCCCTAGTTTCCCTTCTATTAGTTTCAGTGTGTCTGGTTTTATGTGGAGATCTTTGATCCACTTAGAATTGAGCTTAGTGCAAGGAGATAAGGATGGGTCAATTTGCATTCTTCTGCATGTTGACCTCCAGCTGAGCCAGCACCATTTGTTGAAAAGGCTATCTTTTTTCCACTGGATGGTTTTAGCTCCTTTGTCAAAGATCAAGTGACCATAGGAGTGTGGATTCATTTCTGGGTCTTCAATTCTGTTCCATTGATCTACATGTCTGTTACTGTACCAATACCATGCAGTTTTTAACACTATTGCTCTGCAGTACAGCTTGAGGTCCGGGATACTGATTCCCCCAGAGGTTCTTTTACTCTTGAGAATAGTTTTAGCTATTCTGGGTTTTCTGTTATTCCAGATGAATTTTTGAATTGCTCTTTCTAACTCTATGAAGAATTGAGTTGGGATTTTGATGGGGATTGCATTGAATCTGTGTATTACTTTTGGTAAGATGCTCATTTTTACTATATTAATCCTGCCAATCCATGAGCATGGCAGATTTTTCCATCTTCCGAGGTCTTCTTCAATTTCTTTCTTCAGAGACTTGAAGTTCTTGTCATACAGATCTTTCACTTGTTTGGTTAGCGTCACGCCAAGATACTTAATATGGTTTGTGGCTATCGTAAAGGGTATTATTTCTCTTACTTCTTTCTCAGCCTGCTTATCCTTTGAGTATAGGAAGGCTTCTGACTTGCTTGAGTTGATTTTATATCCGGCCACTTTGCTGAAGTCGTTTATCAGCTGTAGGAGTTCTCTGGTGGAGTTCTTTGGGTCGCTTATGTATACTATCATATCGTCTGCAAATAGTGATAGTTTGACTTCTTCCTTTCCAATTTGTATCCCTTTGACCTCTTTTTCTTGTCTAATTGCTCTAGCTAGAACTTCAAGTACTATATTGAAAAGATATGGAGAGAGAGGGCAGCCTTGTCTAGTCCCTGATTTTAGTGGGATTGCTTCAAGTTTCTCTCCGTTTAGATTGATGCTGGCTACTGGTTTGCTGTAAATTGCTTTTACTATGTTTAGATATGGGCCTTGAATTCCTGATCTTTCCAAGACCTTTAGCATGAAAGGATGCTGAATTTTGTCAAATGCTTTCTCAGCATCTAATGAGATGACCATGTGGTTTTTTTCTTTGAGATTGTTTATGTAGTGGATTACATTGATGGATTTCCTTATATTGAACCATCCCTGCATCCCTGGGATGAAGCCTACTTGATCGTGGTGAATGATCGTTTTGATGTGTTCTTGGATTCGGTTGGCAAGAATTTTATTGAGTATTTTTGCATCGATATTCATAAGAGAGATTGGCCTGAGATTCTCTTTCTTTGTCGGATCTTTGTGTGCTTTTGGTATTAGTGTAATTGTGGCTTCATAGAACGAGTTGGGTAGTGTTCCTTCTGTTTCTATTTTGTGGAACAGTTTGAAGAGTATTGGTGTTAGGTCTTCTTTGAAGGTCTGATAGAATTCTGCACTAAAACCATCTGGACCTGTGCTTTTTTTGGTTGGAAGACTTCCAATGACAACTTCTATTTCTTCAGGGGTTATAGGATGGTTTAGATGGTCTATTTGATCCTGATTTAATTTTGGTACTTGGTATCTGTCAAGGAAATTGTCCATTTCCTCAAGATTTTCTAGTTGTGTTGAATACAGGTTTTTGTAGTAGGATCTGATGATTTTTTGAATTTCCTCAGTTTCTGTTGTTATCTCTCCCTTTTCGTTTCTGATTTTATTAATTTGGATACTATCTCTGTGCCCTCTGGTTAGTCTGGCTAAGGGCTTATCTATCTTGTTGATTTTCTCAAAGAACCAACTCCTCGTTTTGTTGATTCTTTGTATGGTTTTATTTGTTTCTACTTGATTGATTTCAGCCCTGAGTTTGATGATTTCCTGCCTTCTACTCCTCTTTGGTGTATTTGCTTCTTTTTGTTCCAGGGCTTTCAGGTGTGCCATTAAGCTGTTAGTGTATGCTGTCTCCCGTTTCTTTTTGGCGGCACTCAGGGCTATGAATTTTCCTCTTAGCACTGCTTTCATTGTGTCCCATAAGTTAGGGTATGTTGTGCCTTCATTTTCATTAACTTTCAAAAAGTCTTTGATTTCTTTCTTTATTTCCACCTTGACCAAGTTATCATTGAGTAGAGCATTGTTCAGCCTTCATGTGTACGTGGGTTTTCTTTTGTTTTTGTTGCCATTGAAGACCACCCTTATTCCATAGTGATCTGATAGGAGGCATGGGATTATTTCTATCTTCTTGTATCTGTTGAGGTCTGATTTGTGACCAATTATATGGTCAATTTTGGAGAAGGTACCATGAGGAGCTGAGAAGAAGGTGTATTCTTTAGCTCTAGGATGAAATGTTCTATATATATCAGTTAGTTCCATTTGGTCCAAGGCTTCAATTAGATTCACTGTGTCCCTGTTTAGTTTCTGCTTTCCTGAACGATCCATTTCAGAGAGCGGGGTGTTGAAGTCACCCACTATTATTGTGTGCGGTGCGATGTGTGCTTTGAGTTTTAGTAAAGTTTCTTTTACGAATGAGGGTGCCCTTGCATTTGGAGCATAGATATTCAGGATTGAGAGTTCTTGATGGTGGATTTTTCCCTTGATCAGTATGTAGTGTCCTTCTGTGTCTTTTTTGATGACTTTGGGTTGAAAATCAATTTTATCCGATATTAGGATGGCTACTCCACCTCGTTTCTTGGGGCCATTTGCTTGTAAAATTGTTTTCCAGCCTTTTACTCTGAGGTAGTGTTTGTCTTTGACACTGAGGTGCGTTTCCTGCATGCAGCAAAATGCTGGGTCCTGTTTACGTATCCAGTCTGCTAGTCTATGTCTTTTAATTGGGGAATTGAGACCATTGATATTAAGAGAGATTAAGGCATAGTGATTATTGCCATCTGCCATTCTTGACGCTATCTTTATGTTTGAGTGGTTATCTACTTTTGGGTTTGATTCAAGAAGGTTATTATCTCATTTTTTCCAGGGTGTTGTTTCTCTCCCTGTATTGGAGGTTTCCACCTATTATCCGTTGCAGGGCTGGATTTGTGGAAAGATATTGTGAAAATTTGGTTTTATCATGGAATATCTTGGTCTCTCCATCTATGGTGATTGAGAGTTTTGCTGGGTATAGTAGTCTAGGCTGGCATTTGTGCTGTCTTAGTGTCTGCATGAGATCTGCCCAGGATCTTCTGGCTTTCATAGTCTCTGGTGAGAAGTCTGATGTGATTCGGATAGGTCTTCCTTTGTATGTTACTTGGCCCTTTTCTCTTACTGCATTTAGTATTCTTTCTTTGTTTAGAACATTCGGTGTTTTGATTATTATGTGACGGGAGGTATTTCTGTTCTGGTCCAGTCTGTTTGGAGTTCTGTAGGCTTCTTGTATGTTCATCGGCATCTCTCTCTTTAAGTTAGGGAAGTTTTCCTCCATAATTTTGTTGAAGATGTTTACTGGCCCTTTAAGTTGCAAATCTTCACTCTCATCTATACCTATAATCCTTAGGTTTGGTCTTCTCATTGTGTCCTGGATTTCCTGGATGTTTTGGGTTACGCGTTTTTTGCATTTTGCATTTTCTTTGACTGTTGAGTCGATGCTTTCTATGGAATCTTCAGCACCTGAGATTCTTTCTTCCATCTCTTGTATTCTATTGTTGATGTTTGCATCTATGACTCCTGATTTCTTCCCCAGGTTTTCTATCTCCAAAGTTGTCTCCCTTTGTGATTTCTTAGTTATTTCTACTTCCTTTTTCAGTTCCTGGATGGATTTGCTGAGATCCTTCACTTGTTTGTTTGTATTTTCCTGTATTTCTTTAAGGTATTTTTGCATTACCTCTTTCAGGATTTCTTCCTGATGACCCACGTTCTCCTGCATTTCTCTGAGCGATTTTTGTGTTTCCTCCTCATGGGATTCCATCTGTTGATCCATCGTCTCCTGCATTTCTTTAAGCAGTTCTCGTGTTTCCTTTGTAAGGGCATCTAACCGTTGATTCATTTCTTTAAGCAATTTTTGTGTTGCCTCCTTATGGGCATCCGTCTGTTGACCCATATTCTTCTGCATTTCTTTATGCAAATTTTGTGATTCCTTTGTGAGTGCATCTACCCGTTGATTCATCTCGTTAAGCGATTTTTGTGTTGTCTCCTTGTGCGCCTCCATCTTTTGATCCATGTTCTCCCGCATTTCTCTAAGCGATTTTTGTGTTTCCTTTGTAAGGGCTTCTAACCATTGATTCATGGTCTCCTGTAACTCTTTATGAGATTTATTTGTGTCCTTCTTGTGATCCTCTAATAGCATCATGAGAAGTGATTTTAAATCCAGATCTTGTCTTTCGGGTGTGGTGGGGTATCCAGGACTTGCTGCTGTTGGAGAGTTGGGTTCGGATGGTCCCACATTACTTTGATTACTGTTAGTAACATTCCTACGTTTGCCTTTTGCCATCTGGATACCTCTGGTGTTAGTTGGTCCTGCTGCCACTGGCTGTTGGTTGGACCTCCTGTGAGCCTGCAAAGCTATTTCTGCCCCCCCTGGATTACCAGGATTCCCCTGGCACCGATTTCTGGGGCCTGCCTGCTCCTGAGTGACTTTGGAGCCCTAATGTGCTTTGCCCCATGTGATCTTATATTGGGGAGGCCTTGCACATCTAAAGGCTCAGCCTAGTGGATTCCTGGAGCAGAGGTCGCCAAAGGGAGGCTGGCAGGCTCCTGCCCTGTGCAGGGGTGTGTGATCTCTCCTGGGGGGGGGAGGGGGCGTCCCTCTGCCAGGCAGAAGTCCCACAGCAGATCTGGCGCGCTGGTCACTGCAGATCAGCCCAGCACCTGGGAGCAGGTTACACACAAGCTGCCTGAACCCGAAGCGATATTATGCCTGTCTGTCTCTGAGCCTGGTGGTCCCAACTACCTGGTCACTGGAGCAAAGATGGCGGAGGGCACTCTCCGTGGCGCCACTCACCCTGTGGTCACGATGGCCCGCCGATCTGGCACCCAGACGACCACAGCGCCAACCCGCCCTCGGGCACAGACGGAAGCCCCAACAGGCCGTGTCCCAGGTGATGTTATATCGGGGGGGGGGGGGGGAGAGCCTGGGTACCGGTCTCTCCAGCGCAGTCCGCAGGAACAGAGGTCGCGGAAGGGAAGCTGGCAGGCTCCCTCCCTGCGCGGGGTCCCTCCACCAGGCAGAAGGTCCCACCGCGGAACTGGCGCGCTGGTTACTGCAGATCAGCCCAGCACCTGGGAGCAGGTTACACACAAGCTGCCTGAAACCGAAGCGATATTATGCCTGTCTGTCTCTGAGCCTGGCGGTCCCAACTACCTGGTCACTGGAGCAAAGATGGCGGAGGGCAGTCTCCGTGGCGCCGCTCACCCTGTGGTCACGATGGCCCGCCGATCTGGCACCCAGACGACCACAGCGCCAACCCGCCCTCGGGCACAGACGGAAGCCCCAACAGGCCGTGTCCCAAGTGATGTTATATCGGGGGGAGAGCCTGGGTACCGGTCTCTCCAGCGCAGTCCGCGGGAACAGAGGTCGCGGAAGGGAAGCTGGCAGGCTCCCTCCCTGCGCGGGTCAGAAGAAATTTTATTTTTGCTTACAGTTTCAGAAGGTTAGAGTCCACAGCAGCAGGGATCACATGGCAGCAGGTGTCATGTGACAGCAGAAGCAAGATGCTTTGAGCATACACCTTGAACCACATGCACTAAGCAGAAAGACAATGAGAAGTATGTGAAATTTCTACTCTCAGTGCCTGCCTGCAGTGACATACCTCCCACAGCAAGTCTGTACCACTCAACCCTCCCCAAACAGAACCACCACCTGGGAACTGAAGGTTCAAATGCCTGAAACTATGGGAGACATCTCTCATTTAAACCACTATAAGACCCCAGCACAAGCTCCCCTTGAGATTCTTAACTTACCTGCAAAGTTCTATGTTTCAGATAAGCCACCCTTGAGGTCTAAGGTGCATACATCTTCATAAGAATCCTCATCAGCTCTCCTGGTAAGACATCACTAACTGGGTCTGGTCGTGTTTGAGTGTGATCTGCAATGCCGGATGCCATACAGTCTCTTGGCATGTGAAGATGATCTTGCCTGTTCTCCTCCAGGGCTCCTCTGACAAACTTTTCTTGGGGACATATAAGTAACATCTACCTGAGGTTTTTTTATGCTTAGTACAAACTCTGCTCCCCATTCAAAACCCATGGTCCAAGACTGATCCTCCCAAGAGAAATTTTTACATGGATATTGTTTTAAAATTTCCTTGGGACTTTAATTTTCTCCTGTCATGGAAACTTGAGATTCTCAGAATTTCTTGAGATAAGGGGTATGTTTAGTGTACTAACTACTGTTATTAAATACATGTTTTCTTGTGTCGTGTGGGGAAAGCAGCTTTATTCTAACATTTTAGCAGGCTAAGGATTGTCCTTGGTCTTTCCGTGCTTCATCATCCTCTTATTTAAAGTTAGAATCAATAATAATAATAATAATAATAGAATCTGTATGCTGTTCTGTAATGATTTGGGGGCCTTAGCTTCACTTGCAATACATCTTGTATCTCCTCAGTAGCAGATTTGTACCAGGTCATCAGCATTAGCCAGGATTGTCGAGAAAGGCAGGACTGACAGGGGCACACATAACTTCATATGAGAGGGTTATTAAAATATCCACTGTAGAGTCCTGGAAAGCCTGTGCAGGCAGAAGTCCTTGTAATGCCCATGGCTGGGCTCAGGCCACGTCTGAAGTCTGGGAATGGGGCTGACCTCAGTTGGAGACTGAAGTCTAGGAATGGGGCCATGGGTGTGAACCCGAGATGCTTTTGGGAGAAGATGAGTGTCCCAGCCTTAACAAGAGATACCCTCACTTGCTATACCTGTCTTTCCAGGCCCCCAGGAGGCCAGGTTTTTAACTTGTCCCTGTAACAAAATATCTGAGGAAAGCAATTTAATGAAAGAAGAGCATGTCTTGGTCCATAGTTTGAGGGTACAGTCCATCATGGCAGGAAAGGCTGATGACTAAGAGTGTGGGGCAGACATCACGTTGTATCATCAACCAGGAGGCTGAGAGAAGAGTGCTGGTCCTCAGCTTGCTTACTCCCATGTGTCAACTTGACACAGGCTGGAGTTATCACAGAGAAAGGAGCTTCAGTTGAGGAAATGCCTCCATGATACAGCTGTGGGGAATTTTCTCAATTAGTGATCAAGGGTGGGAGGGCCCCTTGTGGGTGGTACCATCCCTGGGCTGGTAGTCTTGGGTTCTATAAGAGAGCAAGCTGAACAAGCCAGGGGAAGCAAGTCAGTAAGAAACATCCCTCTGTGGCCTCTGCATCAGCTCCTACTTCCTGTCCTGCTTGAGTTCCAGTCCTGACTTCCTTTGGTGATGAACAGCAATGTGGAAGTGTAAGCTGAATAAAGCCTCCCATCCCCAACTTGTTTCTTGGTCATGATATTTGTACAGGAATAGAAACCAGGACTAAGACAAATTGGTACCAGCATAGTGGGGATATTCCTGTGACAACCTGACCATGTTTTGGGGAGGACTGTGGAAAGACTTTGGAACTTTGAGCTAGAAGAGCCATTGGGATGTTAAGAGATCTGTGGGATGTTATGTAGGAGCTTGGAAAATAATGTTGAGAACAGAGCAGAAGATGGAGGACTGGCTTACGAAATTTCAGAGCGAAGATTAAAGACTCTTATTGGGGCTATTGCTGCTTTGATTGTGAAGATTCCGTGGTTTTGGTTAGCTGGGGTGAAGAATCAGCTGTGGTTAACAAGATCCCAGAACTACTAATGCAAAACTTTTGCATTACTGGGAATATTGATGTTGATTAGCTGGAGATAAGAAATTAGCAGTGATTAAGAAGAGACTAGCATCATTGAAGTGAAATATTCTGGGAAGTGTTTTCTGAGAGCACAGAAGCTGTGTTCCAGAGATAGCCAAGGTTGTACCTTGTGCTATGGCTGGACTTGGTAATGTGTAAGAGTCACTCAGGTGGTATTGGTTTTGAAGGCATGAAGGGATCATGAAGAGCAGCTGAGGCTCGGCACTGTGAGAGGCCACAGAAGTTCTTTGTTGAAGGTGCAGCAATTGATGGCCTAGTTACAGTGGAAGTCAGCAATGTTTCGGAGATGCCAGTACCATGAGATAACCACTAAGAACAGCAGCAGCAGTGGAGTACAGGCAACTGGAGCCTAGAAGACAAGTTGTGTGCTACCAGGGGCAGAGCTGGAGAAGTAACCCAAGCACTTGGAGGAGACCAGAAGATTGTGAGTTGGATTCCAGACATTGGACAGTTGAAGTTTGATTTTTGCTTTTGATTGTAACTGTTCCCTGATATTTTTCCCTTTTGAAGGAAGAAAGTGTTTTAGTGGAGCCCACAGACTTTGAATCTTTAAATGACTTTGAATTTTAAAAGATATTGGACATTTTAAAGAGATTGAACTTTTAATATGTAAAGACTGTGGGACTTTTAAAGTTATTTAGATCTTGGGGATGACTAAGAAAGTAAGGGCTGAGCCTAATAGTGATGTGTTTGTGTGTCAGGTTCACAAGGGGTCAGTTGTACTGACTGGTTTTGTGTGTCAACTTGACATAGGCTGGAGTTATCACAGAGAAAGAAGTTTCAGTTAGGGAAGTAGCTCCATGAGATCTAACTGTGGGGCATTTTCTCAATTAGTGATCAAGGGGGAGGGCCCCTTGTGGGTGGTGCCATCCCTGGGCTGGTAGTCTTGGGTCCCATAACACAGTAGGCTGAGCAAGCCAGGGGAAGCAAGCCAGTAAGGGACATCCCTCCATGGCATCTGTATCAGCTCCTGCTTCCTAACCTGCTTGAGTTCCAGTCCTGACTTCCTTCGGTGATGAAAAGCAACATTGGAAGTGTAAAACCCTTTCCTCTCAAACTTGTTTCTTGGTCATGATGTTTGTGCAGGAATAGAAGCCCTGACTAAGACACTAGTGTTCATTCAGTCTGAGACCCCAGCCCATGGAATGGCACCACCTACATTCAGGGTATGTCTTCTCTCTTCAGTTAAATTGTCTAGAAACACCCTCATAATCACACCCTGAGGTGTGTTTCCATGGTGATTTTAAATCCTGTCAAGTTGATAAGATTACTATCACAAACTAATTGATCCTTGCAGATTCACCTACTGGCCTCTTTTAGAAACATATGCACGTGTGTGTGTGTGCGCACGCACACACACACACATACACACACACACACACACCCGTGATACCCTAGTCCCATTCGGTTCCTTCATTTGATCAAGTTGATACCTATAATTCACCATCATATCACAGGCAGAGGCATCCTGACCCAGGGCAACTATAGCATGGCAAGGTCATTATCAGCTGGACAAGTTTGGTCCTGCCAGGGATAGCCTGAAGCCATATTCCCTGGACCCAAAGAGAGTCGTGTCTCACAAGGCAAGGCTGTGATTTTATTCCTTTGCTTGTGGTGTGAGGAGACCCACTTTTCTCATTTTGGGCTGTGCATGGATACTGGATTGCATAAGCAGCAATGTTTGGGTTTGTGTGTTTTTATTAGTAAGTCTCCTTAAATGCCAAGCAGTGTGGGGATGACATCCCAAATCTGGGCAGCTAAAACAGACCTTCCAACTTGCTGGAGGATGGGTGATGGGTGCCTAGTTCTATAACAAGACAGAGAAAGGGAACAGATGACAAGACACTTGGAGGAAGTCAGACAGAAATGGTGGGGCCTGAGGATATATGAAGAAGGCAAGAAACCTAGAGGAAGAAGTTCTTACCCCAACCTCATACAGTTCCCCAGAGGGGTCAGCCTAAGGACAGTTTAGTACTGGTGGGAACGGGGAACTCCGTCACCTCCATCTTGAGCCTATCTTGTTAGTTCAGCAACTTCTCATCCAAGATTCTGCAGTTCTGACAAATAAGATGGAAGGAGAGAGCTTATGCATATCATGCCAGACGGTCATGGGGGGGCAGAACACAGCCATGTGTGTTCCTTCATGCTCATGTAGCTGGCCGGTGTGTGGGGCCTTTGATAACCAGGAAGATGCAAACCAGATTGCAAAGGGAAGATGATCTGTAGAAACATCACTGAGAGAAGCAACAAGTTCTGCCAATAAATTTTTTTTTTAAAAAAAAAAATCTCAGTTTTCCAGGTCAGTTTCCTCTTCTGAAGCATGAAATAAAAGCACCAGCCTCAGGATCTAAGTTTCCCAGTCTTCAAAAGCAAGGCAGCAGAGTCCTAGGTGTTCCTGGTAAATGTATTAGCTTCTCTGAGACAATTCACAAGAGCAGAGCAGAGAGTACCAGAGATGTGTCACCTAGGGTGGAACACACTTGCAGTTATATGGGGCCTAAAGGAATCTTTATAGTGCCTTGATGATGAGCAAATTACCAGCCCCCAAAATGAACACTTTTTTTCTTTCTTTTCTTTTAAATGTTCATGTATCTTTTGTTCTTTGGCTTCCTCATTTTTTTAAAGATTTATTTATTATATGTAAGTACACTGTAGCTGTCTTCAGATACACCAGAAGAGTGTATCTGATCTCTTTCCAGGTGGCTGTGAACCTCCATGTGGTTGCTGGGATTTGAACTCAGGACCTCCTGAAGAGCAGTTGGTGCTCTTAACCACTGAGCCATCTCTCCAGCCCCAAAATGGACACTTGACATCTAGTATTCATGCATGACACAAAGCAAGAGAAAAGAGCTCTCCTCACCCTGCAAGGAACAGACTTAAAAAGAAACCTGTCCTTGTGAGAGAGCACATTCCTTACTTCTCACAGAAGTAAGAGCTTCCCACCAGGTCCAAACCTGATGTCTGGGGTTAGTTAAAGTGGAACATCTGTAGTCATATCTGGTAGACACTCAGGCTGAGCCGGGATCCCACTGGGGAAGGGTCCTTCAGGATTCTCAGATTTACGTGGGAACCCAGGAGCCAGGCAATTGTGGCAATGGTGAGCCCAGGGGTACAGCACCTGGGGGCTCTGTATTGAGAATATCCATGTTGGAGTCTTCTTGAGCAATTCCTTTTACCCAGGGTCGGGGAAGTGAAGCATCTGTAGGGCCTGTTTCATGGGCAATTGCACTCATAGGTCTGCCTCATCCTCCCAGAAAGAAATATGTCAACTTGGTCAAGGTCTTAAGAGGCAGACTGGTCCTATACCATGTTCATCGTTTCTGGAGGGTGATGGACATGGTTCTCCAACATCTATAGGCTTACTCATCCTCAGGATTCTTCCAGGCAAGCAGGCAAGGTGATGGTCAGGCCAGGCAGTTTGCTTACCACAGCTCTGATCCCCTACACCGAGCCCTCTGTATACTTCTGTGGCTTTCTGTAAGTGGTATCTGTAGCAGGCAGAGCTGCCTTGGACTGTCTTATCTGGTGGTGTATCCTAGCAAGTATTGGTAAGGGACAGAAAGAATGACCCACTATGTGGGAAACAGATCGGGGAGTGCAGTCATAGAAACGCAGCAAAGAACAGACACAGATGGAGTCTCAGCAGGGAGGAGGTCTGGCTCTCGGGAGAGTGAAGCTCTCAATTCACAGGTTCAGAAAGAAAGACAGAGGTGCCAAGCCTGGAGGCCCACACCTGTAATCTAGGCACTCAGAGAAGCTGAAGTAGAGGAATCACCATGACTTTGAGCTAAATTGTAACGTCTATGCCATTTTGAGCTACAGAGTGAGAGACAGCCCTGGAAAGCAAAATAGAACAGAACTGAGGTCCCAGAGCTCCCAAGCATGTTCAGAAAGAAAGAGAGAGGGCAGACTTGATGGCTTGTATCTGTGAGCTGGGCTGTTTGGAGATATAAGCAGGAGGCTAGACAGGTCTAGATTAGACTAAGTTAAATTGGAAATTGGGGGTGGGGAAGAAGGGACCCCAAGGGGATAACCGGATGTTACATTGTTGGAGCTGAGAGCAGCCTCATGCAGCTGACCGCAGGTAACAGCTTAGCAGAGCTCTCCATGATACAATGTTTATTTCGTCCTCCACACAGAGCCACCTGCTGTCAGAGGAGCGATGCTTGCTTGTGGATGAGGTCTTTTTGCAGGAAGCACCTGCCGGTATTTTTTCCCAGTGCAGGCATCTACTTGTGTATTCATGGCAGATAGCAGGTATACGTCTTGCCAACCTTCCTTCCTTCTTGCACTGTTGATTCTGCTTGAGCCAGATACTAGAATACATCTTGAAGACTCTTGCTAAGGGTTTCCTCAGACTTAGAGAGGCAGATGGCTCAGATTCTGGTCAGGATCCCACTCTCCCGCTGGCTCCTGTGCCCTCCAACACGTCCCACGATGTCCTTTCACATCCATGTCACATTATGATGCTATGAAGTCCTGGAGGATGACTGCTTGTGCAGATGGTGTCACCATGTCACCTTAAGGCTGTATAGAACAGTTTGTCCTTATGGTTAAAAAAGTGACATTATATCCTTATTATTCATGTGTGTGTGTGTGTGTGTGATATGTCTCTGTGTGTAGGTGCACATGAATATAAGTGCCTAACAAGTCCAGAAGAGGGAATCAGATCCTCTGGAGCTGGAGTTACCAATGATTATGAGTCATCTGACATGGGTGTGGCAAACCAAACTGGGGTCCTCTGGAAGAACAGCAAGGAATCTTAACCCATGAGTATCTCTTTAGCCTCTGTGCCCATCATTCTTGGTAGAGGATGTCTGTACTTGTTCCCAGTGGATGTTGTGACAAGAGAACAAACACTGTGCTTACAGCAGTAGGAATATGTTGTCTTCTATGTTGGAGGCCAAATTCCAAGATGGAGGTCTGGACAGCACATCTGCACATTGAGGGTGGGGATTTTGTAGCCTCTGCCAGGGGCTGGTGGCTAATATGTGGCCACAGCTACATCACTCCACCCCCTGTCGTCTCCCCCGCCTCTTGCAAAGTTTGTTTTTCCTGCATGAGGTGGTGTTTAGAGGCCTGAGGTCTAAGGGGCAGACATAGTTTATGGATTCACTATTCTGTCTCCACACTCACGTCAGCTTGTGAGGAGTGCCACCTCAGGCTTCTGTGATATAGAGCCAGAGATTCCCTGCAACCAGGAACCTGAAACACTCTCGGATTTTTCCTCCTCTGCTGCCTTCCTCCTAGATCCCCTTCCATACTGTAAGCCTAGTGGACTTTGGAACTCCTGCCACATGCTTGGGCTAGAGTGTGTGGAATGCATGGTTGGTGACCTTCTTACTCGTGGACTCTATGATTTCTCCCACCCTCAATTTAACTCAGTCTCTTTAAGTGGAAGTAGGTTTAGAGAGAGTTATGATCTCTGCCCTTCCATTTGCCTCAAACTCAAATACATGCCACAATTCAGAGGCCTGTCTTATGACTGTTACATGCCCTCCCTACAGACAGGAAGGTAAGGGAAAAGCCTGACCCAGGCAGGAGCAGGGAAAGACATTGTGGTTTTCTGTTGGTGGGTTTTCTGGTAGGTCAGCGCTGGGCCAGGGTAGAAAACCCTCTCTTCCTGAACTACTTGTTATTATTCCTCCATGGTGCCAACACTCCCCCTGAAGTTGTGTACTAGCCCTGAGATAGACTCCTTGAATCCATGGGAAGGGGTTTCCCAAACATCCATCTCTCTTCTCAGGGAGGAAAAGCAGTGGAGCCAAGTTGTGTGTGTGTGTGATGTCACTCTGAGGTGCCACTTCGGCTGGGCTGCAGAACTGGTGGCATCTTTAGACCAATCCGGGCGGATCTTTCCATCAGTACTCTAGCTTCGAGCAGCATCTTCCATCAGCTGATGTGGAGTGATCCTCACCTCATTGGTGGTGGAAAAGACTGAAGAGAAAAACTGATGCTTCCTAGCAAGGGAGTGGACCCACCTCCAGGATCCCCATAGACAGGTGCCAACCCATCTACTGCTCCATGAGCTTCAAACTTGCAGCACCCAGCTGCATAGGCAAGTTTTTTCCACTTATTTACTTATTTACTTTATATTCCATCCCAATCTCAGCCCCCCCCCCATTTCCCCCAGTTCCCCCTCACACACCATAGGCCAGATTTTACAATGTATTTCTTTGTATGGTTTCCTCTCATTTCTCTGTAGAACAAGGCTGACAGTGGGGACGAGGAGGGTGTGGCTTCCTTTCTTCTCTTGAAGATCAGACAAGGATCCTGTGGTCTTTCCAGTGACCTGGGCTCTTCACACCTCAGCCGCTTGGGGAAGCAGAGCTGCCCATATACTGGCTCAGGGGTCCTGGGTGTGATGGTTAATATTGGTGGTCACTTCGACAGGTTTTTAACCGCCAAGGAAATAAATCTCTGGGCATGTCTGTGAGGGCCTTTCTAGACTAGGTAAATTGAGGTAGGAAGACCCATCCTAACCATCCCTTGGGCTGGCATCCTGAACTGAGTAAAAAGAGTGAGTTGGGAACCAAGCAGTGTTTGTCCCTTTCTGCATGTAACAGCAGAGTCAATGTGAACAGCTGCCCTGTGCTCTGCCCACTGGATCTTGCGTGACATGGTGGACTATACCCTGGAACTGTGAGCTGAAATAAGCCCCTTGTTCCTAAGATGCCTTGGTCAGGCATTTCATCACTACGACAAGGAAAGTGGCTAGTGCATGGGTTCCAGGAATACACCTTGTAAACTGTGCCAAGAATCATGGATGCCTCTTCCTCTGTACTAGTTAAAATCATCCCAAGCCTCCAAGACTTGGGAAGTGAGCAGGAGGAGAGCCCATGTCTCCCCCACTGTCACATATCTGTTGGCTATGGACCAGCCGACTGGCGACGTTATATTTCCCCATTATATTTCTTGTTACTTGATCTCAGTCTCTGTGGAGAACTAGTATAGTCACCTCAGAAAAGACCATGAGAGGTATCTGTGGTCATGGCGGGTAAGAGAAGGTACATCTGGACCACTGGATGATAGTGAGTCAGACTCTGGGCAGTTACAAGTTCCATTTCCTTCAGCCTTGGTGTTGCTCACTGATGCCTCTCACTGTGCCTGTTGCCACTCCCCAGTGATCCACAGCAGCTTCCTTCTTTGTTAAAAAAGATTCTCATTCTAGCTGAATGCTCTTTTCCTGCTACCTGGAATCGCCCCCCCCCCCCCCCCCCCCGTCTTAGCTCCAAAAGGCTTGGACTGTCAGTTTCAACGGTTTTCTCACTAGGTTGCTCGGATTATTTCCAACACACCATGGGTCTCCTTTGTATTTATTATGTTTGAACTCACAGAGGGCAGAGTAGGTCAAAGGATCCTAGAGTCTCCTAGAGGTGGCCCGTGTGGGGTCCTGAGGCAATGTTCCTGTGTCTTTTTTGAGCCTTTCTATCAAGAGTTTGGAGACACGAGAAAGTCTGATTTTAAAAAATCAACATGTCCTGCTGTCAACACCACCTTTAAGTTCTGCTGGAAACAGCATTCACTCCATAGGTCGGGCTTCTTCATCTTCACCTTCCAATGATCAAGAAGCCAGCTGAGACTTTCAACATTCGGCTCCAAAATCCCCTGAGCAGAATCAATTTCTAGAGTGCATTTTCTACCTTCTCACAGGCAACAGTTTTGCTACATTTTCAGCCCCGTAGAGCAGGGGTCTCCATTCCCCTAGCAAAGCATCTCAAAAACATTTCGCACACGTTCTGAAGTTTGCAGTAACCCCTCCCACTAGCCTGTCTTCCTTCTGCTGGGGCAACTGAGGCTAAAGAGGGCACACTATTGGTGCACACTCAGAAGCAGCAAAGGTACAAAGTATGGCCCAGTTTGAAGGTCACTTTGACAATGGACACAGGCAGACTCAAGGTTGGAGTTCCAAGATGACTACTGTCCTGCCCCTTCGTTATCTTTTCTGTGGTGAGGTTCTGGTTCCTTAGAGCAGAGATTGCAACCGGGGACCATGGAACACCTGGTCTAGCTGAAGTTTGCTCTGTCTCAGCAGTGTGTAAATTTCCTTAGGAGGCAGAGACACGAGCATGGGAAGATATCTTGGGGGCTGCTGAGTCCTTGGCCCGTGAGATAGCTTCTGTTTTTTATCTGTTCCTCTTGTCATGGGAGACACCGTTCATGCACCAAGGAGAACCCATGCTTGCCTAGAGTCACCTCATTCTTACAAGCTAGGGAGGGGCATGAAGAGTGGGGGACTGTTTATAGAGGGCATTCTGCCCCCCCCCCCATGACATCAGCAGCAGATGTACTTAATTATTGCTACACAAGCTAAACACCCTCCACAGCCATTTCCCCTTTAGCAAGATGGGGTGTGAGTGTGTATATGTGTGAAAAACATAAACAGATTGTATAACAAAGTGTTCTCTAGCTGTCAGCAAGAGCTTTGAAAATAAAACATCCCCCCCCCACCCCGCTCACAATTGGCTGCATTCGGCACATCATGAATAAATCGCTCCAGGGACCTGCGGAAAGATGTGTGGGAAAACTTTAATTAAAAGCTTGTCAGTGCAATTTTACCTGGGTGACCTCACCTGCCTGCAATGCCGCTGCCTAGCTTTGTTGTCTGTGGGACCCAGGGGCTCATGCTTGTTTTGCTGACAGCAAACCATTCAGAGAGGTCTTTAGGAGCTGACTGTGGGTGGAAGGTAGTGGGAGGGAGAGAGCTGGGCTGCCCTGAAACCCCATTGTCTGGGGGGTCTTGTTTTCTAATTAGCAGCTCCCTGGTGTGCGTGGGCAGGGTAGCTCTAAGCTAGGCCTGGTGCTGGGGGAGGGGGGGAAGGCTCCTGTGCACTTTCGGTTGGGGTCCCACCCTAGTCTCTTGGGCCCTGCCAGGCGTGGGCAACTGGGAATGTACTCACCCTGAGGGCACTCCCAAGCTAGCCTGGCGATGTTGGCGGGGAGGGGAGGGTAGATACCCACTCTGGAGCAAGTTGGAATAGATTAGAACAGTCCACACTCGGGTGGCCTCAACTGAAGCCTGTTTGAGTGGTGGGGGGTGTTAGGCGAGCCACGCCTGGTTTGAGCTGAGTGCTCAGGTTGACTGGAAACATCCATCCAGTACAGTTGGGCCCCAGTCCTTCCAAGCACTCAGTTTACTAGCCCCCTCCTGCAGCCTCCCTCCTGCAAAGCAATTATTTTTAGATGTACTCTCAATTGCAGGCAGAGCTTCCTGCCAAGGAAACATTCCTATCACCCCTAGCTGAGTCATCCACCACCTACTAGAAGCTCCTCAGCCAGTTAAAGCTTTAAAAGACTGCAGGTTGAAAAGGGACATTGGGGTTCGAACCCAAGGAGATGCCTGGAGGATTCTCACCCCCTCCTGGCTTCATGGTTGAGGTTCTCATGGGCTGCCCATCTGGCTACCCTTGGTTCTTAGGTGGTTTCCTTTGTGCCTGTCTAATTTGTTATAAGCCTTCACTCCTAATATTAATGGATTAATTGTGAGTTATAGCAATTAAATACTAATTAATCCATTTTCTGAACAACATCTTTCTTTTATCTATAGCTGTTTACTTGACGGACAAATATTTTGGTAGCAATTAAATAGCACGGCGGAGCCCCACACTTTCCACACGGTGTTTAAACAAGTAAACAAGCATTAGTGTTAACTTTTTTTTTTTTAATCAGTCGGGGTGATAGCATGGTTGGCATAATGACCAGTCTGGGCTGGAACTCGTGGCTGAAGACTTCCACACAGGTGTACTTTGTGACTTTATCTCAGATGAGCCATGTTCATGTCTGCATATTAGCATCTAGCTTGCTGGCCTGAGGTGAGCACAGCCATTACACCCTGGTAAGAGGGATGAGAGCAGATTTGGGTTGAGGAGCTCAAATAACCTGTGCTCAGAAGCTCTCAGGTCAGTGCTCTCTGAGGGGGAAATGCGGAATCCGTTTGCCTCCATGAAAGGCACTAATCCTGCCTGAGGCACCATTTGAGAAGTGTGTACATTGAATTCTGGGGGACAGTCTCCAGGTTTGCATGGTTTCCCAGTCTGTGTGCTGAGGCTACGTAACTCTCAAAGGAAAGAGGTTTATTTGGCTTGACGATCATGGCACCAGCCACTTCCTGGCTCTGGTAGGGGCCTCTTGGCAGATTCAATCATGGTGGACTTGGTGAGGAGGAGGCAGGTAAGGAATACAAAGGAGGATTCAGGAGAATTGCCAGGCTCCTGTAACAACCCATTCTCAGGAGAACATCTCCGGACTTGTGAGACTTACCTTAGTCTCTTGTAACTCTAACTCCATCCATAAGATCCCTTTCCATTAGGTTCCACTTTTCAAATATTCCTTGACCTCATCCCTGCTCTCCGACCCTCATGAGGATCTGGCAGTGAGTCCCAGAACCTTTAGAGGCCACGTCATAGCACATTTTATTTGAGTTCCACAAAAACAGAATGGGAAGAGATAAGCAGAGGGAGTCCTGACAGTTCGGACAGACCCAGCACCACTGTCTCCCCGTTGTGGATTCTGGGAGGATGCTCACTCATTCAGAGGCTCTTCCCAAGTTGGGTTCATGGCTTGCCTAACTCTAGAGGAAGCCTCACCACACATACACACACACACACACACACACACACACACACACACACACACTGATGGAGAGTGTAATGGAAGGACCCTCAACTTATAAGGTCATCCTTCTTTATGAGGCAGAAGACACGGGGGTGGCTACCTTGAGATTCATGGTGTATGTTGTGACTGGAGGGCTGCTTTGCCTTTATTCAGACTCCTTTCTCTTTGATCACCTTTTCTTTCCCAAATTGAATCAGTGTTTACCCACAAGCCTGAAGAGAGACGGCACTTTGATTACGATTTTAATTCCTGTAGAGGCCTGGGCACATATTCAGATATGTGCTTCCATTTCTTTGTTCTGGCACTGTCAGCCTGTCACCATCCAGCCACCAGGTCACCTGATCAACACTGTCAGTGTTCCAGGAAAACTATAGCTTTGGTGTGACATCAGGAAACCTGGTGTTTCTTTCTCCTTCCTACTTACACTCAACTAAGTCAACTCAAGACAAGATTTGGATCTCCTCAGGATAAGTCAAGAAGGAGCTGTAATATAACAGAATGATAGCTTCAAGAAACTTGAGGCGAGGACTCCAGGCTCAGGCACTTCCAAGGCTGTGGTGCATTGAGACTTTAGCTTAACCCTGTGAAAAACAGACTCAGTCAGAAAATGAGTATGTGAGTGTGTATGAGTGTGTGAGTGTGAGTGAGTGTGTGAGTGTGTTTGAGTGTGTGAGCATATGTGTGAGTGTGTGAATGTGTGTGACCATGTAACTGTGTTAGTAGTGTGTATGAGTGTGTGTGTGAGTGTGTGAGTGTGTATGAGTGTATATGTGTGAGTATGTATGTGAGTGGGTAATTGCGCCTGTGTGTGTGTGTGTGTGTGTTGCACCTGTGTGTACTTCTGGAGTCCCATGATCAACATGAGGATTTCTTCACTCTCCCCCCTCCCTTTTAAAGACAAGGTCTTAATCTAGAGCTCATTGATTAAGGCTGGCCAGTGAGCTCCAGAGATCCACCTGGCTCCACCTCCTCAATATTATGATGGTAGAGACAAGCCTGCTGCCTACCTTTAATGTAGATTCTAGGGATCCGAACTCAGATCCTCATGCTTGCTTAGCAGCTGCATTAATGGAACCATCTACTTAGCCCCTGTTTGATGAATAAGTAACAATTTTATAATTAAAAAAATGTGATTTTATGATGTGATAGGTCTCCTTTCGGGTATGTATTTTCAAGTCCTAAATTCTAAAATAAATTACGCAAAATAGAAGTCACTGTTTATTTAGCTAGGTCCTATCCTGTTCCTTAAATGTGACAAACATCTTTCAGGTCCCATGAACATCATTTGAAGGAGGCGAGAGAGTACAGTGGGGTTTGAAGCCAAGAGTGTTTGAAGTTCACACAGCTTTGACTTCACCCAACATCAGTTTATACTTTCTAGTGGTGAATGAAAGATTATAAGAACTTTTGTGTCTGGCTGCCATGCTCCCTCTAAGTATAAAGGAAGACTTGGTCTAGGACTTTCCAAGAATGAGAACCTCTGTGGATGAATAATGTTCCAGAGTCCTCTAGCATTGTGGTGTTCTAGTTTTCTAGAAAAAGACTTGCTCAGACAGAAAGCTCTTCAGTGGATGTAGGAGCCATGCTGGCCCCACACTCAGGCTGAGGATGGAATTCTCTACTAGCTTTACTCTGGGCGGTCCTGGGTGATGAAAGCCAATATCTTCTAAGTTCCATCACTGTGAAAGCCTGTGAAGAGAATTCAGAGCCTGAATGAAGTGACATATACAAGGCCCCAGATTGCTTGGCAGTCTGGGACTCCAGTTTGGCATGTTCACACTCCCTGGCAGTGCCACCTCCTGCGTGTGACAGTTTTCCTCATTCTCCTCTTCTAGTCAAGAGCAGCTGGGACATGCACAAACAGGTTCAAAGCAGGTGCCGTGGTCTCGGGAGTTTGCTTCAGTGTCTGCCCGCAGTGGTTCAGTACCTGGCCACACTGTTTGAAGGATAAAGGGAAGGCATATCAGGATGGTAGCCCCGCCTTCTTGACTCAAGCATCAGTTCTCTCTGGCTTCCGTGTCTACAATGTACTCATTGAGCTGGAACCTTGTCCAGGTCGTGTGCCTGAAGAGTGGGCTCTGCAAGCCTAAGTCCTAGCCTTCGTGTGACGCCAGGGACTGTGCCTCTATGTTGGTGATCTCCATTTGCTTGAAGCATCATGCTTACTCTATGTCCATTCATTGGGAGTTCCATCCCTGACTTCTCCCATGGAATGCTTCACTCCTGTGTCTGGAATGAATGAACATGGTTAACGCTCCCTCTCTTCCAATATATACACATATATCCACAGGGAGAGGAGCAAATGCCTGGGCAGAAAGTTCTATTTTCCATAGCCTGAATGAGTTAATAGACAAATGAGATGGGCCCAGGACTCTAAAGACTGAAGCCTTTATTCTGGAGTGGGGCAAGGATTTCTCCTTTCTATTCTCACCCCACAATCTATTGGTCTCATCCAGGTCATAAGTGCTTGGACCAAACTTCCATTTTTTTGCTCTAAAACTGATTAGAAATGTTTAATGTTTCTCAACTGATAATTAAAATATGTATTATAGCTCATTTAAAAGACTCTCAACTCCTCTCTCTCTCTTACACACACACACACACAGATACAAAAATAAAAAGAAAAATACAATCCCCATTGCATATTGCTAACATTTCCTGTGACTGATGACCATCTTCAAATCTCTTGCTCTTATGTTTTACACATGGAAAACCTCCTTTACACCCCCACTGATGGAGTCCCAGGGACCCTGTGGGAGCCAGCATTCTGATCTCAGGGACATACACTATTCACTGACATTTTTGTTTAACCTTAAGGTGGAACTAATTAAAAAATGAACCAGGACTAAGGGCCTTTCCTCCCTTTGGTGTCTAACAAGTCCATTTTCTGCTGCCTATGTGTCTGGAGCCATGGGTAACTCCGTGTGTACTCTTTGATTGATGGTTTCGTCCCTGGGAGCTCTGGGAGTACTGGGTGACCCATATTGTTATTCCTCCTGTGGCGCTGCAAAGCCCTTCAGCTCCTTGGTCCTCCCTTGGTCCTGGAAAGACTTGATGCCCATAGTGTAGAGGAATACCAGGATAGGGAAACGGGGTAGGGTTGACTGGGGAAGGGGAAATGGCTTATGGGATTTTCAGGGGAGGGGGGAACCAGGAAAGGGGACAACATTTGAAATGTAAATAAAGCATATACCTAATTAAAAAAAAAGAAAAAATGAACCTTGCCAAATCTACTCCTAATTGTTATGAACTGAGTGAAAATGGATGACACAGTTGATTCCAGAAAGATTTTCCCAGTGGCTACCTTTCCTGGTAATCCGTGGCCAGTTTCCATTGTCCATCCTTCTGCTTGGATCTCCTCGTGCCACCTGTCTCTAGATATCATGGCAGACAAGCCAGCTTCTTTAGCACCTACCTTATTCTTTTTAGGGCTTTTGGTTACTGCTGTGTTGAGTCAATTGAACATCGAGTGGATTTGCTCTCTGTAATTTAACGTACGCACCCTGGCATTGCGCAACCTGAAATAGGGCAAGAGGTTAGACTGTACTTCTTTTGGTCTGAATTTCCAAGGCTGTGCTATTTCTTAGAGCTGCCAGCTGCTCCTTCATGGCTTTTTATTGTTTAAGAATTGGGGCACAAGTCTCCACTTCAATCCTTCTTCTTGAGCTTCCTGTGGTCTGTGAATTGTAACTTGTTTATTCTGAGCTTTAGGGCTAGCATCCACTTATCAGTGAGCGCATACCATGTGTCTTCTTTTGTGATTGGGTTACCTCACTCAGGATGACACTTTCTAGTTCCATGCATTTGCCTAAGAATTTCATGAATTCATTGTTTTTAATAGCTGAGTAGTACTCCATTGTAAATATATACCACAATGTCTGTATCCATTCCTCTGTTGAAGGACATCAGGGTTCTTTCCAGCTTCTGGCTATTATAAACAAGGCTGCTATGAACATAGTGGAGCATGTGTCCTTATTACATGTTGGAGCATCTTCTGAGTATATGCCCAGGAGTGGTATAGCTGGGTCCTCAGGTAGTACTATGTCTAGTTTTCTGAGGAACTGCCAAACTGATTTCCAGAGTGGTTTTACCAGCTTGCAATCCCACCAACAATGGAGAAGCGTTCCTCTTTCCCTACATCCTCTCCAGCATCTGCTGTCCCCTGAGTTTTTCATCTTAGCTATTCTAACTGGTGTGAGGTAGAATCTCAGGGTAGTTTTGATTTGCATTTCCCTGATAACTAAGGATGCTGAACATTTCTTTAGGAGCTTCAGAGCCATTCGAGTTTCCTCAGTTGAGAATGCTTTAGTTCTTCTGAGAAAGGGAGCAAAATACTCACAAGAGCAATAAAGGAGACAAAGTGTGGAGCAGAGACTGAAGGAAAGGCCACCCAGAGACTGTCCTACCTGGGGATTCATCCTATAAACAATCACCAAACCCCGACACTATTATAGATGACAAGACATGCATACCGAAAGGAGCCTGTTGTGGTTGTCTCCGAAGGGGCCCTGCCAGAGTCTTACACATACAGAGGCAGATGCTAGCAGTCAACCATTGGACTGGAAGTGGGGTCCCCAATGGAGGAGTTAGAGGGCAGACTGGAGGAGCTGAAGGGGTTTACAACCCCATGGTAAGAACAACGATGTTGGCCACCCAGATGCCCCAGGACTCCCAGGGACTAAACCATCAATCAAGGGGTACGCATGGTTCCAGCCAAAAATGTGGCAGAGGAATGCCTTGTCAGGCATCAGTGGGAGAAGTGGTCCTTGGTCCTGTGAAAGCTCAATAGATAAACCAACAAAGGGAAATTGAGTTTGGGGGGAGGTAGGAGTGGGTCGGGTGGAGGGGCATATACTTGGAGGCAGGGAGTGGGAGGAGGGGTTGGGGGTTTTCGGGGATGGGAGAAACAGGCAAAGGTTTCAGCATTTAAAATGTAAATGAAGATTATATTCAATAAAAAAAAGAATTGGGGCACAAGTCAAAAACAGAGCTATGAGTTGGGTACACCAATGCTTTTGTTCTGCATTGCATCAAGCTATCCTCCTGAGCTCACCTGTAGCACTGCCTGCCTTGAGTCTCTAAGTGGACACGGTGCTGCTTCCACACTCTAGTGTGGTTTATAAGTGTAGTGTAGTTCATAAGAGGAAGATGGAGCACTGGAGGGCCCCATCCTAACACATGGTATGGGGCTTGATTGGGTTACTGCTCACCTGATCTTGCTTAATTCTTAGTATGGTGTTCTTGTCAGCGCTCAGAGCTGTTGTGAGATAGACGATCCTGTCTCATTCTGTGTCCTGCAGAGCTTTGTGGCAGAGTCAACGTCCTGCTCTGTCATGGTGGAGCATTACAGTCATATCAGGTTCCTCAGCCTTTCTGTCTCCCATGTGCTGCTGAATCCCATACCATTCCATGGGTGGCTTAGGGATGCTGGTGCCTACTAGGCAGACAAGGCAGGATGAGAGGGGTGAGAACAGCCCAGCTCCTACAAAATGGCACTCAGAAAAGACATCTGCAAAGGGTTCCCATGTGGAATACAGAAAGAATCCCTCAAGAACTTGATTTTCAAAATGAGACAAAGGATGTCCACAGACATTCCTACAATCTAGAGATGACCACAAGCACATGGAAAGATGTTCAACACTGAGCACCAGGAAATACAAACCAAAACCACATGGAGCTCCTACCACACAGCCATTGGGGTAAATACTAGGGAAAGAACAGAAATCAGGGGACTGTAACCCTCTGGGCAGACTGCAAAGTGGAGTACCCACCATCATAACATGGTGACTGCTCAAACTATTAGAACTAGCACATGATCCAGCCATCCAATTCCTGGATTATATGAAAAAGTATTCAAGCTGGAACTGAAGCATGTATATTTTTGTTCATAGAAGCATGTATTTTTTTTGTTCACAGAAGCACTATTTACAATAGACAGAGGAAGAAACATCTGTATATTAGCAGATAAGTGGACAGACCAACTATAGCATAAACACAATGAAATATCACCTCTAAAAAGCAAGGAGGTCCTACTCCATACCACAAAATATACAAATGTAAATAACTGAAATAAGCCAGTCTCCAAAGGATAAAGACCATATGATCTGTGTGACAAGTGTCTCCTGGAAAGATGTAAAGGAATATCTACAGAGATAGAAAGGATTCCTGTAGACTAAAGACAGGGCTCCATCCATGTCTAGCTTAGGGAAGCAGTGAGTTTGAATCTCTGACAAGAGCAAGCAAGAGTCAGAGGTGTCTGTGTCACTGAAGGGTCCATCTCAGTACAGGTGATGTCTCACAAAAGCTTGGCCACTGGGAAGGCTACATCCACAGCTAACCCTCCCCAACCTCTATACTCTGGCACTTTCCAAGGCCACATGGGTCTGCTGCAGGAAGGAATGGTGATTTGCATCTCAGAGGGAACATTAGCAACCTTAGTTCTGTCACCACAGACCCAGCTGTTTATCACTCCAGTGTTCTGCCCACTGCAATGCCATGACACCAGAGCAAGGTCTCCTCTAGAATTCTGCATCAGCTCCACTTCACATGCTCGTATTGTCCCCAGAAGAAACAGAATCAAACACACATGAGGTCGCTTGAATAGTCAAGCTTAGAGGCTGAAGATACAGAGGTGGTGGGTGTACTGGCTGGTTTTGTGTGTTAACTTGACACAAGTTGGAGTTATCACAGAGAAAGGAGCCTCCCTTGAGGAAATTCCTCCATGATATCCAGATGTAAGGCATTTTTTCAATTAGTAATCAAGGGTGGGAGGACCCATTGTGGGAAGTGCCTTCCCTAGGCTGGTAGTCCTGGGCTCTATAAGAAAGCAAGCTGAGCAAGCCAGGGGAAGCAATCCAGTAAGCAGCACCCCTCCATGGCTTCTGCATCCATTCCTGCCTCCAGGTTTCTACCCTGTGTGAGTTCCTTTCCTGACTTCCTTTGATGATGAACAGCAATATGGAAGGTGTAAGCTGAATAAATCCTTTCCTACCCAACTTGCTTCTTGGTCATGATGTTTCCTGCAAGAATAGAAACCCTGACTAAGACTGGTGGCCACTGTGGACAAGAGGGGGATAGAATGGAGAGCTCATTGTATGAGAATGAAGTTTAACTTTTAGGAAATAAAGAGGTTCAAGAGATAGTGATCATTGTATCTGTTCTTGATGTGGCTGAACTACGTGCTTTAAAGTGGCTGAAATGGTGTTATTTATACGCATGACCAAATTACAAACAAAACACAAATCATAAGTGTCTCAGTCCTATCATATCCACAAAGCAATTCTAGACTCATCTTCTCAGCTTCTCTCTTTAAAGATTCTAACTTTATTCTCTTAACCTGATTAGTAATGAATGATTATTACTTTTCACTGTGAACAAGTGCCCATGAAAAATTACCCTAAGAAAGGAAAGTGTGAGTGTGTGTGTGCACGTATGTATATGTGTGTATATGTGTATGTGTGTGGGTACATGTCTGTGTATGTGTGTATATGTGTGTCCATGCATGCACTGTTGTGTATATGCATGCATATGTACATGCATGTGTTTATGTGTGTATGTGTGCTGTGTATGTATGTATGTGTCTGTAAGAATTTGTATGCATGTTGTGTATATGTGTATACCATATGTGTGTATATGTATGTGTATATCTGCATGTGAGTGTGTGTGCACATGTGTATATATGTGTGTGTATGTGCATGAGTGCATGTGTCTGTGTATGTGTGTATGCATGCATGCATGTGTGTTTGTATATATGTGTGCATGTGGATATATGTATATGTGTATGTAAGTGTGTGTGCACATGTATGTATATGTGTGCATTCGTGCATGAGTGCATGTGTCTGTGTATGTGTATGTGCATGCATGCATATGTATGTGTGTGTGGATGTGGATATGTGTATGTGTGTGTGTGAGTGTGTGTATGTGCATTTGTGTTTCACTGTGTAGGAGTTTAAGGATCCTTCAGGGCAGGAATGCTATGACAGCAAGATCAGCTCTCATCTGTCTGTGGGAGTGTGGGCTCCTTGTTTGCTTCTCAGGGCATCAGGAAGCAGAGATGAGATAAACACAGTGGAGCTATAAACCACAAGGCCCAACCACCAAGGGACTCACACCAGCTAGGACCTACCTCACAAAAATTCCACAACCTTCAAAAATACTACCATCAATTCAAGTGTTCAAACACATGAACCTGTGTGGGACTTCTCAAATCCATTCTGTAACACAATCAGAGATAACAAGGTTGTCTTAGTTTGCTCTCTTCCTTTAGGTTTCATTGATATGCAGAGACACCATGACCAAGGCAATTCTGAAGAAAGCAAGCATTTAATTGGGGCTGGCTACAGTTTCAGAGGTTCAGGACATCACGATGGGAAGCATGGCAGCATCCAGCAGACATGGTGCTGGAGAAGTAGCTGAGTGTTCTCCATCTTGATCCAAAGGCACCCAGGAGAAGAATCACTCTCTCACACTGGGAAAAGCTTGAGCATAGAAACTCAAAGCTCACCCTCACAGTGAGGTACTTCCTCCAACAAGGCCACACCTTCTAACAGTAGCACTTCCCATGGGCTAAACATATCCAAATCAACACAAAGGGAATAAGTTGGCTGCTAAAGGAACTTTAAATCCCACTACAACTCATTCTTCCTAGAAGGCAGATGCAGGCTTATACAACCTCTTTGCTTTGTTTTATGATTTTTCTGCCTGTCCCTGTCCGCATATCAGTCTTTCCACTTGACTGAGGCTGCCTGGCTTTGGTGGGAGTCACCACTTTATTCTTGTCCCCATGATGGCTGCACGGACTTTTCCATGAGATGCTCTAAGTCACTAGAATTTTTTTTTTATTTTCTAAGTTTTTTTTAATTTACATTCCAAATCATTTCCCCTTTCCTGTTTCTTCCCTCCCCAAAAGTCCCATAAGCCCCCTTCCCTCCCTCTTTTCCCCATTCAACCCCCTCTCGCTTCTCTGTCCTGGCATTCCCCTACATCCAGTCTTTCCAGGATCAGGGGTCTCTCCTTCCATCTTCTTGGAAATCTATTGATATGTAAATTGTGTCTAGGGTATTCCGAGATTCTGGGTCAATATCCCCTTATCAGTGACTGCATACCATGTGTGTTCTTTTGTGATTGGGTTACCTCACTAAGGATGATATTTTCAAGATCTGACCATTTGCCTAGGAATTTCGTGAATTCATTGTTTTTAATTGCAGAGTAGTATTCCATTGTGTAGATATACCACATCTTCTGAATCCATTCCTCCGTTGAGGGACATCTGGGTTCTTTCCAGCTTCTGGCTATTATAAATAAGGCTGCTATGAACATAGTGGAGCATGTGTCCTTATTGCATGCAGGTAAAGCCTCTGGGTATATGCCCAGGAGTGGTATAGCCGGATCCTCTGGGAGTGTCATGCCCAGTTTTCTGAGGAACCGCCAGACTGCTTTCCAGAGTGGTTGTACCAGCTTGCAATTCCACCAGCAGTGGAGGAGTGTTCCTCTTTCTCCACATCCTCGCCAACAACTGCTGTCTCCTGTGTTTTTGATCTTAGCCATTCTGACTGGTCACTAGAATATTTAATAAGGAGCTGGGACCCATGCCTTTGGTGAGAGGGAATTAGACCTGCTGGTTCTGAAAGCCCCCTGCATTGTGAGCTGTTGTTTCCCACATGCCTTTCATGGACCGTGACCTGCTGATACAACAAGTCTGCCACCTGTTTCCTCCATAGGATACTAGTTTTGCCAGGCGTAGCATGTACTGTCCAAGACATTGTTCTCCAGTTTATCAAACAGTTCACTTCTGTACTCCCGCACCCCATTTCCCAATTTTGATTAGTTGATGATAAGTTATTCCGTGGAACTAAGCAATCTGAAAGCATCAGGTGTCCAACTGTATGGACTTGCTTTAAGCTCATTCAGAATGCTGTCAAGGGACTGTGGTTAAGCTATTTCCCTCATAGTCTTCAGGGATTCAAATGTTGGAGCAACCAAATGGATCTCAACTGGTAATCAAAGATCAAGATGATCCTGCCAAGATGCCTTACCCATTTATGAACTACTTCATCTCAAAGACTCTACAATCTGTGCCTCCCCAGTCTCTGCCGTCTCTGCCAGGAGTAGCCATATGAGATCATCTAGCCTCAAGAGGCTATATGATCACAGTTGGGTGAGGCTTTAAAATATTTCAAGCAGAGGGTTTCACGGTTGCCTCGTATCTATTCTTTCCCTAGGTCACTGTGCTAAAGTTCATCTCCTGAGGATAGTGTTTTACCTTCCCTGTGCTTAACCTTATCACCTCTGTGATAACCAAAACCTTCCAAATTACCTGTAAGTTTTGTTTTCTCTGCTGTAAAGCAGAACTGCCTGAAAGTCAGAAGTTAGCCAGGACATCAGGGCTGGAGAGTTGACTCAGAAGTTAAGAGTACTTGCTGCTTTTATAGAGGACGCATGTTTGACTTCCAGCATCCATATGGTAGCTTTCAAAAATGTCTGTAACTCTAGTTCCAGGGTATCTGAAGGCCTCTCCTGATCTTTGTATCAGGCACATATAGTATGCACACACACACACAGGCAAAATACTCATATCTATAAAATAATAAAATAAGTATGAAAGATTAAAACAAAACAAAAGAAAGAAACAACCAAGTATAGTGGGTACAGAAACAGGGCCGGGAGAGTGGTTAAGAGTCAGTATTGCTTGTCCAGAGGACCTGAATTTGGTTTTTAGGCACTCATAACGTGTGGATTACAACCATCTGACACTTCAGCTCCAGGAAATCTAATGCCATCTTCTGGCCTCTGTGGGTACTGCACACACATACACACACACACACACACACACACACACACACACACACACACACACGCACACACACACCCCACATATAAAATAGAAATATAAAAAGAAGAAAAGAAGTGGTTAAGTTGAAGCATGTGAACTTCTGACTAGTTTTGTCTTCTGCCCAATAAGAAAATCCTTTTTGGCAAAGGCCAAGATATTATTGATCATGAAAGCATTTGCAGAAGTTCTTTAGATCTTAGGAAATGAATCTGAAGACTGACTGACTGTCTTGGAGAGTTGGGAAAGCATCAGTAGACTTGTTTGTCTTCCAGCCAAAGAACTGGCAGTGAAAACTTCCTTTGTGTCCAGCAGGAGTGACTGTGGGCATCATGGCAAGCCTTGTAGCTACATGGAAGTCTCTGAAAAACTACCTGCCAGTCCTAGGGAGCTCTGAAGAGAGTTCTAGTGTCTCTGGTGAGAGAACAAAGGCAGGACTTGGGATCTGTGAGGCAAGTACTGGAGGAGGTAATACTACAGGGTAAACAGAGGCAAAGGCGGGAGCTTCAGAGGACCTTGAGAACTCATGTGCACCTCCCATTGTACCTTGGCATCGCCTCTACAGCATACATTGGCTGCCTAGTCTTGCAACTCCACCTGAGGAGTGCATCTTGTGAGATTGTGTGCAAGGGATGATGAACTAGTGTAGTTGTGTAAGTAAAGGTGAGCAGGTGGGCTCCAACAGATGAGGGTGTATAGGTGGGGTTCAGGGTTGGGGTGTTCCTTTGCCTCAAGACCTGCAGGGTTAATGCCTTCTTTGTGTGCCAGTGGGCATATTGGTGGGACCGAAAGAAAACCTGTTATTTCAAAATTTGAAGACATTTTCTATAGTCTCCAAATCCTGGAAGATCTATTAAACAAAATGCTGAGAGTGGTTGGTAAAATGTCTACATATTCTTTTTCCTCTCATTTTAGAATCTCAGAAATCAGTTCTCTACTGATGAAAAAAAATGACTTCATAAAAATCCACAAATCTTTTGGAAAAAGCAAAAGAAGGTGTTGCGACTTGGATGTGAAGTGTCCCCTATAGGCTTACATGATTCCTACCCAGAGGCACTGTTTTGGGGGCTCATGGAGTCTTTGGGGGATAGAATCTAGCTGGAGGAAGTGGATCTTTGTGGGTTAGGTCTTGAGGTTTCTGGTCCAGCCTTACTTTCTGTATCCTGTCTCTGCACTGTTGTCTTCTGATATGTGAGCAAGTGACTGTGGACATTTCTACAGCCATGGAGATGCCTGTTGCTATGAATTCTCTACAGTTATGGACTATACCTCTTCAAATCTGAGCCAAAACAAACCTGTTATTTCCTACCTTTTTTTTTTCAGTTATCGAGTTGCAGAGATAAGAATAATAACTGATATAGACTATAAAAGAGAGCTATTTTTCTTACAAATTTAAATCCTAGGCATTTAATGTGTGCATGCTTACTATTAAATTCAGTGTCTCAAGGAACATCCCTTCGTAATAGGGCTACTAGTAATTACCCAGTTCTGGAGCTGCTTTTGATAGACGAGAAATAATCATTACAATGAACTTTTAATTAGAGTGAAATTGGGCATCTCATATCCTTTGCCATTTTCTTTATTACACTTTTTTCTTCTTCTTTTTAAATCTTTCCACACTCAGAAAATTTCTTGTTTTCCTGTGATATAAATGAAAAAAAGAAGATTTTTTTCCCTCTACCTTTGTCATTGAGCTTTTGAATGACCTTATGATGACTTGTATGAGTTTAGTTTCTATTGCTGTGATAAAGGCTGTAGTCAAAAGCAACTAGGGGAAGAAAGTGCTTATTTAATCTTATAGTTTATAGTCCATCAGGGAAGCCAAAGTAGGGACTCAAGGCAGATACCTGGAGGTCATAACTGAGGCAGGGGGCGTGGGGGTAGGGACTCAAGGCAGATACCTGGAGGTCATAACTGAGGCAGGGGGCGTGGGGGAACACTGCTGACTGACTTGCTCCCCATGTTTTGCTCAGCTTTTTTCTTATACACCCCAGGACCACCCACTCAGGAGTGGCACTGCCTATTGCAGGGTGGCCTTCCTAAATTAATCATGAATGATGAAAACACCCTGAGGCTTGCCTACAGGACAGTCTGACGGGACCTTTCTCAGTTGAGCTTCTCCCCTCTCAAATAACTCTAGCTTATGTCAAGTTGGCAAAAGAGCAGCTAACATAGGGTTTTTTCTGCCACAAACAAACAAACAAACAAACAAAAAAACCTTAAACACTTATTGAAATTTACAGCATCTCATTGCTTTTGGGTTTGCAGCTGCAGTTTGAATTTAGCATTACTTCATGTTAGACAGTATCCACTGATTTTAAAGACTATTTTCTGATTATTCTGGAATTTTTTTAAAGCATTAGCTTGTTTTTACTTTGTTTATGTGTATGCGTGTTGGTTTGTGCACATTAAAGTTGTCCAGGGAAGCCAGAAGAGGGCACTGGATCTCCTTGGGATGGGTTAGAAGCAGTTGTGAGTTGCCTGACAAGTGAGCTGGGAACTAAACTCTGGTCTTCAGTAAGACCAGGAAGCACTCTTAACTGCTAAGCCATCTCTCAGCCCTTTGTCTTATTGTAATTAAGATCTTGAATGTGTACTTTCAGGTGTATGCTATGAGGCATGGAATTCCACTTTATTTTTATCTCTCTGGCAGGTAAAACACCACTTGTGGGGCAATCCATACTCTAATAGTGACTTCAGAAGATGCCCCTGTCAAGGATAGAATGTCCCTCTGTCCCTTGTTTCAGATTCTCTGCCCTTTCTAGCACTGTTCTGAACTATGGGTTCTAATACTACAGGATCCCAAGGTGCACACCCCCTAAGTTCCTCCTTGGGAATGTGGTTAGCAGTTAGCAATGTGTAAAACCAAGGGCATCTTTGAATCCATAACTGTTATTGATTAAAGGAGCTGTTGAAATTCCTGGGGTCCACTGGTTTGCCCCAGGAGGCAATTTTGACCATTGGTGGCCTGTCCAGTGACTCTTTTCCAGACTCTGGAAAAGAGATGCCGGACCAGCAGACTCTATACATCTGCTGGTCCAGCACCAGGAAGCACTCTGACTCTGGAAAAGAGATGCCGGACCAGCAGACTCTATACATCTGCTGGTCCAGCACCAGGAAGCACTCTGACTCTAGCTTATTAGATCTTTAACTTTCTTCTCATGACTCAATTGGTTCTTTTCTTCCTTCTCTTAGAAAAGTGAGGGTTATTCACCTCATTCATTGCTGACACTAAAGACTTCTCAGGGTGGGGAACAGTTGTAAAAATAAAGAAAATGTATTAGAGAGAAACAACCATTGAAATATTGCTCTGACTCGAAACCACAGACTGCAATTTGTCTTCTTCTGGTGATTAAACGGGAAGCTTCTACTCCACGGATGGAATATGGTAAGAGAGAGAAACACTTTCTCAGCCCGGTGGAGGAACACTTGCTTGATTGAGCACATAGTCCTCTGCTCACCCCAGAGCAAAGCTGTCCAAAGATGGAGAGAAATGCAGGACTGGAGAGGAGGCCACAGGGTGGGGAGAGGGAGGACTGCCTGTCCATCTTTCCCCATGAGATTTTGAGGCTTATTTGCATGGTTTGCAGAGAAATAAATCTCTGACCAGTCCTCAGAGGTTCATAGCCCCTGCCTCCAAGTGACTCAGAGAAATTCGTATTGCCCTGAAAACAGGATATATTCACAGCTACATCTTCATGGAAATTAACCCCTGAGAAATTGAAGAGTAGAAAGGAGAATTTCCAAACTGCTAGGCTGTGTTTGGGTTTTGTCCTGTACTGCTGTGTGGAATTCTCTTGTTGCGGTCTTATGAAAACAGGTTCCAAAATGAGGCCCAAGTTAATCCTCTAAAGGAAGTAAAACTGAATAATGTATGTCTGTCCCTCAAAGAAAATGCACTGCATCTGTGTTTGTGTGGGGTGCCAGTATGGCTCCAAAACTTCAAAAGACAACTTGGCTTTCTTCTTCTTAGGCAGGAGTACGTAAAGCTTCCTTGTTCAGAAAAACTGAAAATCTGAAGTTGATTGTTCACCCTTCATCCCCAGGTCCCAGGTCTCCTCTATACCCATAGGAAGGTTTCTCATTCTGACTCCTCTCTTACCTTCTTCATAATTTTCCAGATGTGTGTCCTGCTGGGTATGCCAAGCCCAATTTAGCAGGAGCTAAAGGGTGTTGAGTATTAGGCAAGACAGAAAAGTCCCCCAAAGGACAATGTTGGTCTCTCTTGTTAACCAATTTCCTCCCTTCTCCTCTTCTCCTCTCAGCCCCATGCCTCCTGTTTCTTTCCCTCTAAGATTAAAGTTAGATACAATCACAGTGGGAAAGCTACTAGTATTCATACATTCACTCATGGTTGTGTGTACATGTGTTGAGTATGGGCATGTGTGTGCGTATATGCGGGCATGTGTGTGTGCCTGTCTGTTTGTGTGTGGGTGTGTCTGTGTACATGTGTACAGATGCTCTCAGAAGCCAGAAGAGGACATCCAATACCTTGGAGCTGGAGTTACAGGCAATTGTGAGCCACTTAATGTGGAGTCTCTACCTCCAGCCCTCTTTTGACTTGTTTTGAAACAGAGTCTCATTTACTTGCCCCAGCTGGCCTTAAACTCCTGATCCTCCTGTCTCAGCAGGAGGCTGAGTACCTGAGGTCACTACTGGGAATGGGTGAAATGCATGTATGTCTGTGTCTCCAGAAAAGGTGTCCCCGCCCAGAAGTATCCACAAAGGAAGCTTGGGTATACCACAGGGAATTCTGGGATTTTTAAGGGTCAAATTTAAGCAAGGTGTTTGGTGACTGTATAGAGTTGAGAATTACTTTCTCACAAATGTATTCAAACTATTTCTAGATTTCTGGTAATTTTCAGTTGGTGAAATTTTAAATAACAAAGATGGCCAAGTAACAGATGTCTATTTGGGAAGAAAGAGAGTATCATCAGCCAGCATGGGAGGGAGATAAAAGAGGGAGTAGAGGAGAGGAGAGAATGATCAAAACATATGATCTATATATATGAAAATGTCATCATGCAATTGATAAATGCTTTTAAAAAGCTAAGTCTGAATAGTATTTTGAAAAGCCATGTTTCTCCTCAGTCCCCAACTCAAAATCTGCACATTCTTGCTCTCCATCCCTCATCCATTAACACTGAAGTCACAGTATGTAACTAGAATGTAACAGTGTGCCATGGTCTGCCTATCTAGGTGGCTCAGAAGTGGCTCCGATGCTCCGTTCATATTCCAGCCTTGGAAAACTGAAGACATGGGTTTTCTTTGCATGTGGGGATGGGACTGGCTGCATTCATCAGTGATTTCTGGCCACTAGCCAATTAGAAGGAGTTTATATGCATGCCTGTACCACTTAAAAAATGTTCTGAGGGTCTGGCTTTGTTATGAAGCCAGAGGATCTGTTTTTAATATAAATATTTTGGCTTTATTAAAGTTCTTAAGCCAAAGTCTTTGGGGCACTTTTATTTAGATCATTGTCCCATGAGACTGTGGTGTATGTTTGCAAAATGACCAGTGGCCCATAGAGCACAGAGGACTACATAGGGCATGAGATCTACAGTGTGAGATGAACTCCAGAGGGGAGGAGGGAGAGGAGGGAGAGAAGGAGAAGGAAGGGGAGGAAGGAGAAGGGGGAGGAGGGGGAGGAGGGGAAGAGGGAGAGGAGGGGGAGGAAAGGGAGGAGGGGGATGGGAAGCCTGTGTTCTGGGCCATGACCTGAGCTGTCCTTCACTGAGGAGGAGAGGGTAGGGGGCTACAGGAGTAGAAGGTGGGCAAGGAAGGAGTCTGCAATTGGGAAAGCTAGATGACAGGAGGAGGATTCTTCTAGTGGGTTAGAACCAGTCAGGAGGCTGAGATCCTTGTGGCAAGGATCTTATATATTGATTGATGGATTGTTTGGAATTATCTTTACATATCTCTGGTCCCCCTGGGTGAGGAACTGTATAGGACATCAGGCCCACCCTCTGCTAAAAGTTCAAAAAAAAAAAAAACAAAACAAACCATGCCAGATGTAAGATCTGACTCAGGAATCATGTGGCCACTTAATGGGTGTGCTCTGCTGTGTCCTGAGAGTAAGAGCTTCTACGCGGGAATGTGCACTGTAGGCCTGTGGGTGGACTGCAGACCTGTGGCCTGCTCAGCCAAGCAAGAGGCTAGAGATGAGCAGAGCAGAGCAGGCCACAGGCCAGCCCTCCTGTTGCTCTAGGGCAATATCCCCCAAAAAAGCAATCAAGAGCTCCCCACTGCCCTGGAACTACATCTGCTCATGCCTCACACTAGGATCCATTGCCCTCTCTCACAATTTCCCCCAGAGAGCTCCAGGGTCCCTCTGAGAGGCTTGCTTTCCTTAATCAGACCAAGGGTCTGGGTTTTTATTCCCTGTGAATTGGGTCAAGTCTCATTGTCAAATTTAATAGTAAAGATTTGCTTTCAAAATACCCTCCCTAACAGAATATGCTTCTGGTTACCGTAGGGCACAACTTTGTCTGGCAATGATTTAATAAGTTAAAAGTGAGAGGCATGTTTAGTTAGAAGGCAAACAGTCTCCACTGCAGTATCTGGGAAGGGACATCACCTCCAGTCAGGAGGGCACCAACGTCCAGTTGTGGAGCAGCAGATGCAGCCCAACCCAGTAATGGGAGAGAGAGGGAGGTGGAGGGTGAGTGCTAGCATTCCTTCTAGACTCAGTCCCACAGTTACCTGGCAAAAGCCAGGTATGCCTGACTCACCATAAAAGGGGCTGTTTGCCCCCTCCTCACTTACTTTCCTCTTGCTCTCTTACTCTCTTCCCTCACTGCCCCTCCTTTCCCCATTCCACTCCCCCTCTCTCTCCAAGTGCTTATGACCAGCCTCTACTTCTCTACTCCTCTACATATACTCTCTGTCTGTCTCTCCCTCTGTCTTTCTGTCTCTCTGTCTGTCTCTGTCTCTGTCTCTGTCTCTGTCTCTCTCTCTCTCTCTCTCTCTCTCTCTGTGTGTGTGTGTGTGTGTGTGTCTACTCCCTTCCCAACTCCCCTCCCCATGCCCTAAATAAACTCTATTCCATACTATATCTGTTGTATGGCTGGTACCTCAGGGGGAAGGGATGCCTCAACATGGTCCCACAGAGGCACCCCTTTCTCTAGCACCATACCTCGCCCTACCAAACATATCCCTGGATTCCCTTTCTTTTATTTTTTTTATAAAGCACAACAGTGAGTCCCTTCAATTGTGCTCTGACTCAGTGATCATCTCTGGTAACTCACCCACCACTCAGCTACCTTAGAATTCCCATCCTAGGCTGAGGACCACTGGGCATTCCTGCTAGGTTTATTCTCCTGGGCAACAGAAGACTGAGCAGTACCCCAATGTCTCTGCTGGGGAGCTGTAATTTTATTTCTGGAAGGAAAGACTTTGAGAGCTCATCTAGGTTTTCTCTCTGGTTGGAAGCCATGCATGGTTTCCCTGATCTGACCTTGTAATTACCAGGAATTGACTTGTAGAATTCATTAGATTGTGTGATCTTCCCAAAATCCTTTTTCTCTATGCACCTGCTCTCTGCTAGTGAACACTTTTAGATAAATGTGGTATTTTTTTTTGTGTGTGTGAAAATGTCTAACTCGTGCAGCCTGAATTCTGCCCCCAAGAAATTCAGATTATCAATAGGAAGACAAGGTTCAATTATTTTAAAAACTAAGATTTTGATGACTCTTTAGGAGGTTGCATTACACTAAAATGAGGAGACTGGGATGGCCCAGATGAGGAGACTGGGATGGCCCAGATGAGGAGACTGGGATGGCCCAGATGAGGAGACTGGGATGGCCCAGATAAAGGGGACAATGAATTTCAGAAGCAAATGAGAGACTGTCAAGTGAACCCACACTGTCCACCCAAAGTCAGCATTGCTTTTTGCTGTTAGCTCTAGCCTCCAGGATCCCATATAGTGAGTTACTGTGCCTTCTGGGTATGGGGGTAGCTGGACCAAGCACCCAGGTATCTCCCTGAAGTAGAGAGCCCTTTGCTCCCTAACTTACAAATGTTAAAACCAAAAAGCAATTTAACCAAACAGTGAATGAAACCCGGGGTGACTCATTTCTAGCCACTGCTGCTTCCGGATTTATTTATGTCACTGTTATTTATAGATTCTGACTACTATCATCAAAGACACTTCAGTCTTAATCATTTTTTTATGGAAGCCTGGATGTCACACATAATACTATTTTCATAAGGAAAAAAAATCTCCAGGCAAATGCAGCTCAAACGAGGTTATACTATAGGAAGGAAGAAAATGAAAGCACTATTATAATCTCTAATTTTTATTTTGGGGTATCACAGGCCCCTTGCAGGCCACAGACCACATGGTGGTATCAGTTCACTGCTCCTTTCTCAAGCAAATGGTAATTTTTCAAGGACGGCAGAAATTAGAACAACTCTTCTGGCTCCTGATTTTTCTTTCTGAAAAACCAATGAAAATGCAAATGGGCCGGGTGCTTTTGTGTGAGAATTCTTCCCCAGCTTTATCGCCTCTCTCACTCTGGCCATGGAATCCAATTACATTACCCGTGGTCCAAGTGCAGGGCCCAGGGCAGTACGAGGGAAGCTGGAAAATAAGATGAGAGGCCACCAGTCAAATTCTTTTCTCTGCTTCCAGGATGTAACCATGAGGAAGCATGGCGTCCCTTTTACATCTTGCAAAAGAATTATGAGCCTTAAAATTGATGAGGGAGAGACCTTGGCCATTTAGACATAAACTTGGGCAGCTGATAGAAGTTGAAAATTCCCCAGAGAAAGTTCAGGCCCCTCTGTGGTTCTCTAATAAGTTCCTTGTTTTTTGAGGGTTGCCCTGTGGTTTTGGGGCTCCACAGAGCATGCCTGACGAGGCGCTGGGTACTTAATTACTTAGATCTCTGTTTGCAGGATGGAATTTCTCCATTCTGGAATCTCACAGGATTCCAGTACTGGCCTGCATCAAAGTGGCCCTCCAAAGAGACTGAGGTGCTCTGTGTGCGTGACGGAACAGCTCAATCTCAGGAGCTGCTTCCCGAGGACACCCTGAGAATGCTCCTCAGGCAAGCAGGGAGTGTTTACATGATCGCTATCAACAGTAACTATTATTATGGCACAACCATCAATTAGCTCTGTACTTGCAAAATAGCACCTGGGAAATCTTCCTCCACAAACTTGTTTAACCTTTTCTCTCTCCTCCTCCAGTGACAGGCCAAGATTTACAGTTTTTAAGACTCAGAGCACCTGGATTGATGTTATCACAGATGAAATGCCTGGGAGGGGGTGTGCTAGCAAGACTTGCTCTTCATTAAGAAAGAACTTTACCCTAAGAGCAAATTTAGTGTTTCCACTAATAACATTCTAGACGATTAATTTTGACAAGGCAGTCCTGATCGGCTGCTCTGAAGGCAGTAAAGGGCCCATTTCTCTATCTCTGCACCCTCCTCTGATGGGGGCCAGATAAAGATGTGGACTTTGTTGCCAACAGGTGTGATACTTCTAGAAAAGGGAGCCAGGGACCACTTGAGGCTCACCCAAACCCAATCACTTAGTTAGTGGACATGTCTCTCAGCCTGTAAAATCTGGATTCACTGTGCTCTTAAAAACAAGAGAAGATGAGAGAGACACAGTGCCACAGCTTGCCACAGCTCACCCACAACCCTGGTTCTGACCTGTGAGTTTCTAATATTCCTCTCCAGCCACTCCCAACCTGACACATCTTCATTAGCCCAGTTATTAGAGAGGGTCTGGCGCACCACACTGTGTGGTAGTTGGGTGATGAAACCCGGGCTTATTGGAAAGATGTAATCTGAGGTCCCTGTTTGTAAGGAGCCGTAGGGAGTGTGCCTGTGTGCTCATACTGTAGAGTCATGTATCTTCTTTCATTCAAAGCTGTCAGCTACATAGCTCAGACTCCAGATAGCCATCGGATTAGCTTTAATGGGCTTTTATTTTTTCTTTTTTCATCATCCTTGAGGTACACTTGTGACTCTATAGGCTTCAGTTAAGGATTGCTAAATTTGGTAGTCTGGACTCTAGCCACAAAAGTAGCACAATGAGAAGGTGTGACACATGCTGGCTACTCCCTTGCAGAGTCCTGGTTGATGTCGCTCCCAGATCTCAGCCTTAGAAGAATATGCAGTCAGTGGCAAGCTACACAGACCCTCTTCCTTATCCAAATGCCTGTTATAGACTGTTTGAAAAAGTTTTCCATAATTATAGCAAGTTTAAAATCAACAAGACTGGTGAGTGTGAATTTAAAGCTCTTCAGATCAGCTCATTGGGATTTTTACTAATGCAGTCCAGGGGTCTGGATTGGGTTTGGTTTCTTTGCCAGCCAAAGAATTAAAAGGTGGCAAAAATCTGAATTACAACAGATAGCAGCAGACAAATCTCATGCACCACAGACAGAATCAGCAGTTAAGAAAGGCACTTATTAGAGGTGAAAAAGTAGACACATGCATCCAAGCACATAGAAAAAAAGACCCTCTGCAAATCCAGGACACACATACACACACACACACACACACACACACACACACACACACACATGCCCACATACACATGCACACATCCATTAAACAGGGACACACTCATGCACATGCACATGCATGCACACTACACACACACATGTGCACACACACATGCACACACATGAGCACACACACTCATGCACAACTCAAGAATCCAAAGAATATATTCTCTTCTTCAGGGCCTTTAAAGCCTCGGAGGAGCTTTCCTCCCCTAATTTAGGATTGTTCAGCTTGAAGATAGCTATCATGGTTGATTGGTCCAGGACTGTGTGTGGCATGACCTGAGCGGCTTTTGAACTTGTTGAGCCAGCCCATAAGCAGGAAGCTGCTGATGGGAGACAAAAACCTGTAAGACCTTTCAAGCTTCAAGGCTTTTGTCTCAGGTCAGGAGGGTGAGGGAGAAGCAGCCATCTTGGAAGTTTATCATCTTTATTACCTAGCCATGGCCCCTCTCCCTGTCTGTCTGCCCACCAGGGAATCTGTCTAACTCCTAGTCTCCCAATGTCATCTGCCCTCAGTTGATATGTGCTAAGTCAAGTCAAGAGTCTAATTGTTTGAGGTCTCACCTCAGGGGCAAATATTGGTTACATTTTAAATGAAGGAAGGGATGTCATAAATTGCTTTGGGGGTGGGGGTCTGTTAATGTTAGGACAAACTCCATATGATTAAAGAACTCTTGGAGTTACAGCCAAAAAGGATACAGATCATAGTCAATGCGTCTAGGTAGGTTCCGTTGGCTGGAGTGGCTGAGGAGAGTACTGCTGAAGTACTAGTACCATCTTTGTGATGGGTGTGAAGTTAAGCCACAGTGGATGAGAGAGATAACCTCATGAACCTGTGGCTAGGCCATGTTCACCAGCTCCCTGCATCAGAACTCAGCAGGTACTGCCACTCAGTGGGAACACTTACCATACAGTGGCCACTCTACAGCTCTGGTTGGTTCTGGTACTGCCTGATAGACTGCTTCTCCTGGGTCCTCCTTAGGTTGGGATCTCTACTTTCAACTCTGTGTTGGCATGTAGGGTCCTGTTCCCAGCTAGGTTTTGTATGATCCTTCTGGTCTTCCTGATGACAGGCTAGAGGTTGGGGGCATGTTTTGGGTCCTGCTGGTGAAGAAGAGGACATTGTAGATGGCTACCAGCATTTAAAGGCTGTTAGGCATTAGAGAATTACCTAGTGAGGATTAGCCTGATTGTCATTGTACCAATGGTTGAGAGGAAAGTGGGTATCTTATGTCCCCATGATGCCTGATCACAATTCCCCACTCTTTGAGGCAAATCCTATTGAAAAGAACAATGACAGTGATCAGGAGCTGAAGTTACTTCCTAAGCCTTTGTCTAGTGTTACTATGTATAGTATGTGTTACATAGTATACTATGTCCATGGTACAGGGACAGAGTCAGTGATGGGTCTAAATAACCACAGGCACAAAGGATGATGCCAGTCTCTCCCCACAGGGCTGGGGAGATGGCTCAGTTGGTTGGTTTATCATTTGTTGTGCAGTGTGAAGGTTTGGGTTTGATCCACAGAACCTACATTTTAAAATGTAGGCATGGTGGCTTGCAAATAAAACAGTGCATCCTTGGGGCTCACTGGACAGCCCGCTTTCCTGCTTAAGAAGTTCCAAGAGACTCAGCCAAAATACCAGATGGGTAACTCCTAAGGAGCAACATCCACACATATGAATATGTACACACACATACACACACAGTACCGATCTCTCCTTGAATAGACTTTTTGTCTGGAACGGGCACAGCCAGTGGAGAGATGGTCTGTTACTTCTTCATGACCCTCAGTTTCACTTCAGCAGGACAATGACTCTAGTGTTAGTAACAGGATGGTCCCTGAGATCTGATAAAGATGAGTCATACAGAGTGCTATTCCCTTCCTAATTCTCACCTGTGTATTTTACTGGTCTCAAGGAGTTGGGAATCCATTCCCTCTCATGAATTGGCATGCATGTGAAATGTATGTTTGGTTGTCACCTTTTGCACAGGGTGACTGACAGAACCAGAAGTGGCAAGTGAATGCTCTTCCACATCCTTTGTTACTTGTTAGGGACAAGACAGGGAGTTTCTAGTTTCAGATTGACGTGAACAGAAAGATGAGCTTCCTAAAGGAAGTGAGTCAGAGGCACAGGGTTGGGAAAATTCCTGAAGACCAACGACTGCTGATGGCCCCAGGACAGCTGGGAAGCCGTGGGTTGCTATTGGCACTGGCTTTGCCAACACCTTCCAACAGGTCCTGTTTGCATAGATTCACATCTGCTAAGCTTTGCTTCAATGTGAAAGCATCCAGGGCTCAAAATCAAAGCCGAGTCCTCTGCGGTCCTTGTGTGACATCTGTTAACAGTGATTTGTCAGCTGCATCTCTGAGAGCAGGAAGGTAGCATTGTAGGTATTCCACAAGCTTTTGGTTAAGTTGTCAGAAACAAGAGACCTGCTTCCTGATTTGCCCAGCTATTTTGCTGTTTGTTTCCTTTTCAACTTTTTCTCTTAATCTCTCTGTCACACAATCCCAAGAGACATTGTGCAAGCCCAGCTTAGGGCCTTCCACTCAGAGTGCCGGAGGGCTACTTGCCTTCCCTCTTATCCACCTGTAGAAGGAGCATTTACTTAAGAATAGTTACTCTTGAAGGAAAGTTCTCCCAGTAAGTGGTTTTAACTACATAGGTAAAGAGGAAAGGAGACATACTGAGCTCTCACTTTTCACTCTATGGTAAAGGTAGTTTTATTCTTTGAAAAAAAAATTCTGCTTGAAAGGCCCTAAGAGTTTGGTAAACAGCAGTAGCCAGCCCTGAAACAACAGAGCAATTAATTCCAGGAAGCTTCCTGGTTCTCCTGACAATGACGCAAGTGGCCGGTGAAGGTTTATGTCCTCTACCTGTGGAGAGAGAGTGCCTCCCACTGCCCTGGCTGAAGACACTTTACCTCATAAGTATTCTGTGATTGGCCCACGCAGACTCATTTTATGATGTATGAACTTGTAACAGCTCTGCCAAGGGCCATGACTTGGTCCTTACAGATATTGAGCTGCTGGGATCACCCAAAGAAGGCAGTGGTGTCTAGCAGCCATGCACTGGACCACTGGAAGGAAAGTGAGGTAAACTTTCAGAAGCAGATGTTCTCAGAGTCAATGCTTGATTCACACTGTCTCTTCACCTGCTTCTCAAGTAGTTCATGGATCCTGGGCTTTTGAGCTACCAGGATCAGAGTTGAGTTTCCTTCCTGGACTTGGAACAAGTGAGAATAAGTTAGAACAAGACTGCACTGTCTTAATCACCAAATCTTCAGGGCTGAGGTCAGCAGTACTACTTCCAAGATTGTTCTGCCAGCTATTTACCCTGGGACACCCAGGGACATAACTCCCCTGTAATGGATTTCTGCTCATTGTTTGAAAGTTTCTAAGAGGCTTCCCACTCTAGGCTTAGGATCAGCCTTGGTACAGTTTCTGAGAATCTCCCACAGGGCCCTTAAGAGGGAAGGTCCAAATACGCAGGTTGGCTGGAAAGCAGAGACCTGGTGTCCCTTGGAACAGACCCAAGATTCAGCTGCCTACACATGTGTCCTTTCACCTGACTAGCTGGGCCCAACCTTCTACAGAGAAGCACCAGGCAGATATTTAGAAGAGATCTGAACACAGGTGTTGTGAAAGTGAGAGTAGTGAGTGCCCAGAGAGTCAGGTGTGAGCGATAACTTCCTTTTGATCCTGGCAGACATCTGCTTGTTGACAACTTCAGGTCAAGTTCATGAGACCATTAGAGCCAGAAGCAGGAGAAGTTCTTACCAATTGGAGATCACCACGGTAATTAAGGTTAAAGAGGTGAACCTCCAGCCTCCAGCATCAGAAAGGACCTCCAATCAGGCACAGAGAAGGGAGGGTGGGTGGGCTGGACTGGGCCCAGCATAGAAACCTGGACCGGGACTTATTAAGAGAAATTTTTACAAGAGTCAGAGTATACATAGCCATAAAATAGTATATAAATCAAATATTTATTTATAATAAATCACAAAGATATCCATTTAAAAACAGTTCATATGTATGACCATTTCTTAAAGACAAAAGCTAATTTGAATAATAGTGAGGTGTCTTTAATTTTTTTTTAAGAGAAAATCAAATCTTGGTTGAATATTTGACACTGTGGGTCATAGAACATCTACAGTGTTTTGCAGAGATGATTGGGATTTCCATCTTAGAATCTGAGAGTATGGCTTCACACACTTTGTACAAAACGCCAGAAGAATGTTCAAGGCCATTTCAGAACTTGTCAGAAATCCTGTCCTAATTTCAACCCCAAATTCATTGAACCGTTTTAAAAATGAAGCTGAAGCCATCAACTTAACCAGGAAGTTTTAGAAATCACTCTAACGTAGCACAGCTCAAAGGCCTCATAAATTGACACCTACACGCTGTGATGGACAGGCTCTAGAATCACCTGAGAGAGACAAGTCCCTGGGCATAACTATCAGGGATTATCTAAATTAGCTTAACTGAGATGAGAAGACTCACCTTTGGTATGTTTTGTATCCTTGACTGCATATGAAAGAGGAAGTAAGCATTCATCTTTTTCCACTTCTTGACTACAGATGCCATGGGACCAGTTCCCCACGATCCTGGCACCATGGTTTACCTGCTGTGCTTGACTGTATCCTCAAATCAGAATAAGCTCTTTCCTTCTTAAAGCTGCTTTTTTCAGGGTATCTATATCACAGCTATGGGAAACATAACTCTATGAAATCCAATGAATGAAGGCAGGAGAATATTAAGTCTTTGTTTTCTAGAATTAAACCATCCTGTTTCTGTCAGAGCACAAAACTACATGTGCACAGTTAAAAAAAAACCCTGCAGTTAATAACACAATAGTCTCAGGTCTAAGCAGAATTGTTCCAGGCAGTGTCATTGTGTACTGTGATAGTGTGCACACTGCAAAGTGTACATGCAGACTTCAGGATCAAGGTTGCAGTAAAGTCTGCAGTGAAGTCACAAGCCAGCCCCACCAGAAACCCCTTGGATTCACTGAGCATTTGATTTTGAATTAAATTTTCATTGCTATGTATTCAGAAACCCTATACTGCTGCCAAATTTCACAACCTGAACATTTGGTTTTGTAACCCTGCATGGGGTTGTGACCCCCAGTATAGGAAGCTGGGATAGGGAGAAGATCCCTGAGGAGACCTTTGTGTGTGTGTGTGTGTGTGTGTGTGTGTGTGTGTGTGTGTGTGTAGTAAGAAATGTGAGAGAGGGAAGTTGTATCCTGAGTGGCTTGGACTTTTTCTCTTCTTGTTGGATAAGGAGGGGCAAATATACATGACCTGAATGGCTGGGTGATGTCATGAAGAAATGACAGACACATATCCAGAAAAGTTGGGGGTCAGGTCAACAGTAGCACCTCTCTCTCTCTCTCTCTCTCTCTCTCTCTCTCTCTATATATATATATATATATATATATATATATATATATATATATATGGGCTCTCATGGGTCTGAAGCCTTGGGATCCCAGACATGGGCAGATGCATGTGAAGAACATAGCACACATTCACTCAGTCCTGTATCTGCTTCTTGTAGCACATGAAGGGCTTCAGGGAAGAATACCTACTAGAAGAGGGACTTCAGGGCTGAGGCTACATCAGAAGGACCAGATGTCTTGGAATGCATGAAACATAGCAATTGCAGTCCAGTTGGGGAAGTATTTCTGAGTAAGTGTGAAGGCATATTGCAAGGAACTCTGGGATAAGGCCAACATGGCACTGTCTTGTCTTACTCGTCCCAGTATCTATCAGGAAATCATGGAGGATGTTGGAAGTTAAGTTATTCTCTTTCTTTGAAAAAATTTAAAGGAAAACAGTGTCAGCATTTACAGGGGGCATTAGGAACTGAAGCATGCTTCCGGTGCCTTTAAAGGAAGTGAGTGAGTAATGAAAATTAAAATGTACACTTTTAAAAATGTTTATTTTATTTTATATGTATGGACATTTTGTCCGCATACCACATGTGTGCCTGTCAGATGGATGTCGAAGCCCCTGGAATGTTTCAGGAAATATTAAAAAAGTTGACCTGCCAATTCTCCGCGGGTTCTGACCACGCTCCCGTGCTCCGCCGCTAACTCTCTGGAGCTGCTGGTCTCTAGGCCTCAAACTCTCTGACCCTGCGGGGCCATAGGGCCTCCACTGGGCCATCTCACTTGGTGATCCCTCTGTTAGCCATCTCTCTGGTGGGGGACTCCCGAGTTTCTCTCGCTACCACGCAACACCCCACACACCCTCTATCTGCCTTTTCACCACCTAATTACCAGGTAGAATCAAGATTCTTAATGCTTAACTAACCAATCAGATTTATGCATCAATGATATCACAATTTACAAGATGCCAATACAGTAATTTAAGAGCCAATTGATAATGATAAAAGCTTTATCCCAATATTTCTAACCTTATAAAAACTCAGCTATCTGTGGCTAGTAAATGCCACACAGGTCCACGTCTGAAGCCATCTTGGTTCCTCCTTTCTCTTTCCTCCCGCGACCTCTGTCCTCCACGACTCCTAGCTCCGCCTCCCTTTTCCTGTCCAATCACAGGTCTTTCACTGCCCTAATATGATTGGACAAGGAAAATCCTGCAACACTGTAACTGGGATTTCTGATGGTTATGAGCCATTACATGGGTGCTGGGAATTGAACCTGGATCCTCTGCAGAAGTAGTCTTAACTCCTGAGTTGTCTCTCTAGCCCATAAATGTACACATTTCTTTGAGACAGAGTCTCATTATAGAGTCCTGACTGATTAGGACATCCTTGTGTAACCCAGGCTAACTTCAACTATGTGTTGAGCTTCTTGTTTGTCTGGAGTTCTGGACTACAGGGTTGTGCCAGCACTCCAGGCTTAAAATGCTCACTTTCCCTCCACATTATCCCCTGTCCCCTGCCATCTCCAGTAATCAGGAAAGCTGACCCCTGGGGTCATGACAGCAGGTGAGCTGGCCTTGAATCTCAGCAGCAGCAGTACTCTGGAGAGCAGGTGCTATACCTTGCCTGGGCAGCACAGTGGAGCTGTTCCTGATGGTGGAGCTGAGGGGGCCCGCCTAAATGGTGACAGCACAGAAGGGCTGCCCTGCCACTCCTTGGCTTTGAGGTGGAGTGGGGGCAGGGATAATGCCCTACTTCACCTCACTCCTGGACACTTGTGGCAGTCAAGAGAGTAGGACTGGAGTCATGAGAGAGAGAGAACTGTTCCTGCCCCTTGCCTGCTACAGCCCTTGGGAGAATGAATGGGCCAAGCATCTGTCTTGACTGGACAGCACAGTGGAGTTGGCTCTGGAAGTGTGTGTAGGTGAGCCAGGGAGGGTATGAGAGCAGGAAAGCTGACCTCTCACCTGCTAAGAGTGGCATTGGGTAGCTTAGCCAGAGAGATGCTGGGGTGTTGGTCCTGGTAGTGCTGGTAAAGGGGAGTCTGCAGGTTGCCCAGCTCAGCTTCTGTCTAGGCTCAGATCCAGGGCTTTGAGTTGGCCCACCTTAAAATCTACATCATCTGTGAACTGTTGAGGTGTATGAAAAGGCCAGTCCTGCTAATCCACAGTGGCAGGATTTCCATGATACAAGACCACAACAGGACAATCAGGAGTTGCAGTGAGAAGCTGATATTGAGGTTGTCACACAAGCGAGAGATCTCAAACCAGACCAAATGACCCAATACAATGAACATTTGCTAGTGAAGATGTATGGACAGAAGAATATACTATGGGACACATGTGACATACTACAGCTTCCGGAATGAGAGGTTTTCTAGGCTTTGTTTTGGTGTGTGTGTGTGTGTGTGTGTGTGTGTGTGTGTGTGTGTGTGTGTGTGTGCATGTGTGCGTGTGTGTGTGTGTTGGGGGTTGGGGTTGCAAGGGCAAAGGGTAGGCACAAGGGGCCAGGGAGAAGAATGGGACTGAGATACAGGATATGAAACTCACAAAGAATCAATGTAAAAGTTTTAAATGTTCACTTTTGTCAGAAAAAAAAATCTCTCCTGCATTTGAAGAAACCAGAAGCAGAGTTTGTACTATGAAAACTGTAATCAAGTTACAAAGGACCAATTTGAGCATCCTTAAGAAAGAGAAATGATAAAAAGAACAGCAAGACGTAGAGAAGGAAAACCCAGCTGGTTCTGAAGACTGGAGTGACTGGTAACACAGGAGGAACTTGAGCAGAGGGAAAATGTAGGTGTCATTGGGGCACCCTGCACTGCACGCCACTGGACTGAAGAAGTCCCTGCGTAGGAATGACCCCCATCTAAGCAGACGCACTCATTTGAGGTTCAGAGATTCAGTGTGCCTACAAGCATTTAGGTAAAAGGAAAACAGTATTAATAAGAGGTTGAACCAGATTCGACCCTTCTGCCTCGGAACTGTTGCTGACAGAATGGTCAGGACTACTTAACTCAGGGGCCCTACATGTCTAAGGATGTCCCTCAGAACCATTGGGCAGAAATGCGATGTGAACTCAGAATCAAGAGAGTAGACACAGGCAGAGGAGAAGGAGCCCCAGCCTTCAAGGCCGTGGAAAGGAGCTGGAGAGAGGATACCAGCTAGGAGGCTGCACGGGTTTGATCTTGCAATGCTTGTTTCCTGTCTTTTCTTAAAGTGGGGGTTTCACATTAGTTTCTCAGGTCCAAAGTAAAGACGACGACCATTTCTTTTCACGGACTGTAAGTTAGGCCACATGGCCTGGCACAGATGTTTATAACTGTGGGGGAAAGTTTATTAAAATTGTAGTTTTATCCTTCCATACAATAAAATATGTTTCAAAATGTGAATCTCTCTACCATCTATTTATCATGTACTAGTCAACTTTCCACATACTGTCTGTCTGTCTGTCTGATCTATCTGTCTGTCTGATCTCTCTCTCTTTCTCTCTCTCTCTCTCTCTCTCTCTCTCTCTCTCTCTCTGTGTGTGTGTGTGTGTGTGTGTGTGTGTGTCTGTCTATCTTTTATCATCCATCTACTATCTATCTCATCTATTATCTATCTAGCATCTATCTATCTCTATTTTCTATCATCTATTTATCTATCATCTATCTACTATCTATCTCATTTATCTATCATCTATTTATCATCTATCTATCCATTTATCATCTATCTATCTACTACCTACCTCATCTATCATCTATTTATCTATTATCTATATCTATCTATCCCTCTATCATCTATCTATCTATCTATCATCTGTCTGTCTATCATGTATCATATATCTACCCGTTCATTATTTATCTGACTAAAGCTGATTTTATCTGTACACCTACTCTTCATATGTCCACCTCTATATGTGAATAATTGGTAATTGTTCATAAATGTGCCCATTCAGTGTGTAGTGAGGGATAGTCTGAACCCAAGTATAAAACAAAGAATAATTTCTGGTGGCATTGTGTCGACTCCACCTAGGGACACAGTCCAACTGTTCTCAAAAGCCTGACAGGCTGACATACTTACAAGATAAGGCATGCTGATCCAACTGTCTAAAAACAAGCAGATCAGCACAGGTATGTGCTCCATAGACAAACACTTGCTTACAGTATCAAGTAGAGACACCGGTGTGCTTCAGATCTGATGAGAAAATGTGAGCCTGACAGGGGGTTGAAATATATATAGAGAAGTCTAAAAGCGTCTGAAAACTGTGTCCATGTCTGTGTAGCAGCAGTCTCAAAGGGAGTAGCTCTTTGAGGCTGGGAATGAACGTGGGTCACGTGAGAGTGGCAGGTACCCGTGGTTTTGTTGAAGGTGCATGGAGCAGTCACTGGAGGCAAGGCTGGGCCAGCAGCAGAAGGTTGGTGAAAGGATCATTTACCTGGGCCGTGTATTCTTTCAGCTCTGTCTTGTTCTGGAGGTCTTCAGTACTTATCATACAGTGACTCATGTTTTTAATGTTTGCTTATTTAGTTTTTGGTTTATTTTGTTAACTTTTTTGTTTTATGGTTAAACACACTCATTGTAACAACTGACAATACTTAAATATAGATAAAGAAACTCCTTGGCCACTATTCTTTGCTGCTCTTCTGCCCCTGGTCCTCTTCTGAATGCATAGAGAAGTTCCTGAGGTCCAGCACTGCAGTGAGAGGAAAATCTTGTATCCTCATTGTCAGTACAATGAAGTGAGGCCAAGCAACTGAGGACGGATGATGCCACTGATGTATTAGAAAGATGGGTAGGATAACCACCAGGTGACAACTAGCCTAACAGGTTCGCATCCAAAGACAGAGGAGAGCACAGACAGACTCATGATATGCAAAAACAATGAAGAATGATAATACAGGTTGCATTAAGTATCTCAGACTGGTTTTAAAACAGCTTTGTACCAATTTTGATGAAGCATCTGTTCAGTTTGGTATCCTGTGAAAGTTTGTTATTTCCTGGATAGACATTCTTAAAGAGTGTTGTCTTTAAAATCAGATGGTCTCTTCTATATTGAAAGCATGTTTATGTTTTCTAATTTAAAATTAATATTTTCTTATAGATATTGTGCAATAAAGCAGAAGTAGAATGTGGTTTTTGCAAATGCTTTAACAGTTGACAAAAACTTTACATTTGTAAAATTAATATATTGTACTGGTACAAAATAGTTTTAGATTATATTTTGAAAAGCTCGGGAAAAAAAAAGAAATCTAAAACTATACAGCAATGACTACATTTCTGTGAAGGAGGCTTGGATTGACTCTTAGAGGTGTTTGCACAAAACCCCTAAATTTATTTTTTACAATATACTTACTTATATTTATTTAATTTTAGTTTCTGCATGCTTGCCAACACAGACTGCTTTATTTAATGTTTGCATCAAGATGTATTTCCATAGAAGAAAATCTTGCAAATTATTAAAGACTAAAATATTAGCTACATTTTGGACCGTCTGTTGGTTGTCTTTTTTAGTGAACTAATGTAGCCTTTAGACATTCAGATATTCAAAATTTGGGTACAATCACTTTCAGGTGTGAGGCACACTAATACCTCAAGGCATAGCTTTGAGAGGCTTGTAAGTCATAGCATAGCAAGACTGTGGGAAGAATCTTTACTAGAATACCTAACAAAAAGAAACAGGGGAAAACTTGGTGTAGAGAACAAGAGAAATTAAATATGGGAGTTGAGCCTCACCACCCAAGCTAGATTCAGGTGTTCTGAGCATTCACGTCACAACTCAGAGGGTGGCCACTTGGATCTCCAACGCTTCAGCTCTGGATGCACAAACTTCTCTTCAACATCAAGTGACAAGAGAAGAGTCAAATACAGATAAGAGCCGTGCACACCGCAGAAATGGAAATCAGAGCAGAAGAAATGTCATCACCAAATCCAAGGGACCTAGAGGGCAGCAGAAGCCACAGTGACAAAACATGTAAGCTGCAAATGGCTCTAAACATTCTTAACAATATGAGCAGTGAGCACATGACAGCTGAGGAAGAGGACAACCCGTGAGCGTGTGTGCCTACACAATAACATGGGAAGCATCCGAGGCACTGTAACAAAGGGAGACACAGGTAGTCTTTGTTTCTGATTTGTTTCTTAGTCTGGTTTCTCACACTGTTGCCTTCAACAAACAACTTAAGGCTTTCCTTGTGATTTTCAATACTATTAGACATATCTGTTAATGAATCATAGGTGTGCATATATATATATACACACATATATATGTATATATATATATATTATACAAAAAATATTTTAATCCCCTCTACTTGAAGTAAGGTTGATTTTCTTGAGTGTGCATGCAGTAGATTATCTAAACATGCATGCGTGCGCCACACACACACACACGAGAGGTGGGAAGAAGAACTCAATTCAAACATAGGACCTTAGAACCTGCAGAGGGAAGAACTTGACTTTTCCAGTCAAGGCTCTGTGTAGACATCTGGAAGCAGCCAGCATCTTGGGAACATGGATGTAAGCAGTAGGTTCGGTGTGGGGTGGCTGGTCTTTTCTCAATAGAGAAGTCGATCTGACCAGCTTAAACTGGAAGACTCCATCTCTTGACTCACCAGTTCTCCTGTGCAGTTTCCAGATGAGGAGACACCAAGGCAGTCTTTTGGTTCAGCGCCATGGAAGCCATTTTGTTTGAGACTTGTCTCTGTGTCACAAGGCAGGTGACAGCTGCCTGTATAAGAGCACACCTTCACACCTCACTATTCCAAGTAGTGACACCAGGCACAGCAAGGCTTGGAACCTCTTCAGGGAACCTCCTTTCTTTGAGCTTGGACTTTTTTCTGAGCCCCCATATTTCTTCCTTTCCTTTCCATAAACTGGGGCTTAAAGATAACACAAATAGAAATAAAAGGGTCAGCATTTCAAAGAAAGCAGTTCAACTCCAGGGCAGGTCCCCCACTCCTCTGTTTTATCTTGATCTAGCTCAGTCCACCCTGCTTCAACTCCGAGAACAAGTCTACAAGCATCAAGAGAGGCCAGGTCTGCCTCAGCTCTTGCACCTCAGTCTGGCGTGACACTGAATCCACAGTTGCACAGAGGACGGCAGAAGAACCACAGTGGTGGTCTACAGAACTTCCAGCACTCAGTCTCAAACTCGGAGGCTGAACAAGATCACAGGAAGAGGGAGGGTGTGTCGTATGTGATGTGGCTGAGCTAAAAGCCACTCTCCTGATGCTGAACAGCTTTCCAACATCTCCCACATTGCTTCCTTTTCGAGGAAAGTGGTGCTGTCTCCTCATCTCAGTGGTGATTTGGAGCAGGAAGAGAGATGGGGAACTCCTGCAGGCCTGCCGGCTGTCACCTTGAATATGGTGATCGCCACCTGGCTCTGTAGGGGAACTGGAACAGACTTGCATAGGGCAGCTACAAAGTCAAGTCCCCTGGCCAACTTATCACAAGGCCAGGATCAAGACTGGATGCAAACATTCCTGTGGAAGGAGCTCCTTCATGCTCAGGACTGTTATAGACACTTGGAAGGTCCTCAGGACTAGAGGACTAGAGAATCGAGAATGTGAGTCTTGACAATGTTTACTTCTTTATGAGCAGTGGGGTCAGTGGTGGTCTGAGAGCATGGAGCTCAAACATGAGTTAGATTTGTGGGCGAGGATCCGATTCCGATGAAGTCAGCCGGCAGAGCAGAGGGCTCTCCACAAGTCTGACATCCCCGACCTTTGTGCTTCCATGCCCCTCATGGCGTTGTTCTGGGGTGATGTCACTTCATGAGGACCTGCCTTTTCCACGGCACTTGTGTTTCAGCCCTGGTGGGTGCTCAGTGTTAATGTCATCCAAATCCTACCTCAGAGGTCAGTTAGCAGAACAATGAGTCACGTTGCTGTGAGGAGCCAGTCTATATATTCTTTTAGTGTCTGTGTTTCATGGATGGTGCTAGAATCTCCCTTAGCTATAACATATTTCTTATTTTGCCTTCAAAATACAAAACAAACAACAATCAAAAAAAAAAAAAAACCATAATAAAGTGGCCTATCCCTTTAACCATTTCATCACCAGGGACCTCAAGCAACGTAGTTTTCTTAAGAAAAGTCCTGTCGCTTGATGCCTTTGTTTTTTTTAAATAACAATAAGTCAAAGCTATCTGGGAAGCCCTCTCCTCAGCAGCTTCGAGGCACATTCTCAGTGTTGGAGGGTAGAGCACATGCGTACACAGCCTATGTCTTTCATAGGTACCTTCAAACCTCAGTGAAAATCCAGTGCCTGAATCAAGAAGATTAAGAAGAGGAAAAGGAGGATGGATGCCCATAAAGGCCCAGGTGTGGCCAAGGTCAAGACTGAACTTGAAGAACTTCTGCTCCTAGGGCAGTGGCAGTGTGGGGTTCAGGTATCGAGAAGCATGGTGTTCTTCCCAAAAGCACCTAGGAACTTCAATAGCTTGCCACCCCTCCCATTCCCTGTGCCCTGATTCCCCTTCCCAGGCTATCCCTGCCATCCATCGCTCACTGCCCACCAGGTCAGGCAGAACCCCACCACTTTGCAGGTGGGGCAGAGCTGCTGCCAGGGCAGAGACGGATGGCATATTTATTAGCTTGTCAAAGCCTCCCCTGTTTGTGGAAGACTCCCCCAGCTAAACACAACAGTCCTCTTCCCATTGGCTGCTTCGCGGCCCCTGGTCGAGAGTCTCAGCAAAGCGCTTGATGAGGCATAAAATGATGATTAATTAATTTACTGCTCAGTTGATCATCATGCTGCGCGGTTTATGGTTTTCCCAGCGGTCAGCCCTGGCTCTGCAGTGCCCAGCCACGGCTGCCTTTGCTTTGACCTGATCTGGGAGACGCCTGGGCCGGGAAGGAGATGGAGCTGGAGTGAAGGCTCCAGGGACCCAGGCCATGGGCGCAAGTCACGGTTGACAGAGCCCCAGCAGCTGGTCGTTAATCAAGGCGTACTTGCCCTGGGAACGTGGCCAGCGTCCATGGTGCTGGAGACAGCCATTTCTTCCCTGGCCTGCCTGCAGAGCCGACTCTTGGTGAGATATCTCGGGCCTGCAGGAAGTGAAGGCTGATCTCTGTCGTGACAGGAAGTGCCATGGAAAAAGAACAGAACAGCTGCCTTTCTTCCCACAGCTGCACTACCAAGGGCTTTGCTTTGCTCTGCTCAGATCAGAGCGGGAAGGTCCACCAAGAAGTGCCCAGGGGAGAGGGCAGTCCTTCTCTCTCTCGGTCAGTCTTAACGGCAGCATCTAAGTGTTTCCAGTTGTTGGGTTTTTAAGAATTCTGCAGTTTGATTTCAGTTAAAGTTCAAGCGAGAGTGCATTTCTGCACTCCAGATGGCCACGAAGAGCAGACTGAGACAGAGCAGAAGATGCTACCTAGTGTGTGGAAGTGGAAGGGCTCTTTCCCCGGTGCTGGTGGGCTTGTGTTAGGAATCAGAGCTCTTCTGTCTCAGAATTTTACATGCACAGTGCACAGCAGCCTAATGCAGATTTCAGTGTGGGAAGGAAACTCTTTACAGTACCTGATCCCAGGTCCAGAGTGATGCCTTTGTGTGAGACATGTGCATTCTAGCCCCTCGTTGGTGGTGGTGCTGGGACATCACAGCAAGCATCTAGGAGCCATGGGCTCTTGAAGGTTTCCGGGTTGGAAATACTAGAATGTTTGGAGCTTCAGTTCCTTTGAGATGAGGGGTGGCCATCAGGGTATCTGAGATTTGTGATCTCCCTACCCTCAGCCAGGGCGTGTTCTCTCCTTGGGATCAACCACACTGCTGCTATGTATCTGCCTCTCCAGGGTTGTTGGGGTGCCCTGCTCCTGCTTCTGAGCCCTGGAAACCATGTTGGGGAAGCCAAGAAGCCTTGCAGGTTGGCTGCTTTCCCGCTCTTACCTCATATTGACCTGTGACACCTCCTCCCCCACCCCTGCCCCATCCCAGCCCCTGCCTCATCCCTGCCCCATCCCAGCTCCTGCCCTACCCCTGCCCTATCCCAGCTCTTGCCCACCCCTGTTCCATCCCAACTCTTGTCCCACCCCTGCCCCATCCCAGCTCCTGCCACACCTCTGCCCCACCCCAGCCTCTGCCTCACCCCTGCCCCATCCCAGCCCCTGCCTCACCCCTGCCCCATCCCAGCTCCTGCCACACCTCTGCCCCATCCCAGCTCCTGCCCCACCCCTGCCCCATCCCAACCCCTGCCTCACCCCTGCCCCATCCCAGCCCCTGCCTCACCCCTGCCCCACCCCAGCCCCTGCCTCACCCCTGCCCCATCCCAGCTCCTGCCTCATCCATGCCCTAACACAGTCCTGACCCTTCCCCCCTTCCTGTGCAGCCCTTGCAGTTTACCTCATACAGTAGAGAGGAGGCTCCAGGTAAACTTCAATCTAAGGTGTTCCAGCTATCAGACTGGAGTTGTACACAGACCCTTTGCACTGTTGCTCTCTCAGAGGACATGTGATTTGCCCAGTTGGTGCCTGTGGACAGACAGCCATTGTGAACCAGTCAGGGGCCAGGGGAGGCCAGACTCCAGGAATAGTGGGCTGCTCAACTAGAGAAGGACTTGGGCAGATCAGCTGAAGCAAGGGGTTAAGGACCTCCACAGCGTTGTTGCTGGCTTGCTGTGGCCGGTGGGGCCCAGATGATCTGAGCTTCTGCTGGGGTGTGTGTGTGTGTGTGTGTGTGTGTGTGTGTGTGTGTGTGTTAAAAAGCAGGGTCTGGGAGTCTACCAGCAGGCTTCTGTTTTGGAGCCTGGGAAGAATCCTGGGACCATTCTAAGAGTATGTCCATGGCCCTGGGTACTGAATGTGGGATGGAACACAGCAAGGGTCAGACTGCAGTGCGAGTGTTGATCTGACGGTCCAGACTCTGTTGTGACATGGTCCCTGGTCTGATCTCTGCCATCCAACTTGTTCCTCTGAAATGACAGAGAACAGAAAGATGTTGACATGAGGACCACAGGTTGTACATAGGCCCCATGACATCAAGGGATAAAACATGTGAAGGCTGTACCTGTATATAGGCCCCATGACATCAATGACTAAAGCATGTACTTGTATATAGGGCCTGTGACATCAATGGCTAAAGCATGAGAAGGCCACTAGAGACACACTCCGTTCTTAGCAGAAATCCTCTTGTTGGGGTTTTCCTTAGAAAAGGGGTTTCTGAGGTCCAGGATGGGAGCCTGTCAGAGAGGCAGAGGCCCAGGATGAATTCCACACATGCCTTCTTTCTATAGAAACTCCACAACAGCTCCAGGACAAGGATCACATCTCTTCACCTTTTGAGCCCAGCTGTTGTTTTGGTCTTTGCTGGTAGCTTGCCACCATCCTTATAAAGGCAGAGCTGTAGAGTGGAAGCCCTGTCTTGGTGGGGCAGGTCCCAACTGTACCACTTTTGGGAGACTCTCGCCATCGAGGAGCAGAGATTCTTTTGTGTTTTGCATTAGAAAGTGACACCCTTGGAGTGGATTCTCTGAAATTCCCTTATTGCTTCCTGTAATGATCTGCTCAGACCCATACTTACATCTTAAAGATCTTGTTTCCAACCTGAAAGGATCCCTTTGTGTTCTAGGTTCCTTGTCCAAGAGGTCATGTGCTGTGGGCTCACTGTAAAGTGCTGTGAGCTCACTGTAAAGAACTATGTTTGATTTTGAATGTGTGATGTTTTATTTTTAGAGATGAAAACTGTGGCAACAGATGCAAACCTCTACAGAAATCACAAATAATCAAAATGCATAGTCGTGGTGCCCAGTAGATACATTGACAAAGCACTCCTGCACCTTAGGCTGTGGGGATAATGTGGAAGAGAAGGTGAAAGATTGCTAAGAGCCAGAGGATCTTGCAGAGGATCATCATTGTGTCTCCTAGCAATGTCAGAAGCTACTCCCATAAAATGATTACCTCACTGTGAACTGAAGAGGAACTACACCAACAGACATGCCAAACTGACCAGAGAAAAGCCCACGGGGCCTCAACCCTACACAAAGAGGAAATCTGGGAATGGGAGAGGTGGTCTTTCCCAGGGACAAGTACATGAATTGGTTTTCCAGTGCAAAACAGTCCTAAAAACATACACACAGGTAGCATTATATGTACTGAAAGGCTATATTTAAAAATATATGCATATATATGTATATATATATATAGCATTCAAAAACAATTAGTTAAAAAAAAAGAGACCATGAATTTGAAAGAGAACAGGGAAGGGTTTGTGGGAAGGCTTGAAGGGAGGAGAAAAGAGAGAATTGTTATAATTAAATTATAAACTCAAAAAGAAGTAAAAACTGCCTTAGTGTAGAAGCTTACATGATAGCACTTGGAAGGCTGAAGCAGAGGATTGCTACGACTCTGAGGGCAGCCTGGGATATACAGTGAGTTTCATGCCATCCTGACCTCATCCAGGAAATGGCAGCCCATACTAACAGATGATGAAAAGGCTCACGTTTCACACCACAGTTCAGGAATCCCATGTGATTCACAGTTTCATGAGCATTTCTTTCCTACTGACTGTTAGCCCCTTGCCCAGGATGTTCAAACTAACAATCACTAAACCACAGCTCTGTCAGTAGAGGTCATGCAGACTTTCAAATCAGAGATGTTGTTGTTTTTTTAAATGAATCTTTGGCTGAGTGGGTAACATACTTATAACACAAGGACAGGAGTTCAGATCCCCAAACCTACCTTAAAGACAGGCATAGCAGGATGTCAGTCATTCTAGTACTTGGGAAGTAGAGATGGGGAGTCTCTAAGAACAGGATGACACACATCAGTCTAGCCCAAGTGATGGACTGAGAGACCATGTATCAACATGTAACATGTAATGTGATTGATGAACGTATGTCATGAATTTATGCTTACCCCAATACATGCATGCCTCAATACATGTGAAAATGCATACACATGGGCACTACACCATACACACATGCACAGAAGCATGTACCTCAGGTCTTTTTCTCCTCTGGGATATCTCAAAGTCATTCTGTCACTTCTAAAGCTTGTGGTTCTCCTTTCTCCTCCCAATGTCAGCTGCAAGGCTACGACGCCAAGTCAGCCACATGCACTGAATCACTAAAGACTGTGTCTTTCCCTGTACTTTCACTTCAAATTATGGGGACAGAATTACCCGTCTCTTCCCCTGGGGATGTGGAAGCCTCAAGACAGAATGGCATTTCTTTCTTTTTTTTTATTATTTATTTTATTTTATTTTTTTAATTTACATTCCAAATCATTTCCCCTTTCCCGTTTCCTCCCTCCCCGAAAGTCCCATAAGCCCCCTTCCCTCCCTCTTTTCTCCATTCAACCCCCTCTCGTTTCTCTGTCCTGGCTTTCCCCTACATCCAGTCTTTCCAGGACCAGGGGTCTCTCCTTCCATCTTCTTAGAAATCTATTGATATGCGGATTGTGTCTAGGGTATTCCGAGATTCTGGGTCAATATCCCCTTATCAGTGACTGCATACCATGTGTGTTCTTTTGTGATTGGGTTACCTCACTAAGGATGATATTTTCAAGATCTGACCATTTGCCTAGGAATTTTGTGAATTCATTGTTTTTAATTGCAGAGTAGTATTCCATTGTGTAGATATACCACATCTTCTGAATCCATTCCTCCGTTGAGGGACATCTGGGTTCTTTCCAGCTTCTGGCTACTATAAATAAGGCTGCTATGAACATAGTGGAGCATGTGTCCTTATTGCATGCAGGTAAAGCCTCTGGGTACATGCCCAGGAGTGGTATAGCCAGATCCTCTGGGAGTGTCATGCCCAGTTTTCTGAGGAACCGCCAGACTGCTTTCCAGAGTGGTTGTACCAGCTTGCAATCCCACCAGCAGTGGAGGAGTGTTCCTCTTTCTCCACATCCTCGCCAACAACTGCTGTCTCCTGTGTTTTTGATCTTAGCCATCCTGACTGGTGTGAGATGGAATCTCAGGGTTGTTTTGATTTGCATTTCCCTAATGACTAAGGATGATGAACATCTCTTTAGGTGCTTCTCAGCCATTAGATAATCTTCAGGTGAGAACTCTTTGTTTAGCTCTGTACCCCATTTTTTAATAGGGTTACTTGCCTCTCTGGAGTTTAACTTCTTGAGTTCTTTGTATATATTGGATATTAGCCCTCTGTCGGATGTTTCTTAGAATGAATGCTGAGCAGCCTGTCAGGGAGAAGGTGGTGGAAATGACTGCAATGTAGAGTCTTCAAAGATGGAACCACGACAGAGGAAACAGGTCACTGGACAGGGAGGCTTCATGATCGGACTTTAGTGATCTGGTCTAGGCACTGCTGCTGCTGCAGGAGGGTCTGGGTAGGGTGGATAAAGGCCACAAGGACTTCTGCAGGCTTGTCTCTCAGGGTGAAGAGATGTTTGCATACAACCTGCCTGACTTCCGGGAGCTCTTATGGAGGTGCACTCTGCCACATACAGAACAACTGTCGCCTTTAAGGACTCGATCCTTCTAACCAAAACACAGCCATACCTGTTTTCCCCATTGAGTTACTCTATGTATGGCACAAGGGAAGTGTTTCAAAACGCAAACACAAGGTCTTCCTTTCAAAATGCAGCCACACAACAAGGCACAGAGTTGCAGTACATGTGAAGTAGACACGTGTGCAGTGACTGAGTAGAGTCACTGGTTTCACACTGTGTTTTCTGCAACCTCAACTCCGAGTCACTCCCTACCTCACAGTCACAGCCTCCACTTCAGACGGCATCGAGGACCTTGGCAAGTGCAGAGTAGTCAGAAGATATCAGTGTCTCCTTGGGTAGAACATCAAGCACCTGGTGTGGAAGGAGTGTGTAGGTGAGCTAGGGTGATAACAAGGGTGAGTGGAGGCATAGATCATGTCAAGAGGACTTAATGTTTATGTCACACCTGGTGTAACACTGGCTGCTCTCTTGGGCTCCTTAGAGGAGACCAGTAGTTCCCTTGACCTGTGTTGATCCAACCACCTTTAGCTTGAGATGAGCTTTGGGATAAATTTGCTGGCAGTGTCTTCTCTATCTCAATAAGAAGCTCCCCCCAAACCCCCTAGTGTTGATGCAGACTTTAGTGTGCCAGGGGAGAAAAATGACCTCATTATATGATCAGAGCTAATGAAAAATAAAAGCACGAGGTGTGGTGGGCACGGGGCCTGCACCGCCCTTAACGAGAAGTATTGACTGGCAATTGATAGCACCATGGATTTTTACTTTGTCTGTTATGGGTCTATGAAGCAGTCCACTGGCTCGTAATGGGCAGGAGAACAAGGATAAAACAACTCCACGTTTTCCTTAGTGATAAACAAAGCAACCAGTCTGAATCTGCAGTGGGCAGGGAGGCATCTCTGGTTATGCAAACTGCAACCACTTGAGCCAGAGTGTATTCAGAGGGCTCCAAGGAATACAGATGGCTCTTCACACAAGGGCGCATCCCATCCATTTGCAAAGAGATGAGATAATCAGTTAATGACTGGCATTCGGATTTAGGACAGATATGCTACGCGCGGAATGATTTCTGCAAACACCACAATCATTATGAGGTCCCTGCGCTTGAAATTTGCGGTGTTTCACATAAATAGAAGAATGGCTTCCTTACCGTGTGTGTTTCAGAAAGGTCTTTGGACTAAGACTCCGCGGAAGACAGGGCTCTAGTGATAACCATGGTCCAAGCAGGGCCCAGTGATGCATGTCTCAACCTGAAAGTGCCTTTTGGGAAAGGTTGTCTGTGCTCCGTCTACCTTTTCCTGGGTCCTGGGATGGTAAACTTAACTCGCTAGGCTCATTTTAAGGTGAGCCAAGTAACTTCTGGAAATTTCTTCCTCCATCTTGGATTCACCTTCAGGACTGCTTCAGGATGTGAGGTAGGGGTACTGCCTGCTCCCAAACCCCACTCTATGGCATCATAGAGGAGGAGACAGCTGTCATCACCCTCTGGCCTCTCTCCTCTGAATTGTCTTCTCCTGGTGTCTTCTAAGGCAGTGGCAGAGTTGAGACACTATCACTTCACTACAGACTCCTTGCTGGTTTTATGTCTTCATCTCTGGTAGGGAATTATGACCTTGAAGCAAAGTCTTGACTAGAGGCTCGAGGGCATGGGATCCCAGACTGAAGTCAGTCCTCTGCCCCAACACTAGTGTTTTCCTAGACAGACTTGCCACATGCTTCCTGTTGACCTGTATCCTTAAGCAGCTCCAGATACACTGCTAAGAACTACCCAGTCACCGTCTTACATATGCTGAATTCTGGCCACTACTGGACTCCTCAGTGCAATGGAGAGGAGGTGACCTTTAGTAGTTTTAGTGTCCTCTGTGTGGTGGATACGTGCAGGTACTCATCACCTTTGATAGATCCCTAATTACAGGTGATGGCCGACGAAGTTAGCTGCTTGATAAGAACACTGAGCCGCACTCTTTCCCTCCACTGGAAATTGTTTACGTAGGGAACTCTGTGTGGTTTTACTGATCCCACTGTCAGCATCTAACAATTGCCCTCAGAGAGGAGATTGCTTCTTGCTTCTCAAGCCATGATATGTTACCATCAATCAGAAGTTTACTTGATCAGACTTCAGGTTCAAACACTCACTATAGGTTACCCAGCCAAGCAGTGGGGGCTGCCCAGAAAAGAGGGGATCAGGAAAGAACAAATCATTATGAATCTAACTCTGAGGACATTGGATAGGGCAGGAGTTCACCTGTGGCTTTGGTCTTTACCTCTCTTCTTGAGAAGAGAATAAAAGTGACTTCCCAGGGACAGAAATCAATAAGCAGAGAGGAAAGGCATAAGTGTGGTACAGACAGAGCCTACCTCCAGCTCCAGGAGTAAAATGGTACCAGGAAAGAGGCAGAGGAGCCCAGTTGTGCGATTCAGTGTCCTACAGACATTTCCGTTAGGTCAGTCTCTTGTCCAGCACGAGAATAGTGCCGTGTGAGCTATGAGGACTCATAACTACTTGGGTCTTGGTTTTTTTTTAACATGGTCACCCCTGAGTTAGTGTGGCACTTGGTTCCTCTTAGCAGATCACTTCAAATTCAGAACCTCTCAGAATGACCAGTGTGTGAAAACATACCATATAAATAAGCAAACACTCTTAACTCAGTTCTGGTCCTTGTACACACAATGGCTGCACACACTTCCTATAGGCATGGTTTTGTTTCTTTGTATCTCAGGGTTTCTCAGAGTACTGACTCCAGTGATATATTGTGAGGGTCAAGTGATGTTAACACTGGTCAAGGGTTTGGCTACATGTACAGAGAACACAAGCCCAGGAAGCTCACATGTAGACTGATTCTCCTTTGGTTATCAACCGTCTTTCAGTTGGACTTTGGACTCCATTTACTGAGATCTGATCTTGTTCTATCTGGATAAACCAGAACCTAGGGCCTGGAAAGCCGCACACTGTGTCCACATTGGATGGCAGGTGTCACTCTGAGAAAAACTAGCTTCACCACCATTTGTGTTCAAGGTGAATTTTGCACAACCTGTGGAGGGAAAAAAAAAATCCTACAATCTCAATGAGAAGTGGCAGTGATTAAGCAAACAGACCCCAGATGAGTCACCTGCACCACAGGCTCGGTCTGCACACGCATCTCTGCATCTCTGGGAGACCTGGAGGAGCAGGTGTGGAGAGGCCCCCTCCAGCCGCCTTCTGCACCTCCACAGAGCCGGGCTATGCTGTTCACAGTCGCTTGGATGCCTTCTAAGCATGTTTCCTTCCGGCTGGCACAGGACTGACTGGAGCAGACAGGGCACTGTGGGGAGGGAGGGAGGCTGGCTTCTGAAACCTTATGGCGAGCTTTGCTTTCCAAAAGATTTACATTCTTGTTCAACAAGCACATAAACACCCGGTTTGCCTTGTGTTTGTGATTATGGCTGGAACTCGGGTGCAGAGCTTGCATCCTGCCAGCAGATTCCCACTGGGTAGGCTGTATGTGTGTGTGTGTGTGTGTGTGTGTGTGTGTGTGTGTATGTATAAAAGGCTTCTCATCAAGATGTCTGCCAACGCAGACCCCCATCAAAGTGGAGTTTGTGGTAAGTCTGCAGAAGGTCCTGGTAATCGTTTGCCCCACTCTAGGATTTACTCCTTAAGTTTTGAGTAGCCTTTGAGGTCAGTAACTGAAGCAGTTGAGACCGGTGTGTATTCTCAGCTCTTAGCATGAAAAGGACAGCGGAGAAAGTTTCTAAGGGCAGAGGGAGCCACTCCTTGCCCTAATGTCCTGAGGCATGTGGAACATCTGCTTTCAGCATCTGTGCTGCCTGCCTGCTTGTGTGGATGCCCTCAGTTCCCTCCTTGCGATCTGCTTCCCCATTCACTCCTCTGCAATAAGAACTGGGGAGGGGAACAGGTTGCACCTTCAAAGCCTCACATCCCCTTTAATGTTGTGTGGTCCTTCAAAGTGTGTTACTGTTCTCTTTCATCAGAGAACGCACCAAACACAGCACAAGACAACTGAAAGATTTCACTCTGGCCCCTGCAGTGGAACAGCCTCTGAATCAAGTCAGAGGGAAAAAGGTGGGCTGAGAAGACTGACAGTCAGTGTTTTGACTGTAGGTGCCTACACTGAACAGAGTTGAGGCCAGGAGCCCCCTCCGAGACCTCTAGAGTTATGACCGTGCTGTCTTAATGAAACTGACTTGATCCCTCACTGCCTGAGGTGGAGTGGGCTTCATGGACTCCACCTGGGTCTGTTATTTGTGGTGTGGTTGGCATTCTTAGGTAGGCATGGGAGGAGCTGGGGTTTTTTAAAACTAGACCCTGTCACACCAGTTATTCTTGTTGTTAAATAAAGCACTTCAACTAAATACCAGGGAGGGAATGTTTGCTGTCAATACACACATGGTACAAAATACCGGTGTAAGTAACAGGGAAGGGAGTTCTTTTAAATCAGGAAGCCCAAGTAGGCTTCATCAACATTTTATAAAGATGTCATTTACATATTCTGCATACAATCCGAAAGATTAAACCTGTCTTCCAGGGCACTACTACTCTCTCATGGTGCTTGGCAGATGTCTTAATGAGTGACTAGAAAGAAAAACCAGAAATCCTAGATGTTGTGTAGAGAGAGTTTGTGCCTCCTACATTTCTAGGGAGATTTGAGGCTGAAGAAACATCCCTATTTTAAATTTATAAATAGTTTATATCCTTGATCTTTATTTATTTTTTTTCTTTTTGAGACAGAGTCTTTCTACATACACAGCCCTAGACTGGTCTGGAATTCACAGATATCTACCTGCCTCAGCCTCCCACGTGATGGTAATAAAAGTTGTGTGCCACTATGCCCAGCTCATCTCAGACTTGTTTTTATGAATCACACAAATGCCCTGGCTGGGTAGAATGTGAGCCCAGTGCTGTGTTCAACTGTGTTCAGGACTCTGGGATTCTCTTCGAACATTTTGAAACATAGTTGCCACATCTGTCCTTCACACAGCTCTCCTGCAAAGAAGCTGCTAACGTGTAGACCTCTGGGACTTCAGCATCACTTTCTTGGTAATTAAACGTATATCATTTGCTGTGAGAGGTTGGGATGCATAGAGAACATCCTGGCAGAGTAACTGACAGGGATCGTGGAAAAGACAGGAGCATACACAAGGCAGGCCAGTCACTGCATCTGAGCGAATGGGAGGATGGCAAACACCAGTGCAAATGTTAACGGACCAACTGTTTCCCAGTACTCTCTGACTGGTGCATGTCTAATTAGGGATGGGTCTGTTTCACTTCCCCCAGTAAAATAACGAAGGAAGAGGAAAATAACTAGGTCAGCTTGAGATTGCTACATATTTGGTCTCTCATGGTTACAACCATTAAGGATAATTTCCATTATTTGTGTTTGAGTGATTTTAGCATTAGTCCTTTGAAATCACATGAGGTTGGCTACACAGAGTGGAAGTTAAGAATGACCTGACGTATTGCTCGAGCTTGTCCACTGTGAGAGAGATCACAGGAGGGGGGTAGGTTTCACTCAAGTACTCTTGTTTCCTCTCGTTTATTCTACAGCTATGGTGTCATGTGTGATTACATTTTATGAGATAATTACCAGCAGAACAGCTTCTCTAAGCATGCACAGGTGAGCTCAACACTGAGGTAAATGCATTTGGGTCTGTTAATGAGCTCCACTCTCGCTGGCTTGATTGGTTCCTAGCTTGACTGCATAGTGTGGACTTGGAAGAGCCATTCCCCTCATCAGGTCACTCCATAGCCAGCACTGCCCTTACATTCTCTGCTTGGCAGAAGGGTGGTACCAATCCCATGGACTGGCTTAAAGCACTAAGTGCTTTGCTAAGCCATGCACCTGCTGAAGGGCAGGACTTGAAAGGGGTGGCTTCTGCTGTGACTGTTGGTGGCTTCTGTAGTAAAAGGCAAGGGCAGATACTGACAGTCAGAAATCTTCACCGAGGCTGAAACAACCTCCCTGAAATAGATCAGAAAGCCAGTCTATCCAGGCAGGCGCCGACTCTTCTTGACCCCAGAATTTAAATTGGTACCTGCAGACTGTGTTTTCTCTACCATCAACCTACAGGGAGTTTCCTGTGTGCTAGCATTTATTTTAGGTGCTGTGACATCTATGTGACAAAGGAGAAGGTGTCACACTTGGTCCTGTCCCTGAGAATCTCATATGCCAGCCTTCTGATGACCCAGTCACAAGGGGAATGTCTTCACCTATGAGAAACGCAGAGCAGGTTTATCCACTCTGAGAAGTAACAGTGCTTGTATATGCACGGCTACTGTTGGGTTCACTTTCAGCACTCACTCTGACGGATAAAAACCAACTTGAATTTGGTTGTCTAATTCAATAACCCTTAAGTGGCATAGACAGTTTGCATGGAGGAGAAAGTGTGGACACCACAGAAGTGGCTTACAAACACCACAGAGGTAGCTTGCTGGCAGGAGGTGGAGGCCACCGTCCCCTATGTGGCCTCTTGTACTCAGAGTCTGAGTCCAGTGTTACCTACACAGCTGGTGTGTGGTCAGCTGTATCCTTCAAGAGTTTCTCTTATAATATTTCCTAGTTGTGTCTCACAGAAAGGACTCCAGTGACACTTGGTGGCTTAATTGGAAAAATATCCATGGCTTAGGCCTGATCTGTTCTTAATCAAACTAGGACATTTGTATCTGATCTTCATGAGAACTTGTTTCCTATGCATAATCACTGCCATAGAGAGAAGAAGGAGTGGCTTTGAGTTCTTGGGATGTGGAGAGAAACTGTCTCCTGAGACCCAGGAACCAGAGGAAGTTGTTGTTGCTGTGTCCTGGCTGCCGCTTCTGTCCTGCAAGCTTCTCTGGGGCAGGTTCACCTTCCAGGGTGCTCCACAGGCTCATGCTGTGAGCTTCTTCAGGCCTGGTCTGCTTCCAAGTTCATATTTACTTTTTGCTAAGCTTCATCTATAGGCTTCAGCTACTGATGAGGAGTACTTTTTGCTGGTACCCGTCCTGTCTTGCTTGAAATTCTCATCTTCTTGGGACCTCTCATTTTCCCCATGTAACATGGCAATCATGCTGTGTAAACTGGAACCATCATCATGCAGGCTGGCTCTGCCTCCAACTACCAAAATCTGTGGCTCTGCCTCTTACCCATCCACCATTCCTTACTCCAGGCCATCCTTCTAGGTGCGTGTGGCTCTTTTTCTTTCCTGAGGGTTTCTCCTAGCTCAGCATGTCTGGCCATTGGGTAGTCAAGGACTCTTTTCAGACCACACAAAACTAGAATTTTGAGGAAGCTTAGAAATCTTGTCTCAAACTGAACTGCCAACCAGAGACCATCCACAGGACTGACGCAGGTCCTCTGCACATAGGTAACAACTGTATGTCTTGGTCTTTGTGTGAGACTCCTATCAGAAGGAGCAGAGACTGTCTCTGATTCTGTTACCTTTGGGTTTCTTTCCCCCTACTGGGCTGCCTCTTCTAGCCTCCATAGGAGTAGATGTGCCTAGTCTTCTGGAACTTGACATGCCAAGGCTACTTGATATCCATGGGAAGCCTCCCCTTTTCTGAAGAGAAAGGGACTAGGTGTGGATGGGGGAGATGAGAGGGGAAGGGGAAGAACTGGGAGGAGAAGAAGGGAAACATCAGGATGCAAAGTTAATTAATTAATTAATTAATTAACTAAAAATAATAAAATTAGTATTGGTGTAATCAGCTTTACCTATTCTCCTTTTATAAGTGTCCTGTAGAAACTCCCAGAGGCTACATGACACCCATCACACCATTCTGAAGAGTAATAAACTATGCATTATCTTTGCCATCCTCTTGTTGGCTCACCTTTTGTCCCCACAGACCCTCGTGCATTTGCTCAGAGCAGGCATCAAGTGTTGGTTGCCAGAAGGAACATTCAAACTTCCTGCCAGACCAGTTTGCTCTTGTTCTGTCCACAAGGAGTGAAAAGAGCCTCACTATGCAGAGGGACGGAATGTGCAGTAAAAAGCATTATTCCCTGGGAACTTCCCAGAATCCTCCTGGATTAGAAAACTCTTCAGTTCTGGAGATACCTGGTGCAACATGGGGACCTAGACCCAGCCATGGTGACATCTGTACATCCCTGTAGGTGACATGAACATTCAACAGAAACAAGCACATATATAAATAGAGTCTACCCACCGCGGGGAGTTTCCTGGTCCTTGGTTTGACACTTGAGCACATGCTCACATTGTAACAAGGAGATATGGGAGACAACTACCACCTAACTTGGAACATAAAGAGTTTTGCTATGAAAAGATTCCAGAAATCTGTTATAGTAGACATGCCCAGCACATAGGGCCATGAGACAAGGATGAGCCAAGAGGAGGAAGAGAGGTGCCCAAGGCCTTACAAAGAGTGTTGAGCTGTGCATGTTGTGAGTGACAAGCATGTGAGACTTATAGCACAAGATGTTCTAGATGACTAATAACTTTCCAGGAGATTGTCACAGTTAAGATTCCAGCCATTCTAGTTTCATTTCTGTTGCTGTGATAAAATATCATGACATGTAATGGTTTGTATATGCTCGGCCCAGGGAGTGGCACTATTAGAAGGTGTGGCCTTGTTAAAGTAGGTGTGTCATTGTGGGTGTGGACTTTGAGACCCTCATTCTAGCTACCTGCAAGCCAGCATTCTGCTAGCAGCCTTCAGATGAAGATGTAGATCTCTCAGTTCCTCCTGCACCATGCCTGTCTTGATGTTGCCATGCTCCCACCTTGATAATGAACTGAACCTATGATCCCATAAACAATCCCCAGTTAAATATTGTCCTTATAAGAGTTGCCTTGGACATGGTGTCTGTTCACAGCAATAAAGCACTAATACATGACACAAATCAACTAGGTGGGGAAAAGGGTTTAGATGAATTTATAATTCTAGAATACAGTCCATCATTGCGGGGAAGCTAACGCAGGAACTTTAAGCAGCTAGTCGCATCACATCTACAGTCAAGAGCAAAGAGAAATAGATGTGTGCATACTCACTTGTTTTGGCTCACCTCAATTTCCTCTCTATTGTACAGTTGAGGACCCACTGCCTAGGGAACAGGGCTGCCCACAGTGTGCCTTCTCACATTAACTAAGATAATCCTTTACAAACAAGTCCACAGTCCAACCCAATGTAGAAAATCCCTCTCTGAGGGTCTCTTCCCAGGCAACTTTAGATTGTGCTGCATTGACAAAGCCAACCATCTCACCTCATCACTCAAGAGTATCATACAACACGAAGTGTGTAAACAGTGAAAGTCCAGAACTCTTTGCTCTTCTGAAGTTTGCTAAGGCCCAGCTATGCCTGAAAATCCAAGACAGTTCATCAGGGAACAGGTGTCCTTTCTTCCCTATGACATCTTAGGTACTAGTCAATAATCACCCTTACAGAGAAGGGCTCTGCATTAGTTCCTTACCTGTTGCATGTACGCAAGGGGTCTCTGAGGGCGGGAATTTAGTTCTCAAGGATCCTCACCAATTTTATCAGCTGAAATATTAGCTCCTGACATCACAAATGCAGACTAAGTTCCAGGTACTGTTTTGGGTGTTTGTTTGTCCTTCATTTTCCCAGTTCTTGGGCTGGCTTAGAGCTAGTCCTCAGTTGCCACATTCAGACAATTTATTTGCTTGTAACTGATCAACATCTTCTTCTTAGGAAGGGTGGGGCAGGGCACAGGGCCTGCCTTGGGCAGAGGGTGATGACTAAGTAGGATAAGTGATCCACTGGGGGTTTCCTTTCTAAAACTTTCTAGATCCTTCAACCACCACAGCCAACATCTACCACATCATTTTAGAGTGGGCTTTGCCCCTCAACTAAACCTTCAGCCTACAATCTTTCAGGAAAAAATACTTTTCTTGGTATAACCACAGATGACTCCATTGGGAGCACATGCCATGTGTTATATGATACAGATATCATAGCAAGTTTGAATTTTTTTCCATCTTGTCATTTTTTTCTGTTTAGATGATGTTTTACTTTATAGCCTAGGCTTGTTATAGCCATAGCAGGCTGGTCTGGACCTCATGACAATCCCCCTACTTCAGACTCCCACATGGTGGAATGATGAGAATGGGCTGACCCTCCTGACCTATCACTTGTATTTCTTAAGGATGTAGTCATCTCAATTTAGAGTTTTATTCCTGGTCATGTTGAGACGCATTACTTTGAACTTCTGACATCTGCTGTTCTGGTCAAGTCTTCGAGAGATACACTTTGGGGTGAGGGCATGCCCAGGGCAGCTGCCAAGGGATGCTGATACAGAGAGGAGCCAAAGAAGGTGTGAGGCAGTGTGGGGCAGTGCTGTAAAGCTTTACCCCCTCCTGTAGGTCTGCGGAGACATATGGTACATCCCAGGTTCTGCCAACACAGGTGAGGAAGCTGGGCTTCCTGCCCCATCTCAATGTGTTGGTGCCTTCCCAGGCTGGAGTCACTTGGACAAATTGGTCAAATAAAGGAATTCCTCAAAGAGAGATTCAGATGTGCCTAATCAAAGGAAAGTGTAGATTTAGCATTTTTTAAAATTTATTTTTGATAAAGGTTTAAAAAAACTCCAAGCCTACAGGTGGTGGCTCTAGTTTCTTCAGAGACTCAGTTACATCCTGTGAAGTTTTTCTAAAAACTGTCATGAGAAGGTGTTTTTACTAAATCAGATACACAAGAAGATGCTTTATTAAGAATGGACACATGGTGTTTTTTTCTGGAGACAGCCTAAAAAAAAAAAAAAAAGATAAATGATATTTTGCTAAAGTGGATGCTAAAGAAATCACGTGATGTTTAAAAAAAGATATAACTCTAACCCAACAATAGACAATGCTATATGGTATTGGTATGCTTTTCTGTTCTTCACTGATGCTCTTTGCTGACGACATCAGGTGATATTGGTATGCCTCATCATTTTTTGTTGGTCATCATTTGTCATGACTTCATAGAAAAAAAAACACACCAAAAAAAGAAAAAAAAACCAAAGAACAACAACAACCACAAACCCTTTGAGTATTCCAGGGGTTTTTGCCACTTCAGTGGACTCAGGCCAATCACAAAGTCACAAAGTCTTATGGTTTCTTCTAGATCGACCTGCTGTTACTGATTCATAAATGGTGTTTACAAGTCCTGCTGTTACTGATTCATAAATGATGTTTACAAATAGGTTGAACTGCTACTACTTACTCATACAAACTAAACTATGGATATCCTGACAACACAGATTAAATTTACTCCAGAAAATACTTTTAAACAGGTCCATCTCCTCCTTTTTTCTATTAACCTTTCCTTTCCACTAGCTTTGATGAGTATCTGGCTAAAGAAGACAGTGGGAACATTTAAAAACCCTTATTAAAAATAAATTTTAAAAAAATCTAAGCTTTTAGGGAAAATGGTTGCTCCAGAAACCAACCGTATTAATAATGCCGTAGGTACGTATTCATTTCTCCAGGAAGACTTTGGAAGGAGTGAATGAGTGAATATGATTTTAAACATCACTGTGATTTTATTCAGAGAAAATTTAGCATACATCTTGCAGCTTTAAAAAAGCTTCTTTTGTTGAGAATGGAGTTATCACCCAGCAAAGCCATTAATCCACACAGCTGATACATCTTGGTTGATAAATGGACATTTCCCATGCTACGGAAAATGTTTTAATTTTTGTGATTTCGCTATGATGATAAATGTCTCTCGAAGTATTTTTCAAAATGAGATCCGCTAGCATACTCATGAAAAAAAGATAATTTGTTCTTCTTTGATCATAAAATGCATACAGGAAAATATACAACTGTGCTAAAAACCTGTGAATACACTGTGTTAATATCTTGGTGTGTGCTGAGTCAGTATGAGTGGGAAATCCTGTCACTTTCTTTGTTTCACAGCCAATTGTTTTGGGCTCCTAGCAGTTGCTTTCAAGTTGAAAGAAGCTTATGGCAGAGGAAGAGAGGGACCAGTTAAACAATTTAGGTCCCAATTCAACTACACACTTTCAACTACAAAATGCCATTTGGAGAAGAGAGGTCTCAATGGAGAAGACATCTGGGGAAGAAGATACAGAAAGGTGGATGAGATTGGGGGAAGATTGGAAGGATCCAGCCTAGTGTTTCCCTAAGAGTCTGTCTCCCTCCACTTCACTTCTATCTTTGGTCTCAACTCTGGTAAAATTCTCTCCATGGTTTGAAACCAAGAACAGATACTTTATCACCCCCACAGCTGCACTTAATCTTGTAACCTCCTTCCTCCCACATTTTTTTTTTCTAAAAATACACGTCTACATCTACTTTTAAAAGTGGTTTCTTAACATTGCATGAAGGGAAGCTCATCAGCATTACAGAGATTAAATAGATCAGGTCTTCAGAAAAAAAAAAATCTCTAGTTCAAACGTTAGAACGTTTAGAATGTGGACTTGCCAAGTCAGTGAGCTCAGGGTCCTGGGCCGTGTCCTTCGGGGAGCAAATCCCGGACACCCTAGGCAGCTGGCACTTCTCAAGCCATCAGTTTGACACTGATACCATTGGATTTTCCGTGTCTGCAAGTTGTGATCAACAGTATTCAGCAGGCACTTTATACTGAATATGGAGGATTCCTTTCAGTGTCTACCCAAAGTGTGACCATTAGAGCTAAGTACACCCACACGCTTGCTAGTGATACTTTTTCATGCATGGCATTAAACAAATGATTTTTTTCTCCAGTTGCCATTTACCCACAGAATTGTCTAAACCCCCAACAGACTCTTGCCTGTAGTGATCCCCTTCTGAAACCAGTTAAAATTCACACAGTAATTTATAGGAGAAAAATGTCAGTACCCAAACTACACACAAACACACACACCTCTACTCATCTCTATTTTATATATGGAAAGTATAACATGATAAATACTTAAAAGATTGATATCACAATCTTAACATTTTACGAACCCTAATGAAGGTTCCGATCAACAATTTGCTGCTCTTGCAAAGAACCAAGGTTCAGTTCCTAGAACCCACATGTTAGCCTATAACCTCCTGTTACTCTAGTTCCAGGGGATTCTCTCTAGACAGTCTACCATCTCTTCTCAAGAGTAGATTACATGACCTACCAACCATGAGAGTTTCCAGAAAGAAGTATCTGAAGAGGGTTCCATTAAAAAAAAAAAGGCCAAAGTGTTAAAAAGCTGTGCCTGTAACATACACAGGCAGCAGAAGTCTACTACCATAGTTAGTTCAGTGGAAGGCAGAGTACAATGAAGACCTGGAGAGTCCTTGGCCAGGGATTCAGGAGTGCTGGGCAGAGAAGACAGGTGTGCAGGGCAGAGGGTAACAGTGAAGACATATTCAGTTCATGAAATTTTGCTTGAAAGCCTCACTAAAAGGGAGGAAGAGGGGGACTTAGCCCTTGGGTGGAAGGATTTAGGATTTTAGGACCAGAAAGGCTTCACATGTTCACTGGCCGAAAGTAAAGACTGAAAGGAAGGGAAGGAAATATGGAGTGGGTAATAAAGGGAATGAGCTCCTATCTCTCTCTCTCTCTCTCTCTCTCTCTCTCTCTCTCTCTCTCTCTCTCTGTGTGTGTGTGTGTGTGTGTGTGTATGTGGGTATGGGGGATCCTGCCAAAAAAAGAAGGCAGATATTCTCTCAGTGTCCTTCCTCAAACAAGACTAGAAGAAACAACAGTTCAGAGGAGGGAAGCTCCGGGATGCTGTACAGGAATTTCAGGTCATGTGAGATCGTTCACATGACTCCTGGTGGCCCAGACAGTCAAGGGTCAGTTATCCCTTAATGCAGGGGTGGTGGTGATTCATGTGGGTCCTTCGAACAGGGGTGCTGCTACCAGAAGACCTAGGCTTGTCAGTTAAGTGCCCTGCTTGGTGTCCTCTGGTCCACTTGGAAGACTGAGCCTGCCTTCTCACCTCAGAAGCACCAACCCAAGAGTCCCACTTTCCTACATCATCTGGGAGTTCTCTGCTTGGAAGTTCTATGCACCAGAGACTCTTTCTCCTGCAGCTGCTTGCTCTCACATCAGTTGTATTCAAGCTTGTGGAGTCCTGCTTGGCCCCCCACCAACACCTCTGCACTTGCCTGAAGCCAGAAATTCAAAGCCCAGGCCACCACAGATTGTGCTGATCCACTATGGTAGAATTGGATGACTAGTGGACTAGGACTTGCTCTCTTCCTTTCTATTAGAAAAATAGCACTTACACATTAACATTCATCAGGGAATTGGCAGGCACAGCAAAGTTTCAGGGAAAGAAGAGTGAAAGACAAGAGCAGGGCTGACCCGACCCCTGTATGAATGGAACCTGCCACAGAAACTGCACTGGATGGTCAATGCAAGCCTGTCCCCTAGTGCACAATCTCTGATTCCAATTTTCTGAGAAATCATAGGAGTCCTGGGCTCTTTTCATTAGGTTTTCTCACTGGTAAAGAAGGTCTGGTTATTACATTCTCTTAGAGACTCCACCAGCAGATGACTGTGAGTCCACAGTCACTCTGCCAGCAGAGGGCCACCAGTTCCTATTCAGAGTCCTTGGTTGGTCAGATTCCATGATTTAATTTGGGTTTAGGATTCTAAACCCAACTGTGACTGGTGGTATTATTGGCCACTCCTCTCTTATCTGATGACATGATGATTGTTTAATAATTTTGCATGATGGTAGAGGACATTTATTGGACAGACCCTAGGAGCCCAACCTAGGCTGACCAATCTAAGCCTCCACTACAGAGGGAGAAGAGGAGCTTACTGCCGAGGAAGAAATGGGGATTACAGCAGAGGAAGAAGAGGGGCTCACTCCAAAGGAAGAGGAGTGGCTTACTGCAGAGGAAGAGGAGGGGCTTACAGGTCTTGCCCAGATCCTTTGGTACACAAAGGAGCCCAGTAAGGCTGTAGGGCTGCAGGCATGAATCAAATATATCTCATCTTGCATATCCCTTCCTTGGTGATTGTCATTTATGTTAGATGCTTGGGATCTTGAAAGCTGCTTTGCAGGAATCCACTAGAGAATGGATTCTAGTCTCTGCAAGCCAGGAACTTCTTCTAACAACCATTATCTTAGAGTTACAGGATGGGGTACAACAGAGAGGTAGACTTGCTTACCAGCTATGGAATTTCTACTTCTATACCGAATGCTTATAATAGTCAAGTACAAATGCAAGTCTTTAAAAATGGTCCATTCTGAAAAGTAGCATCAACCAGAGGCAAGAGGGTGTGGAGCCTTTGATGAAGACTTGCTAGCATTTGGAGAGCGCACAGTGAAGAATTTAGCCAGTCTCATCTGCAGGTTACAGTTGATGCCTAGTGAGGAAACTGTTCAGCTGGATACTCTGGGCATCAATCCCAATGCTGCAGCACTCTGGTGCTAGATGCTACTTTGAACCAAAGGTCAGGAACTGGCTGTCCTGAGGACAGCAGCTCTTTACTACGCTTTCTCTGCTGTAGCTAAGCAGTGAGAGCTATGCTGAGGAGCATGGGGAGGAGGCTTGACTCTACAAAGATTCCTACCCATGAACTTAAAAAAAAAACAAAGAAAGGAAGGAAGGAAGAAAGGAAGGAGGGAGGAAGAGAGGGAGGAAGGGAGGGAGGGAGGGAGGGAGGGAGGGAGGAAGGAGGAAGAAGGAAGGAAGGAAGGAAGGAAAGGAAGAAGGAAGGAAGGAAGGAGGGAGGGAGGGAGGAGGAAGAAGGAAGGAAGAAAGGAAGGAGGGAGGGAGGAGGGAGGAAGAAGGAAGGAAGGAAGGAGGAAGAAAAAGGAAGGAAGGAGGGAGGAAGGGAGGAGGGAGGAAGAAGTAAGGAAGAAAGGAAGGAGGGAGGGAGGAAGAAGGAAGGAAGGAGGGAGGGAGGAGGGAGGAAGAAGGAAGGAAGAAAGGAAGGATGGAGGGAGAAGGAAGGAAGGAAGGAAGGAAGAAAGAAAGAAAGAAAGAAAGAAAGAAAGAAAGAAAGAAAGAAAGAAAAAAGAAAGGAAGGAAGGAAGAAACCTTGAGATGAACATCAGTGAACATGGAATTCAGGATTTTAAAATAATCTTTCATTGCTACTGTCTTCAGTTGCTGTGCAGTTGACAGCTCTGATCTTCATATCCTCCAGTCCAGGTGATGGAAAATTTCCATCCCGTTGGTCATGTTTCCTGTCCTGCCCCCTCCTAGAAGTACTTCCCATCTCCTTGAACATGCTGTTCTGAATGTGTTATGTCTCAAGGTTTGTCCTTTGTGATAGGCTGATTCACTAGTACCTAGATCATTCTCTTATGAAAGAGCATGTATCTGAGTGTTTGTAACTGAGAAGTCTAAGTTTCTTTGATTTTTACTGTCAGGTCCAGTTACATGACATGAGACAGAGTCCATTCTGGCTACCATAACAATGTCTCTTAAACATAGTGTATTAAAATAAGAAATTTCTCCTCTCAGTCCTGAGCTGGGGGCTTTGGAATCACATATGGTCAGCTTCTGTCTCCTTCCTCAGAGGCAGTAGAAGGGTCTTACTATATTTTTACATGGTGTTTCCCACAGGCTTGAGTGTGGACTGCCTGGCCCTCAGGTAGTCATGCTATAAACAGAAAATTGTGCTGTGAGGATACTGACCTCAGTGATAGATTAGGCTATTGGGAAATGAAGCCTGGTTGAAGAAAGAAGTGGGTCATGAGGTGTATCTTATTCCAGGGTGCACATTGCTTGTGTTCTCTCCGCTTCTTGGCTGCCATGATGTGAACTGTCTACCAGGTCAGATGCCATAGTGCTTGGCCTAAGGGAGCAGTCAGCTGCCCATGGACTGAATTCTGTGAAACCCAGAGCCCAAACAACTCATAAACTTCTTACATCAGGTGTATTGTTTCTGTGATTCACCTGACTGAATCAAATGTGATCCAGTGTCTTCCTAGCTGCTGGAGCATCAGGCAAATACCATCTACTCAGTCGCTTTTCTCTTTATGCCTGTTCATATGCCCCAGTGGCCCTATGTCTAATCATATTAGAATCTGCTTTACCCAACTTAATTTTCACTTGTGTGTGTCTCCAAAGATGCATTGTGGAAAGAACATTACATCTGTAGATGTAGTGTTAGGACAAGCACATCTTTCAGAGGAGTTAACTCAGCCCACCAACCTGCGCTGACTGGCTTTGAGGAACGTGCAACTGAAAGACTTAATCTGTTAAAGGGTATACGCATGTGAGATTTGTACCTCAAAACAATGGCAGCTGACCAGGGGAACCAGCTCTTTGCTTCTACCACAGGAACCACTTCATGTCAGAAAATCTGTTTTCTTAGCATGAGGCCATCTGTTTTGGGGGAGAGTCACATTTACTTACCCATCTGAGACAGGGTGGGCCTGGCTGAAGATTTCTGTGTGGCACTGCCAACATGAAGACTATTGTAGTCATCACATAGCTACAGTCTAGACAGTATATTGCACAGAAAGGGTCAGAATCCTCACAAATCCAGAGAGCCAGCAGCACCTCTCAAAGTTAATACCGACTTTTCAGCCACCCTATAAATGTGCTAGTTAGCATTATGCATGTCAAAAAGGAGTTTAAGTTGGCAAAATAGTGGATTGTTGACCAGACTAGAGGGTTAGCAATGGGCTCCCTTTAATGAAAGAGCTTATTCTTAGGATTATGTAAAAGAAAGAGACCTGCAAGCTTCACACACACACACACACACACACACACACACACACAATCTAGGGGAGGTAGGCCAAGTACAGCCCTGAACTTGGCTGAGTCCGTAAGGGTGAGGTGGGGTTTCTAGCTGCTTAGTGGGGTAACAGATTAGTTAGAATTCCCTAAGGAATCAGAATCAATTCCTCCTATCACCAGAGACAAGCCATGGGAAGGACTGGAAAAGAAGGGAGGGAACAGAGGAGAGAGTGCAAGGACAGGAAGAGAAAGAGAGATCGACTGTAAGCGACTGGTTGGTCCAGTGTGGGCTGGCAAAGATGAACTATGATGCAGAATGCTAAAGAGCTGGGAATTAGCAGGTGATTGGATGTCCCAGTCTGGAGCTCCAAATCCAAAGGTTGAGTGAGCTGAGGTGGGCTCCTCAGTGCTGCCCTGAGGCAGCCTTGCTGCTTGCAAGGGAAAGTAATTTTTTTTCTCTTCAGTTTTGTAGTAGAGAACAGCAGCTGTGTGGCTTAGGGCAGGGAGGAGCTCAACTTAGGGTCCATGGATTCAAGAGTAAACCACATTTTAAACGTTCTGTTCAGCATCACCTTGTCTCTGGGTCAGTCCTGTCCTCTGTGGCCTTATCAAGGAGAAGTCCCATTCTCTTTGTCATGCCTCTTAATGTGTTCAGGCCAGTTCTGGGTTATGCATATCGGCTAGGAACAATTATGCACAGCTTCTAACACTCTCAGAAAGGTTCAATTGTGAAGACAGAAACTCATCCCACTTCAAGGGAAGGTCTGGGACTCCATCAAGCCCACAGAACAGGTTGTCGGAATTTTATACCTGCTTGTTAATAAGGTGTATTTAATAGGCTTCACAGATGTAGCCTAATTGAGTCTAATATTTGCTTTCATTATAACCACATTACGAGGTTAGGGGAATTAGATCGTTAACCCTCACCCACCTAAAGCTTCCACAATGATAGCTAGCTACGGAAAGGAACCATGTGCATGCCTGACTGAGCTGGCAAGGGTCTGCTTGCTGCTCAGCCTCAGAGCATGTGCCTGGGGAGCCTGTGTTATTCACATGTGGATTGCCCAGAGTCAGAGTATGTTGTTTGCCCATTTGAAACACAGAAGACACAGAGGCTTCTCCTGGGAGCCATTGCTCATGTGGCTTCCCTCAACACTTAAATCTCCCTCTCTTAGTTCTTAACTATTCATATCCTATAATGGGATTGATAATAAGTCATTGTTCCTCAAGGTGAGAACCACATGTCCTCCGAGTCATCCTACCACCTTGCTAAAAACCAAGCTCTGGGTTTTCACTGGACCTGGCCCACCAGAATGGTGAGGATGAGCAGCCTTCCTGAGGCATGAGAGTCAAGCCTGGAACTTAAGTCCTGTGCTGGGAACAGCTGCATGGCACAGAGAAGGTGGGTCAATGGTGGTTACCACATCTAGGGCTAGGACATTTATTCATAAGGCAAGTTGTTGCTCTATCTTACTTGGACCACCTGCTCCGGGGAGGGAGCTGTACATCTACAGATGTTATGTTTTATAAAACTGCAGTATAATGCGGAGAGAGGTAGCATGTCTGCTGGCCAGCCAAGGTGTTTCCCTGAGGAATCACCACCATGCAACAGGCCTAGTACAAAAGGAAGTTTATTGAGGGAAGGGAAGGGGACCTGGAAAGGTGGGTAGAGGCAGAGAAAGGGGGGAACAGAGAAGGGCAGAGAGAGAGAGAGAGAGAGAGAGAGAGAGAGAGAGAGAGAGAGAGAGAGAGAGAGAAAGAGAGAGAGAGAGAGACTGAGTGTTGGGTGAGCCGACCAGTTGTCTTCATATATGCCAGGTTGGCTCACACCTGGCAATCAGCTATGCAAGATGTTGCTAAGTAGCTGTTGGACAGAGCCTAGAGAAATTGCCAACACAAGATATTCAAGTATTCCTCTAACAGGCATGAGCTGAAACCACTGTGGAAGTAGACACTGAAACACTGGGTCCACGTTACATGGGGCACTGTTCCCAGGTCCAGATCTTCAGATACATGAGTGACGTTAACTGTTGGTTCAGATGAGAATTCCCCTATAATCTCAGGTATCTGATGGTGCAGCCTTGCTGAAGGAAACATGTTACTTAGGGTGGGTTTTGAGATTATGTAGCTCTGCCCTACTTCCAGTTCATTCTCCGCTTCCTACTTGTTGCTGAGAGGAGATCTTGTAGCTCCATGCTCATGCTACCATGGTACCATGACTGCTTGCTACTATGCCTTCCATGATGGACTCCAACCATTACAGAATAAAACTCTTTTTTCTTAAATTGATTTTTTTATCCTGGTTGCTCTATCACAGCAAAAGAGAAGTACTAATACACTAGCTGATTTGGATGGTTCAACCAGCCTAGCTGATGTCTTTCATGCAGCAGGGAATGTGGCTGGACAATGACTCCAAGCTACCCCGCAAGTGTTGATTCTCCTAGCCTCCTTTAGCCACTCAGCTTCCTACCCTGTCATTACCACTGATGGATAACATTAGAACCTTGATGATTCTATTATCACCGGTGGTGGTTGCTTTTAAACAATGTTCCTTGGATTAGTTACTTTTTGTTGCAGTGAGAAAACACCATTATCGGAAATGACTCACAGAAGAAACACTTTGTTTCAGCTTATGGCTCCAGAGGAATGAGTCTACTGTAGTAGGGAGTAGAGTGAATAAGAGGCAGGCATGGCAGCAGGAGGAGAAAGAAAAGATCTCAACCTCAAAAATGAAGTGACTGGAAGTGGGGACAGACCACAAACTCTCAAAGTCCACCCCCAGTGATGTACTTCCTGCAGTAAGGCTGGGTCTCATCCCCAAACAGCACCACTAACTTGGGACCAAGTGTTCAAGTATCTGAGCCTATGTGGGACATTATTATTCAAACTCTCACAGTGCTCAAAGCCTGGAATACACCCCTTGTTCTCAGTTCCCTTGTCCCTGCATACTTCAGTATGCTCTATATGTCTATTTGCCTGTGAAATTGCCCCACTTATCCCCCAACACTGAGGCTTGTCAAGTCAGAAAAAATGCTTCATTCCTTCAGGACAGGAGTGAGATAATGTCAGCCTGCAGCCAACTCTAGCCCTCCATGGATTCTGTATGGATAGGCCATGGTAACACAGCACTACCCCAGTGAGTCTACACTGTGACATTTCCTGTCAGGGTTATATTGACAAGCCTCACTCCCTGCTTGCATGCTGGAGACCCTAACAATGCTCTAGTCCATGCAATAACAACCATACAACCTGAAATATGCATGATAAGTCAATCTCATTAGGCTCAACAGATTGGATTTAACCATTCTCTGAATCTCACCGATACACATCATGTACAGCCACACTGCAACACAGCATCTGCACTTCTGTATCCATCACAGAACATGGAAACCTTATATGAGTGCCACGGTCACTGTGGCTTCTGCACCCCACATACCTCTCAGTAGACATGACACCTGTTTCAGAGCTATACCCTCCCACAACCTACAGGGGCTGTGACCAGTGTGCCACAGAATAGCTCAGGTGGGGTGTGATCATTTATAGACCTGAAACTGAATTTATACAAGAACAAGAACAAGTGGATATCAAAGGCATAGCCATTAAAGACAAAATTATGCCCCTCGTTGTGCCCAGGGCATGCCATGTGTGGGAAGATGGAGGGGTCCCCGTGGGAGGTGGCAACTCCCTGCCAAACTGCCTACAGGGAGGACACACAGTCTCTGCTCTCTGATGTGAGAATATGCTTGCTCTGACTCATGGGAGGCTCTGTATTTTGTCCCGTGTCAAAAAAAATGATGCAACAAGTGCTTGTCATGGGCTTGTTCCGTTGCCATAACAAATCACCTGACAAAAAAATGACAGTTAAGGAAGGATGGTTATTTGGGGTCATAGTTCACAGGTACTATGTCACAGTCCATCACTATGGTGATGAAAGTGTAAGTCAGCCACTCACCTGGTACCTCCTGTATTTAGCGTGAGTCTTCCCACTTTAATTGACATAATCCAGAAATCCCCTTACAGATGTGCTCCTAGGTTTGTCTCCTAGGTGGTTCTAGATCCTGCATGGTTGGCAATCCATGCAGACCACTACAGTACGTAGGGATTTCATGTTCCTGTCTCCACTTCAGTACTTTAGCCATGGATGAGTCTTCATGAAGGAGCTTCTGTCTACTAGCCGCTGATTTGTACTACAGTCTAGGTTCGATCAGGATTATGGAAACATGACTGACATATTGTAAAAGTGGTCTTAATACTTCAAGTGCATCCTCCTGGTGTCACAGTCAAGACCTGATGGAACGGACACTGACTGAACACTGCTGGGGCTCCTGCTGCACACCAGGCCTAAGACATAGAAGCAGAGAAGGCATGCACGCACACACACACACACACACACACACACATGCACGCATGTACACACATGCACATACATATGTAAGCACACACTCACATATGTGCACTATGTGCACATCCCCTCTGCTGAGGGGTAAGGGCACATAGATAGATGTAAGTCAAGTATTCAGCTTAGAATATGATGACACAGACTGAGAAAAACCATAAAGCAGGGAAGAGGATATGAACCTATAGAGAGGGGTAGCTGGATGCAGCATCAGATAACCTGTCAACGGAGGCTGGGGAGGAGAAGGGCAAAGTGCATGACCACCTGCAGTAAGTTCATCTCGGCCATGATTACTGATATGGAATGTCAACTTGACAGGTTCTAGAATCACCTGGATGACAAATCTCTGACCATGTCTGTGAGAGAATGTCTGAACTGGGTTAACGGAGGATTGAAGACCTTCCCTGAGTTTGGGCACCATCATCGTGTGAACTGGGGTCATGGACTAAACTAAGATGAACGCCAACCTTCACCCTTCTGCTTCCTGGATGTGGAAGTAAAGCTCTACCTCGCCCGATTTCCCCGCTAGGATACACTACGCCTGGAGCTCTGAGCTAACAGAAAGCTTTTCTCCTTCAGTTTTTTTTGTCAGGTGTCTTGTGGCATCAATGAGAAAAGGGACCTGATACATTGAGACCAGTTCCCTGAGATCCATGATGCCTCCCCAGTAGGCAAGCACCAGGAGACTGGTACAGCTCAGCTGGATGGGGTGAGGAGCCAACCAGGGTCCTCAGGGCGTGTCTTTGTGTTTTATAAATATGCCTTGCCACGAGAGAGTGAATGACTTGGCATGGATTCTAGGTCCCTTATGAATGAAGCATGTCATACACCTGCAGGAGAGGAAAACTTAAGACCCATCAACTGCTCATTATGGCAGGGGGATCGATGCGAGACTGGAGCTCTCTGCAAGTTGCTGAGAAGAAATGCATGGTAACACAAGAAAAGTGGCTCAGGGGTACAGAGAGACCCCACACCAGGGACAACGGACATCCTGCAGACGCTGTAGTAGTGGAGAATAAGCCATCAGTGAGAAGGCATCCAAGTGTCCACACAGCACCTGGAGTGGGGCTCAGTATGCATTTACCAGGAGAGCAAACGAATGTTCTCCATGAGTGGCTGTGCTTGCATGTCCTGACCCCAAGGAAAGCCATGACTTTGCTTAAAATCTTCCTCTAGGGGACTGGAGAGATGACTCAGCAGTTAAAAGCACTAGCTGTTCTTCTAGAGGACCCAGGTTCAAGTCCCAGGACCACACTGAGACTCACAACTATCCATAAATATAGCTTGAAGCCATCCAACACCCATTGCCAGGCACTCACACAGCACAGACAAACACACGGGCAAAAGACCCATGTGCATAAAATAATAATAAAATAAATAAATCTCTCTCGATTGGCCCAGAGTAGTAGATATTCACTTCTTTGTCCTCTTACACATTCCCAGTATGACCTAGTTTCCTATGGCCAGCAATTCGGTTGGACCTGCTCCCTCTGTAAACACCCCTGCCCTATGATAGCAGGGAAGGTGTCTTCCTGTGGGTATTATTGAAAACCTATATACTTCCATGTTTTAACAAAGAGTTTTCAAAAGATCACTGTGGTGGCTGTTAAAGGCTCACAAATGGCTGGGACTCATGACTACACTGTAACCAGTCAGACTGTGACTCCCTTGTTACTGTTTGAGTCTGGGCATTCAGTGGGTTGGGTGAGTCCTGAATCCTCTGACATCGTAGATTCTATTCTCTGTGACATAGTTAGTAAGTAGTCATGGACAATGAGCCATCAGTACTTCCTGGGAACACATGCTGATTGAGTAGGGACATAGCTCCAGCTGGTAGTAGGAGAGCTCAATGGCTGCACCTTTTCTACATGCAAGTCCATCTCCACCACTAGGAGATGCTTCACTTTCCTGAAGGGAGCTGTGAACTTACGTACCGTTTCCAAATGACTTCTGTTTAAATGGGGACTGTTAATCTGTGCAGAATGTGTCATTTCTTGTCTACTCAGTAGCCAGTCTCTGTAATGAGCTACTGTTTGTGACCTCCATAAGAATGAACCATGCATAATGTTGGACTGTTTAAGATCACTGAGTCATGTTTCCGAGGGTAGCAATGCATATAGAAATGTCTATGTGTAAATGTAAATGTATGTATATATGTCCACATACATGTAGTTCTAAATATATCCTATGAATATCTTTTCCCTTCTAAAAGAAATGAACTGTTGCATGGTCTGCCTCATAGATACATGTGGATTTTAATGGAGAAGCTGAAGTTAGAACACAGACACATTGGCTTCCTTACCCTCTGCAGGGTTGAGCAGGGATGAAAATTTCCTAGACCTCCAAACTGGCAAGGTCAGGGAAGTTGCTCTTTATTTGGGCAAGTATAAGCTAATGTCCATCTGTCTCTAAGGACCAGGGGGACCTCACTGGTCATGCCAGGAAGGAGCATTCAAGGCATAGTTAGGAAGAATCTTTCTCAAAGGCAGCCTAGAATGGCTTGTTCAGCAGCCCACAGTGCTGTAGGATAGTTGAACTAGAGATTGACTTGAGTAAGGAAGCTGGGTTCCTAGAGAGTACCTGGGAGGGAATCTTAGGCCCCAGTCTCTTCTCCACTCCACTGTCTTTGCCTCATAGCCACTTTGACATAAGCAGATTTCTCTGACCTGTGTTCCCACCATGATGCACAGCTCAGTAGCAGGTTCAAAAGCAATGTGTTCAAGAGACCATAGACTGCAGGGTTTGAAGCTGAGACATCTGAACATTTCTTACTTTGTTTACTTCAAGTGTTTTGTCACAGCCAAGAAAAGCTGGCTGATACAGGTTGGATGTGGGAAACTGGAATCAGGAAGCCAATGCCCAAACCAAGTGCAAAAGCTAGCTTCAACTCAAGCTAGACTGAATCTAGTTAGCCCAGGGAAGTTCTCTAGAATCGGTTTGGAATAAGAACAAATGAATCAGAGAAGGGCAGAGGCATTTTATTTGAGGGCTACCTCACTTGACCCACAGCTCACTTTTGAGGACACAGTTTAATGGCATAGAGGTGACTAACCCCTGTGACTTTCAGTCTTGAAAGCAGTAGCTGGTGGGTGGGGCCTGTGGCCATTCAGTATGACCACTGGATTGTCTTGCAAAGCCAAAATGTCTCTCTGTGTGCTGTGTTGAAGTGGATTGTTCATGTATGAGTGATGGCTATAAGTTTGAGAAAAGGAGTTTTGGGAAAATATTTCATGTATCTGTGAGTTAAGTTTGAAAAACAATATGACTTTGCACTGAGTCATTGGTTGGTGGTAGGTTTTATGTGTAGAAATTAAGTCTCTTTGAAGAGCTGAAGTAACCTTTATCTAGAAATGACAGTGTAGGCTCCAATGACTACTGTCCGCCTCTCCAAAGTCTAAGATGGAAATAAAAGCAAGTTTATTTGAAACAGCACTGGAGGAAGTAGGGATGTCTAGCTGTACCCTACATACTCTTGTTGAGACAGACCAACAACACCCAGTAGCAGATGCCTCAGAAGTCTTCAGGTAAGAGACCTGATCCCATCAGAATCCTTAGTGCTGATGTGGCTGTGCTCACAGTCTCTCCTGGGAGGACTGAGTCCTGTCAGCCTGGAGCATGTCCTCTATGACCTGGTGTTGCTGGATTCATCCCAACACTGCAAAATCTCTAGGAGAGGGGACTGAGGAACATAGGAGATGGAGTCAAGAATACCCCCCCCCCACACCTCAACATACATACAGCAGAGGACTGCCGTGTCTGTGCTCATTAAGAGATGATGCAACTAACTAACCCTGAAGAGACTGAGGCCTCAGGGAGTTTAGAGGTCAAGTGGGGGTGGGGGGTGGGGACATTCACATGGAGACAGGGTGGTGGTGAGGAGGTTTGGGATGTGGAACAGTCGGAGGATGGATGTGGGGGGGGGCATAAAATATCGAGTGTAAATAAATAAATATAATAAAAAAAGAATATTCCCATGGGAATGAGAACAGCTGTTCCCTGATGGTTGTGTGCACTAAATATGGAAGTCAGGTGCTGAGGAGGGCAGGTGATGAGTTTCCTTCGTTGTCCTTGCCCTTGTGGGACTTTCCTAGCTCAGGGACTTGGGATCAAAGTAGCCTGCAAAGTACTTTCTTGTGTACCTTTTGGCATTATTTCTTCCATTTAATTTCTACTGCTGTGTTGATTCCTTCTACAAATTCCTTCATGCCTTACAAGCACTGGGTATTATCTAGTTTTTAGTTAGGTAAACTAACAATACATTGAACATTTCTGTTGATTTTGCGCCCTCCATTCATGCCTTCCCTGCTGCCTTTTCCTGGTAATCCTTTTAAGTCAGTTGGAGTCTTTCTCATACCTTTTGGATTGAGTCCTTAACTTCTACTTTAAACTTTTTTTGCTTTCATTTTTATTGTAATGTAGGCAAAGCATGACTTACTAAGCCTTTAATCATCATTGACCAGTGTTTTCCGGAGTGGCTAACACCACCAGCCACCTTTAGAATGTTTCTGCATTCTCAAATTGAAACCGACCTCTCCTTAAACAGTAACTCACTCACTGTGCTGCCCATAGCTTCTGGTGCCCACGGTATATTCTCTATGAATCTGACCTTAAAGACTTTCCATTAATGGACTTAGTATTTGTCCTTTGGGTCTAGTGTACCTTAATGAACACAATGACCTCACACAGGCCCAAATTCATCATAGTAGTGTTCTTGTTGGCTTTATATTATACTAGTATATATTAACTGTATAGAATAAGAGATTCCATTATGCAATTTCCATTCATTGTATAATGTGCTCAATCACACTGTCACCTCTCTCTCTTACTCTATGTCACCCTCTTCCTTCTCTTTCTGCATCTTGGTATCTCCTATTTAACTTCACATTTTTTTTTTATTCCCAGAGTCCGTGTGAAAAAGAGAACATGCAATGCTGACTTCTGAGTATGGGAGATTTTATTTGATCCCAGTCCTGTCTGTTTCCTAGGCAGAATTTCATTCTTTAATTTTGAATAAAAATCCATTACACACACACACACACACACACACACACACACACACACACACACACACACACCACTTTAAAAAAATCCATCCATCTATTGACAGACACCTAGTCTAGTTACATTTTTGTGACCATCTCTGTGATGAGCTGACTTATGATCCTCCAGGGGTCATATCCTGAGTGGTAGAATGATAACACCTAGTGTTCTACATTTATTTTTTCATAATTCCATGCAGCTTCTATAATGGTTTGATTCAATTTTTTTACCACAAGAAAATAGAGGTTCCTATCCCCCCGCCCCCCAACATCTTTGCCCGAATATGTTTCCTGTTGGCTTTCCTGGTGACAGTCATTCTGCCTGGGGTGGGTTGGAATCTTTAGCTTTGCCTTGTGCTTCTCTGGTGACCAAGGACACAGAGAACATTTCAAGCATCTGTTGACCACTTGTACTTCTTTCGAGAGCAGTCTAGCTCATGGATCCACTTGTTGACTGGATTAATCACACTCTCTTCTTTAATTTTTTGAGTTCTTTGTATAATCTACATGTTAATACTTTGTCAGATGAGTATTTGACACAAATCTCTCATTCTGGAGTCCTGTTCCTCACTCCGCTAAATTTTGTTTTTGCTACACAGAAGGATTTAGTTTCTTGTAATCCCAGGCATCAATTCTTACTTCTTGAGTCATTCAAATCCTTCTCAGGAAGTCCTTGCCTATACTTGCGTCTTCGAGTTACCTCCTGTTTCCCTCAACCAGTCCCAGAGTCTCAGCTCTTACATCAAAGACTTGGACCTATCTTTATTTGATTTTGATGTTTCTGTACAGAATATGAGACTTGGGACCCAGTTGAAGTCAGACTCCCAGAGCTCAGGTAGGTGGTCTATGCTGTGTAAGAAAGATAGCTGAATATAAGCCAGAGAGCGAGCAGTGAGCAGTTTTCCTCAGTGGTTTCTGCTGTGGTTCCTGCGATGATTCACCTCAGTGATGGACACAGAAGGATAATACAAATTTCTTCTGTACCTGGATATCCATTTTTCTTTTTTTTTTTTTCCAGCATCATTTGCTGAAGACGGTATCTTTCCACTCCTCCCTCCTTTTGGAGCTGGGAGCTAAAATAAGCTCTCTTCCTTAAGTGGTCTTTGACCATGGTATTGTGTTGCGGCAGCAGCAGCAGCAGAGTAAATAATACACCAGCAGCAGGTGATGGGGCCACAGATGACAAGTTCATCATCCCCCTTGTTGTTTCATGTCTCTCTAGCCACCAACAGGAGTTGTGTCCTATTACCCACCTGCAGTTTCATGGCAATAGAAGACTGGGTTAGTTACTTGTTTCACAAAAATACCTAGCAGATGCACTTGCAGCGAGGGATGTATTCTGGCTCACACGCTCAAGGGAGTCCAAGCCATCATTTTGGGGAGGCAACGAGATTGCAGGGGTCACTGGTCTATTGTATTGGCAATTGGAAGCAGAGAGACCTTGGGTTGGAGGAGGACTCAGCCTATAAACCTTAAAGCCTTGTCCCCTCTTGTCTTAGTCAGGGTTTCTATTCCTGCACAAACATCATGACCAAGAAGCAAGTTGGGGAGGAAAGGGTTTATTCAGCTTACAGTTCCAAATTGCTTTTTATCACTAAAGGAAATCAGGACTGGAACTCAAGCAGGTCAGGAAGCAGGAGCTGATGTAGAGGCCATGGAGGGATGTTTCTTACTGACTTGCTTCCTCTGGCTTGCTCAGCCTGCTCTCTTATAGAACCCTAGAATACCAGCCCAGGGATGGCACCACCCACAAGGGGCCCTTCCCCCTTGATCACTAATTAAGAAAATGCCTCACAGCTGGATCTCATGGAGGCACTTCCCCAACTGAAGCTCCTTTCTCTGTGATAACTCCAGCCTGTGTCAAGTTGACACACAAAACCAGTCAGTACACCTCTTGACTGTCTTTAAACAAGGTTCCACTACCTAAAGGGTCTCCCACTTCCCTTAGCAGCACCTCCAGCTGTGGACAGTGTCCAGACACATGAGCCCGTGGGGGCAGTGTACATCTAAACTATGACACAAACTACCCTTTCCTGTGCTGTGTCTGCACCTCCATGACTTCCAGCCTTGCTTTTCAACTTCGACTCATTGCTGGAATTTCACAGTTGTTTTCCTTAGATTCACACATGCATTTTGTCAGTCTAAATTTTCACCTGAATTTGCATGAATTTTAAGAAATTAGAGTAGTTTTGGGAAACTTGCATAAGTATAGAAAAATAAGCATACATATACTAAACATGAACCTTTTGGGGATGACTTTGCCATTCTGGATTTCAAATACATAAATACCGGAGCTAAAGACACCAGGCATCACATAGTATATACAATAACACAGCCACATACATATACTCATATATGCTCTCACAACTCTAGGAACCAAACAGGTACACTGCAAACACATACACACGTGTGCATGCGCAGAAACACACGAGCTTTCTTTTAGGCGGGCGGTTTTACTTGTTTGAAGTTGTAACCTTGAACCTGTGTTATTTCCTCTTTCATTTATACTAATGATTGAGTCCAAAGATTTACACCTGTCCACATGTCAATCATCTCTAAGGCTTGCTGTCATAGATCATCTCTGACAAGATACTTTATTTTTCCTCTTGGCAATGTTTCCTATTTGGTTACGTGACTGAGTGAATCAGAAGTGGCCTCACCACAGAGAAGGGGATACGCTGGGTAGGAGAAGAGTGACACCAGACAGGGTGACAGCAAGATGAAGCTGCCCAGGGTGAGATGGGGCTGGCACTACCAAGGATGAACTCATGCAATCTTCAGCAGAGCTGAAGGTACTCAGCTCACAGGCTCTCACAGAGGTTTATGTAAGGTCTGTGTGTTCCACGCAATTCAAAGAAGCCAGTAGGGTGACGCCTTTGCATCTGTCTTCCTTAGGGTTACTATTGATGTGATAAAACACCATTACCAAAAGCATCTTGGGGAGATAGGGATTTATTTGGCTTACATATCCTGAATTGCAGTCTATTGAGGGAAGCCAGTGAAGGAACTTAAACCAGGTGGAAACCTGGAGGCAGGAGCTGATGCAGAGGCCATGGAGGGATGCTGCTGACTGGTTTGCTCCTCTTGTCTTGCTCAACCTGCTTTTTTTTTATGTAATACAGGACCACCAGCACATGGGTGGAAATATCCACAATGAGCTATGCCCTCTCCTATCCATCACTAATTAAGAAAATGCCCTACAGGCAAAACTTCTGAAGGCAATTCTCAGTTGAGGTTCCCTCCTCTGAGATGACACTATCGTGTGTCAAGTAAACACAAAAAGCTCACTGGGGAAGCACACTATTTTTGTTCTCCCAAGGACAAAATATATAGCATGTCATAGAATGCAACATTCATACAGACCATGAGGCTTGTAAAATGCAACTCATCTTGCTTATTTTCAGCCCGGGACATTTAGTCAATCTTTTTCTCTGGCTACATTTTAAGTGTCCTATTGGAATATGGTAGTTACAGCTTTGAAGCGTACCTATCTGGGAATAAAGCAGGCTGAGAGTTCTTCCTGCTGCATTGCCTGAGAAGGTGTTTGGAAAGAATACAATGAGCTTCTTCATGTCATAAAGGCTGACCTCTGTCACTCAGATACCCCTGAAGCCCAGTAAAGACACTTGCTGAGGATATGTCATGCCTTGCTCAGGTATATCATGCTGAGTAATACAGCTAAGTAATAGCCTGTGATTAGGGAGCCTGTGCCCCTTTATCACTGGCTATTGAGAAAGATGCTTTGCAATTAAGCCACTGTATGTTGAGCTAAATGCTGGGATTGAAGGCCAAGAACAGCAACAGGGATCCACCCGTCATATGTTCAAAATTAATGCAGATGGGATTACAGCCTCATACAGGTAAAGGAGCCATGCAGGTGTGTGCCCCAGGCATTTCTCCCTGATACCTCTTCCTAGAACTCTCTGTGCTGGTAGGAACTTGGAGGCTCCCGTGTGACAAGACATCACCAGAAAGCACACAGATCTCCCTCGGTGCATCTTATCTCTTGGCTGATCTGCATTTGTAATAGACTGCGGTTCTGGGTGCCCAGAACACACCTGAGGCATGCACAGGCCACAGCTGGCTTTCCCAACTAGCTTAGAGTCAGCAATGCACACTTAAAGTGGAGCTAGCTGCAGGTGCCGAAGCCTCAGGGTTACGGCATGGCTGCAGGTCTAGACACACATCTCAGCTGCATTCATGGTTATAGGGAATGGCACCCAAGTTACTGGTGCCCGGAAGTAAGTCTCAATCTAAACAGGTAGACATCTCCCTTGAGGAAGCTCCCAGCATGGTGACAGGTATCCTCCAAACTTTATATTGGTCAGTGGTCTCTCTTTCTCCAGGTTTATATCCCCAAGCTTCTCAACTTTCTCTCCTTTCCAAGAAATTCTTCAGCCACTAGCCACCTGCAATCTAACTTATTGCAATTTGATGGCGTTTCTCCCTTCTTTCATCTGTCTGCTTCCCAGATATCTGCATGTATGCATACACTGTGGGGACAGTCTATTGCATACACACTGCCCCCACTCTCCATAGTCCTGTTCCTTTTTTCTAGGAAGGTTCTTTAAACAGAAGACATCCTAGCTAGTGACATTGAACCTGGAGGGGACTCTTGGACCCTGGATGAGATTCTCTACCCCTATGGAGTATGTAGTTCTATTTCTGCCCTTGACCTTGCTCAGTGCTTCTGAGAGACCAAATCTTTTAAGTTCAAACTCCGTTTTCGAGAACCTGGTCTAAGTTTGAACTCAGGTAAACTAACAGGCCGGTACCTAGCATTAGTTTCCAAGTTACCCCCCAACATGATGTGTCTCCATGTTATTCCCCCAACAAGGCCTACCTATATCTTCAGGTTATTCCCCCAACAAGACCTGCATTTAACTAGTTTCCAGGTTATCCCGCCCCCCAACAAATCTGCACCTCAGGTTACAAACCTGCCCCTGCTTCACAACCAAGTTAAGTTTATGGTTTGACTCCTAGCACCAGGCAATTGTGCTAAAGGCCATAGAAGCACTCCAATTAGATGCTTGCCAGGCTAGAAACACTCACCCACCCCCTGATTGCTGCTTTCTATAAAACCTTGCCCCAGTAGATATTCAGGACTCTTCTCCACCAAAACCGTCCTATGTGTTGGAGGTGGGCTGAGCCTGAGCTAGCTCGAATAAAGACCCTGGTGTGATTGCATTGGGATCTGGTCTTTGGGGTTCATTATCACTTCCTTGGCACTGCACTTCACACAGGTCTCAGTGGTTTGTCCTTTGTCCTTTTGTCTTTCTGCTCCATCTCTAAGCTTGACTACATTCTCTAAGTATTCAGTTTGTCCAGCCTTCCATCACGTCTGAAGGTCTTTCCATTTCTTTCCTTTTTCTGGTCTCTCCCACCCCCTTCCTGCTTTTTCATTCCTCTCCCTGACCAGCCTTCTCTCTCCTGACTGAGTCCTTCTCAGCCTCTCTGAAGTTCTTCCCTTTTTGCACACCATGGACATTTCTCCATGGGGTCTTCCCTCATGTCTTCAGGGCCTCCTGGAGTTGATGCATCACCTGCCTCCCCTGCAGCCCCACAGATTGCCATACATGATGTGGACCTTCAGTGTCCCAGCTGGACTTCCAATGTCACCGTAACTGAGTGTCCTCACATGAGTACCTGTTGAAGCCCCCATCTTATCTGTGATGTTGCTCCATTCCCCCTACAGCACTACAAGCACTGGAGTCCATCACCACTATTATGTCACCCCACTGTCCTCTTTTTCACTAGGAGAGCTCCAACTTCATGGAAAGAGCTCCCCAAATCAACAATGGTGATGTGTCCCTTAAACGCCTCTAGGTTCTTCCCACAACCCTCCAGGAGGACACAGATCACACCTTGCACAGATTTTCAGGGCCCATTTTACACTCTTGCCTCCACGTTATAGCTACATACCATATACACCAGCCCCAACTGGTCCCACTGCTCTATGGGAGCACTGAGCAGGGGCAGGCTGTATCCTTTACAGAATCCTATTTCTCAATCCTTTTCTGCCTCATTGTCTTCCATCAGCAGGTGAGATGAAGCTCCCTAGTCCACAACTACCACCTTCTCTGCTCTTTGCTTGGTTTATGAATATCATTCCCCTCAGGTTCAAGAGTGTATGTCAATAAACTCTTGAGGGTCAACATGCACAGGCCTTCCCTGTCTTCAAACTAGTGACTTCCATGGGGAGAGGGGACAGATGGTGGTGGCTGAACAATGGCAGGTGGACAGGTACCATCCCCCATTAATAAAGGCTGTGGGCCATCCTGGGAAGATATTTTTACAGTATGAAGAGCAATCCTTCCAAGAGTCCCACAGACTGGGAGTCTCAGTGCAGACCTAAAGCCATCTGCTGGAGTCACATTACAGAGAAGGGAAGAAGCTACCCTGGGTGACACAGCCTGTCCTTGCACAAGTACATAGAATGACTCTGGTTTGGACCAAGGTCAGAGGCTTTTCCCCATGCTTTTCTCAGCATATAGTGGGAGCGTCGATGGGCATTCTGTTGGTAAATCACCAAATGCTTCCTGAGCTCAGTGAAGAGGGGACTCTGGGAGTCAGGGGGCATTGCTCTGTGTTCTGCAAGTATTCTGAACCTCAGGTAGGGTGGACCTCAATCTGGTAATGAGAAAAGGAGAAAACAATAAACATCTAAGGGCATTGAAAATGTCACAGCCTTGACAACAGACAGAAGAGAAATGCTTTCCTACTGGACTTACTCATGTCTATCCCATAGAGGAAAAAAAAATTTCCCTGTTGTGGAATGAGAAGCAAAGCCAATGGGTGGAAGTCTACCTAACAACTTCCTCTTCTTTACTTGGATTCTGGTGGGTGTGTGAGTGCCCACGTTGATGATGTTCCCTTGTATGCTGACCCAGCAGGCTACCCTAGGCAGCTCTGGTATAGGTTGCAACCAGTTCCACACCGCCCCCCCCACCACCACAAGCTGATAAGTTTTGTTCGCTTCTGATGCTTCCATCTTTCTGCTACTTGCTGTTTGTCTTTTACTTTTGCTTGCTATATACTCAATAAGTGCCCATTAAAGCCAAAAGCATGACTTAGTAAATTATTCTCTGGACTGTACAAGTAAGGAAGCCAGGTCCTTCGCCTCTATCTACTTCTGGCTCCGGAGATAGGGTGCAGTTGCCTCTAGACCGTTAGAAAGGAAAAGTAAGGTGACTTCCAGCATTGACTGCTAGACTCCTTTCCCACTGTTCATCCAAGGTTCTATGGTGTAAACTCTTTTTACATAAGGGAGTGCAGTAAGGTTTCCTGTTTCTCTGGTCTTGGAGAGAGACTGGGTCAAAGAATAAGTGTGTGTGTGTGTGCGTGTGTGTGCATGTTTGTGCACATCCATGTGTGCACCACGTGCATCTGGTCTTGGAGGCATCTTTTGTGGTAGAACATACCTGCCTTCCTGTTTTTGTCTGTGAGTACCCAGGGCCTCAGGAGGGAAGAGAAGGAATTAGCAAGCAGAAGCCACTCCTGGAATCCTCCTCAGAGCAGCAGCAGAGAGATGGTAGCCCAGGCACAAGTTTTCCTCAGAGGTTTCTCAGAATCCATGTCTGAAGAAGCTTTATCTGGGAGCCCATATCTGCCAGACACTGAGATAGCCACAAAGAGGCAAGGGAGTGAATAGTTCCTAAAGGTTAGCCCAATGCTCCCCCACCACTTATGTATATACGTATACATATCTCAATGCATATCCATATACCTACTCCAAGATGTAGCTGTCAGAGAAAGATGGGTATTGCCTCTGTCCTGACCTTGCCGAAACACAATGAAAACAGTGAGACGCCATGCTCCTAATTAGTTGGTGTAGGGAAAGGAAGCTGGCTCTTTTAGAAAGCCGTAAAGCCGGATGCTGACACGTTTTACATTGCCTGTGAATGGAGTGATGCACTTGTGTGCTTGCACTGGGGTGGGGGTGTCATATCTAATTCACTTAATGTGCCTTAATACGGGTGCTTGGCTTGCTGCCAACAGAATGCTCATTTTCTCTCCAACCTGCTGCTAAGCATCACTTTGGATCTTAGCAAGCAACATCCCAGAGACTTCTCTACAGAGGAAGATTGAAACGCTATCAGCTCCGTAACAGTCTCTTCTCGTTGGATGTCTCTGAACGATAGACTCTCTTCAGAGAATAGGGTTCGGTTCTTTAGTTCTCAAGGCCAGGCCGAGCATATCTAGGCAAGTCACACCCTTCCAGATGTGCCTCTGCTAAGGAGATTGCTTGTGCTTTCTTTTTCTCAGATGACTCTGGAGCAGGCTTTCCACACCGAGCCTGACTTCAAGTTCTTCCTGTTTGTTAATTAGGTTCCAATTTGTTCTCGGTGCCAAAGTTTCAAACCTCCTACATTCTTTACCCAACTGTTTTTCTTTCCCATCAATCATCTGTACCTGGATTTAATTAAGTGCTCATAAAATGAGGAGAACATTGTGAGAGGTGCTGTTAAGACATGGGTAAGGGAGGGAGTTATGGAGGGAGTAAGAGGGAGAGAAAGGGACAGAAAGGAGAGTTAGGAGGAGAGTGAGAAAAGTGAAGAGGAGGAAGGAAAAGAGGGGAGAATTAGAGAGAGGTGGGAAGAGAGAGATAAGAGGCAGGAAAAGGTAGCAATGACCCTGTCAAGACAGGCTACATGGCAGAATCATGAGCAGTTTTCATGAGCAGAACACTGATGATTTAAGTAAATTAGCAACCATACCATGCCAGAATTCCACATAAAATGACTTCCTAAGATGCATTTCCAAAAGTCTGAAAATTTCCCAAACAATGAAAGGGAGGTCTGGTGACCAAAAATCTCCCTATTAATCCTTAAGGCAAACCCAAGAAGCTGATCTCGCCTCTAATAGATTTATGTAAGCCAATGTTTAGAGAATTTCATAACCCTAGCCGTTTACATACCATGAGTCAACTGAGTGGGCCTAGAGGAAGCTGTCTTTGAGGTGGCTGGTCTGGGCACATCTGGATGGGGTGAAGCTCACTCCCTCACGGCACAGACCCCAGGACAGGGGAAATGGATCAGGGGCTACTCCTTGTAGGGGAACCTGGAAACCCTCAGATCAGTGCCATAGAGTATACATGGGCCAAGGCTGTTAGAACTGACCTTCTTCTGTTTGTGGTTATTTCTCTGTTCACAGAGCACTAGAGGACAAGGTTGTGAAGCGAGGTGGCTCTTTTTACCCACAGTGATGGAAGACTTATGGTCGGTGTCTCTATGAGCTAACATGCCAATCCCATAGACTGACAATGGAAATGATCCAAATACTTATTGTAATTAAGCCTAAGAATTATTCAAAGTAACAAACCTGTTTATGGTAAACACTGGAGAAGTGTCCTGTGACATCACTCTCATTAAAGAAAATGACTTACTCACATAACTGTAATTGCTTAGTAGAAACCATATCTTCTGGTGCCCTTTATCCCTCCCTCTTGGCTCCCTTGTCCCAGCATGCACTGCACACATAGGCAACATCTTGTCTACATAGGCACACACAGAGGAGTGCCCACAGGCTTCCTTAGGAAACTCACTGTATACAGTTCATTTCTGAAGTCACTGTATGACCACAGGTCTGGTACAGCCGACCGGGAACAATGTCAGATGACCTTGGCTGATCATGAAATCTTCCTGGGGAAGTAGAAAATCAGATTCCAGTCCTACCAGCTGGGGTCTTCAAAGAATGAGCTGTGTGGGGATGGTCATTATTCTCTGGTGTCCGAGAGTCCAGAGAATGAGGAAACACCCAGGGATGGTGAGTCCTACTGGGTGGGACACTGTCCCCAGCCACCCTGGGATCACTGCATTCTGAATCCTGAGAGACTATAAAATGTAATATCTCGTGTAACTTTGGGCTAAATCATGTTAGATTTTTTTCCCCCTCACTTGTTTCTAGAAGAATCGTCACTAAAATCACATGAGCATAAAGTTTATGGCAAAAGTTCCTGCCCAGTGGTCTTGAATTTTTCTTAGTTCCACAGAGGAGACCTTAGAGTTTTGATCTGTCTCACACTTGGAACTCAAAGATATTTCAGAAAACGAGAAAACACAGAACCTGAGAAAACAAAAAAAACAACAAACTGAAGATGCTCTGAAACAGAACAGTGAGAAACAGTGGCTGAGATTTCCACTCAGTTGAACAGAAAGCCTATCTAGTTTGTATCTTAAACACTGGTTACTTTTATCATAATTGTTTCCTATGGGTAACAAGGCAGAAACAATTAGTCTTATGCAGGCTGGTGGCACACCTGAGAATACATAATTGAGCCATTGCTTCAGACAATGTCCTTAAACATGGCTGACACACGACAGGACAAGTACAAACAGGAGCAAGCTGGCAGACAGGAAGCCTGAAAGAACATTCTGGAAGGTGTTTTGCTGGAGGGGCTATTCCACTGCCTGAGCACTTCTGGGTCTTATCCTGGGAGATTGACCTGGCCAACGATGTCACACGGCTTCCTCTGTGGTGTTTGCAAAGTGCCCAGGAGGGACAGTTGGCGTTTTGGTGCTATCAACTCAGAAGGCAATGTTGTTCCTTTTCTCTCAGGAGCGTGGGTAGACACTGCTGTTCCAGATTCAGAGCAAAGGGTGCCATCTGCTGAGTCAAAGCCTTCATTTCCTGCAGCTGCAGCTGATCCTGGGCGGCCTCCCAGCCAGGACCTCAAGGGGCTCTGTGGCTGCAGGGAAGCCATGGGACTGAGACACAGAATGGAGGTAGCCAGGAATGAGCCAGCCAGGGTGTCCGAATGAGAAAGTGGGGGTGGGGGTGGGGGTGAGGACATGGGGGGTGGGGCTTTGGAAGCAGATGTCTTGTTTTTGCTACTTTGGAAAACGGTGATCACACAAATCTGGCTTGTAGAGTCCACCTCACTGAACCAGCTGTGGAGAGGAATGGAAACCTCTGGAGCTAAGTAGGCCTCCAGGAGTCAGGGAATCAAGGCAGGAAGCAGAAGGCCAAGGTCTACAGGTGGGAAAGGAAGAGAGGCCTGTTAAGACAACCGGGGTCACCTGAAGGGCAGTGAGCATGCACGAGGGTGAGGAGGGGGCAGGTTGTCCACCCAGACAGACAGTATGTGCGCGTGCGCGCGCGCGCGCGCGCGCGCGCGTGTGTGTGTGTGTGTGTGTGTGTGTGTGTGTGTCTACATGTGTGCATGTGCTATGTGTCTCTATGTTGGAGTGTTATCTATGTGTCTATGTGTGGAAGTGTTGTCTATGTGCTGTGTGTGTGTGTGCATGTGTATGTATGTGTACTGTCTGTGTGTCTGTATGCGAGAGGAGCTGTCTATGTGTCTATGTGTGCTATCCATTTATCTGAGTGTAAAGGGGTACTGTCTTTGTGTGTGTGCTGTCTATGTATCTGTTAGGGGTGTCTGTGGAAGATTGGTGCTGTGTGTGTGTGTGTGTGTGTGTGCTATCTATGTGTCTGTGTGGGGGAATGGGTGCTATGTGTCTCTGTGTGTGAATGTCTATTGGGGGGTGTGTGTGTATGTGTGTGTGTATGCATGTGTCTATGTGTTTCTGTGTGTGTGCTGTCTGTGTCTGTGGGGAGGCAGATTCTGTGTGTGTGTGTGTGTGTATGTGTGTGTGTGTGTGTGTGTGGCTATGTGTTTATATGGGGGGGCGCTATCTGTGTCTTCTGGGGGGATGCTATATATATGTTTGTGTGTGTACTTCAGGGAACTTGCAGTAGCCCCCTTGTTTGTGGTTAGTCATAGGTGCTAGGACTGCTTCACTCAGTTGCCCCTGTCTCTGGTGGAGATGAACATGTTACTCCGCTAATGAAATCGGATCATTCTCTCATTTTTTTTATTATTTATTTTATTTTATTTTATTTTTTTTGTATATATTGTATATATTTTATTGTATAAGACTCCCAAAAGTGATAGGTTTTTTTCTAAAAGTGTAAATTTTAGGTAGAGCGCAATCTCTGTGCTTGTTTTATTTGTATTGGTGTTTTTATTTTTTTTTTATTTTATTTTATTTTTTAATTTACATTCCAAATCACTTCCCCTTTCCCGTTTCCTCCCTCCCCGAAAGTCCCATAAGCCCCCTTCCCTCCCTCTTTTCTCCATTCAACCCCCTCTCATTACTCTGTCCTGGCGTTCCCCTACATCCAGTCTTTCCAGGACCAGGGGTCTCTCCTTCCATCTTTTTAGAAATCTATTGATATGCTGATTGTGTCTAGGGTATTCTGAGATTCTGGGTCAATATCCCCTTATCAGTGACTTCATACCATGTGTGATCTTTTGTGATTGGGTTACCTCACTAAGGATGATATTTTCAAGTTCTGACCATTTGCCTAGGAATTTCGTGAATTCATTGTTTTTAATTGCAGAGTAGTATTCCATTGTGTAAATATACCACATCTTCTGAATCCATTGCTCCGTTGAGGGACATCTGGGTTCTTTCCAGCTTCTGGCTATTATAAATAAGGCTGCTATGAAAATAGTGGAGCATGTGTCCTTATTGCATGCAGGTAAAGGCTCTGGGTATATGCCCAGGAGTGGTATAGCCGGATCCTCCGGAAGTGTCATGCCCAGTTTTCTGAGGAACCGCCAGACTGCTTTCCAGAGTGGTTGTACCAGCCTGCAATTCCACCAGCAGTGGAGGAGTGTTCCTCTTTCTCCACATCCTCGCCAACAACTGCTGTCTCCTGTGTTTTTGATCTTAGCCATCCTGACTGGTGTGAGATGGAATCTCAGGGTTGTTTTGATTTGCATTTCCCTAATGACTAAGGATGATGAACATCTCTTTAGGTGCTTCTCAGCCATTAGATATTCTTCAGGTGAGAACTCTTTGTTTAGCTCTGTACCCCATTTTTTAATAGGGTTACTTGCCTCTCTGGAGTTTAACTTCTTGAGTTCTTTGTATATCTTGGATATTAGCCCTCTGTCGGATGTAAGGTTGGTAAAGATCATTTCCCAGTTAGTTGGTTGCCACTTTGTCTTTTTGACAGTGTCTTTTGACTTGCAAAAACTTTGTAATTTAATGAGGTCCCATTTGTCTATTCTTGATCTTAGAGCATAAGCTATTGGGGTTCTGTTCAGGAAATTCTCCCCTGTGCCCATATGTTCAAGGTTCTTCCCTAGTTTCCCTTCTATTAGTTTCAGTGTGTCTGGTTTTATGTGGAGATCTTTGATCCACTTAGAATTGAGCTTAGTGCAAGGAGATAAGGATGGGTCAATTTGCATTCTTCTGCATGTTGACCTCCAGCTGAGCCAGCACCATTTGTTGAAAAGGCTATCTTTTTTCCACTGGATGGTTTTAGCTCCTTTGTCAAAGATCAAGTGACCATAGGAGTGTGGATTCATTTCTGGGTCTTCAATTCTGTTCCATTGATCTACATGTCTGTTACTGTACCAATACCATGCAGTTTTTAACACTATTGCTCTGTAGTACAGCTTGAGGTCCGGGATACTGATTCCCCCAGAGGTTCTTTTACTCTTGAGAATAGTTTTAGCTATTCTGGGTTTTCTGTTATTCCAGATGAATTTTTGAATTGCTCTTTCTAACTCTATGAAGAATTGAGTTGGGATTTTGATGGGGATTGCATTGACTCTGTGTATTACTTTTGGTAAGATGCTCATTTTTACTATATTAATCCTGCCAATCCATGAGCATGGCAGATTTTTCCATCTTCTGAGGTCTTCTTCAATTTCTTTCTTCAGAGACTTGAAGTTCTTGTCATACAGATCTTTCACTTGTTTGGTTAGCGTCACGCCAAAATACTTAATATGGTTTGTGGCTATCGTAAAGGGTATTATTTCTCTTACTTCTTTCTCAGCCTGCTTATCCTTTGAGTATAGGAAGGCTTCTGACTTGCTTGAGTTGATTTTATATCCGGCCACTTTGCTGAAGTCGTTTATCAGCTGTAGGAGTTCTCTGGTGGAGTTCTTTGGGTCGCTTATGTATACTATCATATCGTCTGCAAATAGTGATAGTTTGACTTCTTCCTTTCCAATTTGTATCCCTTTGACCTCTTTTTGTTGTCTAATTGCTCTAGCTAGAACTTCAAGTACTATATTGAAAAGATATGGAGAGAGAGGGCAGCCTTGTCTAGTCCCTGATTTTAGTGGGATTGCTTCAAGTTTCTCTCCATTTAGATTGATGCTGGCTACTGGTTTGCTGTAAATTGCTTTTACTATGTTTAGATATGGGCCTTGAATTCCTGATCTTTCCAAGACCTTTAGCATGAAAGGATGCTGAATTTTGTCAAATGCTTTCTCAGCATCTAATGAGATGACCATGTGGTTTTTTTCTTTGAGATTGTTTATGTAGTGGATTACATTGATGGATTTCCTTATATTGAACCATCCCTGCATCCCTGGGATGAAGCCTACTTGATCGTGGTGAATGATCGTTTTGATGTGTTCTTGGATTCGGTTGGCAAGAATTTTATTGAGTATTTTTGCATCGATATTCATAAGAGAGATTGGCCTGAGATTCTCTTTCTTTGTCGGATCTTTGTGTGCTTTTGGAATTAGTGTAATTGTGGCTTCATAGAACGAGTTGGGTAGTGTTCCTTCTGTTTCTATTTTGTGGAACAGTTTGAAGAGTATTGGTGTTAGGTCTTCTTTGAAGGTCTGATAGAATTCTGCACTAAAACCATCTGGACCTGTGCTTTTTTTGGTTGGAAGACTTCCAATGACAACTTCTATTTCTTCAGGGCTTATAGGACGGTTTAGATGGTCTATTTGATCCTGATTTAATTTTGGTACTTGGTATCTGTCAAGGAAATTGTCCATTTCCTCAAGATTTTCTAGTTGTGTTGAATACAGGTTTTTGTAGTAGGATCCGATGATTTTTTGAATTTCCTCAGTTTCTGTTGTTATCTCTCCCTTTTCATTTCTGATTTTATTAATTTGGATACTATCTCTGTGCCCTCTGGTTAGTCTGGCTAAGGGCTTATCTATCTTGTTGATTTTCTCAAAGAACCAACTCCTCGTTTTGTTGATTCTTTGTATGGTTTTATTTGTTTCTACTTGATTGATTTCAGCCCTGAGTTTGATGATTTCCTGCCTTCTACTCCTCTTTGGTGTATTTGCTTCTTTATGTTCCAGGGCTTTCAGGTGTGCCATTAAGCTGTTAGTGTATGCTGTCTCCCGTTTCTTTTTGGCGGCACTCAGGGCTATGAATTTTCCTCTTAGCACTGCTTTCATTGTGTCCCATAAATTAGGGTATGTTGTGCCTTCATTTTCATTAACTTTCAAAAAGTCTTTGATTTCTTTCTTTATTTCCACCTTGACCAAGTTATCATTGAGTAGAGCATTGTTCAGCCTCCATGTGTACGTGGGTTTTCTTTTGTTTTTGTTGCCATTGAAGACCACCCTTATTCCATAGTGATCTGATAGGAGGCATGGGATTATTTCTATCTTCTTGTATCTGTTGAGGTCTGATTTGTGACCAATTATATGGTCAATTTTGGAGAAGGTACCATGAGGAGCTGAGAAGAAGGTGTATTCTTTAGCTCTAGGATGAAATGTTCTATATATATCAGTTAGTTCCATTTGGTCCAAGGCTTCAATTAGATTCACTGTGTCCCTGTTTATTTTCTGCTTTCCTGAACGATCCATTTCAGAGAGCGGGGTGTTGAAGTCACCCACTATTATTGTGTGCGGTGCGATGTGTGCTTTGAGTTTTAGTAAAGTTTCTTTTACGAATGAGGGTGCCCTTGCATTTGGAGCATAGATATTCAGGATTGAGAGTTCTTGATGGTGGATTTTTCCCTTGATCAGTATGTAGTGTCCTTCTGTGTTTTTTTTGATGACTTTAGGTTGAAAATCAATTTTATCTGATATTAGGATGGCTACTCCACCTCGTTTCTTGGGGCCATTTGCTTGTAAAATTGTTTTCCAGCCTTTTACTCTGAGGTAGTGTTTGTCTTTGACACTGAGGTGCGTTTCCTGCATGCAGCAAAATGCTGGGTCCTGTTTACGTATCCAGTCTGCTAGTCTATGTCTTTTAATTGGGGAATTGAGACCATTGATATTAAGAGAGATTAAGGCATAGTGATTATTGCCATCTGCCATTCTTGACGCTATCTTTATGTTTGAGTGGTTATCTACTTTTGGGTTTGATTCAAGAAGGTTATTATCTCATTTTTTCCAGGGTGTTGTTTCTCTCCCTGTATTGGAGGTTTCCACCTATTATCCATTGCAGGGCTGGATTTGTGGAAAGATATTGTGAAAATTTGGTTTTATCATGGAATATCTTGGTCTCTCCATCTATGGTGATTGAGAGTTTTGCTGGGTATAGTAGTCTAGGCTGGCATTTGTGCTGTCTTAGTGTCTGCATGAGATCTGCCCAGGATCTTCTGGCTTTCATAGTCTCTGGTGAGAAGTCTGATGTGATTCGGATAGGTCTTCCTTTGTATGTTACTTGGCCCTTTTCTCTTACTGCATTTAGTATTCTTTCTTTGTTTAGAACATTCGGTGTTTTGATTATTATGTGACGGGAGGTATTTCTGTTCTGGTCCAGTCTGTTTGGAGTTCTGTAGGCTTCTTGTACGTTCATCGGCATCTCTCTCTTTAAGTTAGGGAAGTTTTCCTCCATAATTTTGTTGAAGATGTTTACTGGCCCTTTAAGTTGCAAATCTTCACTCTCATCTATACCTATAATCCTTAGGTTTGGTCTTCTCATTGTGTCCTGGATTTCCTGGATGTTTTGGGTTACACGTTTTTTGCATTTTGCATTTTCTTTGACTGTTGAGTCGATGCTTTCTATGGAATCTTCAGCACCTGAGATTCTTTCTTCCATCTCTTGTATTCTATTGTTGATGTTTGCATCTATGACTCCTGATTTCTTCCCAAGGTTTTCTATCTCCAAAGTTGTCTCCCTTTGTGATTTCTTAGTTGTTTCTACTTCCTTTTTTAGTTCCTGGATGGATTTGCTGAGATCCTTCACTTGTTTGTTTGTATTTTCCTGTATTTCTTTAAGGTATTTTTGCATTACCTCTTTCAGGATTTCTTCCTGATGACCCATGTTCTCCTGCATTTCTCTGAGCGATTTTTGTGTTTCCTCCTCATGGGATTCCATCTGTTGATCCTTTGTCTCCTGCATTTCTTTAAGCAGTTCTCGTGTTTCCTTTGTAAGGGCATCTAACCGTTGATTCATTTCTTTAAGCAATTGTTGTGTTGCCTCCTTATGGGCATCCATCTGTTGACCCACATTCTTCTGCATTTCTTTATGCAAATTTTGTGATTCCTTTGTGAGTGCATCTACCCGTTGATTCATCTCGTTAAGCGATTTTTGTGTTGTCTCCTTGTGCGCCTCCATCTTTTGATCCATGTTCTCCCGCATTTCTCTAAGCGATTTTTGTGTTTCCTTTGTAAGGGCTTCTAACCGTTGATTCATGGTCTCCTGTAACTCTTTATGAGATTTATTTGTGTCCTTCTTGTGATCCTCTAATAGCATCATGAGAAGTGATTTTAAATCCAGATCTTGTCTTTCGGGTGTGGTGGGGTATCCAGGACTTGCTGCTGTTGGAGAGTTGGGTTCGGATGGTCCCACATTACTTTGCTTACTGTTAGTAACATTCCTACGTTTGCCTTTTGCCATCTCTATACTTCTGGTGTTAGTTGGTCCTGCTGCCACTGGCTGTTGGTTGGACATCCTATGAGCCTGCAAAGCTATTCCTGCCCCCCCTGGATTACCTGGATTCCCCTGGCACCGATTTATGGGGCCTGCCTGCTCCTGAGTGACTTTGGAGCCCTAATGTGCTTTGCCCCAAGTGATCTTATATTGGGGAGGCCTTGCACATCTAAAGGCTTAGCCTAGTGGATTCCTGGAGCAGAGGTCGCCAAAGGGAGGCTGGTAGGCTCCTGCCCTGTGCAGGGGTGTGTGATCTCTCCTGGGGGGGGAGGGGGCGTCCCTCTGCCAGGCAGAAGTCCCACAGCAGATCTGGCGCGCTGGTTACTGCAGATCAGCCCAGCACCTTGGAGCAGGTTACACACAAGCTGCCTGAGACTGAAGTGATATTATGCCTGTCTGTCTCTGAGCCTGGCGGTCCCAACTACCTGGTCACTGGAGCAAAGATGGCGGAGGGCACGCTCCGTGGTGCCGCTCACCCTGTGGTCACGATGGCCCGCCGATCTGGCACCCAGACGACCACAGAGCCAACCCGCCCTCGGGCACAGACGGAAGCCCCAACAGGCCGTGTCCCAAGTGATGTTATATTGGGGGGAGAGCCTGGGTACCCGTCTCTCCAGCGCAGTCCGCGGGAACAGAGGTCGCGGAAGGAAAGCTGGCAGGCTCCCTCCCAGCGCGGGGTCCCTCCACCAGACAGAAGGTCCCACCTCAGAGCTGGCGCGCTGGTCACTGCAGATCAGCCCAGCACCTGGGAGCAGGTTACACACAAGCTGCCTGAGACCGAAGCGATATTATGCCTGTCAGTCTCTGAGCCTGGCGGTCCCAACTCTATTTTATTTTTTTTAATTTACATTCCAAATCATTTCCCCTTTCCCGTTTCCTCCCTCCCCGAAAGTCCCATAAGCCCCCTTCCCTCCCTCTTTTCTCCATTCAACCCCCTCTCGTTTCTCTGTCCTGGCATTCCCCTACATCCAGTCTTTCCAGGACCAGGGGTCTCTCCTTCCATCTTCTTAGAAATCTATTGATATGCGGATTGTGTCTAGGGTATTCCGAGATTCTGGGTCAATATCCGCTTATCAGTGACTGCATACCATGTGTGTTCTTTTGTGATTGGGCTACCTCACTAAGGATGATATTTTCAAGATCTGACCATTTGCCTAGGAATTTCGTGAATTCATTGTTTTTAATTGCAGAGTAGTATTCCATTGTGTAGATATACCACATCTTCTGAATCCATTCCACCGTTGAGGCACATCTGGGTTCTTTCCAGCTTCTGGCTATTATAAATAAGGCTGCTATGAACATAGTGGAGCATGTGTCCTTATTGCATGCAGGTAAAGTCTCTGGGTATATGCCCAGGAGTGGTATAGCCGGATCCTCCGGGAGTGTCATGCCCAGTTTTCTGAGGAACCGCCAGACTGCTTTCCAGAGTGGTTGTACCAGCTTGCAATTCCACCAGCAGTGGAGGAGTGTTCCTCTTTCTCCACATCCTCGCCAACAACTGCTGTCTCCTGTGTTTTTGATCTTAGCCATCCTGACTGGTGTGAGATGGAATCTCAGGGTTGTTTTGATTTGCATTTCCCTAATGACTAAGGATGATGAACATCTCTTTAGGTGCTTCTCAGCCATTAGATATTCTTCAGGTGAGAACTCTTTGTTTAGCTCTGTACCCCATTTTTTAATAGGGTTACTTGCCTCTCTGGAGTTTAACTTCTTGAGTTCTTTGTATATATTGGATATTAGCCCTCTGTCAGATGTAAGGTTGGTAAAGATCATTTCCCAGTTAGTTGGTTGCTGCTTTGTCTTTTTGACAGTGTCTTTTGCCTTGCAAAAACTTTGTAATTTAATGAGGTCCCATTTGTCTATTCTTGATCTTAGAGCATAAGCTATTGGAGTTCTGTTTAGGAAATTCTCCCCTGTGCCCATATGTTCAAGGTTCTTCCCTAGTTTCCCTTCTATTAGTTTCAGTGTGTCTGGTTTTATGTGGAGATCTTTGATCCACTTAGAATTGAGCTTAGTGCAAGGAGATAAGAATGGTTCAATTTGCATTCTTCTGCATGTTTACCTCCAGCTGAGCCAGCACCATTTGTTGAAAAGGCTATCTTTTTTCCACTGGATAGTTTTAGCTCCTTTGTCAAAGATCAAGTGACCATAGGAGTGTGGATTCATTTCTGGGTCTTCAATTCTGTTCCATTGATCTACATGTCTGTTACTGTACCAATACCATGCGGTTTTTAACACTATTGCTCTGTAGTACAGCTTGAGGTCCGGGATGCTGATTCCCCCAGAGGTTCTTTTACTCTTGAGAATAGTTTTAGCTATTCTGGGTTTTCTGTTATTCCAGATGAATTTTTGAATTGCTCTTTCTAACTCTATGAAGAATTGAGTTGGGATTTTGATGGGGATTGCATTGACTCTGTGTATTACTTTTGGTAAGATGCTCATTTTTACTATATTAATCCTGCCAATCCATGAGCATGGCAGATTTTTCCATCTTCTGAGGTCTTCTTCAATTTCTTTCTTCAGAGACTTGAAGTTCTTGTCATACAGATCTTTCACTTGTTTGGTTAGAGTCACGCCAAGATACTTAATATGGTTTGTGGCTATCGTGAAGGGTATTATTTCTCTTACTTCTTTCTCAGCCTGCTTATCCTTTGAGTATAGGAAGGCTTCTGACTTGCTTGAGTTGATTTTATATCCGGCCACTTTGCTGAAGTCGTTTATCAGCTGTAGGAGTTCTCTGGTGGAGTTCTTTGGGTCGCTTAAGTATACTATCATATCGTCTGCAAATAGTGATAGTTTGACTTCTTCCTTTCCAATTTGTATCCCTTTGACCTCTTTTTGTTGTCTAATTGCTCTAGCTAGAACTTCAAGTACTATATTGAAAAGATATGGAGAGAGAGGGCAGCCTTGTCTAGTCCCTGATTTTAGTGGGATTGCTTCAAGTTTCTCTTCATTTAGATTGATGCTGGCTACCGGTTTGCTGTAAATTGCTTTTACTATGTTTAGATATGGGCCTTGAATTCCTGATCTTTCCAAGACCTTTAGCATGAAAGGATGCTGAATTTTGTCAAATGCTTTCTCAGCATCTAATGAGATGACCATGTGGTTTTTTTCTTTGAGATTGTTTATGTAGTGGATTACATTGATGGATTTCCTTATATTGAACCATCCCTGCATCCCTGGGATGAAGCCTACTTGATCGTGGTGAATGATCGTTTTGATGTGTTCTTGAATTCGGTTGGCAAGAATTTTATTGAGTATTTTTGCATCGATATTCATAAGAGAGATTGGCCTGAGATTCTCTTTCTTTGTCGGATCTTTGTGTGCTTTTGGTATTAGCGTAATTGTGGCTTCATAGAACAAGTTGCGTAGTGTTCCTTCTGTTTCTATTTTGTGGAACAGTTTGGAGAGTATTGGTGTTAGGTCTTCTTTGAAGGTCTGATAGAATTCTGCACTAAAACCATCTGGACCTGTGCTTTTTTTGGTTGGAAAACTTCCAATGACAACTTCTATTTCTTCAGGGCTTATAGGACGGTTTAGATGGTCTATTTGATCCTGATTTAATTTTGGTACTTGGTATCTGTCAAGGAAATTGTCCATTTCCTCAAGATTTTCTAGTTGTGTTGAATACAGGTTTTTGTAGTAGGATCTGATGATTTTTTGAATTTCCTCAGTTTCTGTTGTTATCTCTCCCTTTTCGTTTCTGATTTTATTAATTTGGATACTATCTCTGTGCCCTCTGGTTAGTCTGGCTAAGGGCTTATCTATCTTGTTGATTTTCTCAAAGAACCAACTCCTCGTTTTGTTGATTCTTTGTATGGTTTTATTTGTTTCTACTTGATTGATTTCAGCCCTGAGTTTGATGATTTCCTGCCTTCTACTCCTCTTTGGTGTATTTGCTTCTTTTTGTTCCAGGGCTTTCAGGTGTGCCATTAAGCTGTTAGTGTATGCTGTCTCCCGTTTCTTTTTGGCGGCACTCAGGGCTATGAATTTTCCTCTTAGCACTGCTTTCATTGTGTCCCATAAATTAGGGTATGTTGTGCCTTCATTTTCATTAACTTTCAAAAAGTCTTTGATTTCTTTCTTTATTTCCACCTTGACCAAGTTATCATTGAGTAGAGCATTGTTCAGCCTCCATGTGTATGTGGGTTTTCTTTTGTTTTTGTTGCCATTGAAGACCACCCTTATTCCATAGTGATCTGATAGGAGGCATGGGATTATTTCTATCTTCTTATATCTGTTGAGGTCTGATTTGTGACCAATTATATGGTCAATTTTGGAGAAGGTACCATGAGGAGCTGAGAAGAAGGTGTATTCTTTAGCTCTAGGATGAAATGTTCTATATATATCTGTTAGTTCCATTTGGTCCAAGGCTTCAGTTAGATTCACTGTGTCCCTGTTTAGTTTCTGCTTTCCTGAACGATCCATTTCAGAGAGCAGGGTGTTGAAGTCACCCACTATTATTGTGTGCGGTGCGATGTGTGCTTTGAGTTTTAGTAAAGTTTCTTTTACGAATGAGGGTACCCTTGCATTTGGAGCATAGATATTCAGAATTGAGAGTTCTTGATGGTGGATTTTTCCCTTGATCAGTATGTAGTGTCCTTCTGTGTCTTTTTTGATGACTTTAGGTTGAAAATCAATTTTATCTGATATTAGGATGGCTACTCCACCTCGTTTCTTGGGGTCATTTGCTTGTAAAATTGTTTTCCAGCCTTTTACTCTGAGGTAGTGTTTGTCTTTGACACTGAGGTGAGTTTCCTGCATGCAGCAAAATGCTGGGTCCTGTTTACGTATCCAGTCTGCTAGTCTATGTCTTTTAATTGGGGAATTGAGACCATTGATATTAAGAGAAATTAAGGCATAGTGATTATTGCCATCTGCCATTCTTTACGCTATCTTTATGTTTGAGTGGTTATCTACTTTTGGGTTTGATTCAAGAAGGTTATTATCTCATTTTTTCCAGGGTGTTGTTTCTCTCCCTGTATTGGAGGTTTCCACCTATTATCTGTTGCAGGGCTGGATTTGTGGAAAGATATTGTGAAAATTTGGTTTTATCATGGAATATCTTGGTCTCTCCATCTATGGTGATTGTGAGTTTTGCTGGGTATAGTAGTCTAGGCTGGCATTTGTGCTGTCTTAGTGTCTGCATGAGATCTGCCCAGGATCTTCTGGCTTTCATAGTCTCTGGTGAGAAGTCTGATGTGATTCGGATAGGTCTTCCTTTGTATGTTACTTGGCCCTTTTCTCCTACTGCTTTTAGTATTCTTTCTTTGTTTAGAACATTCGGTGTTTTGATTATTATGTGACGGGAGGTATTTCTGTTCTGGTCCAGTCTGTTTGGAGTTCTGTAGGCTTCTTGTACGTTCATTGGCATCTCTCTCTTTAGGTTAGGGAAGTTTTCCTCCATAATTTTGTTGAAGATGTTTACTGGCCCTTTAAGTTGCAAATCTTCACTCTCATCTATACCTATAATCCTTAGGTTTGGTCTTCTCATTGTGTCCTGGATTTCCTGGATGTTTTGGGTTACACGTTTTTTGCATTTTGCATTTTCTTTGACTGTTGAGTCGATGCTTTCTATGGAATCTTCAGCACCTGAGATTCTTTCTTCCATCTCTTGTATTCTATTGTTGATGTTTGCATCTATGACTCCTGATTTCTTCCCAAGGTTTTCTATCTCCAAAGTTGTCTCCCTTTGTGATTTCTTAGTTGTTTCTACTTCCTTTTTTAGTTCCTGGATGGATTTGCTGAGATCCTTCACTTGTTTGTTTGTATTTTCCTGTATTTCTTTAAGGTATTTTTGCATTACCTCTTTCAGGATTTCTTCCTGATGACCCACGTTCTCCTGCATTTCTCTGAGCGATTTTTGTGTTTCCTCCTCATGGGAATCCATCTGTTGATCCATTGTCTCCTGCATTTCTTTAAGCAGTTCTCGTGTTTCCTTTGTAAGGGCATCTAACCGTTGATTCATTTCTTTAAGCAATTGTTGTGTTGCCTACTTATGGGCATTCGTCTGTTGACCCATATTCTTCTGCATTTCTTTATGCAATTTTTCTGATTCCTTTGTGAGTGCATCTACCCGTTGATTCATCTCGTTAAGCAATTTTTGCGTTGTCTCCTTGTGCGCCTCCATGTTTTGATCCATGTTCTCCCGCATTTCTCTAAGTGATTTTTGTGTTTCCTTTGTAAGGGCTTCTAACCGTTGATTCATGGTCTCCTGTAATTCTTTATGAAATTTATTTGTGTCCTTCTTGTGATCCTCTAATAGGATCATGAGAAGTGATTTTAAATCCAGATCTTGTCTTTCGGGTGTGGTGGGGTATCCAGGACTTGCTGCTGTTGGAGAGTTGGGTTCGGATGGTCCCATATTACTTTGATTTCTGTTAGTAACATTCCTACGTTTGCCTTTTGCCATCTGGATACCTCTGATGTTAGTTGGTCCTGCTGTCACTGGCTGTTGGTTGGACCTCCTGTGAACCTGCAAAGCTATTTCTGCCCCCCCCCCTGGATTACCAGGATTCCCCTGGCACCGATTTCTGGGGCCTGCCTGCTCCTGAGTGACTTTGGAGCCCTGATGTGCCTTGCCCCAAGTGATCTTATATTGGGGAGTCCTTGAACATCCAAAGGCTCAGCCTAGTGGATTCCTGGAGCAGAGGTCGCCAAAGGGAGGCTGGTAGGCTCCTGCCCTGTGCAGGGGTTTGTGATCTCTCCTAGGGGGGGGGAGGGGGTGTCCCTCTGCCAGGCAAAGTCCCACAGCAGAGCTAGCACGCTGGTTACTGCAGATCCGCCCAGCTCTTGGGAGCCACGTGCACACAATCCGCCCAAGACCCAAGTGATATTATGCCTGTCTGTCTCAGAGCCTGGCTGTCCCAACTTCCCAGCCACTGGAGCAAAGATGGCGGAGTGCACTCTGAGCACTCTCCGTGGCGCTGCTCACCCTGCAGACGGGATGGCCTGCAGATCTGGCACCCAGACGACCACAGCGCTGACCCGTTCTTGGGCGCAGACGGAAGCCCCAACAGGCCGTGTCCCAAGTGATGTTATATTGGGGGGAGAGCCTGGGTACCTGTCTCTTCAGTGCAGTCTACGGGAACAGAGGTCGCCGAAGGAAAGCTAGTAGGCTCCCGCCCAGTGCGGGGTCCCTCTGCCAGGCAGAAGTCCCACAGCAGAGCTGGCGCGCTGGTTACTGCAGATCAGCCCAGCACTTGGGAGCCGCATACACACAAGCCGCCCGAGACCCAAGTGATATTATGCCTGTCTGTCTCAGAGCCTGGCAGTCCCAACTTCCTGGCCACTGGAGCAAAGATGATTCTCTCATTTTATTAAACATTACAGGTGTACCCAGTGTTAGGCTGACTGGCTCAGTGGGTAAAAGCTTGCTGAAAAATCCTGACAGCCTGAGCTTAGTTCCATGGTAGAAGAAGAGAAATGATTCCCACAGTTATCCTCTGATCACCACACATGTGCTGGGACACGCGAGTGACTCCCTCACAAATACACAGGATAACAATAAAATAGAACATGTTAATGCCCCTCCCCAGGAAACAGGAAACAAGTTGGGATCACTTGGCTTCATCCTTGTGTATGTGAACAATTAACTCCTTCTGTACAATTTGCTGAGATTTAAATGGGGATGTGGCAGCAAACAGTGAAAGACTGCTCGGGGAGCACAGAGGACTGCCAGCTCTGTGTGCTCAGGGAGCACGGGGACTGGCAGCCTTGTGCATGGTGAGGAATGGGGTTTGCAGCCCTCTCTGAGGTTAGTGTTGGGTCTTCAGGCTGCTTCTGTTGTTTCCTTAAGCAGCATAGAGTAGGGAGGGTGAAGTGGAAATTTCTGGAGACTCAGGTCATAATGATGTTTTGTGGAGCAGGCTCATGAGAGGACAGGTATGTTTAGAAAAAAATATAAATATGACCACAGACAGTGGGACAGGGCTTGGGCTTTGGTTCTTCTTGCACCATGCTGCTGATCTTTGTAGAGAGTAAGTCACCAGAGAACTTGTGGTATTGGCTTCTTTGCACCAGTCGGGTGGAGCCTAGTGGTTTATTCTGGATCTAGCTGCTGCTGCTGATTCTTGTTTGGTGGTTTGCTAGTAGGCTGAACTGCTGATATCCTAACAATAAAGATTGGAATCGCTCCAAAGAACTACTTCTAAACAGGCCCACTTCCCCAGTGTCCTAATAACCTTTCTTTTTTCACTACCTCTTGTGGGTGGTGGGCTAGAAGGGAGGTTAAAATATTTAAGAACTCTTATTAAAGTAGGTTTTGAGAACTCTAACTCTACAGAAGGGACTCACTTGCTATCAGTTTCCTCCTCAGCCGCCATGAATTGAACAACAGGCTACAAAAAAACGGGCCAAACTGGGTGCGTAGTATTTGAACAAAGAGCTACAGAGTCTAAGTCGAAGTGAATGAAAGTCTACTCCTGCTCTTGATGGACTCAGGGAAGAAAGCATTGAGATTTCTACCCTGAACCTACCCTGTGCAACTTTGTATCCATGTCTTCAACTGATCTCCTTCCGAAAGGGGGTTGATTTGCCTGCCTGAGATCTCCCTTTCACTGCCAGGAGACCCTGAGTAACTGACCAGGGTGGCAGTGAGGTGCACGTGATTCCACGTGTGGTCCAGGAGGCAAGCGGCTAGAGATGCTGGCAAACGGCCTCATCTAAGCCAAGAAGCTATCCTGCTGAAGGCATTGGCACCTTGGGACTAATAGGAAAATGGCACCCATCCACCCTGCTAATGCTTAGCCTGCAATACTTGTCCAGACTGATGGGCACAATGCAGTGATATCTCAACCACACAGGGCTGTATCTATCCTCTGTTCTTTCAAGTCTGGAGTCTTCAAATTCCCTCCCCCTGGGATCCATAATCACCCTGGTGTAATACAACAGTAGATAAGATTCATCCTATGCCAGGCAGTGGTGGCACATGCCTCTAATTCCAGCACTCAGGAGGCAGAGGCAGGTAGATCTCTGAGTTCGAGGCCAGCCTGGTCTACAGAGTGAGTTCCAGGACAGCCAGGGCTACACAGAGAAACCCTGTCTCGAAAAACCAAAAAAAAAAAAAAAAAAGAGAGATTGTTCTGTGAGTTTATGATTTTATACTTCATTTTTTGATGCAATGAACAATGATTATTGACTTAGTTATGTTGAACCATCCTGGTTTTCCCAAGATCAATCACATCTGACAATGGCAACCTTCTCATCTGTCTTATGCAATGTTGGATTCAGCTTACTGGATTTTGTTTTTGTTTTCTACCTTTATGTTTATCAGGAATCTTGGAATACAATTTGCTTTTTGTTGGGTTTTTAATCTGAAATTTTGTATCAGGATAATAAGTTTGTGAAATGTGTATGGAAAGATTTCTTCTTCACATTTTTTATAATATTGGAGAATAATGGGTGTTGTCTCTTTCTAAGAATGTGACATAATTCTTCAGGAAAGCCTTTGACTTTTCTTTCTTGAGAGTTTAGCTCAAATCCTTTGCGTGTACAAGTTCTCTATGTCTTCATGGTTCAGTTGACTGGCTCATTTACATCCAGAAATGCATCTGTTTTTTATGGTATTATTATTATTATTTGTTCATAACAGTCTCAACAACCTTTTGATTCTCTATTCATGATTACCTCTCCCTTTTTACATATAATTTAGAGTTGTCTTTCCTTTTTTACTGAGCTGAAAGTCTGTTGATTTTTCCTTTTCAAAACCAATCTACTGAGTTCATTGGTGAACACTGTATTTACATTAACTTCACCCTTCCATCACCTGCCTCTAATTTCTACCATCCTCCACCTCCTCTCAGATTCATTGCCTCTTCTTTAATTATCATTGTGTGTGTGTGTGTGTGTGTGTGTGTGTGTGTGTGTGTGTGAAACTAGTTGGGTCCATTCAGCATTGCTTATGTATATAGGTGTTTAGGGCTGACAACATGGGATTGGAAAGATCTATCTGGGCATTTGTACCTGGAGAAGACTGATTCTTCCTCTCAGCAGCCATTGATTGCCTATAGCACTTCATCAATTTGTAAAAGTTAACTTCTTCTGTGGTTGAGTTGTAGTTTTATTGCATTGCATTTAGAAAAGGTACACAAGGGGCTGGTAAAATGGCTCTGTGGTTAAGAGCATTTATTCTTGCAGAAGACCTGGATTCAATTCCCAATACCCACACTGTAGCTCACAACAACTCCAGTTCCAGGAGATATGATGCCCTCTTCTGACCTCTCCTGGTACCAGACACACAGAGAGTGCTGCTACATAATGCAGCAAAGCACTCGCACATATAAAAACTTAAAATCTAAATGAGATAACACAAGATATTATTTCGATGTTTTGAAATCTATTGGTATTTCTATTTGAAATCTAAACTGTGGCCCAATATATTATGTTCTCTAGAGTCAAAAGAATATGAAAGGATGGTTCAATGACATATGCTGATGGGGGCAACTTTCCTTCTGTAGCTCGTAAGTGAACAAGTCTGTGTCCATTGGATCATTTAGTCTGCTCTATAATCCAACTGTGATGTTTATTGGTCGATATTTTGCCTTAATGGGATCTCTGCTCACAGATGTTGAGGTGTTGATGTTCCCCATGTTACTGCACTGGGCTCTTCTTTCTCTTCACATCCAGTAATCCTTCTGAACAGCCCTGGGCATTCTGGTGTTAGCTATGTGACTGCATGCATAGGGGTCATAGCTTCTTATAGATGTGGCTTCTTGACCATTGCATGCCAGCCTTCATTGTCTCTGCATTGTTTTTACATTAAAATCTATATTACTGTAGTGGTCCCTGGTGGTGTTATTTCCACTCAGGTGGGACATCTCTCATGTCCTTCATTTTAGCTATATGTTTTGACTGATGAAGAGAGTTTCTTGTAAGCAGCACATAGTTGAGTCTTTTTGGAATTCATTTATTCTTCCTACATCTTTTACTTAGGAGATACCATTCATTATATCCAAGATTTTATTTGTGATTGAGGACTTCCTTCTATCATTCCAATGATGATGTTTGAATTTTAAATACTTTCTATTTTCTTTTCCAGTCATACTCGACTTTGTGGTTGGATGGCTGTCCAGCATAATGAGACTTATCTTCTTATCTTTGTTATGTAAATGTTTTGGTTCTGAATCAGCAGATTCCAGATGTTTTTTTTTTTTTGCTTTTTCTTTCTGAGGAATCATTTCCTTGGGTATTCTTGGTCATCAGATATTTATTTTAAAAAACTTAGAATTTGTTCCTTCCTTGCCTGGAGGTTTCTGAGGATAAATTTGATGCTGTTTGGTAAGAGTTTGCATGTATGTGACTTGACACTCTTTACTGTCTGTGTTTTGAGAATTCTCTTATTGTCCTGTATGTTGAACAGTTTGACTACAACACACTCTGATGATGATCTTTTGTAGTCATGGATACTGGGGATTCTTCAGCTTCTAATGCTTGCTGTTCACATCTTTCCCAAGATTGTGGAAATTCTCATTTATTATTAAAGTGAGTGTGTTTTCTGTAACTTTTTATTTTCTCTTTACTTTCTGTAACTCCAAATTCAACTATTTATTTAACAACATCTTAAAGGTGTAGGAGTTAACTTCAGTATAGAAATTTCTAATTCTTTTATTTCCCTTCTATTCCCTTCCCTTCATTTCTCTCTTCGTCTGCTGTCTGATGTGGTTATTTCAATAGACTTGTTTACAGACTTGTATATTTTTCTTCTGTTTCTTCTAGTCTTATTGCCAAGATGTTCAATTACATTTTTGTTTAACCCGTCATGGCTAGTTTTATGTCAACTCAACAAAGCTAGAATCATTTGAGAGAAGAGACCCTCATGTGAGAAAATGCCTCCAATATATTGATCTATTTGTAGGCAAGTCTGTAGGGAATTTTCTTTCTCAGTGTGCTGTGGATGGTGCCATCCCTGGGATGATGGTCCTGAGTTCTATAAGAAAGGAGGCTGAACAAGTCATGAGGAGCAAGCCAGTAAGCAGTATTTCTCCATGGCCTGTGAATCAGCTCCTGCTTCCAGGTTTCCACCTGGTTTGAGTTCTTGCCTTGGTTTACCTCATGGACTATGATTTAGGATATGCAAGCAAACAAACCTCTTCCTCCCTGAGTTGCTTTTAGTCCTGGTGTTTCATCACAGCAATAGAAACCCCAATGAAGACATGTACTAAGTTGTTGATTTTGGAAATTACAAATCGATTCTTTTTCATGATTTATGTCTCTGCCAAATCCTTCATTTACAGCATGAATTGCTTGCCTGACATTGCTGGGTTGTGTTGCTGTATCCTCTTAATTTCTTTTCAATTTCTTTTGACTTCTTTATCAGGGACCTTACCCATATCTTTTTGTTTGGGGGCCCGTTGTTAGGTAGTTATGTTTACTGATGGGCTTCATGTTTCTTTGTTTTACTATAACTCTTGGATCCCTGTGTTTGAGAAGTACACACTTGGAGGATCAATCATTTCTACTACCTTTTTTTTTTCAAAGAAAATATTTATTTTATTTTATTTTATTTTATTTTATTTATACAAGTACACTGGAGCTGTCTTCAGACACACCAGAAGTGGACATCAGATATCATTACTGATGGTTGTGAGCCACCATGTGGATGCTGGGAATTGAACTCAGGACCTCTAGAAGAGCAGTTAACCACTGAGCCATCTCTCCAGCCCATTTCTACCACTTTTATAAGGTGACTCTCACAGTCAATTGTTTCATTTGGAAGGTATGCCTCAGCATGATTGTTTGGAAGGCTATTTTAAGATAGATTTTTCTTTTTAATAATGTATATATATGTGCAAATATATGTGTGTGCGTGAAGATATGTGCTTATGAGTGTAGAAGACGGTGTCGGATCCCTTAAAGTGGGAGTTATAATTGGTTATGAGCTTCCTGGTATAGGTGCTGAACAATGGTCTCCTGGAAGAGCAATATACACTGTTAAGTACTGAGCCTTCTCTCTAGCTCCTGCAAGGCTATTTTGGATTCAGTTGAGCAATGCAGTATAGTCTCTGAATTGTTTCTTAGCTATAACCAATGGCTTTGAATGTGGTGCATATGGTAGGCAGGGATCTGTACATAAAGAGAGCTATTTTAGTGGAGTGCCCCCCCCCACCGCAAGGTCCCAGAGACAATAGGCAGGGATTATATACACAGCAGTGGAGGGTGCATAATTCCTGCATGGCTACTCTAGCAATAGGAGTATGTAGAATATGATAGATGCTTCTTCCCCAATAGGTACGTGTGTGTGTGTGGGGGGGGGGTTGTCGTGCATGTGTGCTCAAGGGGAACAGAGGCAGAATATAAATGCACACTTGGAACAGGCAGTGACACAGGCATGTGATTGGTCAGTAATATGTCTCCAGCCTAGCCCAGTACCCACTGAGGGAAGGCTACTTCTAGCTGGGAGAGGGAATGATGTCAGTTCCTGACATATAGCAAAGCCATAATGAAGACCCTAAGCAGATCCCCACCTAAACTCCCAGCCAATGGTGATGTTGGCTCTCTTACATATATTCACTTGAAGAAGTGTTTGAACAGAATATGTTTTTTTAAAGTTACATCCACAATTATTCATTACTGATAAACATGCTAACTTCTATTGCTTTTTTAATTTTAATTTTAATTATGTTTTGAGGAATATTTAGAAAGCAGAAAGCAAAGCAAAGTGACCTGGTTTGGTCAAGTTACCTAGAAAATTATCTGAGGGAGGCTTGGCATTTCGGGGAAGGACTGTATTCCAGGTAGAGGATCCGAGATCTTGTGAAAGACTGGCTTCTGACTTTTTTCCAGCTTTAACTTTCTTTCTCTTTCTCTCTCTCTCTCTCTCTCTCTCTCTCTCTCTCTCTCTCTCTCTCTCTTTCTTAAACTTGACTCAGGATTGGCTTATTTCAGAAAAAAAATACCAATGATAATATCAATTATAACTTCAAAATCTCCTTCTCTTAAGAAAAATGGTAATATAAATTTAGACTTAAAGGAACATAAATTCTGAGATATTCCCAGTTCACCTTCTCCCCATCAATTTCAAATAAGATGGTGATTTTTTTTACTGCTGATCTCTCTTTTTAAAAATTAATTATTTTATTTATTTACATCCCAAATGTTACCCCCTTCCAGAGTTCTTCACCCCCTCTCCCTCCCCTTTGTCTTTGAGAGGGTCTCCCTCCATCCCCTGATGCCAGGCATCCCCCTTCTCTGGGGCATCAAGTCTCTACAGGATTAGGCCCACTGGGGCCAGTCAAGGCAGTCAGTCCTCTGCTACATATGTGCTGGGGGCCTCAGACCAGCCCCTGTATGTTCTTCGGTTGGTGACTTCGTCTCTGGGAGCTCCACTGTTGATCTTCCTCTGCGGTTGCCATCCCCTTCAGCTCCTTCAGTCTTTCCCTTGATTCTTCTATAGGGATCCCCAACCTCAGTTCAGTGGTTGGGCCCCTCTCCAGCATCCTTTCATTTCCACCCTGGAACATCACATGTGCATGCTCCTAACCTGCAGTTCTCAAGCACACATTGCTTTGTAGTTTCCTTCTATCATTTTCTTACATGCCTCTCATTTACAGAACAGTATCCACAAATGCACATCTGCATGTGTGTTGATGTATCTATGGATTTCTTCCTGTTTTCAACTGTCATGTTTGCACATATGTATCAGAGGACTGACTCCCTTGTCCAGTCCCAGTGGGCCTAATCCTGTAGAGACTTGATGCCCCAGAGAATGGGAGATGCCTGGAGTCAGGGGGTGTAGGGTGACCCTCTCAGAGGCAAAGGGGAAGGAGAGGGGGTGAAGAACTCTGGAAGTGGGTAACATTTGGGATGTAAATAAATCAATAAATAATTTTTAAAAAGAGAGATCAGCAGCCAAACAGTTCATATCTTTACTTAACTGGTCTGTATGTTTCCTGATTTCAAAGACAAGCCAGTACCTATTAGAACCTCAAGTCTGGCACATAGGATTTAAAATGTCTGGAGACTGAGTCAGGAGGGCTGGAGCAATCCCCCAGTGCACATTTCTCTCTGTGTGAGAGAAATCCGTGTTCTTATGGCTATATTTGTATGCACCCATATGCCTTCCATCTTTTACCTACTAGGAAAACAAACTTCTAAGATCCTAGGGCCTAGCAGAGAAGACAGAAATGTAAACTGGCTGTTTCAGTCAGCTGTATTATGGATTCAGCAGAGGTGTGCATGGGAGGAATCCAGGAGACCCTTATAGAACAGCTGAGGGCTTGGAGACATTTGCAGAATGCCAACACTGCACCAGGTATCTAGCCTCCAGAGTACCTTGCTAACAGGCACACTTGTTAACAGGGTTGATGGGGTCCTCTACTTCCCATCATGTTTGTAAAGGTAGCATGGAGACTTCCTGCTCAGGCAAACATCCACAGCCCTGGCTCAGGGGAATCAATACTGGCTGGGCTAAATGCTTAGAATTTAAGGTTTCTGCCCAGGGTCAGAGAGAATTCTGCTTGTTAAGTCTACCTTCTCTGACATGGAGTCAGGATGAAGGACCTTTTTCAGAGCCAAGGGCTTCTGCCTTTTGTCTGCGGGATAGATCCTTCATCAACTTCCAAGTCTCTTTTTTTCCTCATTCCTGGAGTCTGGAGGAAGATAATAGAAAAGCGAGACATGGTGAAATTATACCCTGGCTACCAGTGATCCATTCATTAATTCATTCACCCATTCATCTGTTCAACCGACCATTCATATATTCATCCATCCATTTGCCCATTTATTTTTATACATCTCTCATTCATTCACCCATACATTCATCCGCTCATCCACCCTTACACTCATTCATTCACATATTCATTCATATATAAACCACTCCCTGGACATCTGGTACTGGACACATTGTGAACAGGCATGACCCTGTCCTCCTGGTCCCCTGCCCAGGTGAAGAGAAAATTGCTGACATCTATACTTCATGCCAAGGGTAACACTGGCTGTGTAGACAAGCCTGTTGACAGGAACACAAGGAGATTACACTGGAAGCACTGACATTCTTATTTGGAAACCATATTGCAAAGGGTAAGGAGGACATTGCCCTGAGAATGTATGTGCTGCAGATCATGGAGACAGTCAAAGAGGCTAGGGCAAACGCAGACATCTAGTGGTCAAAATGAGCAGGCGTGGTCAAAATGAGCAGGCGTGGTCAAAATGAGCAGGCGTGGTCAAAATGAGCAGGCTTGGTCAAAATGAGCAGGCGTGGTCAAAATGAGCAGGCGTGGTCAAAATGAGCAGGCGTGGTCAAAATGAGCAGGCGGTCACAGGACATGTTGACACACGACTTTGGTTCCAAGGATTAGTATCTAAGGTGGTACAGGCACGAGGCTAAACAGACAGCTGTCAGGCATAAAGCTTCCCATATATGCTTTTATGGTGGCAGTGCGCAAGGTTGTGGTCACTGGGCAGAGTCATGTGAGCACATCACTCTGAAGCCATCATGAGTGAGAACCAATGCTTTCCAAACTCTTCGTTCAGGCTGGTGTCGACTACCTCATCTTGACTCTTGACAGCTGAACTGCATCTCCCTCCATTTACACCAGCCAAGCCCTACCTGGGAATATATATATATACTGCTGGCCTGGTGTCTAATAGGGAGCACACGCAAGTGTTCAGATCTCCATTAGCCCAGCTGACTCAATGCAACGCACATGGAGGGGATTCATAAAAATCTTCAAGTGGGTTCTGAATCTGCTGTGTGTGGAAACGGTAGGGAGGGCTGCTGGGAACTGAGGGTGTGGCAAAGATGGGTCAAAGACTTCAGGAGGGGCTTGATGTGTGTGTCCGTGCATGTGTGTGTGTGTGTGTGTGTGTGTGTGCTTATGATTACCATGACCAAGTGTAGGAGAGTGGATTGTTGTTAGTCCTGGTATCCAAACTTAGCTAAAGCAACTTCCAGGACACAGGTTTCCCTGTGGGCAGGAAAGTTGGAGGTTGCTATCAAGACAATGAGACCAAAGCCTGGACCCCGTTTGTGATCACAGGTGGCACTGTCTGACTGGTACAACTGTTCTTCGGGCTTTTCAGTCCTGAGTGAATTCCCACTCCTGCCTTTCCATTGCTGTGGTATACGAGTCAGTTCTCACACTGTAACATCACAGAGGGTGTAAACCATAGGTGTTGACACTCACCATCCTGGAAGCTGAGGCATATGGGGACCAGCTGGACTCTTCTAAGGCTCTGTCCTTGGTATATGGAACAATGTCCTTCAGGAGTCCTCCCCTGTGCCCTTCCTTGTGGGTGTCTTTGTCCTAATCAAGAGTCTACAAGATGACTTTGGATAAGGGCTTCTGTTTCACAAACCGTGGCATACACACAATCACACACCGATAAAAAGTAAAAGTTGTAAATAAAAGTTGTAAGTAAAAGTCATAAATAAAATTACAGATAAATAATGAAAACTATCAATCAGATTAGATTAGGACCTACACTAGTAACTTCATTTTTTTTCTCAGTACCATTTCTAATAGGATCACTTTTGGAGGGTCCTGGACTCAAGCCTCTGCCACAAATCTGAGGGACCCAGGACGACAGAAGATAGACAGCTGCTTCTTCATTTTCCCATCATCAGCAGGATGCCACAGACCCCATCATCCTCCTGTGGGAAGGAGTTGGATAACTAAGACATTGTCTTGTTTTGGTGGTTTTTTTTATTTTGTTTTGTTTTGTTTTTAAGCATCCGTGCAATCTCATGATCAGTCCTGGAATGTTTCATTGCTGACCTCGTTTGTGTGTGATGATATTCTGATTTAAGAAGAACAGAGGTCATATACCGCAGCCACGAGCATACCCAAACTGCTGTGAATCCATTGTCTATATTTCCCTTTACTTCAGTGATAACTCACGGGGATTTTTTTATAGCATCTTGACTCTTCAACTGAGCCCAGGCTGATATGGAACTTGGAGCAGTTGTAGCAGCCAGGCCTCTGCCCTGGGTAAAATATGAGGGTCATTTCAAATTTTTCTGAAACAACTGTGGGGCTTGTCTCCTCTGACTGTGATTCAGAATCTCAGCAGCCTATAAAAATATATGAGTCTGTTAGCATCAAATGATTTGGTAAGTAAATTATTAACTAATAAAACACCTTTCCCCTACTCTCTATCTGGAACAACTTAATCACAGAGAGGCAAATGAATGCTTAGTGTTGCAAAGTGATAGACGTCATGGGGAGGTGCTGTGCTCCGATGTCAAGAGAAAAATGCTGTGAGGTTGAAGGGAGAAAACGCAGATATCGGCGAGAACTCACACTCCATTCCCTTCCTCCCTCCCAATCTTCTCTCTCTTTCTCTTGTCTTTTCTGACAGAATAACACTGTGTTAGACTAAACTTAAATTTGTAGGAATTCTCCTGCCTTAGTCCCCCTGGCATTAAAGTATGTACTTTCTTTTTAAATTTTTCCTTCTTTCTTTTTTTTTAACCTTTCCTTCCTTCCTTCCTTCCTTCCTTCCTTCCTTCCTTCCTTCCTTCCTTCCTTCTCTCTCTCTCTCTCTCTCTCTCTCTTTCTCTCTCTCTCTCTCTCTTTCTTTCTTTCTTTCTGTTTTTCCGAAACAGGGTTTCTCTGTGTAGCTTTAGCTGTCCTGGAACTTGCTCTGTAGATCAGGCTTGCCTAGAACTCACAGAAAGCCACTTGCCACTGCCTCCCTCCTGGTCCCTCACAGTTTCTCTCCCACATGGTGCTCCTAGAATTGCCACAGTGATCTCCTCCCTGGTGTCCTCCTCATTCTGCAGCCTCTCTCTAATTTTCTCTTTATATGTCTGCTAAAGTGAGTGTTTAAAATCAATTTTACTGGGGAATGATTTTTCTGCAACATAATTTACCCCTGAAGTACTATACTGTTTGGTGATCTGGGGAAATATACTTGGCTATGTAAGGACCACCATTCTAACCCAGGGGTACTCTGTGTCCAATGAAAGTGTTCTCAACCCCAGAGCTAGCCATTGAGCCTTTGCTGCCACACTGCCAAGACTGTACTTGCATAGAACCAACAGCATAGTGTTGCGTCCAACTGTTTTTATGTCCCTTCAGTAGCCATCCCTTCTCAGTGCCAAACTCCGTCTTTTCGGTCTTTCTGTTTTTCTATTTCAATCTTGTATCCTATTGTTTTTTGTTTGTTATTCCCCTCCCCCCCACCCACACACACTATTAGCATAGGCATACCTTCTATTTATGTTTCTGGTGGTTCCCCTCAGAATGTTAAGGAGCACACACGACCTACAACCAGGATCACTACCACCCTTTGCCTTGACTTTTCAACATTTTATTTTTCAATATTTTTCTGTCCCCTCTTCCTTTCAATTATCCACTTTGATCACCACTGATCGCACAGCAAACGTCACTGCTTTTAGTAGCCCATCTTTCCTAACACGTCTTTTCCTCAACTCCACTTGTAACAGTTTATCTGGGTGTGGGGTTCTGGGAAAGCTGTTAGTGTTTTATATCTGTCATGATCCCTTCACCATGCTCTTCTTCCTGGTCATGAAGCGTGTTGCTCTAATCCTTTGGGATTGTCTCTGTCTTTGGTATCTTCCAAGGCTTAAAGCATATATGGCTGTGTTCTGGCTTCTCTTTGATTTCCCAGATTCCTGTGAATGAATTCCTCTCAGTGAGTCCTGTCTCTGTCTCCAGCCCAAGACATCATGGGCCATTCCATACTCCAAGTCCTAACCCTAACTTGCTTTCATCCCCAGTGCTTGCTATATAGTTGACTAACATCCTGGGGCTCACTAAAGTCATTCTAGCTTTCAAATCCTGCAGCTGGGTTTTGTTGCTTGTGTGAAGCCTTCCCTCCTTAAAACTGGTTTATAGAGCAGTATCCATCTGGACTGTCAGCTACTGGGGAGGCTGAGGTAGGAAGATCCCTTGAGTCCTAGAGGTCACAACCAGTCTGAGCACCAGAGTGAGACCCTGTCTCAGAAGACACAAGGTTTGTAGCTTCTCCCTGGCGGTTTGTTCTATTGCATTGTATTTTATCTATTGGGTGTATGTGTGAAGACTTGTGGACCCGTGTGCGTCAAGGTCAGAGCACAATTTGGAGTTAGTTCTCTCATCCTCCATACAGATTCAGGTCATCAGCCTTGGTCGAAAGCTCCTTTACCTCTTAGCCAACACACCAGCCGTCCTTGGCAGCTTAAACCATTGGAAGTATTGCTTATCTGGAGGAAATAGTACCCCCACACACACATCCCCTGCTCGGGTACAGCTATGATTTCTGCCAGCTCTGCAGCCAACTTTCCCTCTCATAATGAAGTTATGCTGTCATGTCTCTTTCTTACGGGGCTATCTTCTGATAAGTCTGGCGCTGCCGAGTCTTAATTCATCTCTCACTGTCCTAAGTCTTGAACCTGTGTATCTTCTCATTTTCCCTCAAGGTGGCCCATTGCTCTGTTTTCCTGTGAGAGTACTCTGGGTTATGGTTTCTGCAGAACATTCACTCTGCTGGTGTTTTCTTCGTCCAGGACATTCAGATGTGCGTGGTCCTGACATCCTGTGTTGGTTTGTTTAGACAGTTTGTAATGCTCATGTGAACTGGGCCATATACAGGTAAACTTCGCACATCACATATGAGTGCTTCACCACCTTCAGGATCTGCTTTTTATAAGCTTTCTCAAGCTCCTGGAGGAGGGCCTTCTTACTTTCCCAGGTTTTTCTTTTTCTTTTTCCCTCAATCTCTCAGTAATCTCCATGATAGCTAGGCACCTGGGAAAAGTCAACTCCAGCCTTCCATGCAAACAAGGAATCCTGTATTCTCCAGAGGGTGGCAGATTATTCTTCATGGGGATGCCAGGAGGGACAGAGGGTGGAATGAGATCTGCTGAGCTGGAATACCAGGCTTGCCTGTTTGAGATGTGGAAAGGGCCAAAAAGTACCACCAGTGAGGCCTGACACAGCCCAAGAGAGGTCATCGGGTCTCTCAGATCTGGCAACTCCCTAGAAGCTTGGTCTTCACACTGGTGTGCTGTACATGGCAAGTGGCCCCAGGCAGGCCTGTTTCATGCCTTTCATTGCTCTTCTCCTGAGAAATACTTTCCTCACCCTACCACAAACCATGGAACTACACTTCCAGGGAATAAACTGCATGTAGCCAGGGCTGCCCCTGAGCTCTGTATAGGTTTCACGTTCACTCTTGGTTACCAATGATACATAATCCTTGGTGCTTTCTGGTTCACCTGTGTAGGTGTGTGTATGCATTTTAATCTGTATACTTCAGGTTTGAGAGGAGGCAGGTTTTGCTTCAGCCCAGTCCAGAACATGGACAAAACAAATCATTTTGTTTAAACATGTGGCTAAAAACGATGTAATGTGCAATGACTCCAGCGCAAAGGACTGCTACAAAGTATCATCTCTTTTTCTGTGAATGCCTATGTTCAATATACCTTTTCCACATGGCTCCATGAAATACCTCTAGCAAGTCAAGGCCTTATATAGAAGCTGTGCAATGTGTTCTTACTGAGATAATAACTGTGGGTAGGGTGAAATATCAGGAGTGGGCATCAGGCTGGGCTTGCTCATGAAAGATTTCCTCTCCAGCATCCTGACCCATTTTGTGGACATCTGTTTTGATGACATCGTTCAGGGGCCATGAGCTGCTGTAGAGGGACACTGAGACTTCTGCAACCTTGCCATTTCCTGCTGGAGCATCCTGGTATGCCTGCCATCCTGGTTGGCAGAGCACACCTCTTCCTCTGCTTCCTGAAGCTTTCCTTTGTCCCTGGGTGACAGTTGCACAGCTGAACCACCACCACCACCACCCTTCCCTGCAGCTGCTTCTGCCTCAGGGCTATTCCCTATTGCAGTTGGAGCCAGAAGTTTATGGAGTGGCTTCCTAGCCACACCCTTTCATAGCAGATCCCACAAGCGTCTTGCTTTGTCCTCTGATCATGAAGAAAGTGGGCAGGGTGGGATCAGGCTGCAGCCTGGAACCTCCTTATCTCTAGTTTTGCATGCCCTCTTGTCAGAACCACCGCACTCAGCCTGTGACTATCACCTGCATCCTAACCAACAGGCTGAGACCTCACAGAGCTAATTAGCATCCCTCCTCAACCACACCCCCAGGGCGGCTCACAGGGTCCCCACACATAATTAGACGATGATAAATATTTGTTGAACTGAAATGAACTCTCTGGAAACAGCGATTTAAACATGATTAAGTAGTTTCTGAGCACTCCAGGTCGTCCTCACGAGCTGTAATGATTCTATCTTCTTATGCTGCCTGGATGCCCTGGGGAGGCCCCGTCTGTTCAAATCTCCATCACTAGTTCTTTCTGGCCAGTTTGTTTGTCTCTCTCCTCGGGGAGAGCTGCTGCTCATCTGACCCCTAGCCTAGCCTGCTTGCCAGACTTTACCAGGAAGGAGGCTCGGCAGGTCTGCCACTCCTAGGGCAACAGCTCAGGTCACAGTCCGTCTCCCAACAGAGCACCCCACAGGACAGCTCCTTCCTGGCTCCTCTCTAAGTCTGTGGCTACAGTGTAGAATGTCCTAGAATGAGAAGCTTTCCCACCAGCCAGCTAGGCAGGGATTAGCATAAGCTACCTGTGAAGGTGTGAGAGAATGATGAAGGTAAGACTCATCAAGCCTGCTGCCAAGCATGGCTTTCTTCAAAAGGTGCCTCCCGTTCCCTCCTGGTGGCAGAAGGAGCTCCACTTAACACGAGATGTTTTCATGGGTCTCTATGCCCTGAAAGCTGCAGGCTGTATCCACCAGCACTTTAATCTGATTTACCATCCTTGAAGCCTGCCTCAGGGATGACTGTTTAGGGACCTCCAGAGAATTTCAAATCTTCTACCATTCCTGCTAACCCTGCCATTGCAACAAATGCTGTTGGGAGCCTTCAGTGTGAGAGGAAGGACAGAGCGCTGTCACCTTGACCCACGTCATGGCTGTACTGTGTCACTTGTCTCAGGTACCAGAGGTTGCAGACAGCTCTTTGGAGGGTCCCAGGTCTAGATTCTCTCAGCACCCTGCTTGTACTCAGCATCGCATCAGGGTCCCTCTTTCTGGGAGCAGCAAGAAGATTGCTGCTCAGTCATGGTATAGCCCTTTGAGTTTTCAGGTTTCCAGCATCTTCTATTTACTCCCATCGCAGGAGCATTTGCTCAGCTGAGACTGATGTTTGACTTTAGAGCACTCTGGCAAACTAAGCCTGGGAGCTATTCTGGGGAAAGGTTCATTGGAGGTTAGGCAGTAGAGTAAGGAGCAGCACAGGTCCATGCTAACCACCATAGGCAAACCAGAGAGGCCCCATCTTGCACAAAGACCTAAAGTCTACTTCTTTCACGAGTGACAAAACTGAGTAGGCCCCGCCTATCATGAAAGTTGGATTTGTGGACATTTATCTGTGTCCTCTGTGACATGGATTTTACATATATGTCAGTAGAAGGTAGGTTGCCAGGTGGCTGGGGCAGTCTCAGCACAATGAGACTCCTCTTGCAGTTGCTGGAATAGGGAAGGTCTTGGGCCGGGAGCTTCTGGAGCCCTCAGACATGGTGGCCTCTCTGTGCAGTATCCTCAGCCATGCTCAGACTTCAGCCAGTATCTAGGCTGCAGTCTAGGGCACAGGGAAACTTGATGGAGTGATTAAAATGTGGACAGTGACATCTGACTGTTAGAAACAGGACTCAGTGCAGAAGTTCAAACTGGAGCCTAAGCAAGTAATAGCTGACTTCACGGTGAGATTTCTGTGTCTTAGACACCAAGGCAACAGACTGATATTTTAGGCAGATAAAAATGAATGTACTTGTTAATGCTATGTATCCTGTGCCAATAAATAAAAGCATACACTGAAAAATAATTTTGTAATACAACAACTACAGAAAAGAACAGGAAAAATATTAGAAGATACTTTTCCCTGCAGGTGGCATGCTTGCGATGTACCTCCCCACAGTTGAGGCAATGGCATTGGTATTGGCAGTGTGAGCTGGATGTGTAGATGTTCACAGTTGGTGCAAATGACCAGCCATGATGCCTTTCTGATTGGTCTGTAAAGATGCAAACTTGCAGTGCTGCTCACCTTCACATTGGGACATTGATGCTCACTGTTTCTAGTCCTACGAACAGGGACATGCATAGGCCTCTGATAGATGCAGTTTTCAGAGTCCACTGACTGAGGAAGAAGCTTGATGATAAGGCTATGACTAGGTATGGAGATCTACCTGCATGCCTTTGAGGAGCCAATCTAATGGCACGTGCATGTCAAGCTATCATTCATGACTTCTGGTTAATAGGCATCTTCCCCAGTTCGATAGTCTTCTCCTCATCATTGCATGAACCTGTGTCCCATCCCCTACCACTGTAATGTGGAAGAAAGGCTATCCCAGGCATCACCCAGGCACCCACTCTCCTCCTGTGAGATACTTCCTGGTTTTGTTTCTTTTTCTCATACTCCAAACAGAAGCCACATAACCCATGCCCTCCTCACTACCCCTTACTAGTCTTTATCCTGAACATTCAGCTCCTTGTGAAGCCTGAAGCTGTATAGACAGCGTCACCTGTGTGTTCTAGCGGCTGTACAGGGATTCCCGGAAGCTGACTGTCCTTAAAGGCAAGCATTAGACTGACAGGTAGTCTGAGGACCACAGGCATCACTGTCTCTGCAGTCTCTAAGATGGTCAACACTGCTGATTTAAGGTTTCTGACCTCTACATAGCAACTGACAGATATGTCCTCTTTGCTTCTGAAGACACCGTTAGATAAAATGAGCTTTGTTGTTGGCTTAGGGTGTCCTGTTAAGATTCCAGCTGCTCCTCATCTCGTCAGAGACGCATCAATGTGTCCCACCTGCAGGCCCTTGTGTGTCACCATCTCAGTGCATATGCGTGATAGCTGCTGCTCAGACAATGTTGACAAAAGCCCAGGGATGGGAAGAGTGCTCTTCAGACAGTGGCAATGCTGAATGGACAAGGCCAGTGGAGGTTATAGGAAGAGACAGCACCGGTGGGCCCTGATAGGGCCGTGGTTTCTGGGAAATGGGTATCACTGCTCTATCATTGTCTGTCCATCTGCATGTGCTGTGTATCCTGCCTTTGATATGGTTCTGGAGAGAGTGGGAAGATGACCCTCTGGTCTCCCAAACAGTCCTAGGACTCCTCAGCCTTGCTTAAGGAAGGTAGTAAACAGGGCTGGTGCTTCTAGGTCAGAAGGAAGGAGAGCTTTCAGCCTTTGGGGGTTGGAGATTATGGTAGTTTGAATATGCTTGGCCCAGCGAGTGGCACTATTTGGAGGTATGTCCTTGTTGGAGAAAGTGTATCACTGTGGGCGTGGGCTTTAAGACCATCCTAACCTCATGAGAGCCAGTCTTCTCCAAGCTGCCTTTGGAACAAGAGGTAGAACTCTCAGCTCCTCCTACCCCACATCTGCCTGGATGCTGCCATGCTCCCATCTTGATGATAATGGACTGAACCTCTGAACCTGTAAGTCAGTCCCAATTAAATGCTGTCCTTATAAGAGTTACCTTGGTCATGGTATGTGTTTATAGCAGTAAAACCCTAACTAAGACAGAGATGTTGTCTTGTGTTTGGGAGTCTTGGTTCACAGAAGGTGGCAATATGGACAGGTAACAGGCAATAGTGAGGGAACTAACCTCACTGGTTGACTAAACTATTGGTGGAAGAACAACAGATTGGGTTGTTAGGAATGAGCCCATTGGAGAAAGTGGGATCTGGAAATTCCTCTGAATGTATATCTTGCTTTGCTTCCCTACTTTTTCTCTCTGACCACCACAAGATACCACCACCAGTTTTCCTTTCTGGAATCTTCCCAACACAGCCTTGACAGAGGTTGGACCAACCGTGTTCCAAGCCCTCTGAAACTGAAAAGCAAGATAAATAAATCCTTTTCTCCCTTAAGGTGTTTGCTGAAAGTCTTGTCGCTCTGTAGAGAAGTCACCTGACACAGGGAGGCCCAGATGATGGGACAGCAGGTGGCATCACAGTCACTACAGAGTCTGTTCCAGTTCATTAGGTGAGCAGCATGCTGACATTTGAATGTAGCCCAGCACAATATCATAGTGAGATGACATATCTGAATGAAGAGTAACCGGACCCCACTGTTCCATGAGGAATTTTACTAGCATGGCTTGAATTATACCCACAGTCACTTATATTCAAATGTTGTCAATTCAGCAAATTCCCATGACATTCAAACATTTATACCAGGAACGTGTGGAGAGCAGAAGGCTAAAAGGACACATCTATATCTTCTTGAATACAGAGTTCCCCCCAAAGAAAGGTACACAAAGAAATGAGCTGTGCTTTCAGAACTAACAAAGGCTCTGTGCTATATATATATATTTTCCTAGAACTTTTTATAATAAACACTTCCTCTGTTTTCAATTATTTGAGGGTTTTTCTGTCTTATTTTTGTCTGGGGGACAGCACATGTCCCAAGAGGATGCAATGGGTTTGGTGTGGAATGACAATCTTCACGATGCCAGGAAATTCCAGTCTTACATGCCAAGGCTTTTTCCCCTTATGGAGTAGAAATCCAATAAAGGGGTCAGATAGGAAAGCAACAATAGGGAAAAGGTGCTTCAGTGTGTGAAGGGGCCACGTTGGGACACCCTGTGGGTGCTGAGGGTCATAAGGCCACATGGTCTACTCTGGACACAGGTCATTTGGCCCTCTTACATCTTAAAGACAGCACATAGTCACTTGCAGCTCAGGTGTAGACATAGCCCGGCAGTTTCTGTTTGTCAGAGATGGTGTTTCACATGGTTTAGGTTACAAGCTTAAATTAGCATGTCTGATAAGAGAGAACGCATCTTTTTCTTGTCAGAAGGGTGCCCTGTGTGGCCACTGCAGCCAGGACAGTGACCCCAGCTCAGGCAGCAGAGGTAAGGCGAGTCCTCCCTGGAAATTATTTATCACCTGAGAAGGTCATTCTGTTTCAGCCTCCCAGGTCCTGTGCATCTAATTGGCACAGCAACAATGGCCAGTGAACTTTTGATCCAATTAATTGTTAATGAGAGGTCTGATTAGCGAGTAATAGCCTTTTAGATGAGTCGGCTGCCTTCTTGTCCTGAGAACAGAGGGATTTTGAAAAGGGAAGAATGAAAGGAGCTGGTGTTTCTTTCTTAAACAAGTCACGTGTTCCTTGCCGTTAACTAAAGTTAATGATGAAGTTTGGTCAGCTCTAGAAACTCACCTAGGAACATGCCATGCTGCTCAGAGTTAGGAAGTATGTTTGGAGTGATTCATAAAAATTCATAAGGATTGTCAGGGCTCTGAGGATGGTTGATAGTTTAGGGTTCCACGGGCCATCATAAAGCTCAGGAAAAAAAAAATACAGGTTTCTCTTGAGCAATGGGTCTTCTTTGTCCTCCAAAGTGAAGAAGAAGTTTTACTTTCCCAATGACTAAAGTCATGTCCATTTATTGAAATTGATAAGGAAATCAAGGGTCATATTTTCAAAAGCATTATCTGCTGGTACTCATGCCACTGAATGAAGTATATGTAAACTTAGTGTATGAGATCAATCTCCAGAGGGCGCTACTGGTGACATCCTCATTGAGTGGCTTTGGAGTTAGTTAAATATTGTACCACAGGCCCTGATGTAGCCTGTGTGTTTGTGTTCTCATACTTTATTCTGAAAAATGAGCTCTTTTGTTCTAAATACTTTAGTTTTTGTATAGTGAGATTTTAATTGCTCTTCCACAGAGCTACACCACTGTGCCCTGACTCCTCGGAAAAGAATGTAAAGTCTTTATAACTTAATAGTATTCCATCGCACACTGTGAAGTTGTTTATTTACAGAAAGACAAAAGGGACTAGGGGACAGAATGTAAAGTGAGATAGAACAAATATAGAAAGACAGGGACTTTGTGTCTTCTCCATATGTGAGTGTGACAGAGTTAGCCTGAATGCAGAATTATGATTAGCAGAGTTTGAGAGGAGTTGGAGTGGAAGAAGGTAGAGAGAATGTAGATTTGATCAGTGCATGTTGTGTGCAGGTGTGGAAATAACACGGGCCCAGAGTGATATGCAGTTAGTACATGTTAATAAAGGTAAAAGCAACTCAAGGCACTGCCCCTACTGTGTTACTCATCAGAGCAGAGTAGTTCCTCTCCTGTTGACTGGAGTCACAGTGAAGTCACCAGACCCCCAAACAGCATAGAGCTCTTCTGCCTGCAATAACAGGGCATAGACAGGTATTTTAGGTTCTCCTGAGGATCACTCTTAACCCTCAGTGTCACTTAGCATGTGGAACTGTTGAAGCTGCTGTGTTAAAATTTACAAGTTGACAGATAGCATTCCAGACTGTCAATCCCTCTCATCGGCCCATGCGTCCTGTCTGTCTGACTTGTCAGGTGTGTGACCTCTAACTAGAAGCCCCTCCCCTTGGGGATCCTTTACCTCTTTCCATAGAAACCACCAGTCTGCTCTAGGGCTGGGATGTGCAAGTCACTCAGCACATGGAAACAGAATACTGTCCTGTGAGTGCCGTGGTTGTAGGTAACAGGTCACGGTACCACAGGTTTGTGGGGTATAGTTTAACAGCCTGGATGAGGGAGTGGTGTTGGTGATTCCAAGTGCAGGATAGAGTGGAGCCTGAGGACAGGGGAAGATACAGGGGACTCAGTGAAAGGTGGGGGGTGGGGGTGGGAGAGGGCTCATATCTCCACTGACAGGACAAGAAGGGCTGAGTTTGGTCATTGTGTCAGCCTCATTTCTACAGCTATGATAAAACAACTGACAGAAAGAAACTTGAGGAGGATATGCTAATTTGAGCTTACAGTTTCAAGTTATAGCCCAAAATAACATAGAGGAGTCACTATGGCAAGAACTTGGGATAGTTTACATCCTATCAAGAGCAGAAAGAAATGCACATGTGCATGCTCACTCGCTCACACCCAGCTCAGTATGTCCACTCATACAGCTCAGGACCCCTTACCTAAGAAATGGTGCTATGCACAGTGAGACGGAAATTTCCACATCAATTAACATACAGACTTCCCCTACAGACAGGCCCACAGGCTAGCCAATCTCTCACAAAGACTCTCTTCCCAGATGATTCTATCTTGTGTCAAGTTAACAATTAAAGCTGACCCATCACTGTCTCCCTGTCACACTTGGCTTTGTCTCCAGTTTTAGGTGACAGTCCTTGCCTGCTGAAACGTTTACCCTTGGCCATTTCTGGTTTTGTCTGGGTAAGGCTGACCCAGGCCAAGCCCTTGTCTGCAGTAAGAAGAGGTACAGTGTGTTTGCATAGCTGGGCTCAGGAAGAAAGGAATCAGATGCCAGATTAAAGCTTCCTGGTCACATTGTTCATGCTCCAAGCCCTGGGGGAGGGAGATGTGAGATCTGGTCACTCCAGTCTGTGAGAAGCAATCAGTAGAAGTTGGGCCTTTGGAAGCAATAGGTAATCCAAGGGGTTGGGGTAAACTCCCACTCTGATGGCTTAAGGTCACCTGTGTCTCATAGTCAACAGCTGCTCTCTATAGGGAACTTCACCAGCATCTTCAGAAACCAGTTACCATCTTATACCCCCATCGTTGGTATCAGTTTATCAACCCACCTATCCACTCTGCACACATGCCCTGCTGGTTGGTTCCTGCAGAACAGGAGCAAGGGAGAGAATCTAAGGGCATGGCCGTCGGCTACAAAGAGACCTCCCTAGAGAAGACCCGGTGGAAGGGTCCTTATTGGAATCCTTAACATGCGACAACTAAATAATGAATGAAACAGACAGATTAGTTACACCAGAAGCAACTTGAGACACTGACATTTGCTTCTCGTCCATCTGACACGGATCTACTAACGGAGGTGTTGAAAGTATTGGAAATAAGTAGCACATTCGGTTTCATGTGGTTAACTGGCAGCAAGGTACCAGTATTACGATTTTATTTTATTTCATTTTAGTGTATATGTTTGGCCTGCACATGTGTATGTCCACTGCATATGTACCTGGTACTCGTGGAGAATGGAAGTTATAGATGGCTTGTGACTGCTGCGAACTGAACTCAGGTCCTCTGGAAGAGCAGCCAGTGCTCTTAACCACCAAGTCACTTTTCAGTTCCAATAGGGTTTCTTCCAACCACCATGAGATATGATCCTCAATAACTACACGTATTAGGTAGTCTCATCAAGCAGACTGCGTCAGATCTACAATTAGGAAAGATTCACAGGGACCAAAAACTGTGCATAAACAGATATTATTGTTCATGAAAAGATGCACACAAGCTTCCCAGGCTCACAGAGAGACCCTATAAGGTCTCCCCCTGCCTCCTCACTACCTCACAAAGGAGCTGAGCCAACAGAGAAGGTATCTGAAGTGCTTGTGATGCACACAGGTCCAATCCACCATCACATCCTGACCCTTTAACTTTTGTATTTAAGTAGCCAACATTCTGAATTCGGAAGCCATTTCTTCAAACCCCCTTACCCAAACTCTCCCCATGCCTCATTCTCTTTTCCTTCTCCTCTCATCCTGACATGGCTTCCCAGTCCACAGCACACAAAGCCTGTTCATATTTCCTCTAAGCTTGCCTGCCACCTTCCATACAGAACTGGGGTCCTACTCCCAGTCCTAACAAAATCATTCACTTCTTGATCTTAAAAGCATGTGTTTGCCCACCAATCTCTTGCTGTCTAGATGAGTCTTCTAAAAGATAGTGATCCTGGATGCTCTGTACCTCAGGACTTGTCACCAAGTTGTGAGCCAGTGGGAGAGTCCCTGGCAAGTGACAGTAGGAACCAAGCTCCTCCAGTACCAGAAAAACAGCTTCAGTAATGGACACATTGAGACTTCTACATGGAAAGAAAACCACACTTCTGTCATTCATGTATTTTTACTTCAACCAAAATTTAGAAGTGTGGCCTGGAGGAATCAGGGACATAGTGGAGGGTTGGGGTAGAGGTTCCTGCTAGTTCTAGTGTTCTTTCTAGTGCTGTGTTAAACACCATGACCAAAAGCAATGCAGGGAGGAAAAGTTTCTCTTCTTGCATTTCTACATCACGGAAGGAAATCAGGGTAGAAACTCAAAGCAGGAACCTGGAGGCAGGGACTGAAGCAGAAGCCACAAAGGAGTTCTGCTGACTGGCTTGCTCTCTTATACAACCTAGACCCACCTGCCCAGAGGTGGTACTACCTACCATGAGTTGTGCCTTCCCGCATCCCACATCAATCATTTAATTAAGAAAATGTCCCTCAGACATGTCCACAGGCCAATGCAATTGGATGTTTCCTCAGGTGATGTTTTCTCCTACCAGATGATCCTGGCGTATGTCTAGATGACACAAAACTAAGCAGCAAAGGTGGCCCCAATTGCCCTGTGACCCAAGCACTCCATGTCAAACTGTTCTTCAGGACTCCCCTCCAAGGCCTCAGCACACACCCCACTGGGAAACGACAAAGCACAGCCAGGAAGAAAAACTTAACGTTGAAACTTGAAAAACACATACATGAATAACTATGTTCCATCTAAATGACCGTTGCATGTGGACAAGAGAGGCTGTTAAATAAATAAGTAATTCACCTAATTGGCCCACGTAAACACAGGGAAATAACAAGAGAGACAAGGAAATTAGGTTGAAACTATAATTATTTCCTCATACAAAGATAGTATCTTAAAACACGACTATGTAGTACTAGGTAAGGTGCAGCTGGAGTGAAATATCTTCTTATTTAATCAAGAACAAGTAAGTTGATTATTTCAAGCCAAATGGTTTACCTCTGAGAACACTGTGATCCCTGTTGCTTATCGGCACTGAGCACACAATGCCACTAATTGTCATGTTTCTCTGCACTCTCTTCTACTGCCTCTGCTACCAGAAACAGGTAAGCTGATTCTGCTTACCCAGAGGCAAGCCAGAAGCATGATTGGACCAGGTGTTCCTGCCCTTAGTAAGAAACCAACCCAGAGGGCAGAATCTGGGACACCAACCAGTAGGAATCTTTGAGCTAGGGGAGGAGACCAGAAAGCTACATATCAAGGGAGCCAGAATCCCATGTGGAGCCCCCCTATAAGTCTCTGACTGGAAGCTGGGTTGTAGGTAAACTAGGCAAAACTTTGAGAAGCTGCTGAGGAACCAAGGGCAGGACAAGATACTAAATATGGAGCACCCAGGCAAGCTGACCTAGAGGAATGATGACCAAGGGGCACCTGACCCAAGACAGAAGATAGCCAGGGGACAGGAAGAGCCAATCCAGGGAAGGAAGACATAGGAGAGAGCTGAGTCAGGGAGCGACACAGGGAACAGGCAACCTGGGACAAGCAATCTGGGAACAGGAGACCCAGGAAGGAGGAAAGTAGGTGAAGAGGAAACTAAAGACAGCAGATCCTGGGAATTCCCTGGAGCTTCTCAGCTTCAGCCCTGGTAGCATAGGGGTCTGTTTGGCTTCAAGTGTTCTACTGCTATAAAGGTTGTGCTTTATTTGTTTAGAGGGAAGCCCATTGCATAGCTACCTTAGTGAAGTATAAAACAAAGTTTATAGAAAATGAGAATATCCAGGACTTAGCTCCTGGAAAATGAAATGCTAGACTATAGAGAAAGACCGGATGCTGGAGTTTCTGAAAACATTGTAAGTACTCCCCAGGGTTCCATCAGAAATCACTGCAAATGGAAGGTGTGGTGGCACACACCTTTATTCTCCACACTTGGGATGCAGAAGCAGGTTGATCTCAGAGTTTGAAGCCATACTCATCTACAAAGAGTTATAGGGAAGTCAGGGTTACACAGAGAAACCCTGTCAATAATAATAATAATATTATTAATAAATTAGATAATTACTGAAAGTGGCTTAGCAACAAAGTCTACAGTGCAGCTGTTACTAATGTCCTTAAGGATGAGATACATTCATAGGAAGGAAATGAAGACACAGTTTCCATGTGATCAATGGACTCTCAGCATAGAAATGGTGTGCACAGTGGGAATGACAACAACAAAAACAACAGCAATAATAACAACAACAACTACTACTACTACAACCACAAACCATTCTAGAAGGAAAACAACCAAAGTAAAACCTTAGTGGATATTCCCAAGAGCAGATTGTAGATGATGGGAAGAAAGGGCAACTTCCTGGAAGGAAAGGGGAAGAAATGATGTCACCTTGAACTCAGAGAGAAATGGCTAGGATAAAACTGAAGCTGGCATCTGAGACAGGAGACCAGTGCTCAAACAGCAGGAAAGGTGAAATAGCAACCAAAGTGAATACAGTTCTGATAGTAAGACTTCAGCTAGCAGATCTAAGAATGTCAGGTAAAGTATGACTGGTGTGTGTGTGTGTGTGTGTGTGTGTGTGTGTGTGTGTGTGTGTGTGTGTGAAAGAGAGAGAGAGAGAGAGAGAGAGAGACAGACAGACAGACAGACAGACAGAGAGACAGACAGAGAGATAGAGACAAAGAGAGATGGAGAGAGAAGGAGACAGAAAGACAGAACAGAGAGGACAGGCAGAGACAGAGAGAGGCAGTCAATTCTGCACAGCTGAAGTTATTCTAGAAAGCACAGAATCGACACAAAACACAAAAGAGAGACATCCCAATACTAAAAGAAAGACAAACTGATGGACAGCTGCAAGGTCTTTTACAAAGAGAAGAAGGAGGACTGGTTAGGATTTTTAAAATCTGAGCATGCTCGATGCAGGAAGACACAAAATTCAAGACATGCTTGAGGCTTTATACAGGAAGTTGGACCGAACCAGTGGAAGTGGAAGTCAGATGGGTGAATTCAAATACTTTGTTTTCCCCTCTTCTAACTTACTTCGAAGGCAAAGGGCTTCAGTCAAAGGAAAAATCAGTAACACCATGCAAGCGTGATTTTCGTTTCTACAGAAGTAGAAGATGGCACCCATGGAAATGGGGTGGGGATGGGTATAGAAAGCATGTTCAGAGGAGTTGCTGCTATATGTTGAGCTTGTGAACAGCAAATGCCTGCTGTGAAGTGAGAGGTCTGAAGTGAGGGGAATCCTGTGAGGAACCTGAACAGACTCCTGACTAGCTAAAGAGAGCCTAAGGCCACATTAGAGCAGCACTGAGAACAACAGAGACAGGAGACAATTAAAACAAACAATGAGGGGCTCAACACAAAGAAATGGCCACAAGATGCATGTAACAAACTGTTGGAATGACCAAGGGAGAGCAGAAGGGCTTTGACCCCACCACAACAACACTGACTTTAAGACTGCATGAATTCACCACAAAAACTGCTACTTAGAGAAAAGGGAGAGCAAACTAAGTCCATCTGTAGGGAATGTTTCAGATACAAACACACCGAAAGTGGAAGTGAGCACTAGACACATCTTGCAAAAATCATCACGAATAAGCTCTTTGCCAGGAGTGGTAAACTGGGCCAAATCTCTTTTAAAATGCCACAGTCCTCGAGATACAACAGGAGTGACAAGAAAAAGCCAGTCAGAGCTATTAGAAAATAGTACATACATGTGAGACCAGACGTTTTCCTAAGAATGTTCATCTGTGAATGAATGTGTGTGTATAAATAAATATAATGGTAGATGTGTATATGTGTGTGCGTTTGCACAATGCATATTTATGTAACATATGAATCTACCTGCTGGCACACACAGGCACTCAAACTTTGACGCAATCTTAGAACAAGGAAATACCACATTAAAAATCAGTGGACTTGCCTTGGGAGATGGCTTAGTGGATAAAATGTGAGGACATGGGCCCAAATCCTCAGAAGTCATACAAAAAGAAGGCCGTGTTAGCATTTAGCATGAGTGTTTGTAACATCAGTACTTCCACAGGAAGATGGGGAATGGAGCTAGGAGAATCTAGGAAACTTGTGGTCCAGCTAGCCCAGTACAGGCAGTACCAACAAAGAGATCCTTTTCCAAACAAGGTGGAAGACCTCCGTGTCTTCCTTTGGAGTTTGAAATGGCATATCTAGTTCACAAACCTATATAAATATATTCTTTGCAATTTTAAAGTATCCACAAATCGGACCTGTCTTAAATCATCCAATGGGTTTTACCCATAACTCTGTCAAGCCTGGGTAACTCCTGTGCAGATGTATAATTAAATTTATTGTAGTGATATAAGAATAGAAAAGTACCAAGAAACACAGGTAGAGGTTTGGTTCCAAGGGCAACATGGAGAACCTTTGCAAGCTTGTGTTGAGCAAGAGGGACCAGGCACAAGTGTGAACAAGCAGGATCCCCCACCCATGGATCTATGGAGCAAAATGGGATGACTCCTGACGCAGAGGGTTGTGAAGTCTTTTTTGGGAGAGAGGCAAGGACAACCTCTTGACTGAACTGGCTTCTCAGATACTTACGTGTGTCATAACTCACCAGCCCAGCCACTTAACACGGATTTGTTTCACATCAATCAGTTGATTAAAGTTTTATTACTGCAGGTGAGTGTTACCTAAACCAGAGATTCAACATTTTCTATTCTCAATCCTTTTCAGCAGAGAAATTTCTACAAGACTCTAGGTACATAGATCTATAGAGTAGATGTACAAAAGAACCATTTACCAGTAATAACTCATTAACAAAATTTGTTTGAAAGCATTTCTTTGATATCTATTCATATAATGTTTCCATTTACTAATGGTGAAAGAAAATGTTCATATGGGTGTGGGGTTTTTTATCTACAGAATTCAATCTTGGGTGAACATTTAATACTATGTACAATGTTTTATGACATGATAATGTTTTTTAGAGCTGATTGATATTTTTATTTTATAATTATCCATACTGAGATTTGTGCTTTACACAAACACACAGGACTGAATCACAGAAGTATGTCTAGTGATGTTCAGAAATTGTTGAAATTCTGTCTTAATCCAGCCAAAATTTATTTAATATTTTTTTATGAAACCCAAGTTTTAAACCTGTTTGTTGATAATTCAGTAAGTTTTGCTTGAGGTGCTAACAGTAGATGGCTGATTTCTCTGCTGCTTTTGTTTTAATGTGATTTACCAACCCATAAGATTTCCATAATCAAAATTTGAAAGAGAATATTTCTGAATTGTGTCTCCTGACACTTTGAATGATCAACTGAAGTTCTTACAACTGAATCATCATCAAGAAAGTTATTTTAATGATAAAATCATCTGTGGATGTAAACATTTCTACAGAAACACTTTTTTTATCCCATTCTTCTATTCGTTAACATTGTAAGTAGACTTTTCACATAAGTATTTCAATGTGTTCCTTACACGGCACATTTAAATACCTTTTTAAAAGAACTTCTATAGCACCATTTTGAAAGCCTTTGATCTGTATGAAAAATTAACAAAATTGGACTTTTACTCAGTTAAAAATATGAGACATTCACCTTTTAGCTCCCAGCATGACTTTAATGTGACCTTCTTGAGAGTCACCAAACCTCTGAATGTCATATACTTTTTATGATCACACCCCATGTCTTCACAAAACCATTACTAAGGCACAACTTTTCATGAATTTCACTGAATTTGATGTCGTCACAGAACAATGGTTATCTCTTGTGTATGTTTTAGACCTCAGGAGGCTCAGGTTGACAGTTGAGTGTATAAGGCTGGGCCATTCCCTGACACCAGCTTTGACTTTCATGGCAAGCCAAACATCCTCTGACCACCCTAGTGTACACACAGCAACATAATCTTCCTTCTGTAAACCTTCAAGAAAAAAATAGGAATTTTAAGACAAACATCTTCCATGTGTCCTTCAGAGAAGTGTATCTGGGCAGCAGCAAGATGGCTCTGTGGGTAAAGGCCCTTGTTATCAAGCTCAACATGTTTGAACCATGAAATCCTCAGAATGGAAGGAGAGAAGTGACTCCTGAATGTTGTGCTCTGACACACTGCCTCTCAACACAAACAGATAACAACGACAAGTCAGAAAATGTAAAAATTTGTCTTAACAAAGCTTATTTTATACACAGTAACAACTCTGTCATGTTAAACATATCAGCTCTTTGGTCTCACTGTACTAAAAGCTTTGGGCTGCTGTAAGCCCAGAACCAAGTTGTATAGAGGCCAGTATGTATGACTTTCAGAGTTTCTTTTGGAAACAGCATCGCTCAGTTAAGACACTTCACTAATTTCATCCCTCTCCTTTTCCCCATGTTCTTCTTCTGATATTTCAACATCAGCAGGTAACAGGAACCTGCATTCAATTGCCCAGGGCCTTTTAGTTTGGGCAATTTAAAGAGGATGTTTCCTTGGATGTGAGCAAACACTTTCAATGGCACAAACAGATTTTCAAACCATTGCTATTCTTTATTAGAAGATTTTAAAAGTTGCTCAAAAATATCCCTTCAGTCATGTGCATGGTTGATATGAAGGTTTCTTCTTAAATTTTGAACATTTACTTTCATTTTTATTTATGTGTGCATCTCTGTATGTGTATCTGTCTCTGTGTTTGTCTGTCTGTGTCTGTGTCTGTGTCTGTGTGTCTGTCTCTGTGTATGTTTGTCTGTATGTGTTTGTGTGTGTGGCTGTGTATCTGTACGTGTTTGGGTATCTGTGTGTATGTGTGTGTGTGTCTGTGTGTGTCTATCTGTGTGTATGTGTGTCTGGGTATCTGTGTTTGTGTGTGTGTGTGTGCGTCTGTGTGTGCATGTCTGGGTATCTGTGTGTGTATATGTGTATGTGTGTCTCTGTGTGGGAGTGTGTGTCTCTGTGTGTATGTGTGTGTGTTTGACTGTATGTGTGTGTTTGTCTCTGGGTATCTGTGTGTGTGTATGTGTGTGTGTGTGTGTGTGTGTGTGTGTGTGCATGTATGCTGCATGTATGTAGGTATCTATAGAGACTGGAAAAGTGTATCAGATCCCCTGGAGGTAGGATTATAGAGTTGTGAGTTGCCAGACATGGGCACTGGGACCAAACCTGGGTCCTCTGCAAGAAAGATATGAGCTTTTATTCATCGAGCCTTGTTTCTAAACCCAAAATGTCATGCAAATTGTCTGCTTTCATGCTTTTTAAAGCTGAAAACAGAACAATTTAAGCAAAGTTGGTTTTTTTTTTACATAGTCAAGATTGCCAAAAGCAAATCTATATTGCAACAAAATTGACATTTCTTCTTGTCAATTTAAGTGTTCTATACCATGGCATCAATATCAATTCTTCTCCCTAAATTCAATGACTTATCCACAATTGCTTTTGCTATAACTACAAATAAACACTGCTAATAATTTATCAAATACACTAGCTTTGGTTAAGGAGATCATGTTTGTTTGTACTTAAGAGACTGGGATTTATACTTAAATACACATACAGCAGCGGTGGTGGAGGGACCCAAAAGTTTTGCTTTGCTACAGTAGAACACATTCCTGTGTAAAAGGAATGTGAGAACAATTTTTAAACCCAAACTTCTAATGCAACACAGCCTAAGACACACTAATTCATTTTAGCGGTGTTGGAACTGAAGGCTTCCACTGAGCCACATTGCCCTCCCTGTGAAGAGGTAACGACTTGAAACTTCATGCTAAGGAACTGTGGCAGGGAAATATTAAGTCTTTGGTTACCACAATGAAGTCATCTTTATTCTGTAAAAGTTGAAAACTGTATGTGTGGTATAAGCGCCTTGACTCTGCGGCATTCTTTGTCTTGTGTAGCACCTTAGTTTAAGCAGTGATTCAACATGGACAGATGCTGCCAGGAACACCTTAGGTTCATTACTGGTTTGATTTCGAATTAATGTTTAGTCACTGAACACCAAACATCCAGAAGCCGCCTACCTTTGCCAAGTTTTTCACATCCCAACCCCACATTCAGTAATAAGACCCCATATGGAATTATGACCTATGGCTTAAATATCTTTGCCCTAAATCATTTAGTCAAGGCTGTCTATTTAGTCTATCTTCTATGTCATGCTGTCCTAGGTCTGACTTCAAATAGGGAGTGAGCTCTGCACACAGAGATCCAGCTGGGCAGCAAGAGTCGGGCAGAGCAGCTGCCCCTTGCTGTTCATAGCTGTCTAGAGCCTTGTGGCCCATGTCTCAGGAAGGTGGCAATCAAGGCTAATCAGATTTGAGCAGAACAAACATCTCCCGTGGGTTTGCCCCTCTGCCAAGTCGCCAGTTACAGGGAGAATAGTTCTATTGTTACAAATCTGACAAGTCACATTCTCCTGTCCAAGGCTGACTCGCCCACGGTCCTGTTTCCCAACTAAGATCTTAAGACAGTGCTTGCTCTCAGTGATGGTCACAGATGGCCGGGCACGATGACACCTTAAAAAAAGGGTCTCACTTTACTCAGAGGATTTCCCTGAGGTTCGGGTTCCCTAAAATATCAATTATTAATGCTAGCTAAAAAATGTCCCCAATTACACTTTTGATTTACTGTTGAAAGCAGACTTCACTGTCTGGAGAAGCTTGTCAGCTATTTGTATCCTCTGGTTAGACTTGTAAGTTTGGCAAGAGCAGATTTTGCTTATTTCCCTTCAAAGCTCATAGCGTCTAATGTTTTCAACTTTGCTTAGATTATTGTTTTGTCATTAAAATTTGTTTTGGCTCCCTCCCAGCTCTTCCATCAGTATATTATAATCTCACAATTAAAATGTCTAATTTATTTCCTCGTGCTCCTTATGCTATTGAAATTGGCTAGCACTCTAGAAGGAATGCCAAAGCCTTAATAGGTACCTAGGTAACCAAACGTTCTCTGCCCCTTATTTGTTTATCCTTGCTGTCATTATACTAACCAAATAAAATATTTAACCTATAGTCAGATGGAAATTAATTTCCCTTTATTTATTTTAGAGGGAAATTACTTTCCCTTAAATAAAGATACTTTTATGATTTCTCATTAAGAAGGAAATACTGTCATAAGATGTAACTTCAAGGCGATCATTTTAATAATAAAAAAAGCACATTTTAAAAGATTTCTTCCAGTTGTAGCTACCAGCTTAAGGAGAAGGAGAATTATCTTCAGTGCCCTTTTAGCTTGGCCTGGCTATAAATTATTAGCCTGATGCAAATATTTGTATTAATATTTTTTTAAATGGAACTTGAATTTTAATTGTGTTTCTTTACCTCTCCAGCTCCCACTTTGCAAAGTCTGGTTGGTCTCCAACATAAACGTTTAGAATGAACTTAAAAGTAGATGTGATTGTTCACCCAACAGCAGATGGGACTTAACTCCTGCCAGGCACAGCCACACCTGTGATTGGGCTGAAGGTTGGGTGTGATTAACAAGGCTCTCTCCATCAAAAGTCCTGCACTTCTGAGCTTCTCAGACATCACTGATTTTGAGAATTGTAGGCTAGCTAGAAGAAGAGTCAGTGCCATCAGAGACCAGAGAGTAGCATTTATCTTCACTCATTTATTCTGCCAATGTTGACTGTGGTCCTGTTAGGTACTGGGCTTTTCCAGTGCTGTAGAAAACTACAGTTGCCTCCTATTTTCAGGAGAAGATCAATCTGTGTAGTTAGACAAAGAAGAGGAAAAGCCAGGGTAGGGGCAGGGAGTTAACCCCACTGGCCAACAAGACCATATGTATTAATGTGTTTATAATGTTGCTTCTCAAACAAACAAACAAAAAACAACTTAGTGACTTCACAGAGTAACACTGCTTTACCTCTCAGAATCCTAGAAGTAGTCCGGGTCTGATGATGGACAGTTGGCACCTGGACCTCTTGGACTATAATATCAGCTATTGCTAGAATGGAATCACCACAGACTCGGTCAGTCAGTTCTTCATGATGTCAGGCCTCAGTGGTAGAAGACAACGATAGATGGTGTCCAGAAGCAGCCACCGGCTGCTCGTTGATAAGCTTCTTATGTATAGCAAAGGGTTAAAGACAGAGTCGAGATTGCACTTGGTGAAGTTGGCTTCGTACTTCACAGAAGCTTTTAGAGTGATCTTCTTTTCAAAAAGTCAACAGCGGTATTCCCAGAGGTTAGGAGAAGAGGTGGAAGCTAGCTGAAGAGTCACTTGTGGAATGTGGTGATACCAATCAGGCTGAGCTGCGAGGATTGGGGCGTTGAAATGGGGTGGTTGGCTCTGGACCTAAGGATGTTCTCAGGGAAGGAAGGCTTTGGGTATTGTAAGCACTACATTCCATGGCCACATTCAAGGTGTCCTGGAGATGCCTTGCTGATGTGTTAATAATGGACTGAGGCAGAATGAGACGAAGAGAGAAAAGACCTCAATGATAATGTCCATGTGGAGGGCTAAGGATGTGGGCAGCAAAGACAGAGTATTATACACACCATGTTTGGAACATATAGAAAAAATGAAAAGGCCACACACAAGAAAGTGTGAAATAAAGGCATTGTAGCATGACCTACAAGGCCTCTGGCTTCCATACAATAGGGTCCGGGTGGCAGGGGCTGTCTATGAAGTGTGGAACTGTGCCCATCCCACAAGGCAGAAAGAAGGTCAGAGAAAGATGATGGGAATCATTCTTTGCATTCACTGAACTGAAGGTTGGAGGCAGAGAACAGTGCTAGTCCCCAGTGGGTTAAACTTCACTTGTGAAGCAAGTGTGTTCAGGGAAGACTCTCCAGGACTGAGGTCCAACAGGGTGTAACACCACCAAGTCTTGCCCCTCCTCTGGCTAGGACAGGGAAAGTCTTAGTACAGCACCCAAGCCACATTTCTCTCCACATGAAGGAGGCAGTTGTTCACCTAACTACTCGGGCATTATTTGGAGGATATTACGTGAACTCTCAGTTGTGTGTCAGTATGGAGACAACCAGTGCAGTGGGGCAAAGAAGAAAAATTTACTCATGGCCAGAGAGCTGTAACAACAATGGCCAGGCTCTATCATTACCAAACCCCCTCACTTGGAGACCCTCATGACACTGTGACTTTGCGGCAACTAAAGACCAATGTAAAATGCATTCCCTCTAGATTACCATGCCAGAACCAAGACTGGATTCACAGCTGCTGGGCATCTGGAAAGAGGCACAGTAGGAAAGCTTGAAGCACCATTCTGTGCTTCTGGTTGAAGAAGAGTCACCTCAGTGACACACAAAGTCAACCTGATGGAGACCACTGTGCCCCAACTGGAAAAGCTTTTGTGTCCATACATTTTGAGTAACAAATCAAGTTTTCTCAGTTTTCTATAGGATCAGACGTTGCCCACAGTGCTGGCGGTCCATCAGAACTGTTCTGTCAACCTCCTTTTAAACTTCAGTGCTCAAAGAACAGTTTCTTATTGGTGTTTATTTTGCTATAAATTAGCCATTTGCTTATTGACCCAAGATAGTTATCGTCTCAGCTGGAAATATATTGGAACCCCAGCTGCCAAACAAATATTCAGCAAAAGATGAGTAAAAGCATATGGGAAGGAAGGCCCCACCAAGCTCGGCCTGCCTGCGCTCTGGAAGTCATTCTGGCCCACGGCCATGAGCCCTGCGGAACACAGCACCCGAGAGTGACAGTGATCGATTTACCAGTGGGAAGGTATTAACGATGCTCCCGCTGATGGCTGAACCACTTCACCGGCATTTGCATTTCCATTCATCATCTCTGTGTTCATCATTATGAAGAGGACGCCAGAGCTAATTAAAGTCCCAGCTAACGGGATAGCTGGGAGTCTAGTGACAAGGAGGGCTGAGGAAGACCTAGGAGAATTTCCTGCAGGAAGGAGGACAATGTTACATTGAACCCAATTAACTTAATTCCAAGTGAATCCACACAGTCGCTTCCCACGGGGAACTGGGAGACTTACAGCACCCTCGTGGTTAGTGCTTAGGTTGGGAGGCCAGAAGTGAATGGGGCCTGACTAGACTCTCTTGTTTCCTTCTTTTCTTCACAATCCAGTTATGGAAGAAAAACAGTTCTAAGTGGATGTTTTTGAATTTTTAGAAAAATTTCAGCAAAGGTAAAGAATAGATTCTAGATCACTTATTCCCTGCTTTAATAGAAATCATTGGTGGATAATTCAGAATAAAATGAGACCTGCTCAATGCAGACCTAGTGCAAACACACTGAAGATTGGGATGAGCCAAGAAATTCCCCACTAAGTGTGGAATTTCCTCCATGCCTTTTATTAGCACTGTTCCCCCTCTGGAATCCATGACAATAAATGATTCCATTAAAAGACAAGATTTAATTTTTTTCCTTCATGAGTTTTAATTAGAAAGTGACATTTTGATTCTTCTTTACAGCTGCACAGCCGATCCACAATGGCTACTGGGGGATCCAACTTGGCACTAGGAAGCCCTTGGAGAAGCCTTTACATGGAGTCATGTCTTAGAACATGGAAGAGGCCAACCTGACCTTTTTGGGGTCATGCACCAGTATGTGAGTTCCCTGCTTCCTCCATCTAATGGGGAAGAATGTCCTTACACAGTCTCTTACATGCTCTGACAGGAAGAACAAAAGTATTCAACAGCTACATTGGTGTCTATCTCAGAGACTAACAGATGGATTCAAAGCAAAGCTTAAAAACACACCTTTCTTCCCATGATTCCATAAAACTGTAGATGGAGCATCTTTTAGAATAACACTAGCATTTTCTTCCAGCTATAATAGTCACTGTATTAGACATTGAGCTGAGGCACAGCAGCCAGCCATTAGGATCATGGAATGGGGGCTGGCTTTCATTGGAAGTTTTCCCAGGTGACCTGGTCATATCCCTATTCTCCTGCATTTTAGCCATCTCTCTCTCCAAGGTTTCCTCCTTGAATCTGCTATCTTCAGTGGGTGCATCCCAGCTTATCTCTCTACTTCCATCTGAGATCTGGAGCCTGTTTGAATGGAGCCTCACAAGAATGAGGGCTATGACAGCCTCCTTTGAAACAATTTGCATTGCCAAACCTTGGGTAGAGTACACACTATGTGTGCAGTGGGTACTTGAGTATGACTGAGTAGTGTGCCAAGAGGAAGCCCTAGGATCCACTCTTACCTGACACAGCTGAATTATTTTGGGTTGAGCCTTTGGGCCTGGCCCATTCCTACTTTATTCAAAGCCCTTCCTTCCTATCCCTCATGGTTTCTCCTGACTACAAACCTACTTACCAGTTCCTCTGCTTCTGATGACCCTGGGCTTGGTGGCTTTCTATAGACCTCCCCAGCTAGTCCCCATTCTGACCTCTGTGGAGTTACTGGAATCCCTGAAATCGCTGTAACCACACTGAGTGTGATACCAGGGACAGGTCATGTGACCTAAACATAAGAAAAGCATAGGTAAGCCTACAACAGAGCAAGCTGAGCTTCCTCAGTTCCAACTCCAAGTGACTCTAAAGCATCTTTGTTCCCTCATCTTTGTTCGCATCATGGATGACCTAGATGTTTCTGATTTTACAGTCCAGAGATCAGAGAGTGGAAATGGTTGGGATAGATTAAAGCTGCTCCAAGCTAAGTGAACATTAGTTTAGAATTAGTGGGGAGAAGCACACAATTTGACCAAGCACACCATCTAACCCTCCATTAAGCCACCAACCTTGTGGTTCATCAAGGACATAAAGAAACTGATTTTATACCATAATTTAATTCCAGGGAGCCAGTTTCTCTTGAAATAGATAAGCTTTCCCCAGAAGGAAGTTTCTGCCCCATTAGCATCATCATCAGCGACTCTTATTAAGTGCTAAATTGTGTAGAGCACTGTTAGATGCAAATGGAGAAACTGATCTTGCTTTCTATGAACTACTTGGGTATTCAAGAGAGTGAATGAAAGAACAACCCAAGAAAAGCAATTGAGAGTTCAACAAACCATCAGTCTAGACTTGCTAGATGGGCCTTGGAAATAAATAACCTGTTTGACTGGGAAGGGGGTGCATAAGAAAAGTGCCTTGTGATAGTTTTGTCATTGAAATGACAGGAATCCTGGCAAAAGCAACTCAAAGAAGGAACAGTTGGTCGTGGCTCACAGAGTGAAGGTACAGCCCATAATGGTGGGGAAAGAACAGTTGATAGTGTTTCAAAGAGTGAAGGTGGGGTCCACAATGGTGGGAAGGCATGGATTCCCTACCTTAAGGTTATAGTCACATTGTATCTGTAGACAGGAAACAGATGGAGGATGCATGCTAAGGGCTCAGCTTGTTTCTCTTCTGTATTCAAAGCCCAAGACCCCACCCTGTCCATGATGCTGCCCAAAGGTTCAGGTGTATCTTCCCACTTTGATTAATCAAATCTAGAGCTTCCCTTACAGACACGCCCAGAGATATGCCTCCTAAATGATTCTAGATTCTCTCAATCTAACAACGTGGACCATCACAACTGGGGAAATGCATGGCATAGCTATATGTGGACAAGCCCAGAGGGACAAAAAAAGGAGGGCCCCTAGGACACCTGCAGGAGCTGTGGGTTTGTCCTAGGTTTCACTCTTTACTGTAGAAAGCATTGTCACTAGGAGATGTGTGCATGGGAACCCAGAGAGGACCAGTAACCTCCTCTGCCTCCTCATTCTCCAGGAACACCCTGACAGAGAAAGATTCTGCCTCTCACTTTTTTTCTTGTTCCTGAACCCACCAAAGGTCAAGAGGAACAGCTTAGCTCCTTACCAAGAAATGAACCCTCAGGATACTGTGAGGTGCATAAGCTGACCCATGCCATGGGTGAACTCACCCAAGGGTCTAATTCTAAGCCAGGCTATGGAGTCTCTGATCAAATGACCCCCTGTGTCTGGTGTGGCAGGCATCAGAGAGAGGCATACAGAAGAGGCCACCTCTGAACCTCCATGGTTTTATTTGTTTCCATTCTGTTTTTTCCAGCCAGGCTAAGTCACTCCATGCAGTTATTGTGGATGGAATACTGATGAACAATAAAACTGCACTCGGGTGAACCTGAGAGAGGGACTGATGACATAATATCCTGTGGCCGTCACCCAGGCAACACTGAATCTCTTCTGCATCCAGGAACCCCCATGATCTAGAACCCCTCCCATCAAGCAGAATCTCTCCTTTCCTCAGAACCCTTCCACTGCTTAGGAGTCTGTTATCACTGCTATGTTCCATCGTATAAAACCCCTCCATCATTGCAAGAAGCATCTGTGTGCCATTTTGAAATGACTCTTCTCCCCAGACCTGGCTCTGGAGAACATGTGTCTGCCCTTCATGGCTGGATTTTGCTGCTGCATTTAGAACTTCATATGAATTCAGTTACTAAGTGTGGGTCCTCTCTGTTAGTCTTCTTTTCATTTAGAGAAGTTTTGAGATTTGTGGTGTCAAGAAGCCCAGAAGCTCCTTCTCATTCCCTGCCAAGATGAATTGCATGGCATAGATTCACTATAGTGTATTTGTTCCAATGGGGGAAGCATACAGGTCCTCTCTAGTTTGAGGCAGTCATGGAGAGTGTTGCCACAGTTGCTCTTGAGCAAGCATGGGATAGGCACAAATGTGCCAATTCTCCTGGGTAGACTTTTGGTTAGGAATAGCAAGGTGTTAGTGGTAACCGATTTTAGAATGTTCTGTCAAGTGTTGGCAAAGTGTCATTAGTGTTTTGCATCCCACCATCAAAGTCTCAGAATTGTTTTGCCCCACCTCACCACCCATTGTTTCTTCTGCTGTCTACTTGATTTTCTAGTTCCTGCATGACACTGACTGAAACATTATCTTCCCTTTTTATATGAACAATACTCTTGAGTTCCCATTAGGTTATATGGTTACATATGTATCATATAATTTTATCTATCTATCTATCTATCTATCTATCTATCTATCTATCTATCTCTCTCTCTCTCTACCTACCTATTTCATATCTGTGTGTGTGTGTGTGTGTGAGTGTGTGAGTGTGTGCATGCTCACATGCCCATGCATGCACATGATGTGTGTCTCAGGTGCCCATGGAGGCCTGAAGAGGGCATCAGATCCTCTGCAGCTGCAATTACAAGCAGTTTTGATCTGCTGATTTCTGGAAACTGAACTCTCGGGTTCTCTGGAAGATCACCAAGATCCTTAACTGCTGACACACTGTGGTGATATGTATAGTATGTAGTATGTATAGCAAAGTCTTTACGTGAAACATTTCACTTAAAGCCAGACATGAAGGCTCACAATAAATATCACTATAAGACATCTATACAGATCCAATATTGTATTTTAAGTTTTGTGTGAATAATATGAACAGAGCTTGTGCAGAGGTATGCATGCATGCATGTCCTGAATAGTCAAATATCTGGGCTCTTCCCATTGACATTGTGAGTGGCTGTGTAGTGTAGTAGCATAAGGAGCAAGGGTGTGTCAGAACCATCTAGAGCTGCCTGTGAGGTCCCAGGCATTTGGAATCAGATTCTTCACATGGTTCTGCATACCAGTGCCCACCTCAAAAGGCTCTTTGAAACAGCAGCATGATTGTCACTAACCTCTCACCATTTCCTTTCCCTCATTGTATAGATACAGTCTGACACTCTGGCTCCCTTCTGCACCAGAATTAGAGAGCAAATTCTTTAAAGTCATTAAAAAGAAAAAATAAGAAAAAAATGGGCTGTGGCTTTGGGAGGCAGTTTTGTGTTCCAAACTCCTGTGTACCAGCATTACTTGACTCCACCTCCCATGAGACTGCTCCTGTGTCCATCATTAGTTGCTCCTGAATCCCATGAGACTGCCAGAGTTTCTCGGCACTGCTCTAACTGGTACAGAGAGTAAGGTACAGAGCTCTGAGGCTCAGAAATCACTGCCAAAGTCTTGATCTCTAGAAAGTTCACTCAGCATCATTCCATGGAGGATGGTGGAGTGTAAGCAAGACCAAGAGAGTAAAATGAGACCAATTTATGTTCCACAGAAGCCAAATCCCAAGAGAACACAGCCCTTGACCTAGTCCCTGACTAGAGGTTCCACTCTGCTTCTAACAGTGCCTGTTAAGCATCAATATGATTTTTAGAGGGGACAGTTAAGCAACAGCAAAACTGTGGAGTGGACAGTACACTTGGCCAAAGACACCACTCATTTTCCTTTGTAAAGGTGCTCCTTGGGCTGTTATCCCTGGTTTACTTTGAGCCTCCATCTTAGTGAGTGGTCCTTCTGCCTCTCCGTCCGTCTGAATTCTTGCTCTCTGCTGGCTTGCGACTGACCACCTTCAAAGTGTGCCAGTGTGGGAGGAACACTCAGGTCTGTGGGAGACTCAGGATGGAGTCTCAGTCCTGACCCTTGCAGGTCATGGTTTGATGTGGGTGTTTGGACCCAGACCTGAATCTTTCCAGAACAGCAACATCCAGTGGAGACGCAGTGTGACTGCAAGAGCCAAATAGCCAAATTAAGAGCCCCCCCCCCCCCAAAAAAGTAAAATCTGTGCATAGTGGCATGTGCTTGTAATCCCAGCTCTGAAAGGAAAGAGGCAGGTGGCTCTCTTCGAGCTCACTGGACAACCAGACCAGCTAATTCATAGGATATAGGCCAGCTAGAGACTCTGTTTCAAAACAAGGTGGGCAGCAAATGAGAAACAGTAGTTGAGGATGAACTCTGGTCTCTCCAGACAATTCTTAATTATTTTTCTTTCCTTTTAAAAATTTATTTAGTGTTTGTTTCTTTCATTGCTGTTTTTTTTAAAAAAAGACTTTATTTATTTATTTATTTTATTTGTATGAGTACACTGTAGTTGCCTTCAGACACATCAGAAGAGGGCACTAGATCCCATGGCTGTGAGTCACCAGGCGGTTGCTGGGAAGTGAACTCAGGACCTCTGGAAGAGCAGTCAGTACTTAACCACCGAGCCATCTCTCCAGTCCCCTTGTTCTTTCATTACTGTTTTTAAGGCAAGTTCTTACTATGTAGTCCAGGCTAGCTTAGAACTCAATCTGCCGAGCAGACTGGACCTGAACATGCAGAGATCCTCCCCTTCCCACCATCTGAGTGCTGAGATTTAAGGTATGTGCTGCCATGCTTGACTTTGATCATTCTTTTTATGAAGTAGCCAGATGAAGGCTCATGGTACCACTCTGCCACCACGATGGAAAGATGACAGGTGGCCAGATAGAATCCATGGAAATTGTAGGAGAAATTCAGAAAGACTATGATGAGTTCTGCCTTTTATCCAGTAACACATTTTCTGGTTACTTTTGAATTATTTATATATTCCTTACACAGAACCTCCTACAATATTTATTTAGCAATGACTTACCCCTCACAGTATCCTTTACTGTACAGAAGGATTTGAATTTTGGGAAGCCCTCTTTGCCAGAGGTTGATGGTATTTCCTCAGCAACTGGAGTACTATTAAGAAGGTGCAGGCCTGCACTAATCTATCAATAGTGATGGTTGCCAGAAGCAGGGGGCAGAGCCAGACTTCTCTCCTGTCTGTGAAGAAGGTGATGCCTTGGTAGAGCAAATCTGTACACATACTTGTGCGCACATACACAGCAGAATATCATACATGTGGCAGAACCTTATGTGTACCTGCACACATGCACATATGCAGTGAGGAGAGTGACACACAGAACTTAGCAAAGTTAAGGCAAAGTTCAGAGAAGCCCATTGCTTCTCAGGGAGGCTGAGCTGGTCCAGCACATGGTGACAGGAAAGAAGAGGTGTCCTCATGGAGACCTCTATGTCACTATTGAACAGGTTGAATCTGGTACTATGAAGTTGGTACATCAGGTGGCTTGTCCACGGGGCCTTATGGATCTGCTAAACACCTTGGTCTCCAACCTTATGCTTTCACTCCAAACACAGAGCTGGAAGCAGTCTGGAACTGTAGATCAAATGAAACAGGGGAAATGGAATGCCAAGTGTCATGGGAAAGAAAGAGGGAGGCCAGGATCACATGGGGGAACCATAGGCTGGATAAAGATGCTGATGCTGGAAAATCACAAAGGATCCTGAGACTGGAGCACAGCTTATCAGTAGACAGAAGCTCAGACCATCATTGTCTGGGCCTTGAGATGTACACATTGAGAATAAAAAGGAAGTCCATCCCTGCTGGGAATTCTTAACCACTGGATCCCCTCTGCAATCCTCATGGAGAATGGTTAAGTCTTTCCATTTCCTGGCTAGCAGAGTTTAGGGGACAAGTGACTGAATGGGCAAGGTGTCACTTACATTCTTCTCAGACACAGAAAGATCCTTCTGCTGAACAAGAATGTAGAGAAGACTGACACGAAGCAGACCTATTTGAAATCCAGGGCTTCTGACCACTCCTTCTAGTTCTTGGGTTCCAAGCCAGTTTGATGTGGTCCCTAGGACTGAGCTTATTTGCTTAAAGCAGTTATAGATCCAGGCTTGGGACATTCTCGAAATCAAGAAGAGAGTAAAAGGTCTATAGTGTAGGCAGCAGCCCCTCAGTTAATTCACTCAAAAACTGAATTATTTATGTGTTGAAAGAAAATTGCTTGAATCAGTGATAAAGATTATGATAAATGGATGTCAGATAAATAGATTAGAGTTAGCATTAGACAGAACGAACAAAAATAAGTGACAGTCATAAAAATAGATAGGTGATATAAAGAGATAGAAGACAGACAGATGGGTAAGATTTATAGATGATACTAGATGATAGGTAGATAGATTATATAGATAGATGATAGAAGATAGATATGTAATAGATAGTAGATACATAGTAGATGATAAATAATAGATACATAATAAACAGATACATAGATGATAGATAATAGATACATAGTAGATAGATGATACATAGTAGATAGATATATAGTAGATAGATGATACATAATAGATACATAGTAGATAGATAGATGATAGATAATAGATACATAGTATAGATAGATGATACATAATAGATACATAGTAGATAGATAGATGATAGATAATAGATACATAGTATAGATAGATGATAGATAATAGATACATAGTAGATAGATGGATGATACATAGTAGATAGATACATAGTAGAAAGATGATATATAATAAATAGGTACATACTAGATAGATGATACAAAGTAGATACATAGCAGGTAGATAGATGATAGATAATAGATACATAGTAGATAGATGATACATAGTAGACATAGACAGATAGATAGATGGATGATAGATAGATAGATAGGTGAGAGAGAGAATCAGAGGACAATAGATAATTTGTTAGATGACAGACACATGTCAGGTTTTTAAATGGATGCTAAGCTGTGGGGAAAGTTAAGTAACCCAAGTCTCACAGAATCCATCAGTGTTTTAATCCCTGCGTACCATTACTGGCTATGCAAGATACAGTAGTGGTGAAGTTCTCTCCGGATTTGGCTTCATCGGCCACAGAGCTGCCTGTTCCACTGTTGCCTCATTCCAGGCCTTGACACTGCATCTTATTTACTGTTGTGATACAGTATCATGACCAAGGCAGCTTGTAAAAGATGGCATTTCAATTGGGGATTAATAATTCTGAGGGTTAGAGTCCATAATGTTCAAGCAAAGGCATGACATCAAGAATAGCTGGGAGCGTATGTCTCGATTTGAAAGTTGGAGAAGAAAGAGGGATACTGGGAAAGGCAGGGATCTTTTGAAACCTCCCCCAATAAGAGCATACCTTTCAATCATTCCCAAACAGTTCCACCAAATGGGGACCAGTATTTAAGCATATGAGTCTATGCTGCCATTCTCATTCAAATCACCTGTACTGGCTTGTTTTGTGTGTCAACTTGACACAGGCTGGAGTCATCACAGAGAAAGGAACTTCAGTTGGGGAAGTGCCTCCATGAGATCCAGCTGTGGGACATTTTCTCTATTAGTGATCAAGGGGGGAGGGCCCCTTGTGTGTGGTACTATCTCTGGGTTGGTTCTATAAGAGAGCAGGCTGAGCAATCTAGGAGAAGCAAGCCAGTAAGAAACATCCCTCCATGGCCTCTGCATCAGCTCCTGCTTTCTGACCTGCTTGAGTTCCAGTCCTGACTTCCTTTGGTGATCAACAGCAGTGTGGAAGATATAAGCTGAATAAACCCTTTCCTCGCCAACTTGCTTCTTGGTCATGATGTTTGTGCAGGAATAGAAACCCTGACTAAGAAAAATTGGTAACAGTGTAGTGGGGTATTCCTGTGACAACCTGACCATGTTTGGGGGAGGACTGTGGAAGGACTTTGGAACTTTTTGCTAGAAGAAACATTTGAATGTTAAGAGTTCTATAGAATGTTGGGTAGGAGCTTGGAAGATAATGTTGAGAACAGTGTAGAAGATGGAGGCCTGGCTTGTGAAATTTCAGAGGGAAGATTAAAGACTCTTTATCAGGGCCATGTTTTGATTGTGAAGATTCTGTGGTTTTGGTTAGCTGGGGCTGAAGAATCAGCTGTGATTAACAAGATACCAGAATCACTAAAGCAAACCTTTGTGTTACTGGAACTATTGATGCTGGTTAGCTGGAGCTAAGAAATTAGCGGTGATTAAGAAGAGACCAGCATCACTGAGGTGAAATCTTCTGGGAGGTGTTTTCTGAGAGCAAAAAGGCTGTGTTGCAGAGATAGCCAATGTAGTACCTTGTGCTGTGACTGGACTTGGTACTGTGTAAGAGTCAACAAGGTGGTACTGGTTTTGAAGGCATGAAGGGGTCATGAAGAGCAGCTGAGACTCAACCCTGTAAAAGGCCATGGAAGGCCATTGATGAAGGTGCAACCTCAGTTACAATTGATGGCCTAGGACTGAAGGGGTCATGCATATGAGTTGAGGCTTGCCACCATGAAAAGATACTATAAGAGGCTATTGGTGAAACCTAGTTACAGCGGAAGACAGCAGTGTTTTGGAGATGCCAGGGCCATGAGAGGACCACCAAGAACAGCAGCAGCAGTGGAGTACAGGCAGCTGGAGCCTAGAAGACAAGGTGTGTGCTACCAGGGGCAGAGCTGAAGAAGTGACCCAAGCCCTTGGAGGAGCCCAGAAGATTGATCCAGAGTCCTGGAGTTGGATCCCAACATTGCACCATTGAAGTTTGAGTTTTGCTTTTGATTGTGACTGTGCCCTGATATTTTTCCCTCTTGAAGGAAGAAAATATTTTAGTGGAGCCCACAGCTAAGAGACTTTGAATTTTTAAAAAACTTTGAATTTTAAAAGATATTGGACATTTTAAAGGGATTGAATTTTTAATATGTAAAGACTGTGGGACTTTTAAGGTTATTTAGATCTTGGGGATGAATAAGAAAGTAAGGGTTGAGGCTTAATAGTGATGTATTTGTGTGTCAAGTTGACAAAGGGGGTCAATTGTACTCGCTGGTTTTGTGTGTCAACTTGACACAGGCTGGAGTTATCACAGAGAAAGGAGCTTCAGTTGGGGAAGTACCTCTATGAGATCCAGATGTAGGGCATTTTCTCAATTAGTGATCAAAATGGGAGGGCCCCTTGTGGGTGGTACCACCCCTGGGCTGGTAGTCTTGGGTTCTATAAGAGATCAGGCTGAGCAAGCCAGGGAAGGAAGCCAGTAAGAAACATCCCTCCATGGCCTCTGCATCAGCTCCTGCTTCCTGACCTGCTTGAGTTCCAGTCCTGACTTCCTTTGGTGATGAACAGCAATGTGAAAAATGTAAGCTGAATAAACCCTTTCCTCCCCAACTTGCTTCTTGGTCATGATGTTTGTTCAGGAATAGAAACCCTGACTAAGAAATCACTAAATGATGAGTACAGGCAGATGAGTCTGAGAGTCAGGTCTCTGCTTCTCCCAAATGACAACTGTATGTGCATTCATGAAGAGCTCCCCCCGGAAGAGCCCACTCTCTCTAAGATGATGATCAAACACAGAGTCTACAGGTGTAACTCAGTGTGACAGTCAACCTGCATTCTAAAGTTGACTTGGAGTTACCTACAGGACATACCTTTGCATATGTCTGTAAAGCCATTCCCAGAGACTCTGGATATAGCTGGAATCATCTCAAGGACTAAGGTCCCAGACTAAATGAAAATGGAAAATAAAAGAAAGTTCACCAGCATTCCTCTCTCTGTCTCTGTCTCTGTCTCTGCCCTCCTTCTTCTTGACCCCATGCTTTCTGATACAATATGGTCAGCCCCCCAACTCATATTCCCACTGTCAGGTCTTCCTACAGTGATGGACTGTATCCCCCAGTTGTAGGTCAAAGTAAAACTTTAGCCGTAAGTTGTTTCTGTCAGGCATTTTGTTACAATGATAGATGAATGACTGATTTATTAGAGGATTGTCTTCTGTAACCAGCAGGCCACAGAGGCCTCAGCCAGAAGAGAAATGCTCTTGACTCCTATTTTTCAAACGTGATGGAATCAATTACTCCTCAAGAGAAACGTTGGGGCTCAGGTTCTGCAGCTCAGGTCAAACCATTGTCCCACTTGTCCTGGCCAGCAATCTCTGGTGTCTGGGGTCAGTATTGAGGGTACTCTGTGGCCTTGAGGACTACAAGTCTTTATAGAAGGAGCTGAGCTGTGAGCTATTATGATTTGAGCCTTAGCAAAATACTTGGAAGGACAGAACTTCAGATCTGGCTGGAGGGGTGGTTGGAGGCATAGGAGAGTTCTGTACAGTGAGCCATGCATTCTGCAGTGACAAACCAGGGTGACTGCAGCAGACTTTTACCAGCACCACCTGTACCATTTCTCCATCAGGCCTACCCTCCATGAGCTTGGATCCTGTGCTAGTGAGTCTGGGGAGGAAACGGGTCTGTTTGGGTGGAAGATGTGTCCCTCACCTTAGGTGCACCCTGCTCTAGCTTCTCCACTTCCAGCTCTGGTTGGTTCCAGAAACTTGCCTCAGTTTCCCCACAGTCACCTGCAGGCTTAAAATGTGAAATGAGAGAAGTGAGGTGCTCACCTCGGCCTGTGAAATCAGGGATGCGGAGGAAGTGGTGGTGGACAGCAGGGCTAGGGTGGCTTTAGTTGATGGTACCCTTGGGTGAGAGTTGCCTTTTCTTAGGTCTTTGCTTTCCTCCTCATTCTCATAAGTTCACTAAAGATTAAAAGCTCCTTTCCATTCTTTCCTTTTCTTTTTCTCTTTAAAGGGAAAGTTTTGTTCCCCCCCCCAATCACCCCACTCCTAGCCAGCCAGCTTTGCTTCTTGCCACAGATTGTCTTAAACCTTTTCCTTCTGCCCTCTTCTCTGGCCCTTCCTGCTGCTCTTTTTTCCCCACTTTTTGAAAGTTAAAGTTATTGAGAGCCTCTTGGCTGCTGCCCTCCTGCAGGGAGCTGACAATGGGTGAGGCCAGGCCTCTATAGAAGGCTGGCTGCAGGAGAGCATCCAGCAAGTAGGAAAAGAGGCAGCCTGAGCCCTGGGAGCCCACAAAGGGTCTCCCCTTGCCCTTTTGCTCCTTCCAGGGGGAGGGGGGGAGCAGTGGGCTGTGCCCAGGCCAGGCAACCTCCACCACATCCTGCCTTTTGTAGAGAAGGCTTCCCAGAAACCCCAGCTCCGGATTGAGTCTGCCCTGCACCCTACTCTGTACTGAATGCCTGCTCTCCCCACCCCTCCCCACATCTGCATCAGTAGCAGCTTCCAGCCAGCTGCTTGTGCAAGGGGGCAGGGCTCCACCTTGTCCTCAAAAGGGGCTGAGATAAAAAGGATTTCTTCCATCCAGAGGCAGGGTGCTTTGTGAATGTATTGTTATTTGTGACTTTGCTCAGACTGACATGAATATGATGAAGCATACCTTAAAACCGACAGAAGGAAAGCTGACTGTGGACCCTGAAGGAGCCAGGCTCTGGAGATTGTCCTTCCAAGGACTTTGCTCAAGGGCAGTGTTCTAGGAATCTGTGGCTTTTGCCTGTGAGTTAGAATCACGGGACGCACCGACCCAGCTTTGCCTCCACAGACACTGGGTCATATTTTGTGGACACATGTTCCCTACCCCATGAGACATGGTGCATCCCAAACACACACACAGAAAACCAAAGAGAAAAAAGTCTTCCCAGACCCACCACTGCAGGGACTTCAAGACAGTCATTAAATCTCACAAGCCAGAGGGAGGCACCAAATAGAAGCAGTCACCCTCATCAGAAACACGAAGAGGAAGGCTCAGGAGCGACTTTAAACAAGTTGTTTTCTCGGCTGCTCTTTGTGATAAGGGACTCCCTCACTCGCTGTCAGCCAGTGCCAGATGCTGTAGGAGAGCAGGGCCCTTGAAGGAGGCGCAGCTTCTGAATTATTGATCAATGATTAGCAAATGCAATCGAAATTGTAGACTTGATGTTGTGCAGCGATCCATAATTTATGAGTGGACAAAATAGGAGGTAGCGGACGTAGCAGTAGGTGATTTCAGCTCCCATATTGATTACTTAAAACCACAGGAGGTAAGTGTACTGTGACAAATGAACAAAAGCCGACAGCTCCCCGGCTGTCCATCAGCGCAGCCGCGAGCTGGGGAATAAGGCACCCGCGGAAGCAAATGCATTGCCATTGTGTCTCTTTGATCGGTGTGCTGTTCGACCAGACCAAAGGACATATTTGTTTATAATTTATGTATTCTCTCCCTATAAAAGATTGATAGTGGCCTATTAGATACTCTAGTATCTAAATATCCAGGTAGTTTGTACCTGCGACAGCTGGCGAGGTGTTGTGAAATAATCCAGGTTCGCGGCGCGGCGGAGGGATGTGGCGCCTTTCAAGGAGTCCATGGACAGACAGGTGCAATGTGAAGTCGGCTGAGTAGAGGTTACAAATGCCCCGTTCTCAGCGACAGTAGCTGGTCATCTCGGGCAGCGTCAGCAGGTGAAAGCCTTCGTTGTCTGGGAAAGGGCAGAAGGGGAGATTCAGAGAACATACTGATTCCCGAGCTTATAGAATGTATATGGTGTAATCATAGTCGCAGTTCCAAGCAGTACTCAGTGGGTGGGGAGGGGGACAGCGAACAGGATCTGGGGACTTTACAGGTGGGCGACCATGTGGCCAGGGAGAAGAGGCCAGGGAAGCTACAGAGGAGTACAGACCCTACCACTGGCAATCACCGACCAGACTCCACAGCTACCAGCTAGTCACTGATCCTGATAGCATTCAGTCAGGGGATGGAAGCAGCAAGGGGAACAACAGGGTGTGACTTCCTTCTTGCCTGGGACCAGACTCCACAGCTACCAGCTAGTCACTGATCCTGATAGCATTCAGTCAGGTAATGGAAGCAGCAAGGGGAACAACAGGGTGTGACTTCCTTCTTGCCTGGGACCAGACTCCACAGCTACCAGCTAGTCACTGATCCTGATAGCATTCAGTCAGGGGATGGAAGCAGCAAGGGGAACAACAGGGTGTGACTTCCTTCTTGCCTGGGACCTTTTCTTCAGTGCAATCCCTGCTACAAAGGGCACCTACTTAAGCTTGGCCACTCTCTGAGACAGGCCTGTTCTACCGTCCAGCCCAGGTTGGTAAGTGGGGTCTCAGGCCCTGAGATAGGATTCACCTCTGTGCAGTGGGACAAACCTGGTCTCACCATGTGTGGAGATCCCTGAGACAGACTAGAGGATCAGTGTGGATATTCATGCCTTAATATTGCCGTCACGTTCAAGTGTGACAGCTGTCTCTAAGAACACTTATTTAGGCTTAAATTTACAGTCTGTGTACTTGCTTGTCTGATGTCTGTTTTGTTTTAATTTTAGAGATAGATTAAAACAACTCAGGCAACTGTACCACTTTCCCACCCCCGAGTTAACAAAAATAGAGTTGGAAATATGAAGAAAGATGTTTTAACTCACTTTGCTGCGGAAATGTCTACAGACCCTGAAGAAATGCAGTATTGCAAATGACCTCGGAAATCCTGCTGAAAACCCTGCTCCTCGGAGCCTTTGTGAACCTGTGACTTGTCTGATAGAAAAACATCCTTGAATTAAGAGGGAGCCTCCGGGATCAGTTAGAGACTCCTGCCCTCTATTGTTGTGAAAATGTAAAACAAACAAACCGATGGTTGTTCTCTTCAGCCTCCTGCTTCTAGACGGAGTTTCTAACTAAAGTGAACTCACTTGGAGCCAGAGTTTACAGAAAGCAGCTGCATACTCACGTCCTAATTAATGTAAGATAAGAGCCAGAAAACCCAGACACCTGCCTGGCACATCTGCCTGACAGCGCCTCAGGAACCTCTGAGCTTTCAAAAATGGAAACAGGTCACACACCACCACCCTTCCAGCACCCTGCAACCTGCACCACAAACCAGGACCCACCTCACCACACACACACACACACACACACACACACACACACACACACACACACGTTGCCCACACATACACAGTTACTTGAGACACATATACACACCCCACACCCCACCGCACCCCACACCCCACACTCTACCACCCCACACCTCACACCCCACACCCCACCACCCCACACCCCAGTGTCTGGGCTTCTCCCTCAGTCAGCACTAAAGGCTGTGGCTTGGAAATTCTGAATGAACCACAGTGTTGGGCTTTGCTTGATGTCTAAGGTTCCCACCCTGCATACTGAGGTGAACCTTCTGCTTCAGGACCTGTGTGTGCACCAAGCCTGTAAAATATGGAGCGTGAACTCATTAGTCACTTTTTTAGTTTCTGAAAATTCTCACGCAGATTCCCGGCATCAGCAGTCAAACTGGAACAACAAAAGCCCTGACTGCCTTCCAGACTCACAGTGACCAGATTCTGTCATAGCTCAGCAGGTGCCATCACTAGGACTCTGTCTTATTTTGAAAGAGATCTTGGGCACCCCGGAAGACCCCACAAGAACTGGCCACATGCCGTAGCCATGAGGTGGGAACAATTCCCCAGCTCACTCCCTAGGAATGTGGGTCTAGGTGGGCTTTGGAAATGGGAGGGGGACTCAAAGAAAACAGCCCCAGATTCTACTCCTTAGAGTGAAAATCCAGCGAGGTTTTTGGTTGATTGACTAGTTTGTTGTTGTTCTTTTGTTTTGTTTTTGTTGTTGAGTTTTTTTGTTTTGGTTTGGTTTTTTTGCTTCATTATTTTTGTCATTGTGGTTCAGTTCTTGGTTTTGCTTTTTTTTTTTTTTTTTTTTTTTGAGACAGGGTTTCTCTGTGTAGCCTTGGCTGTCTTAGAACTTGCTCTGTAGACCAGGCTGGCCTGGAACTCATAGAGATCCACCTGCCTCTGCCTCCCAAGTGTTGGGATTAAAGTTGTACACCACCACCCAGTTTGGACATCCAGTAATTTAGGGGCTGATCAACCCAGACTCACACTTGTGCTCAGGTCAAATGAGTCTCCCAGCTGCCTGCTAAGCTCGTCATGTGAAGGGTAGTATCCTGGGGATCATCCTAGCCGCCAACTAATCACCAAGCACTCACTGTGTATGTGCAGGGGACTGGGAGGCCGCCCTGCTCAGCCAGCTCTGTCCCTGCAGAGACATTTGGAATCATAAATGTGACTGTTAGTGCGGTTTAGTACTGGGAAAGCTGGATTTCAGGTTGTCTTGGAACTAAGTGAGAGGGATTCAATACTTCAAAGTAACACAGGTAGTCTTTAGTTCCATGAGGTACAGTGAAGCAGCCTGGTTCTAGGTTAGGCTGGACTCAGGCTCCTCACATGACCACGTAGGAAGAACAGCCCCTGAGATGGCTGCTGTGAGTTCCTACTCCTAGGTGACCATTCCTGAGATAGCCTGGTGAAGTGGACAGAACCCCAGAGCCTTGTCCTTCCTGGGTCCTGCCGCTGATTTGCTTAAGTCAGAACTGAACAAAATGATGAACAGTAGCCCAAGAGCAAAACATCTGCAGTGAGAAGTGGCCTCTTCTGTGACCTCATTGTTCCTTTCCTGAGTGTGAACGGGTGTGTGTGCATGAATGTGCACATGTGTGTGCGTGTGACTATTGACTAGGCATGGGTATGCCTGTGAATGTGAGTGTGTGTGCTTGTCAGGGGGTGCCTGTGTGTGCATCTGTGTGTGAGGGCTATGTGCCTTTGCATTTGAGTGTGTGTGCTTGGGACACGGATGTGGGTTGTGATCATGGGAATCATGATTTTGAGAAGAGTATAAGAGATAAGAAGAAAGGGACAGGTCAAACCTCTGATCCTCAATAGGCCAGACAGATATATTGTTGAAACTTAACTATTGATCCTTGCAATAAAGAGGGTGTAATGCAAAACTGTGGTGGATGCAAAGGCTTTGGTCTCAACTATCAGAGCTAGATGAAGGCTACAGGTGTGCAAGATGTTTTCTTATTCAGATCCTGCCCACACAAATCAAAGCTGGGACCTCACACATGATCCCTGCATCCTGTAAGCATGGGAAAGATTAGGCAGAGCCTTGCACACTATCCGTGTTTCTGTCCACTTTCTGTTGCATTTTGAGGCAGACGTATTCTCAATTTCTCCTTCCCTCATTCTACCTCCTTGAGATGGACCATGAGCATCCTATGACTTAGGTTGTTTCATTACCACCCAAATCCATAGAGCCTAGGTCTGTGTGGTATGTATTTGAGTTCCTTGGCTGTGTCAAGAGAAACACTCTGAGGCTTGGGGTGGCAGAAGCTATCTGACTTGATGATGTAGGTGGTTCCCAGGACTTGCTTTCCCAGCCAGGTCACCCTGACTTTATGACTCATTCAACTATGCCTTCTGATGCCCGTGGCTGAGGCCCACTCCGCCTTTTAAGTATTAATTGACTCATAGGCTTAAATACAGCATGGAGTCGTGGAAGGGCTCCTTTGTGAGGCTACTTAATGATTCAAAGGGGCCTCGTTATCCAGTGCTCCATGCTGGTCCCCAGCTGCTGTACCATATGCTATACCCACTGGGGATGGTGGTAAGGACTCAGGCCATGGCTGAAGGGTTCTCTTTCTGAGACCTTATTTATGTCACTTCTGACCAGTACCCCAGGAAGGACTTCATGTTCCTGTGTAAGTAAATAGATGTAGGACAAGTACTCGAAGTCAAGCCATCACTACAAAGCTCCAAGACACAGAGTGAGTGTAGCATTTGTGGGAATCTCATTCCAGTATCCTCCTGCAAGCTCAGGCCATGTGACTTCAGTACGCTGACTCTTGGAACAAATCCTTGGTAAACCATAACTAAAGTACATAGGAGCTTGGGTAGCAAACATCACATATGGCCAAACTCAGCTGAAAACTTGGCTTCTTTTGTGTTTGTTTTTGTTTAATTTAATTTATTACTTTTTATTAAAAATAGAGTCCTCTTAAATACACTATATCTTGATCACAATTTCTCTCTCCTGCATTCTGCCTAGCTTCTCCCAATGTGTACTCTCCCCCAAGATTTGATCCCCCTCTATTTTCTCTTCTGGGGAAAAAACCAAAACGAAACAAAGAACAGGCCTTTGAAAGATGACATCCAAAAAATAACAACCAAACAGGACAAAACAAGATACAATTAGACAAGGGTAAAGTCCTCATCAAGGGTGAACAAGGCAATCCAATAGGGAAAAAAAGAGTCCTAAGAGAAGGCAAGAGTCACTTGTTCCAACTGTTAGAAGTCCCACAAAACCAAAACTTGGCTTTTTAGCTTGTGATGTCACATCAGAAATAGACTACTTTCAGTTGAGGACTGTTCTAGAGAGACAGTATGGAAGTGTGGTGTATCTCTCCTGGATAACAGTGGACCACAATGGCCAGGACTGAAATACTACATAACCTCATAAGACTATTTGCCCAGAGTTGGGATGGAAATTTGATGAGAAGACACAGATGGCCCGACAAGAGGGACAAAAAGCCCCAGTGAGAGATTCTCCGGGCCAGACAGCCCTGCACATTCCTGCATGTTTTTAGGAAACATTTAGGAAATCAACTGGGTTGTTTCCCACCAGACAAGGAAAGCCAAGGCTGTATCTGACTCCTCATGGCAATACAGGTCATGATTGAACCTTTGCCTGCAATTCACAGAGAATAGCCAATTGACCATGAATCTGGGAGTCCATAGGTTGTCCTTGAGTGGCTCCAGTGCCTGCACTACACAGGTTCCCTTGGGGACTGTGACATCTAGGTTCTCAAGGGGAACTGTGGCATCTAAGTTCCCAAGGGGACTGTGGCATC